>CM024616.1:39881457-40481457 GCA_014182575.1 Eucalyptus decipiens | reverse complement strand
CTGGTTTTAAGTCTCACACGCTCGGAAATTATCAGGTAATTCCTTCTTTTAGGTAGTACTACTTTCACTCTCATTAAGTTGAAAATAACGCAAGTGCAAATTACAATGCACTTTTTCTATTGGTGCTTCTTCTAAAAAGTATAATTTTTTATGAACTCCGAAATGCAGATTGTATTCTTACGTCCAGGCAATGATGCTGCTTTCACCGATCTATATGCGAGTTCCCCGACGTTGAATTGATCTTTAAGTTGCTATTTGATTAAGCAGGACCCATTTAAGCCAGCTCACAACTGATTCCCCTAGGGCCATTCAGCCGTTGGTTCCTGAAATTTTTCTTGCTTCTCTCAATGTGCAAACTTCTTTGGTTGTGAACACCATGTTCAAACATGCAAAATCAATCGGGTTAGAGAACAATTTTCTTTTTGCAGTCCAGAATAATGTTCAAATTGGTGCAGTTATTGATTCAGACAAGGAATTAGCCAAAATCCTTCTCTTGCGAATAAGTTATAAACCAACTGCATTTGAAGGTGTAAATAAACTATTCTCCAGCTGCTTTCAAATCAGGTTGCACAAGCATGAGATCATGGGAGTTGAGAGACAGAGACTAATTCAGACAGCTTTGATTGCAAACATGATGTTTGCATCGGATGAACGAGACGAAATTAGCTGCCGACCGAGATATATTTTCCTCGATCTGATAGATGACGTTCTTAACATGGGTTGGTGACTTCGTTGCAATAGCACGAGTTTAATTTTTCATGGAGCAAGCAGTTGTTACCACGCTAATGAAAGATCCCCAAACTCTTATTCAGAGGCAACTTGAATGACAATTGGCAAATGAGCCTGCCAACATATATAAAGGGGAAAGACAGGGAGAGAAGAGACCCGCCCAGCTCTCCCTGTTGCCCAACAATGATGGAAACCCCGCCACTCCACGCCTTCTTATTGATCACATCTCCAGTGGCTTACGTGTACACGGCGACGTCGAAAGGGCGGGAGAATTGTTCTCCGAGATGAGCGAGTTGGGTTTAGTCGCCAAACGCAACACCTACAGAGTTGTGATTGATTGGTATTTGAGGAAAGGCATGAAGGGAGATGGTCTCGAGTTGTACCGAAAGATGAAGCTCAGTGGGGTTGTTCCGAGCGTACATACTTGCAATCTCATGATCAATGTGCTTTGCAAGGGAGGTGATGTGAACAGAGCCTTCGAACTGTTCGATGAAATGCGCGAGCGAGGGATTGCGTATAGTGTTGTTACATTCAACACTCTCATTCGGGGGCTGCATCGTGACTCGAGGGTTTGGGAAGCCGAGAGGTTGGTGGACTTGATGAAAAGGAGCGGTATAAATCAAGACGTGATTACGTATAACACGCTCATAAGCGGATTTTGTAATTGTGGGAAGTGGGATAAAGTTTTCAGCTTATTTGATCAACTGAAGTCAAATGGTCACTCCCCATCCTTGGTGACATACAACACTTTAATTGCAGGATCTGCTAGAGCCAAGAACATGCCTGCAGTGACAGATTTGGTGAAGGAGATGGAGGAGACTCAGGAGAGAGGCATCGCTCCTTCGAAAGTGACCTATACTATTCTCATAGATGCCTTCGTGCGATCAGACGACATGGAGAAAGCACCCGACATCTATGCATCCATGCAGAAGGCTGGATTTATTCCTGATGCGCACACATATGGTGTCTTAGTACACGGGTTGTGCATGAATGGTAATATGAAGGAAGCGTCGAAGTTTGCTCAAGTCTATGCGTGATGGATGCATAGAGCCCAATGATGTGATATACAACACAATGATCCACAGATACTGCAGGTAGGGCAGCTCGTATAGGGCCCAGATTTTGCTCACAGAAATGGGCAAGAAAGGAATGGTTCTTCCTTGTTTGGTTCAACATTCTTAAGGGACTTTGAATCTCCAAAGCTGTTGAGAAAAATATTAGGTATTTGGTTCAATATTTTTAAATCTCATTGGTCAAATGCTAGCATTTGGAAGGCTGAAAACCCAAAATAGATAAAAATATGTTTTGAGTTTTCATGGAAGGTTAAGTAGGGGTTTAATAATTTTTTCTTTCTTTCCAATATTGCCCTCGTTGATAATCGCGTTTTCCTCTTTTACCCTAAACAATACTGTTCATCGTCTTCTTCCTTCAACTTGCTACTCCATCGGTGAAGCCTAGCCAGTAGAGCTCAGCCGCGGGCTCCATCGGCCAGATTTAGCCCCAACCTCCAGGAAGCCTCACTTGAGGTCGCGCAACCTCAAGCATTGCCTGGGTCGTGCGACCAAGGCGACACTACCTCAGTCAGGGCATTGCCTAAGGTCGTGCGCGACCTCAGGCGAGATTCCTCCCCACAACATCCAATACCACCACCACCAGCAACAAGAGCAAGCCGCCTCCCCATGATTTTGCCCTTCTCGATGCATCTGCATCTACAACCCTAGACATCACTCGAGATCGTGCGATCTCAGGCGAGCCGCCTCCCCACCACCACCGCCGCCGCCACTAGCCGCCTCCCCACCACCAGCAACACCACCAACAGCAGTTGCTCAAGCTGCCTCCCCACCACTTTCACCATTTCCGATACTCGATCTCCTCTTCTTTCTTTCTTTCTTTCTTTCTTTCTTTCTTTTCTTTTCTTTTTCCCCCCTTTTTTTTTTTTATTATCTCAAAGTTGCTTTACAAAATATATATAAAAATTTACCACCGCCCGCAGCATAGCACTAGCTTTGGGCTCTCTCCCTCTCACGAAGGGGAGAAGTTTGAACCCAGCATTGTCGTTAGGATTCTTAAGCGTGATGCCGTGGTGATGGCTTCTGCGCCAGGCGTCACCTGAGGGTTTACGTCGTGGCTATCGGCTGGTAGCGGTTCCTCTAGTCCCAAAAAAAAATATATATATATATACACACACACACAAATGAATTTAAATACTCTTGCATTCATTGAATGCCCATTCATTCAAAGATATTTGGGGAAATGTAAAGGTATTTTTTCAAAGTTGAACCAAACGGACCGAAGTAAGGTTTGGAACCGTCCGTTTCTCTATATGATGTGATTTCGAAGGCAAAGAGTGGCAGAGTGGCAAACCTAAGCAATGTACGTTATGGAGTTCTTTTGCAGAAAGCCAATTTCTAATCAAATGGCATTGTCCAAAGAGTTGCTTAGCTGTTATTCACCAGTGCCAACCGGCAGGTATCGACCTCTGCATCTGTAAGATTTTACCTTGCGTCTTGATGAGTTTTCACCTAATCTTGTGTCTACCAGCACATGGGTTGGTTATCAAGTTGTGCATAATTTTGGTAATGCTCAGGTTTTGCAGCTTTGGATATTGTGGATTTTTAGATTTGAATATGACATTTTTGTCATGAGTTTACTTCCTATAACTAAAGATTGCTGTTACAGAACCAACATGAAAAATCATCCTTTGCTGTTGAGAAGCAAAGCACGTATTATTCATTATGTGACAAGAAAACGACATCGAACAATGACCCAAAGGTCAGAGAGAACAAACAAAGACGAAGCCATAACTATTTCTTTTTTCTTTTTTTTTTTTTTTCAGAGAGAGAGAGAGGAAGAGGGAGGGGGAGGGAGGGGGAGGGAGGGAGGGAGGGCGAGGGCGAGGGCGAGGGCGAGGGAGAGGGAGAGGGAGAGAGGGCGAGGGGGAGAGGGAGAGAGATGACAATGGACTTAAGATTCGAATAGTGGAAGGCCAATTTCCAAGTAAAAAATGAAAGAGTAAGGGCTCATTTAGTTCAATGCGGAATTGGATTCTTCGGAGAATGTTATTCTCAATACTTTTCATGTTTGGAGAGAAATCACAATTTGGAATTGGATTCCACGAGACATAGGATTCCTCAAAAATGCGGAATTGAATTACCTAGTATTGATATTCCAATTCCACATTTCTAATTGTGAAATCTATCAAAAAGCTCAATTCTATCAGTCGCCATTCCCATTCACCGATCGCTGCCACTGACCACCACTCGCCAATCATTGCCACCGCAGGTCACCTTTCCCCAATGGCTACTGTCGATCACGGATGAGAAGCGTTGTTTACTTGAAATGGGCATCCGACTATAATTTTATGAACATGAATAACAAGGAATCTCATTAATGAACTCATAAGCAAACGGTAGAATTTGCTCAGATTACATCTATGGAATGTAGTCGAACCATGTTTACATAATCACAAACGGTAATAATTGTTTATAATTGGATAAAGCGATAGTTCAAAACTACTGAATGTAATTTAGTGACTGATGGAATCTGATGGCCATTGTACCACTTAAGCAATGTGTGTTCCGGTTCATGTTGACCATTTCCAGTGTTTGAGCCTCGAGAACTTCCTCTCCGTTCTGACCAGTTTCAGCATGACTGATGCTCTTTTTATTAATCGGGTTCATATTTATTTGCAGAACCAGGATCAGAAGGATTTTCCGTTTCTCGGTACTATTGTATGCATGGACAGAATTTGTTTATTATCATGTATAATATCAATAGTGAAATATGCTATTGATCATTTTTTTACCCTCAAGACATGGCACATCACTGAAAAAGTTGCAGGCCATTGAAACATCTATGAATAGGTTTAACCATCAAATCTTGTATGGGAGTATAAATTGATTTAATATACCACAAATGTGCGGCATACAGCATGGGTGATGAGAGTTATAGCCATTGATCTGTTATTCTGTCACTTTGAGATCATGGTTCTTTGGCATCCCAGAAAAGTGATTTTAATCATAAAGAAAGTAATTTTCTTCAAAAAGAATTGCTAGTCTTGAGCAACTTCTAATGCTGACGCGAATCACTGGTTGCCTGCAGGTTATGTACCCTAATATGATGGAGTTGTTTGAGAGTCTTGGAGTGGAAATTGAGATATCTGACTTGTCATTTTTGTCAGCTTAGATGAAGTCTGAGGCTGTGAATAGGGAAGCAGAAATGGTATTTAGAGGTTGTTTGCCCAGAAGACAAATGTGTTGAGTCCTTGCTTCCAGCAAATGCTCAGAGGAATCATCAAATTTGAGGAGGATGTCCTCAGGTAAATCAAGTCTTCTGCTCGCAGCTCACAATAATGATATTGATCACAATCATTTATGCCAAAGATTTCCTGCTAATCTGTTTTGCAATCTTGCCAATGAGAAGTAGAAAATATCATTAATGTAAGTGTTGTTGCCAGCTAAATGGATCATGGATGATGTCAATGTAGAGAGTGATTTCTTGAAGCCTCCTGCACTTTAGATTCCAAACTCTTTGACCAATGTTATTGGTCATTTTCCAAAAGGGAACTCAGGACATTCTATGCATTTAATAGCAGGATAAGATGATTAGATATCAAATGTTGTCTTGAAAATGGTCAAAATTCATTCTCACAGTAGCATATCCTACATGACTTTGAGGTGATCAAGCTGGGCCAACTGCATTAAAATGTATAAGCCAATCTTCAAATTCATGCATCCTTTTCGTATGCACGACCAGACAGTTAATTCACTCTGTTTGATGACTGTTTATCTTTGCAGTTACCTAGAAGGACTTGAGCAATCCCAACATCAACCGCAGCAAAACTTTGGGACAGTTTATCAAGTCACGGGGTTACCCTGAATTATTTCAAAAGGCTTGGATTGTGAGATTTTTGAATCACTGCATCTGTCATATCTTCGATCTTTTACTCATATAACAAAATCTGTCATTAGCTTATTTGTAGAATGTAGATCTATGGCAATTACCAATTAATTATATTTTCATGTAGATCCCAATTTTTGGTTATATTGGTCTTGGCCTTCAGAAGGAGTCATGAGCTTTTTAGCCTTCTCGGTTCTGTCCTTTGCTGCAATCATCATCTGCTTCAGGTAGGTTATGTGGCTCTAGAAGAGTTAGTGATTGATTGTAAACGACACAAACTGTGTTTGGCAATTTCAGATGCCGTACCAACCAATTCTCTGCTGTTTATTTGGTAGCATTTTTTATCAATAAGTCAATTAACTAATCTTTTCTTCCATCCCTATCAGTCTTTCATCATAATACTGTCCATTTTCACATGGTTTCTTTGCAGGTTTTTGGCCACCCTCAATGGCTTACTGTCCAGAGATGCTCACGTTCTTATATCAATAAGGTGATGATATTTTGGACTTTCAGTGGTTCAAGATGGAAAACTGGACGTTCTTGCTCATAATTTTTCCTCTGGAAGCCCTACAAAAGATTTGATGAGTTGAACTGTAAATATTTGTGAATTCAGGTAGAGATGAACTTGAGAGTGGAGAGTGTGAGATAAGAACAAGTTGTGAAGTGCAATCCATCTCAACTAGTGATGAGGGTAAGTACTTGCTGTTTAAGTTTTTTCTTTTTCTGCATTGTTTCGGTTACGTGACATGGAACTAAAGCAAACGATACGGGCGTAAGTAGGTATATTTAGGAATCATCATGACAATCTGTAGTTTTGGTCTTTATAATCCACAATTTATCAGTAACGGGAGATTGAACAGGATGCGTTGTCCTAACTGGAGACAGTTCTGAAGAAGTATATGATGAGTGTATTGTAGCCGTCCATGCACCAGATGCTCTGATATTATTGGGAGATCAAGCAACTTACATGGAAATGAGAGTACTTGATGCATCCCAATATGCCTACAGCTATAATTGTTTAATTTGTAGTTTCATGTAATGTATTCATAACTAGTATTTGCGAACATACTACTGGAGAAACATCCAATTGTCTACAAGGGCACAGTTAGTTGATGTAGAATGGAACAAGGGTGTCCACAGTGATATCGTTGTCGATTGCATCTGCTTTAAGCCTTCTGCTTGGGAAATTTTCCCTTGATATTTCGAGAATAGCAAGCTTCTTTTTGCTTGTAATATTTACTACAGAATGCAAACCATAGGTACATTTTTCTATTGGCAGCAAGATTTATCTTCATCATGACAGAACTTTCATGCCCAAAAACCCTGCAGCATGGAGTGCGTGGAATTTTATGTGGATTACTGAAAATAAAGTGTGCTTGACATACTGGCTCGATGTGCTTCAGGTATGGCAACTGTGTTTTGCTGATTTTATTCTGATTCAGCTGTTCCCTTCAGGATCTGTTGTGCTACCAACCCGTGCTACATATCACCTTCAAATAAAAGAAGTGAAACTTGCAGTTGTCGTGGAGTGCATAAACTTGAGTAATAGTATTAAGTCAGTATGCATATAAGTTGTTAATTTTAGCAACGTTGCATCTTTGTGAGGTGCATTTTGCAGACAAATTCCACAGTTTGACTGCTTCTAGAACTACCTTTCTGTTGGCACTGGTTTTGGCAGGACCGATGCTCTTTTCTTTAATTGGGCCTTTAAAAATCTGCAGAAGCTTGATCAGAAGGATTTGCTGTTTCTCTTTACTCTCAATCCTTCACAAGAACCACGACACACATTGCTTAAGTGGTGTACAGGCCACCCAATTCCATCTGTTGTTGCATTGAAAGCTTCACAAGAGCTAGATCAGATCCAAGGAAAAAGAGGAATTTGGTTCTGCAGAGCTTACCAGGGTGAGCTTTTGAAATTTCTATATTAGTGCTAGTGATTGTTTTTATAGCAACGCTGAGAGTGTTATTAAGTTCTGTGCATGTAAAAAAGAATACTCCTACAAGGTTCTTGCCATAATCTTGAGGTTTAATTTTGAATGAGAAGGGTCCTAAGCTATGCCTAATTGACACGTCGGTTTTATAAGGTCTTTGCTCATAAAATTGCTGTGATTTGAATCTTTTGGTAGACAGAATTTTTTTAAATTCTTGGACTTAGGTCAACAAGGGAACATAGTTTTATATTTCATTACCAACTTGAGTTCTTATTCTTCTTTCAGGATATGGCTTCCATGAGGATGGGTTGAAGGTGTAGACTCTCTCTCTCTCTCTCTCTCTCTCTCTCTCTCTCTCTCTGTGTGAGTAAGTTGTATAAGTCAAGGGACTTCTTTGCAGGCTGGCATGGCTGCTCACATGGAGTGATCGGACAGAGTCATTTTGTTCTTGAGAATCTGGTTCCTTCACTCAAGGAAATGGGGGCACGCCTTTTTGTCACTAGATTTCTTGGATGTCATATTTCCACAGGATCAGTAACGTGAGTATACTACTACTCATCATTTTAGCTATTGGCTGGTAGTGTACATGTCTTCTTTTTGTTTTTTGTAGATCCTCAGAACTGTTAATCATCATTGCTCTGAATCAGCCTCTGAGTCAACATTTTCTCATCTTTAATGTCATATCCATTGCTACTTTGTTGTGGTCCACTTTGCATTTTAGTTAGTGTCTCAGGAACAGAATTTGTGAATTTACTTGTTAATAAGAGTGATACTCGAAAATGCAAGATGTTCTTATTGACTCATGGTTTAGAGGATCATATAGAGAATAGCGTAGTAATAATTGTGCTTTCCTGAGCGACAGATTATTAGAGGCAGGAGGCATGATGTTTACCTTTGAGGGAACCACGAAAAGATGTCCTGTAACAGTCACTTTGAGGGTCCACACTCCCCAGTTTTACTGGAAAGTATCGTTCTATCTATACACGCAACTTCAGCCCACACCAGATCAGACTATTCAGGACCCTCTTACAAATGAAGTGCAGTTTTGCTCTTTCCTGCTGAGACGTCTTCATAGAGAATTTTTGGTTTTACAGGTCATGACTCAGGGTGATCTAGGTCTATCAGATGCTTTCATAGGTGATTTTGCTTTTTGTAGATAAAGATAGTGGCCTTCTAATTTTTTTCCGGTTGTTTTCTTCATCAAATGGACTTCATTTTTGCTGTATCCTTTTGAGCTTATCAAATGCTTAATCACTTGTCAACAACGTGGAAAATTGCAGATTCTCATAGCCAACAGAGATTCTGATACTACTGTATCGAAATTAAGTAAGAAAAGTTATTCAATACGTTACTAATTGGAATGCATGCGGCACCCAGGAAAGAGATATTCTTTTATGAAGTTTGAACTTTGCCTGTATTCATTGTACCGCTCATTGGGTATGGAAGTGAGATAGTGAAATTTAATGCAACATTTAATAGAACAGTGTGAAAAAATTAACATGTTTTTTTACTTTTGAAACAAAAATTCAAGCCACAAAACCGTTGTATGTCATATGCCTGTAGAATAAGAAGTCTGTCTTTGGCTAGCACCGATTCACAACAGCCGAAGAACTCCTCCATGTATTCGTGGCCAACTGCTTCTATCATCTCACTGTGAATTCATTTTATTAAGAGAGTCTCTTAAGCATCGTTTTGGTCTGTTTAGCCAGGTTAAGAATAGACAAGAAGGCCAGAAACTCACCAGGAAATGATCCTGTCATATTTGTAGGTACTCAGCATCTGGCGATAATCGCAACGAAGGAATTTGATGCTGTCCTGCAATAAAAGATTTACATTCATTGTCTCTTGGACTTATGAATTAAGCTATTAAGTTCAAAATGCTGGCTGATTGGGTACCTGAAGCCCTGCTTCTTTCACTCTTGATTTGGCATACTTCAGTTGCCCTTTCGACAGAGTAATGCCTGTGTATTTGCATCCGGTTTGCTTGACAACTTCAAAGGCCAAGCTTCCCCAACCCCAGCCAATTTCAAGAACTTCATGCGTCTTTACAATTCTCGCCTACATTTTTTTAAGGCAAAGCATTTGTCACAGAACAGTCAAAGGTTAACCCGTCAAGCAGCCCGAAACTAACAGCAAGTAAAACAAACCTTTTTAATCAAAAGAGAGATTTATCTCATCTGTGCTGCCTTTAGGTCTTCACCAGCCATCATTATTTTGACAGGACAACAATGCGTTATTATTTTGAGCCACTGGACTTTCATATGTGGATTTGTATTTACTCTTGCTTCTAAAGCACATATTCAGCAGCAAAATTTCAAAACAGGGTTGTGGCTACTGACCTCGAATACCACGCAGGAATTATGTCATGGTCTCATCCAAGAACAGTGAAAAAAGTTCATTACTCTGCAAACACGACAAAATGGAAATCAGCATTACAGAATACCGTATGTTCAAGCACATTTTTTGCTTTTGATACACATCAATGTTGAGAGACTGACAATGTATTCTGGTTCATTCTATTCTCTTGAGAAAATGCTAGGAAAAAAGATACGGAATAAAGTTTTTACCAGATCATAATGCTGGGAGATGTTCCTGTGAGCTTGAATTAAAGTGTTTTGCCTTGGAACATGCTTGAAGAAGTACTTAGCCGTATACCAGCTGTTAGTAACATCGGTGTCCACCAACCCCTAATAAAAAAGGCGCATACACTGGTTTAGTATATTTAATAATATCATACAAAGTCAAAAACATTTTGTTCCAACTATTAAAGTATTGAGTACCTTTTCTTAATTTTTTAAGATGGCTATATCGTAATCTCTGTTCGCTATGAGAATCTATGACTTGCCATGATGTTGACAAGCGATTAAGCATTTGGTATGTTTAGAAAGATACAGCATTTATAAAATGAAATCTGTTTGATGAAGAAAATAACCTAAAAAGATTTACAAGACTCTTATTTTTGTCTACACAAGTAAAAAATCACCATTTATTTATGCATCTGCCAGGCCTAGATCGGCCTGAGTCATGACCTACACGAAAAAGCAAAAACTGGGCCTTATTTGTGCAAGAGTCCTGAATAGTTTGATCCAGAGTGGGCTGAAGTCGCGTAAGTTAAAACAATACCTTCCAGTTAGAGGACATCTTTTCATGGTTCCCTCAAAGGTAAACATCGTGCCTTCTTCCTCTATTAAACTGCCTATCCTGAAAGCATAATTATTGCTACCTGATTCTCAAAATGTTCCTCTAAGCGGTGAGTCATTAACAACATTTTGCATTTTCGAATATCATTCTTATTGACAAGTAAATTCCCAAATTCTGTTCTAAGATATTAATGAAACTGCGGGAGTGGACCACAATGACACTTGACACTTTTGAGGATCTCCAGATGAGAAGATGCTGACTATGACACTATATCAAAGCTATGATACTTAAACATTTATGAGGATCTATAGAGAAAAAAAACCAGGAACTATGTACTCTACAAGCCAAAAGTCATCATGGTAAGTAGTAATATGCTCACGTTTCTCAAGAACAAAATGACTTTGTCCGATCACTCCATGTGACATGATTGCACATTCTATTCCATCCTTTGCTCCTTTTTGTGCCAACATGGCTCATAAAGACTCTTCGTGAATGGTGAGATACAAGATCAGAGGCACGCCCTGGATAGGTGGTACTAGTATAGGAGATTGTGAAAGATATCGCTTAAGCTCTTTAAAAGATTTCTAACATTCTTCATCCCAATTGACCTCAGTGTTCTTCTTCAACAACTTAAAGAATGGCTTAGCAGTTTCTGACAATTGGGAGATGAATCTCGCAATATAATTCAATCTTTCCAGTATGCTTTGGACTTTCTTAGCAGCAGAAGGAGGTTTTAACTCGCATATGCCCTTTACCTTGGAGGGATCTATCTCAATACCTTTGTTACTAACCATAAATCCAAGAAGCTCCCCAAACTTTGCCCCAAATATGCATTTTGCAGGGTTATGCCTCAGCTTGAATTTTTTCAATCAATCAAATAATTTTCTCAAGATTTCAACACGGTCTTCATTTTGTCTTGATTTTGCAATCATGTCATCGAAATAAACTTCAATCTCCTCATGCATCATGTCATTGAATAGTGCCACCGTGGCTCTTTGATATGTTGCCCCTGCATTATTCAAGCCAAAAGGCATAACTTTGTAGCAAAATGTTGCCCATAGAGTGATGAAAGATGTTTTAGTCTTATCTTTCTCTTTCATCCGAATTTGGTTATAACCAGAAAATCCATCGATGAAGGAGAATAGTTTGAAGCCAGCAGTACTATAAACTAAGACATCGATGTGTGGCAAAAGAAAATCATCCTTGGGCCTTGCCTTATTCAGGTCACGGTAATCAATGCAAACTCAAACCCGTCCATCCTTCTTCATAACTGGGACTATATTAGCAATCCAATCAACATAATGAGTGACTTCGATGAAACCAACATTTAAGAGTTTAATGACTTCTTCTTCAATCTTTTTCAATAACTCAGGTTTTGTCCTTCTGAGCTTCTGTTTCTTGGGTGGAAAATTAGAATCAAATGGTAACGCGTGTTCCACTATCTTAGGATCTAAACTCGGCATGTCATCATACGACCAAGCAAAGACATCTTGGTATTCCTTCAAAAGTCTGATTAATCTATCGGGCATTCACTTGAGAGAGACATGCCCCAATCTTGGTTTCATTGGGGTTATTTGAATCTCCTAAGTTTGCGGTGATTGGTTGCTCAGTGATAGGAGATTTGGACTCTTTACGTTTGAGCCATTCCCTTTCAATAACTCAAGGATTGTCATCATTCTTTGAGTCAGAATAATCGAGTTTGCTAAAGTCTCTTGAATGCGAATCTGAGCCATGCAAATGATTATCATGATGTGAAATGTCACGCCTGGAATGCAATAAAAAATGGTTGGTATATAAATATAAATGAATGCAATGCACGCAAATGCCATGAAAAACTTGTTTTTAAATGCAGGTTTTAGAAAATTTATTAGGAACTAGCCCTCATGTCATCAGACATCCTTGCTCTACTAAAACATTTTTAAACTATAGATTGCGCAGAGGCTCAGGCCTTAGAGCATCATCATAAGTTTGGTTTGGGAAACCTCACATGTCTAGTAATAAAATGTGAATTTTATTGATATGCAAAAATTGCATTACAACGTATACCATCTTGGATCCATAGAGTTTGTGATCTAGATTATTACAAGTGTAAACGAATGAAATAAATGGAATTCCCTCGTAGGGGATAAATGAATGGAATACAACTAAAATGAAATATAGGAACTAGAAACATCCCTTACATAGCGGGATCTGTAGGCTCTTCATCTTCACCAACGGTGCCAACCAAACCATCTTCGAACAAGTCAGCGAAGTGGTAGAAATTGGCTTCCTCTTCTTGTAAGAGCTTTGGTGGGCCAAGGAAGAATCCTTCAATGTGGGGGGCAAGAGGAATTGGTAGCTCTTACATTTAATATTTTGGCCTTTATGATTACCTTGACCCTTATGATCTCCCTGATAACCTAAGCCTTCACGCTTGTTCATTTTGACCACCTCAATAGGATTTGGCATGCCTTGGGCAAGCTTACCCAAACCTTTTTTTGATAGCAAAACCATTATTGAGCAATTCTTACTTGACATCAAGAATGCCTTTAAGAATTGAGGCTTCTTGATGATCGACCAATAACAGGCACATGAGTGACAGACACAAGCTCAAATGAGTAGTAGCTTGACTCTCCCTTGACTTCAGGCTCAATGAAGGGTATGGTGGTGTTATGGAAAGTCTCAACATCTCTTTCACATTGGATAGTCACAACCTTTCCATCGATGGGAAGTTTCATCATATGATTGGAACGAATGATCCCCACAACGTAGATCCAAGGCCGTCCTAACAACTGGCTAAAGTTGGGATATCCAACACTTAGAATTTTTTAGAGGTTGGGACACCTGAAGTACCATAACTTAGCACAAAGGAACACTTAAGTGCCATAACTTTGAAACAGTACACTTAAGTGCCAATATCGGAGTAAAATGGAACACTTAAGTGCCAATTTGGCCAAAAACCGGCCAAAATGCAGACGTGGCATTTTCCAGTGACATGCTTAATCGACATGGCAATTTATTAAAAAAAAAAAAGCACACCTAGAGGAGAAAAACGACGTTGCCCCATCCACTGTGCATTTGGCCAAACTAAATGACATCGTTTTTCCTTAGTGCTAAACGACGTCGTTTTGCTTATTTGGATTTTAACCGTTCGTCCATCGGTTCACACCAGATCTGACGTCCTCTCCATCACCGTTCACAGCTCGTCGTTCGTGGGTCGACATTCGTAGGTCATCGCTTGTCGTCATCGCTCGCCGTCATCGCTCGCCGTCGTCGCTCGCCATCATCGATTTGCTCAGGTTTTTTCTCTTCTTCCTCTCCCCTGTGGTGAAATTAGGGCTCTGACTTGTTTATTAAGGCTCAGACTTGAAATTTGGGGGTCGGCTGGGAAAGCTTAGGCTTGGATGGTATTGATGTGAGATTTATGACTTAGATGTGGTGCTACAATCCTATTGGGGGGTTCGAATTGACAGTTTATGATCGGCTTTGAAATGTAGGCTGGGTGTAGGGCTCGGCGGGGGCAAAATTAGGGCTCGGTATAGGGCTTGACGTTGCCTCATCCACTGTGATGTGTGATTTAGGGCTCTGATGTTGAATTGTGATGTGCAAAAGTAATTTGTAGTGGTCGGATGTGAAATGTGCGTGGTGATTGGTGATTGTTAGGGTTCAGAGTATTGGACCTTGGACATGTTCGAATCGAATCTCTTGTTGTTGTGGGGATGGGGACTTCTAGGTATTTTTTCAATAAATTGCATTGTTGAGGACCCATGCTAAGGGATCTCTCAATATTTTAAAGGAATGCGACGGCATAATCAAAGTAGTTGTTGGGTCCCATCTCTATTTGTCCTTGTCCTGAGGCCTCTTTTCAAGCTGCAGCTGTCGTCTGACCTGTGCATCTTCCCTCTTTCTTTCTTCTTTTCTTTAATAAAGAGTGTAGGGACCTCCACTTGCAATTGTATGTCCTTTGTGAATGTGGTCCCAAAAGTTAATTGTATATTTGTCCTCTTTTGTTGCAGAAATGACTCATGATAAAGACTATGTTGTTGTCATCGTTTACTACGGTGGGGATTTTGTGATTGGGGAGGATGAGTGGGAGTATGAGGGGGAGAATGAGGGTACTATCTTTTTAGATATAAAGAAGACATCTTATATTGGATTTGTTAGGGATATAGTGACATTTTTGCCTTGTAGAGTACAAAAGTTACTGTCCTGTGTTCCTAGGAAAGGCGTGAGAGATGGTTTGAGAGTTTTGGAAGATGATAATGATGTTAGGAATGTCTTATATCATTATCTTCATGGTGAAGAGGCAAAAGTATTTGTTGAAAACAATAGTGATAGTGAGGATGAAGATGATGACAGAGATAGCACCCAAATAGGAGAAGGAGGAGAGGGGCGCAGATGTTGTTCGCTAGAGCGATTGTGACATAGGTGATGTCACCATCACTGAATTATATTGGGAAGTAGTTGAATTCAGTGGTGGTGATGATGACCATGACAATGAAGGGTTGGCTGTTGAAGCTGAAAATTTATTAATCTTAAGTGACGACGACGATGAGGAGCTTACATAGTCAAGGAAAAAACAAAGTGACTTTTTGTTAGATAGATTTGCAACTTTGCAGGTAGCTGATGAAGTTCCAAATAGAGACGAAGGCCCTGTAGATGTTGGTGTTGCTGGCCAAGAGACAGATTATGAAGAAAGCATCAACACCGCTACTTCTTAGGACGAACTTGAAGAAGATCAACGAGCTGTGCATAGAAGGAAAAGTAAGTTTCATTCCTATGATCCATTCGTTGCCTCTTCTACTTTGTCAGTAGGTATGGAATTCCATGATGTGATACAATTTAGGGAAGCTGTACTGAAGAACTCCATTGCTACACAAAGAAATATTGATTTCATTAGAAATACCAAGAAATATGTAAGAGCTAAGTGTTCGCAGCAAAATTGTCCATGGAAGATTTACGGCGCGTTTGTTAAGAAGAGTGGGTCTTTTCAGATTAGAGCATACCAAGAGAAACACACTTGTTCCATTAATTTTCAAAACAAAAGGGTAACAAGTGCATGGTTGTCCAAGCACTTTTTTGATCTGATTAAGCTGATGCCTGAGATGAAAATTACTAACTTTAGGATGCTGGTGAAGGAGCGTGTAGGCATCAATGTATCTAGGAATCAGTGCAAAAGAGCAAAACAAAAGGTGATAAAGATACTTATTGGTCAGCATGCTAAGGAATATGGGCAGGTGTGGGAGTATGCTTGGGAGTGTAGGCTGCAAAACCCTACAAGTAGAGTGTATGTAGAGGTGGTTGAGAGACCGCTTCCTGATCATGGGACCAAGTTCGATAAGTTCTATGTATGCTTTGATGCATGAAGACGAGCATTTTTAACTGGTTGTAGATGGATTATAGGATTGGACGATTGTTTCTTGAAGGGCTTGTGCAAGGGAGAATTGTTGGCGGCGATTGGAAGAGATGCAAATAACCAAATGTTCCCACTAGCTTTGGCTATTGTAAAGATTGAGAACAAGGACAATTGGTCCTGGTTCTTGAAAAATCTGATGGCTGACTTGGAGATAACAAATGGAGAAGGGTGGGCATTCATGAGCGACCAACAAAATGTAATACTTACTTTTTGAAAAATTTAGTCAATAGTTTGCTTTGTAATATGAACATGTAATTTGCTCTAGTATTTCTTTCTTTGAATTATTGCAGGGATTGGTTCCGGCAGTAGACGAGTTGTTGCCCCATGCTGAACATCAAATGTGTACGCGGCACATATACGGAAATTGGGCAAAGACCTACAAAGGGGATAAGCTGTAATTGACATTTTGGCAATTAGCAAAGAGTGCAAACATGGCTGACTTTAAGATAGCCAAAGAAGGACTGCTTCAGTTGACAAAGGAAGGTTGTGCTACCCTATTTCAACTTGAACCGAAGCATTGGTGCAGGGCATTCTTCAGTGAGGAGTTTAAGTGCGATAACGTCGACAACAGCATTTGTGAAGTATTTAATTCGAAGATAATATATGCTAGATGCAAACTAGTCATCTCAATGCTTGAAGATATACGAGTTGCGGTTATGACTCGGCTGCAGAAACAAAGAGATGATGCTGCAAAGTGGACAAGACAATATGGTCCTAGGATTGCCAAGAAATTGGATGAGAACTTGGCTGCAAGTAGGCATTGTCATCCCATTTGGAATGGAGATGACGGATATGAGATAATGAAGGGTGCTGATAAGTATGTTGTCAATCTAGGAAGTAGGAAGTGTTCATGTAGAGCATGGCAAGTAAGTGGAATTCCATGTGCACATGCCATATGTGCCATCCAGTTGAAGGGCGACAATACAGATGATTACATCGATGGTTGATACCATAAATCAAAATACCTTACTTCCTATCAGTTCATGATGCAGCCAATTAGAAGTAGCAAGTTTTGGGAGCCCACGGATCATGAAGCGCCTCAACCTTTGCCACTGAAGAAGAAAATTGGAAGGACGAAATGAAGAAGAAGATTGGCGGAGGGAGAGGTCTCGGGTCAGCAAAGAATGAGCAGGCAGGGTGCAAAAATAATGTGCTCTTATTGTTGCATAGTAGGCCACAATATTAAAGGTTGTTAATTGAGGAAGCAACAACAACCATTGAGGCAAGGTGAAGGGCCTAGTGAAGAGACAGTTGGAGAAATGCAAACAGCAGGGCCAAGTGAGTCAACTGTTCTTTAGTCAACAACTAGAACCCCGGTAAGTCATGAAATTTATTTTATATTTATGTTGCTTTGTTGTTTATCATAAAAATGTACATAATATCCTATTTGGCCTTGTATGTAACGTGTTTGTTGGGTCACAAGAAGAATCCCAGTAAGTCATGAAACTGAATAGCCTGTTCGAAGAAGGCAAGGTAGAAGACGGCCAGCTGAAGGATTGGCCCAAGCAACATCACGGCCAGCTGAAGGATTGGCCCAAGCAGCATCACGGCCAACTGAAGGATTGACCCAAGCAGCATCATGGCTAGCTGAAGGATTAGCCCAAGCAAAGATCACGGCGCCCGATTCGATCGTTTTTCAAAGAAATAAAGAAATACCCAAAGGGTAAATTCAACCATTTGTATTCAGTTTTTTTATTTTCTTTACATAATTATATGTCCCAATATTATATTTATGGTGTCTTTTGCCTATTTCTCAGTTTTGAAGAAAGCAAGTTGGAACTCAACTATCAACTAAAGGGCCATCACAAGAGCCACCTCAAGGGTCTTCATAGGGGCCACCAAAAGAATCACTATAAGGGGCACCACAAGTACCACCACTAGTACCACCATAAGGCCCAACAGAAAGAGGTGTCACTAAAGCTGAAGGGCTACACAGAAGGACAACTAGAAGAAGGCCAGGTGAAGGGGCAGCTATACAAAGGCTATCTAGAAGATGCTCAGCTGAAGAATTGGTCGAAAAAGCCCCGGCTATAGCTAAAAGGCCCAAGAAAGCAATAAAAGGAGCCAACAAATCACAAGTTCCTAAAAGTGACGCCCCTATTCAAACAAGAGGGGCACTTGGGAAGAGGTTAAGACAATATGGCTATGGCATTTATACAGATGAGCGTACTGGAACAGTTATTCTCAATGTAAGTTTTATTGGCTACATTTAATTTAATTTATGCTGTAGACTTTTACTGACAATTTATTGTTTTTTTTTGTAGCCTAGGAGAAGTTCAGAAGTTCAGAAGTTCTTATCTCAGGCCTAACTCAAGAATCAACGGCTGCACCAACATAAAAGAAAACATCAACTGTGTCAACAAGAAAGAAGAGAAAGAACCCAGTTGTAGCTCCAACTCATTTTGAATCAATTCGGCCTGGGACATTTGCAGCTCCATCTGAGTCAGTGGATACTGAGAAGGTTGAAGAAGAAGTTGCACGTCTAGTTAGAAAGAGTGCAAGAATTATGAATCAAGTGAAAGGCCCATCGAAAGGAGCACGAACAGGGGGTGTCGTGCATATTGATTGATGAGATGAGACGTGATAGGATTTGTAGAGCTTAAGAGTCAAAACAGTTATGTAAACGTCGTTAACGTTATAATAACACTTGCTATGGATGGTTATCTTTTTCTTTTTTTTTCTTTTTCTTTAGTTTGTCATTCATTGATGTTGTGAGATTTAATTTCAATATCAATGAAATGATTTTGTGCTGCTTGTCAATTTTTGTTGTTTGTCATGGATTTTGCTTTTACTTGCTGCTATTGCTGTTGGTGTTTTGTGGTGGTAGCTGGAGTGCTGGTGTGGCTGGTGGTGGTGGATGGTAATGTTTGGTGGTAGTGAGTTTGTTGTTGGGGTGCTAATGTGGTGGCTGGGGTGCTGGTGTGGCTGGTGGTGATGCCCGATGATTATAGGTTTGTGATAGGGGTTATAGGCTTATGCTACATCTACACCTGGTACAAGTGTGCAGTTTGCACATCTTACACCATGTGTACTGGTGCAAGCTAGTGTAAGGCTCAGCTTGCACTAGTACCTTGTGTAGCAACACCACCAGTATGGTGGTGGCTGGAGCACCTAGTGTGTAGTGTGACTAGTGGTGATGGTTGGTGGTGCAGCCGGTGGTGGTGGCTGACACAATTTTTAGAGAAAACCCACACAAAAATTGGCATTTAACTAGTCATATTTTAAAAAACTTGGCACTTAACTGTTCACTTTTAACTACAAGTGACACTTAACTAATCACTTTAATAATAACTTGACACTTAAGTGATCATTTTTCATCGCTACTAGCATTTAAGTGATTACTAAATACAACTTATGGCACTCGGATAATCACTCATGTTTGTCTGGTGTATATGTTGGTCTGCATCAAAATAGAGAAGATGATAGTAATTTAACTTATGGCAACTCCATATGACAGCACAAACAACAACAAAGCCACAATGATCCTGTGGAACAACACAAATTTCTTCGCATCTTTCAAAAAGAAAAAAGCCTACGTTTAATCCAGAATAACACAATTTTTAACTATGGCAGTCGGAGAAACATTTTCTCATTTTCAAGTACTTTACATTTCATCATAAAGTACAATAGACAACAAAACAACACCATAATAAATGCTTGGTCACACTTTCGTTCAATTTTCATCATTGAAACTTCATTCTTGAAAGGTTTAGTTGAAGATGCTCGAGCGTGCATTGAGACTTCATTCTTGAAAAGTTTAACTGAAGACGCTTGAGCTTGCATTGAGTCAACATCATCCAAGTCGTCCACGAACACAGATGGAGATTGCTATCTTTTATGAAATGGATCCAATATCACATCTGTGACTCGGTCAGAGAATTTCGCATCGACCCAATTGAAGTATTTGCACTTCGATGCTTCTTTATATTGGGCGCATCCATAAAATCTTCTCCCAGAATTAATTCGAGTCCACGATATTCTTCTTGGACTTAGTAACCCACAAAAACAAAAATGCTAGCCTTCTCCTTCGCTTTGGTGATATGAAATTGAGGCGCTGCTGTGAGTCCTGCTCTCCATTTTCAAGATTTGACAAAGAAATTTTGGGCAAATGAAAATTAGGGTTCGAGACTTGGACTCGAGCACTTTAATAGGGATTTTGGTCGATTTAGGGTTTTAGATTTGGGGAATTTGGGGAGACGACGTCGTTTTTGGAAGATTTGGGGCTTTTATTATGCAGACGACGTCGTTTCTGGTGAGTTAGAGCCGACTTAGCTCTCTGGCGAGCCACATAGGCAATAAAAAATAATAAAATATTGCCACGTAGGATTTCCAGCAAGAGTTGCCGAAGGTGGCACTTAAGTGTCCCACTAGAAAAAGAAAGTGACACTTAAGTGTACCGTTTTGAAGTTATAGCACTTAAGTATCTCCCCGTGCCAAGTTATGGCACTTAGGCTATTCTTCTGCCAAATTTTTTAGTAATGGTAACAGGGCCAACTGTTAGTAGTAGGTCAATTTCTCATATTGATTCCTTTCTTATACTGTCGAAGGCTCAAATGGGAATCTTTAGAGGGCAGATATTTTCCATTCGTATCCCCAATTGATGGAGGGTGGATAAAGGGCAAATGTTCAATGCGGAACCATTATCAACCAATACCCCCAAAATCCTGATTCCAAAATGTTGAGCGGACACGTATAACGCCTTAATGTGTGATTGGCCTTCAGGAGGGAGGTCTTTATTAGAGAATGTTATCTTATCTCTAAGAAGTATGGCACCCACAAACTCCTTCAATTGTACTTCTCCAATGGTCTTGAGCACATGGACTTCGTTCAAGATTTTGAGGAGGACATTTCTATGTTTTTCAGAAGTCTTGAAAAGCTTTAATAAGGAAATATGCGCAGATATCTTGCACAATTGATCTATCACTTATGCGTCACTTATTTTGAGTGTTTTGAGGAGTTGTTCGGCTTCCTCATTGATTACGGCCTTCTTTTCCACACCTTCACGCAATGGGTAGATTCAACCTTATCTGGTGATAACATCTATTTCATTTGTATTATAGTTCCAAAGGACTGTCTTGGTGTCATAAGTAGGAGACATCTTGGTATTAGAGCATTCACCAACTTCCGATGGTAATTCAATGACGACGAGTCCAAAACCCGTGCTTGAGATCTTTATGGCTTCAAAATTGTCAATCAATGAGCCGACTTTGATGACACCCTTGTCGGTTGCACTAGCCCCATGAGGAATTTTCTCTTTAGTCAGATCAATCACAACAGGCTCAATCATAGCCACAAAGTCATCCTCAAATTCATCTCCACCCCACGGCCCACCCGGATCCCACGAGTGAATAGAAAGTTGGATCTACATTAGATCTCACCTAAATCGCCCCATCTATCCTTCTGAGGAGAGGTTTGGTTTCAAACCCGATTCGAATAGGAGAAGTACGCCATGCTAATGTGTCTTGGATGATACACATCTCAGAGTCAGGCGTTGATGAACGCATTGAGCTATCCATGTGGCTGAGAGCCCTCATAGCCTAGGCACAACGACGCAATTATTAGGGGCGCGCTCTACCACTAAGCTGATAGCCCGTTGTGCGGGGGGAAAATCAATATTCTTTGAATGTCGAATCAAGATCAACGAGGATAGAAATAAAGCATTGGATCGAACTCTTCTTTGGTGTCAAGGTAAAAGCTATGAATAGTCATTGACTCCCGGGAAATGGTAGAAGAATGGGACCTATTTTGGAACATATAATGCATTACAGACGTATGATCACTACACTTCAACCGAGTTATTCTATTCCACCTCTTAGAAAGAAAAGATATGAAAGAAAGACCTCCCTCCCAGCCGTACATACGACTTTCCATAGAATTCAATATGTATCCATGAGATTGAGTATGGAATTATGTTTACTCACTTAAAATTGAGTATCCGTTCCCCTCCCTTTCCTGCTAGGATTGGAAATCCTTTATTTTACATATCCATATGATTGAGTCCTTGGGTTTCTGAAATAGTGTATAAAAAAAAAAAGTGCTTTGAATCATTGCTATTTGACTCAGACTTATTCTAAAAAAGTCGAGGCATTTCGAATTGTTTGTTGACACGGACAAAGTCATGGAAAACCTTTGAAATTATTCAAATATTGGACCTTGGACATATAATAATTCCGAATCAAATCTCTTTATAAAGAAGATCCTTACGGAGACCGAGGGGGACTGCCGAAAAAGAGGCATCATAAAATAAGGATATGCAGACAAAGCACCCACGATATTCATATAAAGCATCCTCGACCACATGCGGGCCATCTGAGAAGGAAGAAGACGCATCTTCAAATTCGAAATAAGTAAGTGCCACAGGCAAAGAAAGTAACTCAAAATAGCACTGGATAAGTTTGTTGCCAACACTTTCTTGGGCTGAGTCGGAATTCTTTATTAGATTTGAAAAGAAAGGGCAGGCAAAGCCCGAAGGTGGCTATCCTAATAGGCCAACGGGTGGGACGAGGAGAGGTCCCGGCAATCATACGACCGCGGTCGAAAAAGCGTGTTCCCTTCAAATAAGATCTACCAGTGGGACTAGCGAGTTCAGTGCCTGGGAGAAGAGCATCAAAGCAAACTTACCAAAGTGGGGATAAGTATTTCCAAATATCTTTACAGGATTCTGAATGGCTAATCTGATTGAGTAGATGGTTAGCCCTAGGCTAGAGAGACTGTTTAGGCCAAGGACAACTTTAAGGAAAACCGTGTTTTTGGGCATAAAATTTGAATTCATTGAAAGTTTGAGTTTCTTTTGATGTCGCTTGAAGTTACAACCGACCATGCTCTTAGCAAACTGAGCTGAATGAGAGAGTCAAGTACGCTCCACCAGTACATACGCATTTCTAGAGAAGAAGACGTTGTGAAGTATAGTCTGAGGATTCATAGCATAATTTCCTTTATTCTTTAGTCGTTTATTCGATTTTTTAAGTTTTAAGAAAGGAGAAAAGAGAAAAGCCAAACGAAGTGAAAGTGTTCATATAAGGAGGTGATAGCAGGCTTGAGTGCAGGACGGTCACCCATCCCCTTGACATAGACACAAACTAATCCTTCTCTCTCTTGAATGTATGCCCGGTTTTCGTCGAATCTTTTTGATTACCATAAAAAAACAAAGTGGAATTCCGTCTTGACATGATGAATAGTGGTGCCCACAAGCTGAGCGTAGTCTTTGTTTATAAAAAGGTAGTATATGCGATCAATTTGAAATAAGACCTAGGAAAAAATCTACACCAAAGAGCCCCAACTCATATCATACCAAGAATTTGCCATTGACCTAATCAAGCCATTGTCACACAAGTGTATCGAGGTAGGCTTTGGATTAAATAGAGAAAGAAGGGCTCATATTTGACAGATTTCGAGCAACCCCTAACCTTTTACTTGGCCACTCTCTCTCTTCCGGCTCTAAGTGACCTGACCACTTTCATGCTTCGAATGAGAAGTTGCGCTTTCGATCTTGTTCTCAGCTCCGGGTTTGGTCCTTTGGGTGAGGCTCTTTACTTTACAGGGTGTTTTTCTTTTGAGTAGTGCTAAGTTAAGCTCTTAGAGTTTCATTCCTAATCAAAAGGATTAGCCCTCTTTTTTTAAGCAAAAGGCTTTGCTTTTCGAGGTTCGATAATCCTCCTTCGAGTGTCATCCTGACTTGGATTCCTAGCTTCCTATATGACTTTTGAGATTATGTTTTTGCCAGACAAATCAACTTTAACCAGAGACATCTGTTCTAGAGCGGGCTCACCATCTTCATATTGAAGAATTTCCTAGCTTAGCTAACTTTGCTAAGCAAGCTATCTTCTCATCACAAGCGATGTCACCTTTTAGCTGGCAATCAGTGAAAGGGGTGATCCGTTCCAATTTTTGGATATCCATTAGGAGTGTACGCTTGTCATCATCCTCAAAAATCACGTTGACGTCTTCAGTGTTTTTCGGAAGGGGATTTTGTTGGACATCCGGCATCGAATCCTTAAAGGTGAGCAATTTTTTATCCAACAAGTTCTAGATCTTGAAACAGAGTACAAAGCAGTTATCCACATGATGACCCTTTTCTCCCATATGATACTCACATGTCTTATTAGTGTCAAACCTAGGGAACTTTGGCGGATTATCCCTCGGGATTTCTCTCACCACAAGATGACTTTCAAGCATCATTGGAAGTAGCCAAGACATGGGTCTAGGAAATGGAGTAAATTACCTTTGTTGGGCTTTTCCTTTACGATCAAAGTTTTAGGAAGAATCCCAACCTCCATAGTAGATTTACAAGCAGGAGGATCATATACTCTTTGGGAGAAGGAATTATGTATATAAGCAATTTCCACAACTCACTCTTTGTCTTTCTTTGGGGCATACCTATGATTCATGATCTCAGCTATCCTTCCTTCTCGCATGATTCTCTCAATGTGTTCATCCAACTCCACCAATGCGGCAAAGTTAATACAAGTGTGATTATATATCTTCTCGAAAAAGTCACGAAGCATTGCTTGAAGCAATAATTCCATAGCCTCTTTCTCAAACAAGGGTGGTTTCACTTTAGATGTGGTGGCTCTCCACCTTTGAGCATAGGCTTTGAATGTTTCAATCCTTCTCTTCTCTACCTGAAATTTAACATGCATGCAAGTCTTTTGAACTTTGTTTCTCAACCAAACAAGCAAGAAAGTGAACCGTTGATGGGTCACTTATTACCAAGGCCACACACCAATCACAAACACAGGCAGTTCTAAATTAATAAAGTGATTGTATGCATGAGGGGTACATGTGATGTTTCAAAAATATCTTTCGAAATCATCCACGAAAAGTTTTGAGACAAAGTGATGTCTCAACTATGAAAGGCATTCAATTATCAAGGCTAGCCTGGGACTCGCATGAATGCGCTCACAAGCGTCACAAGCATTTTGAATACAATTCAAACCGTGACTTTCAATTGTCAAATAAGGATTTAAGAAAAAAATTGAAACTATTTCGAATTAAGGAATATTTAGGCTATGGAACACATTGAATTGCCAAGGCTAACTCAGGGCTCACATAATATGCACTCATAAGCGTCACAAACATTTTGAAGATGGTCCAAACCACGACTCTTCCTTAAGCCAAATTGAGCTTCGGAGAACACTTTCTTAGTAAATGGTTTTCAGAAACATCATATGTACCAAAGTATTTTTGAATTTGATTTAAAAATAAAACTTGTTAAAAATCATTTCACAATGGATATCGAGGCGTTTAAATCAACTTTCATGAAGATGGAATGACCCAGGTTCATGCATAAACTAACCTAGGAAGTTTACCTAAACAATCACACTCAAGTTCATATCTAGAAATTTCATAACAGGCATGTTATAATAGGCATGTAAAAAAAAAGCAAAATTGAGTAAAGCCTAATGACAATTTGGCAATGACAAAATTCCTTAACATGCATGACATGATAACGAACAACTTTTGTGAAGTAATTTTTCCTAAACGGGTTATACATGATTTTATAAAAATAATATAAAAAAAGCAATAGAATGTCAGAAAATTATCAAAACAGTAGGACATTCAGTCAATATCGCAAGGATTTTTCCTATCAAAACAGGTCTAAAAATCATACTATTTTTACATAACATAGCCAACATAATGATAAACAAGTTTTATTAAGAGATCAAGTGCAGAATCGTTATAGAAAAAAATAAACCAAAAATGTTAAAGGTCTGTCCAAACAGAGGTTAGAACAGGGATCCGAATTTGATCCCATGTCTAAATTCTAATCTAGTATAAAAAAGAAAAATGCAAAGTGGTCCAAACAATGAGCGACCTACATGAAACTAGCAGCATTGGAAACCTCTAAGTGTATCTTATGACTTCCTAAAAATGCTCGAGTCCAAACTAAGTCAATTTGATACCCTAAAATTGAGATCTCTAAAAGTGCACGTGTTAGTAACTAAAAAAAAAAAAAAACAGAACACAAGCATGCATTAGAAAACCTCAAAATCATTCAAATAATGCATAAACGGCATGAAGGAATCACATGGAACTTAGGATTGGATGCGATGGAAAATTTTGATAATCATCTAATCCTAAATCAGCATACAAAAATGTCATACAATTCAATGACATTATGAAACGATTCAAGATTCCTAATGATATGCTTAGGACTCATAAATGCGATGAACACTTTTATGACACAAATTTAACGTGCAAAATGATACTCAAATAATATAGCCTAAATATGTATGCAAACCTTACAACATGCAGTTCAATCGTCATGAAGGCATAACAGCAAGATTTAGACTCTAGATGACTTAAACAAACATGACAATGTGTATATATGATAAGGTTTCATTTCAGCATTAACTCCACAAAATAGGCTTGATTTTAGCTATCTCGAGACATACAAAAATGCTATGAGAAATCTCACATACAAAACACATAATGAGGAATATTTTTTGTTTAGAGTTTGAAACCTAATTATAATTACATGAAGCATAGTCAAAATGGCAAAACAAAGGTGCATATCTAAGTTATATATTGCTACGGCACCTTTTCACATTAACTCATTCAATTGACACACTAGACAACATCAAAAATTTGCAAATTATGCATCGATTGAACACATACAACATGTATTTCATCTTTTATGAAGGATTTGAGACCAAACAAACCTCATTTATGGACTCAAGTTCACTAAAATGCAATTCAGAATAGTGCGATTTTGACCTAGTTAAACACATCCAAAAATTCCGAAGAAATTACAGGATGTTCTCCACACAATTCTGAGCAACTTTCATTAGGAAGGTTCCTCCATAAACAACATAAAGATTAGTACAAAAATGACAAAATCAGAAATCAACATAGTGCAGATTGACCTAAGCTCAGATCTGAGTGGTTTTGACCTGGTTAATGATGTCTAAAAATTCTTTAAAAAAAAAAAAGAAGCAAAACATTCTTAAGATAATAACAAACAACTTTCATCAAGGAAAGTTCCTCCATAAATCAACATAGAAAATTGCACAAAAATAGACAAGACAGAAGGTGGAATAAGAACAAAATTGAAAACTAACTTAAATTTTTGCAGAATCGCTCATTTTTTAAGGTATTTTTCGAAGGTCAAACAACACTCGATCGGTGGGTGTGACCTATCGATTCGAAGCTAGTGATGTGTATTTTGAAAGTCTACATGGACTTGAGTTGAAATAAGGTCATTTCAGACCTCATTTGGACCAAACCATCATATCAATCCTATAGCTAAGAAATTGCAAATTCAAGCTAAATCAACTACAATCATTCAAGTTCATTCAAGAACACTCATTCACAATCAAGTTTCAGCAACTCATAAAAAATCATATAAGCATAACATATATCCCTAAGATTAAACCCTAGCCTTGACAGATTCGGCTAGACTAGTTTACGAGTCACTGATAAGAAGATCTTGATCACCGGCCATGAATCAGTGATTGATTCAGTAGATCCTAATCAAGACTAGGTCAGACATCATCTAGAGGCTTGATTGGGAGTGAGCGATGCATCCGAGAACCTTTGATGATGGCTAGTTTAGCTTAGGGACAAATCCGGTCCTATTCGGACCAGCTTTCAACCACCGATAAGAAAACAAATTATTGGAGGTATTTTCGCAGTTGATCCGCCAATCGATTTGCCAATCCCTGACCAAAGCTAAGTTGAGGACTCTTCAAGGATTCAATCAGTAATGATCATATCTGCTTGGGACCATTGTCGGTTTAACTAATCTAGCCAACTGAAGCTGAAACCATCAGCTTTTGGATCGATTGGAGAAGCAAAGCCGAGCATGAATCCTAGATGGCCTCAGAGCTCCAACGAACAATAGCAAGGAAGGAAGGAGGTTTGAGATGCTGATTAGCCAGTAGGTGTGGTAGAGGGGGACCGATCTACGAGCAAAGAAGAGAGGGAGAGGAAAAAGAGTTTTTTTTATTTTTTTTTATTTTTTGAGCCAAAATAGAGAGGAGAGAATGTGGCATCCCAGAAATTCAAAGCCAAGCCATAAGGTGTGTTAAAGTCTTTAATTTGGTGGTAGAATTTTTATGGCTTATGTTTTAGCCATTAGTCTTTTAATTTGATGATTTGTGCTTGTGATTGCGGAAATTTAAATTTAATAGATTAATGCTTGGCCATATGATTTAAATTTCGATAATCAAAAATATCCCAAGACTTTGGCCAAGATGAAAATTGGAATTCAAGAATATTTATAAAAGAATTTCAAAAAAAAAAAGGTGGGGGGGGGGAAAGGGGATTAAATTCGAATGGGCCTTGGACCCATTGGCCTAAAGCTTGGTGGGCCAAGCTAGTCGGCCCATTAGAGCCCAAAGGAGGCTGTCGACCAGCCCAAGAGGAGTGGCCCGATGGCCCAACTCCAAAGCCCAAGCCCAAAATCAAATTTAAAATCAAAATGACAAGTGACAAAGGGCAAGAGCATGCATTGGGTGGTTTGTAGGCAATCTCATGATTGCTAATCATGAGAAGATGGGGATATAAAAAGAGAGAGAGAAGGGAGAGTGGCCGGTTCTTTGTCCATTCGGCCGAGAGAGAGGGTGAGAGAGAGAGAGAGTTCGAGAGAAAGGGAGAGACCGAGAGGAAGAGGAGGCGGAGCCGAGGAGTGTGCCGCCGTGTCTCGCCGTCCGATCGCCGTGTCCGACCGCTGTACGCCGTCGTTTGTCCATCCTAGAGGCAAGTGGAGTCCTCTAACTTCTCTTGCATGAGTTTATATGGTTTGCATGTTTGGTTTTGAGTGTTATTTGTGAGAGAAACCGAGGTAAGGGTTGGTTGTTTTCAAGCCATGTGATTGTTCTTGCTCGGTTTGTGGAAGTCAGTAACTTGTTCGAGCTTGAATGTGTGTTTGGAGTCCGATTTTGGCTTCAGTGTCTTCATGGAAGTTGTGGCTGACATCTTGTAGTATAATATAATGAAATTTCGTAGAAAACTATGGAGATTTGAGCGGACAAAAATTCTATCATACGGAGAATTTAGATCTGCGAAATTTTCACTGACCTCTTGTTGATTTCTTGATTGCATGTTGATTTCTGTTGGAGATCTTACTTCGTTGTCTCCATGAAAGTTGTAGGTAACATCTTAAAATACAACATACTCAAATTTCAAGAGAAATGAACAAGCATAGCCTAGTAAATCGGCTAGATCTTGGAGATGATTGATTCTGGTGAGGTGTACCGAGACACCCGAGACTTCAAGGACGTAAAAGACGGCCATACTTTGGTTATTTGACCTAGATATCTTCATGAAACTTGTAAAGGACACCTTGATACATAACATATCCAAATTTCGGAGGAAACGAAAGAGAATAGATGGGTGAAACCTTAATATTTCGGAGATGTGCATTCTGGACGATGCGGTAGTGGTTCCAGAAGCTTCGTGAGGTCGTGTAAAATAATCCAAAAAGAATATGGCTTGGAGTTCTGCATGCAAGTTGCACGAAAATGTCTTGGATATCACCCTGTAAAATTTCGTAATTTTTGGAAGCCATATGAGTATTTTAATCGAATTTATTTGGAAATTGTGCATTCTGGTCATTATCCGAATATCATGTGCTATTTTGTGGAAATTGTGAAATTATGTGAAATTCGATTTAGCCATGAATTTTGTATGAAATTGCCATACTTTTGGGTTGATTGATGATTGTTTGAATATTATGATTTTGGGAAAATCATAGATATTAAATTTAATATTTATTTATGAAAATAAATAAATATAATACAAAAATAAATAAAAAATAAAAAAATAATAATAATAAAATAAAAAGGGGATTATTTTATTGGCCATAAATTCCATTGAATTTATTATGCATTGTTATATGACATTGGTGTATGTGTGATCATGAATAGTGATGCATGTGTGAATCATATGCCATGTAATAATGAGATTAAAATGATGAAAAAAAAAAGGGGAAAATGATATGTGAGTAAGAGGTTGTGGTGGAGGATGAGGCCGGAATGTACAGAGATGCATTGCCGGAATTCCCTGGGAGATTCAGGATGCCCGGAATGTGGGGGGCTGGATGTCCGGTTGTATCTTGGATACATACCCGGAGATGCCTCGCGACACCAAGATTAGGGTGCGGGATGCCTGGCTAGAAGGGTAAAGGCCGGAAGCCCTGTCGGAGGTTTCTGCCCGTAGGGAATGCCTCGTGATGCTAGTTGAGATGCGAGATGCCTGAAATGTGGGGGGCCGGAAGCTCGGTGGCCTGGGAGGCTGAATGCTGGGAACCCTGTTGGAGGTCTTTGCTCGAAGGGATGATGAAATTGATAATTGAGAATGGGTGATGTGGTGATCAAATTTAAAGATAAAGATGAGAATTAAATGATGTGATATGATGATCACCTATGATGATATATGCATGATGATGCATGATGACGATGATATGTGATGTGATATGATGATCACCTATGATGATATATGCATGATGATGCATGATGATGATGACATGTGATGTGATATGATGATCACCTATGATATTATATGCATGATGATGTATGATGATGATGAGATGTGATGTGATATGATGATCACCCATGATGTAATATGCATGATGATACGCATGATGATAATGATATATGATGTGATATGATGATCACTCATGATGTGATATGCATGATGACATGTGATGTGATATGATGATCACCTATGATATGGTATGCATGATTATATGCATGGTGATGATAATGATATGATATGCATGATGAAATGCATGCTGATGATAATGATATATGAGATGCCATGATGATGATATGTATGATATGATGATGCATGAATACGCATGACATCAAAGGTAAGCAATGCCTGCATCGTATGATGGTATGCATGGTGCATTGAGTTGTTATTGGATTTTCCTATCTGCTGAGTGGTTGTACTCACCCCTTTTGGGGAATAACATTTCAGATTAGTAGTATGCCGCTTCCTGCCGTCTCGCGGGGGGTGTTTTATGGTCTACCGTCCGATGTAGAGGTCGAGTGTGCGGAGATAGATTGTCCCTCTGTTCCCGGACTGACTTTTATCCGAGTGCGATGTCTAGTGATGTATGATATCGGCCTGGCTGGGGGCCCTGTCATACAAGAGTTCATTTTTGTGCACGTTCAACGGGATGGAGCTATGCGAGGGATGTTGCCGCCGCCACCGCCTGATGCACCGAGTTGGGTGTGAGACTTGCGCACGATGAGTAGGAGCTGGATCTCTTTTTGATGTGGATAGTCGACGCTTTCGATGGGAGGGTTTCGTGCACGTATGATGTTAGGGGTCGAGGTTTCTTTTTGAGATTTTAGGCAGGACATGGCAGAGTCCTAGCCTTTCTTGTTTTGTACCGACCCGAAGGGAACCCCATCTTGCTATATATATGTATGTAAGCAAAGCGTCGAAGTTGTTTATAAAATCCTGATGTTTAGCTGGTGTGTATTTGTATCATGGATTAGTAGGGGGATAGATGGTGATGTTTAATTTGCTTCCGCTATGAGTCGCGCTGGGACCGCTTTTTTTTTTTTATAAAAAAAATGCCTGTGATTAATGACGCTTGTTTTAAGTACAAGATAGAAACGGTAATAGGGTGTAACATCGGCGCTGGTGATGACCTGCGAAGGGTTCGGGGTGTCATAGGCGCCTTTCTTTGGTATCAGAGCGAATGGTTATAAGTGGAGTGATAAGGAACCTCATTTGGAATTGAGGAACATGATGACAATGCACACCATAGGATGAGGAACGAAATAATTGAATAACGGGTGATGGGTATTCACTCGTAGATCCCTAGTAGTTTACCTTCAATTGCCAGTAACATGTATATGTTACTTATGTAGTAGCAGTAATTGCTTTGAGTGGAGGCAGTTAGTCTCAGATTATTCCTGAGGCAATGCTTGGAAATTGCAGGAGAGTCATGGTGCGAGTTAGAAGTGCTCATCCATCGAGGGCTGAAGCCTCTGCTACAAGGGCTGAACCCCGAATGGAAGATATCCTGCAGGCATTAGCCAATATTGGAAATTTGATGGAGAGGCAGGCGCAGCAATAGCCCGGAGCAGAACGCCGTACTCAAGGACTAGTGGAGCAGTTTTTGAAGCTGAAGCCACTTAAGTTCAATGGAATAGGAAGTCCTGAGGAGGCAGAGTGTGGCATCCCAAAATTCAAGTCATCCTCTAGAGAAATTAAAGCCTATAATTAGGTAATGAAATTACCTATGGTCTATGTGTTAGCCATTAGTTTTCTTAAGGCCATGTGTTATTGTGCTTGTGTTTATGAATTTTGAATTTAGGACTATAGGATAAATTAATAATCTATGCTTGGCCGTGCACTTTATAAATTAAATTTCAATAAATGAAATGTCATAAGACTTTGGCCATGTGGAAAATTTAAAGTTTAAAATATTTATAAAAGAAATTCAAAAAAAAAAAGAAGGGAAAAAGGGCTAATTTTGGAATGGGCCTTGGATTTGGCCTAAGCCTTTAATGGGCCAAGATGGCCGGCCCAATAGGGCCCAAGAGGAGGCCCAAGCCCGGCCCATTGTCGCATGGAGGGGTAGCCGCATGGCTACCAAGTGTCTTCGGCAAGAGAGACACTTGTCTCCTTCTTAAGGACAAGTGTCCCCCATGCAAGAGAAGGAAGCATGCAAGTATATAAGCATCCAAAAGAGAGAGAGAGAGAGAGGGAGAGAGAGAGAAAGTGGTCGGTCTAGGTGCCGAGAGAGAGGAGAGAAAGAGAGAAAGAGAGGAGGAGAGGAAGGAAGGAGCTCGTCCGTCGCCGGTGTGCCGCCGTTCGTGAGGTCTAGAGGCAAGTTGGGAATCCACTTTCTACTCTTGCACCACTGTTTTCGCATGAACTGTTTGGAGTCAGAAACTTGTTTGAGCTTGCATGTGTGTTTAGAGTCCGAATTTGGCTTCGGTTTCTTCATGAAAGTTGTTGCTAACATCTTTTACTACAACATACTAAAATTTCGTGAAAAATGATGGAGATTTACGGGGTAAAACTCTCATCTTACGGAGGTGTCAGATCTGGAATGTTTTCGCACGAATCTGCTCGAGTCAGAATGTTGTGAGAACTTTCATGTGTGTTTGGAGTGCGATTTTGGCTTCGGTGTCTTCATGAAAGTTAAAGCTAACATCTTTTAGTATGACATACTGAAATTTCGTAGAAAATTATGAAGATTTGATGGGTCAAAAGTTCTATTACACGGAGACTTCAGATCTGCAAATTTCTTACTGACCTCTTGTCGATTTCGTGGTTGCATGTTGATTTCCGTTGGAGATCTCACTTTGTTGTCTTCATGAAAGTTGTAGGTAACATCTCAAAATATAACATACTCAAATTTGAGGAGAAAATGAGTATAGCCTAGTTAATCGGCTAGATCTTTGAGACGGTTGGTTCTGTTGAAGTATACCGAGACACCCGAGACTTCAAGGACTTAAAATAGGATCATACTTTGGTTATTCAACCTAGATCTCTTCATGAAACTTGTAAAGGACACATTTATACATAACATACTCGAATTTCAGAAGAAAAGAAAGAGATTTGATGGGTCAAACCTAAGTTTTTCGGTGATATGTATTCTGGACGAAACGGTAGAGGTTCCAGAAGCTTCATGGAGTTGTATAAATTAATCTAAAAAGAATTTGGCTTAGTGTTCTTCATGAAAAATGCACGAAAATGTGTTGGCTATCACCCTGTAAAATTTGGTAATTTTTGGAGGCCGTATGAGTATTTTAATCGAAATTATTTGGAAACTGTGCAATCTGGCCATTATCCGAATATTATGTGCTAAATTGTGGAATTATGTGAAAATCAATTTGGCCATGAATTTTATATGAATTTGTCATCCTATTGGTTGTTTAATGATTATTTGAATATTGTGACTTTGGGAAAAATCATAATTATGGAATTTAATATTTATTTATGAAAATAAATAAATATAATAAAATAATATTAAAATAATAAAAAAATAATAATGGATTATTTTATTAGTCATAAATTCCATTGAATTTATTATGCATTATTGCATGTATGACATGACATTGGTGTATGAATGATCATGAATTGTGATGCATGTGCGAGTCATATGCCATGTGATAATGAGATTAAAAAGGATGATGAATGTGAATTGAGATGCAAGTGTGAATTCCATGTCAAGTGTGATTTGTTTGATGCCATGCCAATTGCCATGTTAAATTGAGATTTAAAATACTGGTGAACATGGATAATGGTAAAATGAGGAGATGCTTGTGGTGGGTGATGATATCCGGTGGCCTAGTGGCATAATTCCGAGATTCCCCTGGAGTGTCGGGATGCCCGGTGGTATACGGTACGTAATTCCAGTGGAGGCCTGGTGGTATGTCGGTACATAATTCCGGAAGCCCTGTCGGAGGTCTTTGCCCGAAGGGAATGCCTCGCGATGCCAGGATTTGGGTGCGAGATGCCTAGCTAGAAGGGTAAAGGCCAGAAGTCCGGTTGTATCTTGGATACATGCCCGGACGTTCCTCGTGATGCTAGTTGGGATGCGAGATGCCCGGAATGTGGGGGGGGGGGGGCGGATGCCCGGTTGTATCTTGGATACATGCCCGGAGGTTGTTTCTCGCATGGGATGCGAGTGTAAAATATGAGATGAAATTGATGAATCGAGGAAGGGTGATGTGGTGATCAAATTTAAAGATAAAGATGAAAATTAACCCATAGTATGATATGCATGATGAGATGCATGATGATGATAATGATATGTGATGTGTGATATGATGATCACCCATGGTATGATATGCATGATGAGAGGCATGATGATGATAATGATATGTGATGTGACATGATGATCACCCGTGGCATGATATGCATGATGAGATGCATGATGATGATAATGATATGTGATGTAATATGATGATCACCCATAGTATGATATGCATGATGAGATGCATGATGATGATAATGATATGTGATGTGATGTGATGTGATGATCACCCATGGTATGATATGCATGATGAGATGCATGATGATGATAATGATATGTGATGTGATGTGATATGATGATCACCCATGGTATGATATGCATGATGATATGCATGATGATGATGATGATATGTGATGTGATATGATGATCACCCATGGCATGATATGCATGATGATATGCATGATGATTGTGATGATATGTGATGTGATGATGTCATGATAAGGATGACATGTATGATATAATGATGCCATGATGATGATTATGATGATGACATATGATGATATGATATGCATGATGATAAGGCATGATGATGCATGATAGTATTGCGTATGGCTGCAAGGTAAGTTACGTCTGCAATGCATGTATGATTTGTATGATGATTGAGTTGTTATTGGATTCCTTTGCCTGCCGAAAGTGGTTGTATCTTCACCCCTTTTGGGACCAACATTTCATATTAGTAGATGGATTGAGCGGTTGGGTATGACCGCGAGGAGAAGGATAGCAAAGGAGGGAACTTTTGGACGCCGACACGGGTCGATGGACTTTAAGCATACGATTGTGGGAGGAGATGTCGGTCATCTTTTGAAGTGTAGCCGAGTATAGAAAACTACGGCATTTTGATGTACCGACTAAAGATGTCCATCTGCTCTATGTAAATAAACGTGTTCGGTTTTAACTTATATAAAATGTTTAGTAGGTGTGCATCGTTTTCTGAATATAGGGAAGGGAGTTGTTGGATGTGTTTCCGCATATAAATTGCGCAAGGGACCGATCAAAAAGAAAAAAAAAATGTAAACCCCCAAGTTGTATGGACCCGCTGCAATAGAAATGGTATAAGTAAGAAGTGAATGGTAAGCGAACAGTGGCGACCCTAATCGGATCGGGGGCCGTCGAGGGGTGTCACACAGAGCATTGGATTGATGGGATGGAACGAATTTTCCGGCTGTTGGACTACACCGATGCTGAGAAAATAGTTTTAGCATAGTACCAATTGGAGGGAAATGCGAAGTTTTGGTGGAGAGCTTCGAAGGACATAATCTTTCCACCAGGTACGGATGTTAACTAGGAGGAGTTTGTTAGAGCCTTCAATAGGAAGCATTTCTCTGATTGTGCTAAGGATAGAAAGATTACTGAATTTGTTCAGCTAGAACAAAAGGGGTTGACTGTAGATCAGTATGAGGCTAGATTTTCTGAATTGTCTTGATATGCTCCTAGATTAATTGAGGATCAGGAAGAGAAGGCTAAGAGATTCTTGAAAGGGCTGAGGACTGACATTAGAAAGCAACTGGTGCCTTTGAGCATAAGAGATTATAATGAGATTTATGAAATGGCGCAGTTAGTGGAGCAGAAGTTGTTGAGGGAACGGTCGGAATTTAAGAAACCGTTGAATTTTAATGATATGAGAAAAGGGAAGACACCTTATTCTGGTCAAGGTCAGACCTGGAATGTGAAGAAGAAGGGTAACTTTGGAAATTTTGGAGGGGCAAGGAGTGGTCTGAATATAGGAAAAGCACCCTATCAGCCTGGTATTTGTCAGAAGTGTAATGGACGCCATGGCCCAGGACCTTGTACGGGACAACAGAAATATTTTGGCTGTGGACAGGTGGGTCATCTTAGGAGGAATTGCCCACAAGAGAGGTCGCAAGTGAGTGTTGGCTCAGTGCGACAGGGATATTAGAGTGTTGTTAGGTCGAATCCACAAGGAAATCCTCAGAGACCACCTGCGCAAAGAAAGGTGTATGCGATCACCCAGGAGGAAGCGGAAGCTTCCAAGAATGTTATCTCAGGTACGATTCTTATTAATGGTGAAAAGGCATATGCATTGTTTGACATGGGTGCAACGCATTCGTTTGTGTCTGAAAGATATAGATGTTTGAATAAGATAGAAGTTATGCCTCTTGAGACGCCTCTTTGTGTTTCCACGCCTTTAAAGGATATGGTATTGTCTACGTTAGTGTGTGAAAATTGTAAGATATCAATGGGAGGAAAGGATATGGAAATAGACTTGGTTGTAATGGCTGTGTATGATTTTGATGTTATTATAGGAATGGATTGGCTTCGTAAGTATCGGGCTAGAATGGATTGCTATAGAAAAGTGGTTCAATTCGTTTTACCCGATCGGTCTAGTTGTGAATTTTTAGGAAGTCAAACCCATTTGCCTGTAGCGCTTATTTCGGCAGTAGAAACTTGTAAGTTACTTGACAAGGGATGTCAAGGGTACCTAGCCATAGTTAGAGATTATGCAAGGGAGGAGCCTAATCTTGAGAAAGTTCGTGTAGTTAACGAATTTCAGGATGTATTTCCTGAGGAATTGCCTGGATTGCCGCCAGAGCGGGAGATTGAATTTGAAATTGAATTAATGCCTGGAACGGGACCAATATCAAAAGCCCCATATAGAATGGCCTTAGTTGAATTGAAGGAATTGAAAGTACAACTGCAGGAGTTGCTTGACAAAGGATTCATTAGACCAAGTGCTTCACCTTGGGGTGCACCGGTCTTGTTTGTGAAAAAGAAAGATGGATCAATGCCCTTGTGTATTGATTATAGGCAGTTGAATCAGGTGACCATTAAAAATAAGTATCCATTGCCTAGAATTGATGACTTGTTTGACCAACTCCAGGGAAGTTCGGTCTTTTCTAAAATTGATTTGAGATCGGGATACCATCAGTCAAGAATTAAAAAGGAGGACATTCCTAAGACTGCATTCAGGACTCGTTATGGACACTATGAGTTCCTTGTTATGCCATTTGGATTGACTAACGCCCCGGCTGCATTTATGGATTTGATGAATAGAATATTTCAGCCTTATTTAGACCAGTTTGTGATTGTCTTTATTGATGATATTCTGGTGTATTTGAAAGGGCCTAAAGAGCATGAGCAACATTTGAGAATAGTTTTGTAGACTTTGAGAGAGCATAAGTTGTATGCTAAGTTTAGTAAGTGTGAATTCTGGTTGGATCGGATAATATTTCTAGGACATGTGGTGTCAGGAAATGGAATTGCATTAGACCCGGCAAAGTTGATATGGTAGTGAATTGGCTGAGACCAACGACACCTACCGAGATACGAAGTTTCTTAAGACTGGCTGGTTATTATAGAAGGTTCATTGAAGGATTTTCAAGACTGGCAGGACCTTTAACTAAATTGACCCGAAAGAATGTGGAATTTGAGTGGAATGGAGAATGTGAAAGGAGTTTTCAGGAGCTCAAAAGGAAATTGACTTCAACTCCAATTCTGACTATACCTACTGGACCTGATGGTTTTCAAGTGTATAGTGATGCATCTCACAAAGGACTAGGATGTGTGTTGATGCAGCATGGCAAGGTTGTAGCCTATGCATCCAAACAATTTAAACCCCATGAGTTGAATTATCCAACTTATGATTTAGAGCTAGCGGCTATAGTGTTTGCCTTAAAGATATGGAGACACTATTTGTATGGAGAAAAGTTTGAGATTTATATGGATCATAAGAGTTTGAAGTATCTGTTCTCACAAAAGGAGTTGAACATGAGACAAAAGAGATGGATGGAGTTGTTGAAGGACTATGATTGTGAGATAAGATATCATCCAGGGAAAGCGAATAGAGTAGCAGATGCTCTTAGTCGTAAGTCAGCTATGGAAATTGCTAGTTTGAGAATGGTGGAGTGGGAATTGTTAGAATCTGTAGCAAATTCCGAATTTAAATTGGAAATGGATTGTCTTACTGGCATGCTTAGTGCATTGAGGATTGAGCCAGAGATTATCCAAAAAATTAAAATCCTACAAGAATCTGACCCCGAGATTTTGAAAATGAAAGATGCTGTATCTTCAGGGAAAAGATCATAATTTCAAATCTCTGATGATGGGATAGTAAGATGTCAAGGACGACTTTGTGTTCCCGACAATGAGGAATTAAGGAAGGAAATTCTGTCAGAGGCACATAAGAGTAATTATAGTATCCACTCAGGTAGTACAAAGATGTACAGAAACTTGCGTCAGCAATTTTGGTGGAGTGGTATGAAGGCAGATACGGCTAAGTACGTATCTCAATGTTTGACGTGTCAGCAAGTAAAAGCGGAGCATCGTAAACCCGCAGGACTTTTGAGACCATTGGACATTCCTGAATGGAAATGGGAACATATAACGATGGATTTTGTGCAAGGATTGCCAAGGACATCAAGGAATCATGATTCAATTTGGGTTATAGTGAATCGTTTGACTAAGTCGGCGCATTTCTTAGCGATTCGCATGGACTACCCAATGGATAAGTATGCGGACATGTATGTAAGTCAAGTGGTACGCTTACATGGTGTTCCAGTGACCATTACTTCAGATCGAGATTCGAGGTTTACATCGAATTTTTGGAAGAGTCTTCAAGTTGTGTTAGGATCTAAGCTTCAGTTTAGTACTGCTTTTCATCCTCAGACAGATGGTCAATTAGAAAGAGTAATCCAGATACTGGAGGATATGCTGAGAGCCTGCGTAATCGATTCCAAAGGAAATTGGGATGAAAGATTGCATTTGGTAGAGTTTGCCTATAACAATAGCTTTCAGAAGAGTATAGGCATGGCACCTTATGAAGCATTATATGGAAGGAGATGTAGGACTCCTGTCTGTTGGAGTGAAGTGGGTGAGAAGAAGTTGACAGGACCTGAACTGGTACAAGTTACCACTGAGGCTGTTGATGTTTAGAGAGAGGCTTAGAGCAGCTCAGAGTAGACAGAAAGGCTACGCAGATAGACGTAGAAGGCATTTGAAATTTAGTGTAGGAGACCATGTATTCCTTAAGGTATCTCCAATGAAAGGAATATCTCGATTCGGGATGAAGGGTAAGTTAAGACCTAGTTTTGTTGGACCTTTTGAAATTCTTGAGAGAATAGGAGATGTGGCTTATCGTTTAGCGTTACCTCCTAAGTTAGAAAATCTGCACGATGTGTTTCATGTATCGATGTTAAGGAAGTACCAGCCGGATCCTGGTCACATACTCGATCATGAAGCCATCAAAATGGATGAGAAAGTAAGGTACATTGAAGAGCCTGTGCAGATATTGGATCGAAAGGAGCAAATTCTTAGGACCAAAAAGATCCCATTAGTTAAGGTGTTATGGCGACATCATGATGTGGAGGAAGCCACATGGGAAAGTGAGGATCAGATAAAGGAAAAGTACCCTTATTTATTTCAAGAAGGTGCGAGTAGTGCTTGAATTTCGAGGACGAAATTCTCTAAGGAGGGGAGAATTGTGGCATCCCAGAAATTCAAAGCCAAGCCATAAGGTGTGTTAAAGTCTTTAATTAGGTGGTAGAATTTTCATGACTTATGTTTTAGCCATTAGACTTTTAATTTGATGATTTGTGCTTGTGATTGTGGAAATTTAAATTTAATAGATTAATGCTTGGCCATATGATTTAAATTTCGATAATCAAAAATATCCAAGACTTTGGCCAAGATGAAAATTGGAATTCAAGAATATTTATAAAAGAATTTAAAAAAAAAAAGGGGGGAAAAGGGGATTAAATTCGAATGGGCCTTGGACCCATTGGCCTAAAGCTTGGTGGGCCAAGCTAGTCGGCCCATTAGAGCCCAAAGGAGGCTGTCGACCAGCCCAAGAGGAGTGGCCCGATGGCTCAACTCCAAAGCCCAAGCCCAAAATCAAATTTAAAATCAAAATGACAAGTGGCAAAGGGCAAGAGCATGCATTGGGTGGTTTGTAGGCAATCTCATGATTGCTAATCATGAGAAGATGGGGATATAAAAAGAGAGAGAGAAGGGAGAGTGGCCGGTTCTTTGTCCATTCGGCCGAGAGAGAGGGTGAGAGAGAGAGAGAGAGTTCGAGAGAAAGGGAGAGACCGAGAGGAAGAGGAGGCGGAGCCGAGGAGTGTGCCGCCGTGTCTCGCCGTCCGATCGCCGTGTCCGACCGCCGTACGCCGTCGTTTGTCCATCCTAGAGGCAAGTGGAGTCCTCTAACTTCTCTTGCATGTGTGTATATGGTTTGCATGTTCGGTTTTGAGTGTTATTTGTGAGAGAAACCGAGGTAAGGGTTGGTTGTTTTCAAGCCATGTGACTGTTCTTGCTCGGTTTGTGGAAGTCAGTAAATTGTTCGAGCTTACATGTGTGTTTGGAGTCCGATTTTGGATTCGGTGTCTTCATGGAAGTTGTAGCTGACATCTTGTAGTATAACATACTGAAATTTCGTAGAAAACGATGGATATTTGAGGGGTCAAAAGTTCTATCATACGGAGAATTTAGATCTGCGAAATTTTCACTGACCTCTTGTTGATTTCTTGATTGCATGTTGATTTCTGTTGGAGATCTTACTTCGTTGTCTTCATGAAAGTTGTAGGTAACATCTTAAACTACAAAATAATCAAATTTGAATAGAAATGAACAAGCATAGCCTAGTAAATCTGCTAGATCTTGGAGATGATTGATTCTGGTGAGGTGTACCAAGACACCCGAGACTTCAAGGAAGTAAAAGACGACCATACTTTGGTTATTTGACCTAGATCTCTCATGAAACTTGTAAAGGACACCTTGATACATAACATATCCAAATTTCAGAGGAAACGAAAGAGAATAGATGGGTGAAACCTTAATATTTCGGAGATGTGCATTCTGGACGATGCGGTAGTGGTTCCAGAAGCTTCGTGAGGTCGTGTAAAATAATCCAAAAAGAATCTAGCTTGGAGTTCTGCATGTAAGTTGCACGAAAATGTCTTGGCTATCACCCTGTAAAATTTCGTAATTTTTGGAGGCCATATGAGTATTTTTAATCGAATTTATTTGGAAACTGTGCATTCTGGTCATTATCCGAATATCATGTGCTATTTTGTGGAAATTGTGAAATTATGTGAAATTCGATTTAGACATGAATTTTGTATGAAATTGCCATACTTTTGGGTTGATTGATGATTTTTTGAATATTATGATTTTGGGAAAATCATAGATATTAAATTTAATATTTATTTATGAAAATAAATAAATAAAATAATAAAATAATAAAATAATAAAAAGGGGATTATTTTATTGGCCATAAATTCCATTGAATTCATTATGCATTGTTATATGACATTGGTGTATGTGTGATCATGAATAGTGATGCATGTGTGAATCATATGCCATGTAATAATGAGATTAAAATGATGAAAAAAAAGGGGAAAATGATATGTGAATAAGAGGTTGTGGTGGAGGATGAGGCCGGAATGTACAGAGATGCATTGCCGGAATTCCCTGGGAGATTCAGGATGCTCGGAATGTGGGGGGCCGGATGTCCGGTTGAATCTTGGATACATGCCCGGAGATGCCTCGCGACACCAGGATTGGGGTGCGGGATGCCTGGCTAGAAGGGTAAAGGCCGGAAGCCCTATTGGAGGTTTCTGCTCAAAGGGAATGCCTCGTGATGCTAGTTGAGATGCGAGATGCCTGGAATGTGGGGGGCCGGAAGCCCGGTGGCCTGGGAGGTTGAATGCTGGGAACCCTGTCGGAGGTCTTTGCTCAAAGGGATGATGAAATTGATAATTGAGAATGGGTGATGTGGTGATCAAATTTAAAGATAAAGATGAGAATTAAATGATGTGATATGATGATCACCTATGATGATATATGCATGATGATGCATGATGACGATGATATGTGATGTGATATGATGATCACCTATGATATTATATGCATGATGATGCATGATGATGATGACATGTGATGTGATATGATGATCACCCATGATGTAATATGCATGATGATACGCATGATGATAATGATATATGATGTGATATGATGATCACTCATGATGTGATATGCATGATGACATGTGATGTGATATGATGATCACCAATGATACGGTATGCATGATGATATGCATGGTGATGATAATGATATGATATGCATGATGAAATGCATGCTGATGATAATGATATATGAGATGCCATGATGATGATATGTATGATATGATGATGCATGAATACGCATGACATCAAAGGTAAGCAATGCCTACATCGTATGATGGTATGCATGGTGCATTGAGTTGTTATTGGATTTCCCTATCTGCTGAGTGGTTGTACTCACCCCTTTTGGGGAATAACATTTCAGATTAGCAGTATGCCGCTTCCTGCCGTCTCGCGGGGTGTTTTATGGTCTACCGTCCAATGTAGAGATCTAGTGTGCGAAGATAGACTGTCCCTCTATTCCCGGACTGACTTTTATTCGAGTGCAATGTCTAATGATGTATGATATCGGCCTGGCTGGGAAACCTGTCATACAAGAGTTCATTTCTGTGCACGTTCGACGGGATGGAGCTATGCGAGGGATGTTGCCGCCGCCACCGCCTGATGCACCGGGTTGGGTGTGAGACCTGCGCGCGATGAGTAGGAGCTGGATCTCTTTTTGATGTAGATAGTCGACGCTTTCGATGGGAGGGTTTCGTGCACGTATGATGTTAGGGGTTGAGGTTTCTTTTTGAGATTTTAGGCAGGACATGGCAGAGTCCTAGCCTTTCTTGTTTTGTACCGATCCGAAGGGGACCCCATCTTGCTACATATATGTATGTAAGGAAAGCGTTGAAGTTGTTTATAAAATCCTGATGTTTAGCTGGTGTGTATTTGTATCATGGATTGGTAGGGGGATAAATGGTGATGTTTAATTTGCTTCCGCTATGAGTCGCGCTGGGACCGCTTTTTTTTTTTATAAAAAAAATGCCTGTGATTAATGACGCTTGTTTGATGATCACCCATGATGATATATGCATGATGATGCATGATGACGATGATATGTGATGTGATATGATGATCACCTATGATGATATATGCATGATGATGCATGATGATGATGACATGTGATGTGATATGATGATCACCTATGATATTATATGCATGATGATGCATGATGATGATGAGATGTGATGTGATATGATGATCACACATGATTTAATATGCATGATGATATGCATGATGATAATGATACATGATGTGATATAATGATCACTCATGATGTGATATGCATGATGACATGTGATGTGATATGATGATCACCTATGATATGGTATGCATGATGAAATGCATGGTGATGATAATGATATATGAGATGCCATGATGATGATATGTATGATATGATGATGCATGAATACGCATGACATCAAAGGTAAGCAATGCCTGCATCGTATGATGGTATGCATGGTGCATTGAGTTGTTATTAGATTTCCCTATCTGCTGAGTGGTTGTACTCACCCCTTTTGGGGAATAACATTTCAGATTAGCAGTATGCCGCTTCCTGCCGTCTTGCGCGGGGTGTTTTATGGTCTACCGTCCGATGTAGAGGTCGAGTGTGCAGAGATAGACTGTCCCTCTGTTCCCGGACTGACTTTTATCCGAGTACGATGTCTAGTGATGTATGATATCGGCCTGGCTGGGGGCCCTGTCGTACAAGAGTTCATTTCTGTGCACGTTCAACGGGATGGAGCTTATGCGAGGGATGTTGCAACCGCCACCGCCTGATGCACCGGGTTGGGTGTGAGATCTATGCGCGATGAGTAGGAGCTGGATCTCTTTTTGATGTAGATAGTCGACGCTTTCGATAGGAGGGTTTTGTGCACGTATGATGTTAGGGGTCGAGGTTTCTTTTTGAGATTTTAGGCAGGACATGGCAGAGTCCTAGCCTTTCTTGTTTTGTACCGACCCAAAGGGAACCCCATCTTGCTATATATATGTATGTAAGGAAAGCGTCGAAATTGTTGATAAAATCCTGATGTTTAGCTGGTGTATATTTGTATCATGAATTGGTAGGGGGATAGATGGTGATGTTTAATTTGCTTCCGCTATGAGTCGCGCTGGGACCGGTTTTTTTTTTTTTTTTTTTAAATGCTTGTGATTAATGACGCTTGTTTTAAGTACAAGATAGAAACGGTAATAGGGTGTAACATCGGCGCTGGTGATGACCTGCGAAGGGTTCGGGGTGTCACAGAGAAAGAGTGGATCTAAGGAGAGATAATGTATTTTGTGCAAATGAACCTCCCATGAAAAATGGAGGGAAAATGGGTATATATACCCCTTCGAAATCTAGCAATTTTGGTCGTCAATTCGATACAACGGTCAAAATTTTGATCCAATGGTTAAAACTTGATTTTAAAGGCTGCTATTGACACTTGATTTTTAGTTAACACATCATTAAAAAGTAACAAAATCAAGATTTGGGTTTCTAATTGCAACGGAGCCCCATCTCTTGTCCAAAAAGTATCATTTTTAATTTCTTTCTTTTGCATTGTTGTTTTTAAGTAATTTCTAGCTTATTTTCAAAAAAAATCCAAAAAAGTCAAAACGGTTGACTTTTGAGTTGACTTATTAGTCAACCATTTGACCAAAAGTCAACCCAGGTCAAAAATTGACTTTTTTACCCAAAAATCTCATTTAGCTTTAATTTCACTTTTATCAAATCAATTTCTTGAAAATTCAAATATATGACCAAAAAATCGACCTTTAGGATGGTTAAACCTTTAACAAAAAAAAATTCAAAAAAAAAAATTCAAAACACACAAATATATTTCTTTTAATGCTAATTTGACTTTTGTGTCAAAAATTTCACAAAATTCAATTAAGAACCTTGATTTTTGAATTTTTTGAATTTTCGGTTCTAAATTACTTTTATTCTAGTCATAATTAAGAGTAGTTCTTTCTTTAACATTTGTTTTAAGGATTATCTAAAATTTGCTTAAGTATTTAATTTCACGATTTATCAAATCAGAATACGAATTGCCGTTTTGAGCCTTAATTAGGGGACCAAAATTGATCCTTCATAGCTTGCTAATGAATGATTGTTTCTCACTCATTTTCTTAAGATAAGTCCAAATTTGAAATCGATTTTGTGAAATTTACACCAAAACTAATTAATTTGAAGAATTTTACCCTCCTAGGCAATAAAAAATTAGGCAACAAAGTTCAAAATGACCGATTCATGGCTATGGTTTAATTTCATGAATATAGATCCAACTTTAATATTATGCTTAGATCTATTTTTGACCTAAGATCGAGCACTTCAATTCAAGGTCAATTTGAATATGATAAGTGATCTTACATATGAGTAACTCATTAGATAGGACAATTATGACACTAATTGAGTTCAATTTAGTTAATTTGTAATTTTGCCCATCGAATTGAAAATTTACCATTTTAGCCCTTTAGGCCCAATTCAAAGCACCTATCATTTTGACTGGTTGTTTTTCACGATACTCATTTAATTAGGTCAATCAAAGACCCCTAGATCCCATTCATAAGGTTTGATTAGCTTAATTGTATCTTAATTGGCCAATTTCTTCTTTAAAATGATAAAATTCATTTTCAATTTGGTCATGTAGGACCAAATTGCATAAATTTTAGAACCACGTGGGTCTCAAGTGGACAAAATAGCCAAAACCGAACCAAACTAGTCAAGAACCAATCAAAATCTGACCAAATGGACTGAACTGGTCTGATCGACCATCGGTGTGACTAGTCGGTTCAAGCTCTTGTTAGCTGGTTCTTGGCCTCCGACGACCGGTTCTAGAGCTCTCTCAATGTCAATTTCACTTATGCACCTTCAATTTCCCAAAATTTTACAAATTGATCCTCGAATTTCGTCAAATTGCAAATTAACGTCTAATTGAACATTTTGATGCAATTCCCGATTTTGGTTTGGTTTTTTGCAAATCAAACCCACCATATCAATTACCCAACACCTCAAAATCATGATGGAGCCTTTGAAATTGATTTTTAACTGCTGGATTGAAATTTCGACCGTCGGATCGAACTAACGACCGAAATCGCTTAATGTGAGGAGTATATAAATGAAATGTTCATCCATTTTCAAGGGGGGGCTCATTTGGCACAAAACATATTCTCTCTCTTTAGATCTTTCTCTCTCTCTCCTCTCTCTCTCTATTTTTCCCGCCTAAACCAATCCCTCTCTCTCTCCCATTCCTCGCGAACCAAAGCGATTCATCACCGGTTTAGGCTCACCAACCTCACACCGGCAGTTTGCCAGCTGTTACTCAACCCCGCGGCCATCTCCTCCTCCTTGCTAATCTATTTGTGGCTGAAGATTGACTGGGTTTTGATCGAGAGTTATCCGATCGAGCTAGCTCCCCTCTCGGCATCCATAGCCGATCCAACTTGGATCGGTGGTTCCGACGATCCTAGCCAGAGGTTAACGGTATTTCTAAGGTCCTAAGTGATTTAGATCTGATCCTCAGCAATCTATCGAGATTCTAAAGTGTTTCGGCGTTTTAATCCGATTGATCACGATAGAAACCGACAAAAATCATGAAGGTAATGATTCGAAACTCAAATATGATGAAGCGAGATCGAGTTAGTCGATCGGGGCTAAGATTCAAGATTAAGAACTTTTACATGCTTAAAATCAATGATTATAAATGCTGCAATAATTTGTTCATGATTGTGTTCTTGATTCTATTCTAGATTTTCGTATGTCTGTACCTAGGTCACTCTTTTGACCAAAATGAGATCAGAAACAACCTTATTTCAACTCAAGTCCACTTAAGATTGGATAATAGACATCTGAGCTTCGAAATGATAGGTCGCATGCCCCAATCATGTGTCATTTGACCCTTAAAAAACACCTCCAAAGATGAGCGATTCTACAGTATTTTAGATTTTTTTTTTCAATTCTATTTTTGTTCCTCCTTCCGTCTTTGCTATTTTTGTGCCGACTTTCCTGGTCATTTTTTGACAAAAAAATTTTCGTGAGTCTTGTTCCAAATCATCTTTTGAATCTTGTGCAATATTTTCATGATTCTTGGATGTGTTTAACTAGGTCAAATCTACTTAGATCCAAGTCTAGGTCAATTTGTTCCATATTGATATCTGATTTTGCAATTTTTGTACTGGTTTTTTTGTTGAATTCTGGAATAACTTTCTTCCATGAAATTTGCTCATATTAGTGTTGTGCAAGTCCTGTATGTTTTTCGAAATTTTAGACATGTTTGAGCTAGGTCAAAATCACTTAGATCTAAACATAGGACGGTCTATCCTGCATTGGTCTGAAATTTGTTTTAATGAAATTGAGTCCACAAATGCACTTATTTTGTCACGACCCCAACTCATTTCCAGGGTCATGGCGACAAGGGTTATTTTCGCCACGTCCCAGGCTCATCACCGTCTTGATTCTTTTTATCTTGTTATCATGCACATGCGGAAACGTGAATAAACAACTCCTCGAACAAACAACAGCTGGAAGACTAGGACACACATCACATAGAACACACTGATTAATATTATAATAAGACTTTCACAAGCCCTTCTCCCTTAGTGTGACTACAGCTCTCAAAACTGACGTGAGACTTCCATGCTTACAAGACTGAAAGATGAGGGGTGAGTTTTGAGGAAACTCAGTAAGTAAAATTCTTGGTTCCCTACTAGGAAAACATCTCATCATTAAAGCCTAACAAATACAACACTCGCAAACAGTGTCGATGACAAATTAATTAAGCTATTTTATCAAACAAGCTTATCAACATCACATAGTAACATATTCAATAAGTTCATTAACTGTATAAATAGGTTTTCCCATGCTTTCAAGGGCTTCCAGCCGTAGGTTGGGCATCCGGCCTCAAGCTAGGCATCCCATACTCTCATGGGTTTCTTGGCTCAACGAAGGCATCTGGCCATCAAGTTAGGCATTCCATACTTTTAGAAGCTTCCTAACTTAACTAGGACATCCCGTTCAATGAACGAGGCATCACCGCCAACACTATGTGATGACCGACACTTTTTCCTCTTTAAGTGCACACACACAAAAGTGCGTCACACAAGTCGGTTCTTATCTTTTCTCTTAGTCGACACATGTATGGCTTGAAGGCATGCTCATTCATTCATGTGTATCTCATGAATTCTTATACTTCACTAATGCATATGTTGGGAACGATATTTGATCCGTAACTTCAATAAATCACTTAGCACCAATCCCCGCACCAAACAAGGCTCGGAAATGGTACGCCTCAATATCGATCCAAGACCTCAAGGCTTGGGTACACCTCGCTTTAGTGACGATCCCAACCTTAATGGACCTCTGCTCCATCCCGACCCTCAGCTTGCGATTTCATTCAACGCCAAGCACAAAGTCCCCATGCCCACTTGAACTATGGAAATTGGCGTGCTTGGTGCCTTTCCAAGACCTCGTGAATTTGGGTGATCCCCGTACCGATCAAGGCATAAGATTGACATGCCTCAATTTCAACTTAGGACCTTGCAGCCTTAGGCGATTCCCGCACCAAGCAAGACTTGGACCCGACGTCCTATTTATGTTGAAATCAATGCTTTATGGCTTGGCCGACTTTGTCTTGCGATTAACTCAACCCGAACGAACCTCAGCTCAATTCTGAACGTGAATAACTCAAGCACACATTCAAGCACAAACATGAGCAAGACTATACAAAAGATCTAACATCCTTCCCACAACTTGATGGGTGAGCACCTAGCTAGGCTCGATAATGGAGACTACTACTCTAGAGGAGACATAGGGATCTTACTTACCTTGGCAAACCTTGAAGACCAACTTAGATTAGCTTGAGGGATTAAGGATACAAAGCCGAGAGAAGGGAGAAGGAGGAATGAGGAAATGAGGGGAAAGGTGAAGAAATGAAGAGGGCTCCTCCTATTTATAGCCCCTTGGTGCCATCATTACTAAGCCAAGCAGTCCAATTTTAAGTTCCAAGTGTCCCACTAGAATACTTAGGTGGCAATCCTAAGTTGCAGGGTGTCAAGCTTATTTTAAAAGGTGGCACAACTAATGGCTTAATGTAATGATTGGAAGCTTGCTTGTTTCATTTCTATTGGACCATTTATACAATGACATCATGACTTGGCCTACTTGTTCCCTAAGGAAAATCTTATGGTAATAATGATCATGCCTTTCATGGACACCTAAGCTTATGAGTCACCAACTTCTTCTCCAAGGCAAATCTCAAGCCATCATTACCAAATCTTCAGATGGACACCTAGGCGGGATGACTCATCCTTGCATTTAATGAGGTGTTCTAGAATCTCATATATGTCTTATCTTGATTAGTCCATTTGTCCAAGAGTCCCTTACTTAATTCCCAATGCAAATCTTTGGTAATCATTACCAAATCTAGGAATATCTATTCAAAGTGGTGAGTCATCCTTTCTTTAAATGAGGGAGTTCTAGAATTTTATTCTGTTTTGTCCTTTTCTTCATCAAGAAGGTGGTCTAGAGAATTCTATCATCCAAATTGGTTTCGAGGCCGGAGAAGGGATCTTTAGATACACCTCGAAAAAATGAATCACATACACTTGAGGTTCAGCCATTACCTCCATATTCACCCAATCGTTTCTTTGGACAGTCGGTCAGCCAATATGGTCAATTGTCCTTTGATCGATTCGAGGTCAATCCTAAGGCTACCCATGGCCTAGCATAAGGTTGAGACACTCATGGACCTTAGAATTAGTGACGGAATAGCCAGGTCTATTCCTCGACTCATTCCGATCAGTATTTGATCCATCGATAGAGTTCATGGTCAGTGCATTACCGATCCATGATTGGACATCACAAATTCAAGATTATATTTTGATCACTAAGAATTAAATAGGGAATGATGCATTTTTAGTTAGAAGAAAGTCACATTTGGTCAATTTGTATCGTCCGCTTATCGATGCATAACTGGGCGGAATTACCCACGACCAAAAACTATAACTAATCGGATCAACCCATGACCATCCACCAATCCAAAACCATCCCGTGATCAATTCTTGTGATAAAAAAGTCATCATATGAGTTGGTGATCCTATCCCATCAGTATGGTCAGTAGAAAATTCACGGTTGACACCTCGACCAATTCATGACCGGTCGGTTGGTCGGATCATGACTAATCCGTGATTCCTTGCGAATCGAACCTATCAATCCATGGCCAATGGCCCATGATCGATCGTTTTAGGACCTTATGGTTGATCCTTACGGGCAAGGATGTTACATATTTGGTCTCAAATCATTCATGAAAGTTGAAATACATAATACATATGTTCAGTTGATGCATGTTTTGCAAGATCTTCATGTTGGCAAAGTGAGTCGATTGCATACATTAGAGTAAAAGGCACTGCCACAACATGAGCTAGGCATAGAGTTTGTCAATTTTGTCATTTTTTTTCCACGACTCATAATCTTAATTAAGTTTTGAACTCTTAACGCGAAATCTTCATCATCGCATGCTCTGTATGTTAAAATTTTTAGTAAGGTTTATGAATGTTTTAAAGATGGTTGAAATCATGCTCATTCTGTAATTTAATACTAAAACGAAACATTGTCATATGTGCACATTTCCATGCTTGTTTGAGTCACCTAGAGACCAAATCTTACGATCACGCCTTCTTGATGATTAAACCGCATGTTGCAAGGTTTGTATACATGTTTAGGTCATGTCCTTTCAATATCATCTTGCACATTAAATTTGCCTCACAAAAGTGTTCTTCACACTTAAGATTCCCAAGCATACCATTAGGAATCATGAATTATTACATGATGTTATTTAAATCGTATGACATTTTGCATGCCGACTTAGGATTAGATGACTATCTAAACTTTCCTTCACAACCAATCCTAAGTCTCATATGATTTCTTCATGCCATGTGTGCATTCTTTGAATGATTTTGAGGTTTTATAATAAATGTTTGTGTTTTGTTTCATTAATTACTGATGCGCATACTTTTAGAGATCTCGATCTTAAGATACCAAATTGACCTAGTTTGGACTCGAGCTCTTCTAGGAGGATGTAAGGCACACTTAGAGGTTTTTGATACTGCTAATTTCACGTAGATTGCTCATCGTTTAGACCACTTTTCCATTTTTTTTAAAACTAGATCGGAATCTGGACAAGGGATCAAATTCAAACCCTTGTCATAACCCCTGTTTAAACAGATCTTTGATATTTTTGTTCCATTTTTTCTATTTGAAATCTACACTTGGCCTCTTAATGAAACTTGCTTGTCATAATGTTGGCTATGTTGTGTAAATTCTATGATTTTTAGACATGTTTCAATAGGACAAATCCTCGTGACATTAGCTAAATGTCCTATTGTTTTGACAAATTTCTAATGTGTTGTTGCTTATTGTTTGATTTTTGTAAAATCATGTGTAGATTGTTTAAGAAAACTTTCTTCATGAAAGTTGTTCATCATCATGTCATGTATGTTAGAGAATTTTTTCATTGGCAAATTAGCACTAGGTATTGCCCAATTTTTTTGTCCTCACATGCTTATTCTGAAATTTCCTAATATAAACATGATTGTGATTATTTAGTTATACCTTTTAGGTTAGTTTGTGCATGAAATTAGGCCATGTCATCTTCATGGAAATTGTTCTAAATGCTTTGATCTTTGTTGTTAAACAATTGACCTTTTCAAAATTGCATCTTTCAAAAAATACTTTGGTACATGTGATGTTTCCCAAAACCAATTTCTAAGAAATTCTTTTCCAAAGCTCGATTTGGCATAAGGAAAAATCATGGTTTGTACCATATTCAAAATGTCTGCGACGCTTGTGAGTGCATTTATGCGAGCCTCGAGCTAGCCTTGGCAATTGAATGTGCTCCATATGTTTTTGAAATATCACATGTACCCCCCCTATACATATAATCCCATCATGCATTAGAAATTGCCTATATTTGTGATTGACACATGCCATTGGTAATAAGTGACCTATCGACAGTTCACTCTCTTGCTTGATTGGTTGAGAAATAAGGTACAAAAGATCTGCATACATGTTTAAATTTTTGCAATGCATGTGACTTTTAGATGAATGGTAGTGTCGATGCATGATATCAAGGGAAACTCTTAGGAACACATAGATCACTTGATTAGGAGACTTATAAGTGTTATTAGCCATGTGAGAACACAATTGGTCAACAATTGCTATAAGTCACAAAAATGGATTGGGTAGGTGTCTTAGTGGGACCTTCGCATGAAAATTTGACTTTCGTATTGAACTTTCTTTAAATGATTGATCTTGACATGATGTTATGTTTTTGATTGTTTTGATATGTATGTTTATTTATTTCCATTGTATGCACCTAATTATAGGTTTCTAGATTAGGTTTAGATTAATCCCGAAGATGGAGAAAGCACGAAAGGATGAAGTGATGACATCCTTATGGGCGAAGCGTATTGTTGAGAGGGCTACCATGGTAAAGGTACCCTTAAATTCAATATCCACACCTGATCTCTTCTCCCAAAGTGTGTTGCCCTTGTGGATATAGATCACGACACTCTGCTGTCACGTTGGATACAAGCTTGGGAGAGCTCGCAATCTTGTGAAGAGAACTCACGAAAGGCTTGATTTGAAAGACGAGATGATGACGTCTTTTGGAACGCGAGTTGTGAGGGAACTCTTGTGATCAAGTATCCCTAAATCCGACCTTTCCCCTTTTTTCTCTCCTATTGATGGTGAGGGATTGAGGGGTGGCGAGATCGGGTCGCTACGGGCTTGGTGACTCTACTAGGGACTGGTTACTAAATTAAGAGGACTTGAAGCCGTTTAAAATGGCTGTTGTGCTTTAACTAGTGTGTCTTATGTATGATCGCCTAAATGTCAAAGTCGGGTGGAAAATCAAGTTAGTCGCTAACCTCGTGTTAAATGATCTTGTAGGTGGAAGTTATAAGGGGAGGCGTGCTTGTAAATATTTTGTTTTGCAGGTGGTGTAAGGATGTATGAATGTATGAGGATTTATACTTAAGTGCTGGATGTTTAAATGTAAATGCATGTTTACAAGCTTTAGCATGAAACTACACACACAACCGCGGTCTAAAACCCTGATCACCCAATTTAGAACCTTAGGAGGGTTTATTGGTGGAATCTGAGGGTTTATTGGTGGAATCTGAGAGTGAATACCCGTGGTAATTTATTATTGTGATCATACTTACTACTATAGCCCTAGCTCTATATAACATTGCCCTCGATAGCTTGAAAATATTCTTAGACTGCATTATTTTCTTCATCAAAGAACTTGGCCATGTAGGATTGTTTCTCAATCTTGTTTCTCAATCTATCACAATACTTGCTTGCTAGCCATTCGGTACTAACTTGAGGAACGTGTAGAGTTCTATTACATATATGTATAGATCTGAAGGTTTTGACTTGTAAAGTATGCTCTCTCTACACTTTGGAAGCATAAATGAGCCAATCACAACCCTCTGAACTCATTGCCCTCAACCTATTTCGTGCATTCTTAACAAACCTCACTTGTCTCGCATTTTTAAATAGCATGGTTTCTAACTACTTCTCTAAACTCTTGAGCATTACCAAAACGCATCCCCAACTTGAAAACGAGACTCTACATATCAACCTTAAAATTGAACTTAGGATGTGCATATTCATTTTGGCTATTCATATTCAAGAAATTTATATTATCAGTCGGCACATCTACATACATGCTGCTATCTCCAACCTCCATATCCCTCCCATCAATCTATTACCCTTGACATATCTTACATGTCTTTTGTATAATTCATCGAGATCGATAATGGCAAATCCATCATCTTGAGCACCCATAGTAACTTCAACATACCCATTACCATAAAGATTCGCTACTTCACATCCCTCACCTGATGCAAAATGAAAACAAATCTAACGTCAATATGTTATTATGCACTAGAAAAAACATAACAAAAACAGAAATAATTGCAACACGTAAGATTTGTTTGCCACTTCAAAATTTCTTTCTGAAGTGGCAAAGAATTAAAATTCTAATTCACTTTAAACCATATAGGTTGGAGAGTTGGTCCCATAAGGGTTTGTACTTGGCGAAAAAGGCATGAAAAAGAATTAAAAACAAAAATAGAAAAAGTGGATGGGCAGCCTTCATGAAATACAAAACAAAACACAAATAAGTAAATTGTCCCCATACGACAAAACATACATCACAGAAAACAAAATAAAATCATTAAAGAATTGCAAAATAGGGACCACCACTAGCACGTTCAACAATACCAATTAGAAACTGCACAGTATACTATTAGAGAAAACTCTTTTATTGTTTTGAAGCTGACAAAACATTTCCAAAAGTCTAGTCTGAAGACTTGCAAATTCAAGTATTATAGTTTGAAGAACTCCAGACCCTATTGTCAAAGTCTGAAGACCGCCAGACTTTAATCTCAAAGTCTACCCTCACTGACAGTTTCCAGACCGAAGAATATAGGCTTATCCAGATACGGGATTACCTTCAAAGATTTGATTCGTATGGTTTTTGGAAAACCTTATGGCTAGACATAGCATTTACTTGATGGATTATTCTTATTGGAATCAATTCCGATATGAAGATCTTTTTGAAGGCAAACAAACTTGGAAAGTTTTATTTATGAAAAAACTAAGATCCTGATTGTATGGGTGAGCAGAATTGATGAGCTTTCATCACATTCTTAAAACGACTCAAGATTTTCTTGATTGATTCTATCCAACGAGTAGATTGGAAGAACTCTTTTGGAAAGTGCCAATGGTCATTTTGGCATGAAGGAGTATTTAAGGCATCTTGCTAAGTTGTTCTAAGTAGTGCGTGAAAGACAAATTTCAAAGTCTGAAGATTTCTAGTTCTTTGCTTTATCATTCATCGAGCTTAAAATTGTATGCAAAAGAGAGAGACTCTTACCGAGACTTTGTGAGAAATCAGAATAAACTCTTCACTGAGAAAGTTGAGATCATAAGATGTAAAATCTCTTTTGATTCATAGTGGAATCCAGCCAGTGGGCTATTAGAGTGGAAGAGTATACGTAGGCTTGATCTAAGTCAAACCACTATAAATCTTGTGTTCTAATTCTCTTTCCCTAAACTTCTTAATCCCTTATTTTTATTCGTAGTTTTATTTGTTTGCTCAAAGTTGAGCACTTTCATAGTCAGTAATATTCTAAAAGCAACTTACTTCTTCTAAGTCTTGCGAAAATTTTTATTTACACCTATTCACCCCCCACTAGGTATTTGCACTAGCTCTTACATATACGACTTGCCAATAGAAAAAACGCACCTTGACGTCCGATCAAAGCAGCCAAATCAACGCCATTAAACAAATAAATTCCTCTTATCATCATCGTCATCGCTGCCGTCAGTTTGGCATTCCATGACGTGACCGCACTTTGTCGACATTTTGCTTCAACGAGTTGCAAAGGGCCCCTCTTGGATGAACAAAGAATCAACAATTCTAAAGAAAACTATGGCCGTCCTTGCACAGAGCCCTTCCTTCCTCTCCCTTCAATTATTTATTTCCCTTTGGTCTGTCATCGTCACTTTTCCAAGATGAAAACAAAATTCTTTGCCAAGAATTTTGCACTTCACTTTCGGCTACAGGGTGTGGCCAACAAGAAAGGGCCCCTCTTCATTTATTGAGAAGCTAGTGAAAGTCTTTCTTCTGAAACTGAAGAGCGTGCGCATATTTACTTCAATAAATTTAGCTTCATGAGGGTCAAACATGCAAATTCTTTCTGCTGCTTTCCTTGTCTCCATTCTTCCTTCTCCCTTTTGCCTGCAGAGCATTTAATGAAGGGAGGCCGGCCAGCGTACAAAAACGCTGATGATCACAAAAGTCTAACTTGGACTTTATTTATCGAGACGAGCTCGCACGCTTTAATTTTTTTATATTTATTTGACAACCTCAAACTTGTAATATATTTTAACGTAGAGTTGTGCATGAGAACAAATTATTATGAGGGCACACCTCTTTATATAAGAGATCTACTAAGTCAAATAGTTCAAAAAATTTCAGATGCACTGATAATTTCTATGTTATAGGGCACTTGTTCGCACATTTTACATCAGTGTCAAGTTGAACTGGGTAAAGTAAGATCAAGAATTGCTCGTCTTCCTAACTTTGCAATTGACAGATTGTGTATGTGAGTGAGAGAGAGAGAGAGAGAGAGAGTTAAAGAATGAGAGCTGCCATTGGGGAGTGATAGAACCAGTAGTAGGAGATATTTGGGGGGGTGCAAGCACCAGTCTATTCTCTCGCAACACCTTTTTAAGGTAACGTTTTCGTCTTCTTCTAATCTCTCGCTCTCTCTGGGGACAAAGTTCTCTGGGAATGTGACTAGAAAGTAGAGAAAATTCTGGCGCATTCTTCTTCTCTACTGGAAGTTCTTGAATTCATGTCCCCAGAAAGAGAGAAAATCTACTGGAAGTTCTTGCATTCTTCTCCTCTTCAGCACTCCCTATGCATTGTGTATTCCTTTCCGAAAAATCATCCATTTTCTTGTTTTGCCTCACGTTCCACTTCCATGCGTAATCACGAGTGCCCCTAATCACTGCAAAAAGAATTTCAACTTAACCCTAGACGGGAGGTTGCATTGGCATTCATTAAACTGTCTCTTTTCCTCCTTTTTCTTTGGAATCAAGATTAGGGTATCTATTGAGAAAAGATTCGGAAGAAGATGAAAGTGGGAGTGATTGGGGGTGGCGTGAGCGGGCTCGTGGCAGCCTACGAAGCAGCGAGGGGAGGAGCGAAGGTGGTAGTATATGAGAAGGAGGATTACTTGGGCGGCCATGCCAAGACCGTCTCATTCAACGGTGTCGACCTGGACCTCGGCTTCATGGTCTTCAATCCTGTGAGTCTGCAACTCTCCGTTTCCGTTGATCTCTTCTTCTTCTACATTTTGCCCACCATTATCTCCACTGCATTTTCCACCATTTTTGTTTTTGTTTTTGTTTTTTGAGTCCTCTCTGCTCAGAGAAAAACATAGATCTAACTGTACACGTCAGGAGCCAAACATCTGGTGACAAATAGAGTGACTTCTTCGTTATTACTCAAATCGCCCTTGCTCGTCCTCTTTTCCCTATAGTGACAGATAGAGCAACTTTCTAAGTTGGGGTTTTAGGGAGGTGCGTAGGCATTAAAAAAGGTAACTTTCTAAACGTGCCACGTGAAGGTTTAGAAGGTCACAGTGCCTTTCTCGACGTGCATACGTTTAATTTCAGTCTTCTTCTTCTCCACGGCATAAATATTCACATTCTTTTTTCTCTAATCTTAAATACAAGATGGGTTGATTTTGCGAGTATACTCTCCATTTGCCATATATCGGAAAACTTTTTCCAAAGACTAGAGCGCCATAAGATAGATATTAATGGTTTTCGTGAGACATATGTTGCCATCCCACAGTTTCCATACCATTTATTTCCATTTTAATACTAGCGTAGTGGTAAGAAGAAACATATGTTGATGGTCTTCCTTTTTTTGTTCAATTATCTCTAGATCAATACAAAATTCAATATCCACAAGCATACAATTCCAAAAGGCATCTGGAATCTTAATAGGTGATGAATTTGTTCATTGAAAGAACTCTCTTTTGTTGTTTCTAGTCGAACAGTCGAGTTCACGTCGAGAAAGACAACAAACGGCATGGTGGAAGGAATCTTCTGTGATTGCGAATAAATTTAAGAAGAGGTTAACATCCTTTCTATATGTAAATCATACTGTCAATTCCAAGCTATCACATTCGAATATTGATACAAGTCACAAGACGTTACATATTTAAACTAAGGATAAGGATTTTTTTTGGTCCAAGAGCCGTTCCAAGAGCAATTTAAAAATTGGAATAATATATTACTTTTACTTCAAGGAAAAAAAAAACTCTAATCGTAGATTTAGTACGACAATAGAGGGGATTGTTATATGGAACTATTTTTTGGATTTATAAGAAGAAACATAGGAATGAAAGAAAAGGGATTCCACAGGAGAGCTGGGGGTGGTCCACCCCTGCAACGTTAGCCAATAAAAACAAAATTAGAGGCTCTGAAAATGATTGGGTCTCATTTTAGTTCTTGGATTTTTTTTATTCAAGTATTTAATTTTGAAAAGAATTGCAAATGATGGCGATCTCTAAAACAAGAAACTTTTTGTTTCAAGTAACTCGTGCACGTACGTGTTGTCCTAAGCATCGGTAGTTATTTTGTTGATTGGACTGGCCAATCTATTTACGCGAGAATCTCACTTATTGAAATATCAAATTATATTAAGTTTTCCTATTTATGTATGCTTGTGTTATGAGTATAATCTCGGTAAGTGAATTTGTGCATTTGCATGATTATTATCAATTTAAGGGAGATTGGCACATTTAACTGGGGACAATGAGGTGATCATTATCAATATAAAAATGTTCAAATCATTATTTAAACATGTCCTGCTTGTTTGAAAGTATATGTATATAGTGTTGTTACTGAACCCGACTTTCTAGCTACTTTAGAAATTTAATCATCAAATGTAATTCCATGATTAAAAAACTAGGACGTAAATTCATTATTTGTGGCATATATTCCCCATCTTTTTTCTCCAATCTTAAATATGAGATGGGTTAATTTCACAAGTATACTCTCCATTTGCGGTGTATTGGAGAACTTTTTCCTAAGACCGAGGCACCATAAGATAGATATTAATGATTTTTGTGAGAGGTATGCTGCTGTCCATCAGCCTCCACACCATTTATTTCCATTTTAATGCTGGCATAGTGATAAGAAGAAACATATGATTGATGGTCTTCCTTCTTTTGTTCAGTTATCTCTAGAACAATGCAAATTTCAATATCCGCAAACATATGATTCCAAAAAGCATATGGAATATTAGATGAATTTGTTCACTAAAAGAACTTTCTCTTGTCCTCTCTGGTCGAACAGTCGAGTTCATGTCAAGAAAGACAACAAACAGCATGGTTAAAGGAATCTTCCATGGTTGCGAACTGATTCAAGAAGAGGTCAACGTCTTTTTTATATATAAATCATACTATCACTTCCACGCTTCCACATTTGAATATTGATACAAGTCACAAGAAGTTACATATGTCAACTGAGGAAAGGATCTTTCTTTTTCGTTTTTTTTTTTTTTTTTTGGGTCCAAGAGCCATATCAAGAGAAATTTAAAAATTGGAATAATATACTACTTTTATTTGAAGGGGAAAAAGCTATTGGCTTTAGAAGTTGAATCAAACATACTCTAATCGTAGATTTAGCATGAGAATAAGGTGGAATTGATTGTGATATGGAACTATTTCTTTGGTTTTATAAGAAAAACATAGGATTGAAAGAAAAGGGCTTCCGCCCCGCCCGGGGGGAGATGCAACCCCTGCAACGTCAGCCAAGAAAAGAAAAATAGAGGCCCTGAAAATGATTGAGAGGCGCCGGGGATGCACCCCTGCAACGTCAGCCAAAAAAAAAAAAAATTAGAGGCTCTGAAAATGATTGGGTCTCATTTTAGTTCTTGGAGTTTTTTAATTCAAATATTTAATATTGAAAGGAATTGTAAATGATGATGATGTTTAAAAAAAAAGGAACTTTCTGTTTCAAGTAACATGTGTATGTACGTGTCGTTCTAAGCATTAGTAATTATTTTGTTGACTACACTAGCCATTCTATTTACGCGAGGATCTCGCTTATTGAAATATCAAATTATATTAAGTTTCCTTATTTAGGTATACTTATGTTATGAGGATAATCTCAGTCATGGTATTTGTGCGTTTGCATGATTATTATCAATTCAAGGGAGATAGGCATATTTAACTAGGGACAATGAGGTGACTTTTTCAGATACTCCGTTGTCAATATGAAAATGTTCAAATGATTATTTAAACATGTCTTGCTCATTTGAATATATATAGTGTTGTTCTTAAACCCAACTTTCTAACTACTTTTGAAAATTAATCATCAAATGTAATCCAATGATTAAAAAACTAAGACGTAAATAGATAATTTGTGGCATATATATTCCGCATCTTTTGTCTCAAATCTTAAATACAAGATGGGCTGATTTTGTAAGTATACTCTCCATTTGCCGTGTATTAGAAAACTTTATCTAAAGACCAGAGCACCATAAGATAGATATTAATGGTTTTCGTGAGAGGTATACTGCTGTCTGTTAGTCTCCATAACATTTATTTCCATTTTAACACTAGCTAAGTGGTGAGAAGAAACATATGATTGATGGTCTTCCTTGTTTTGTTCAATTATCTCTAGAACCATGCAAATTTCAATACCTGCAAGCATGTACTTCCAAAAGGCATCCAGAATCTTAATAGGTGATGAATTTGTTCATTGAAAGAACTCCCTCTTGTTCTCTTTGGTCGAATGGTCAAGTCCACATGGAGAAAGACAAGAAACACCATAGTAGAAGGAATCTTCTACGGTTGCGAATTGATTTAAGAAAAGGTTAACGTCCTTTCTATGTCTAAATCATACTATCACTTCCAAGCCACAAATTTGAATATTGATACAACTCACAAGACTTTACATAAGGATGTGGGTTTTCTTTTGTTTCAAGAGCCATTCCAACAGCAATTCAAAATTTGGTATAGTATATTACTTTTACTTGAAGGGAGAAAAGCTATTGGCTTTAGAAGTTCAATCAAACAAACTCTAATCGTAGATTTAGTACGAGAATAGAGTGGAATTGATTGTGATATGGAACTATTGTTTCGTTTTATAAGAAAAACATAGGATTGAAAGACCAATCTAACACGAATGAGAGCTCTAGGCTCAACTAGTTTCACCCACCAGCGATCATTCAATAAACTTAGGTCGGATTCACAAGAAACTTGCATGAAAACCCACTAATTTTTTTTGGGTAGATATCGGTAATAATTTCTCACTGGTTGCACTTTGGACCTAGGGCGTAGGAGTAGACCTCGATCGCGGCCTTAGTAGTTCCCTAGGCTTGCCAATCCGGCAAGGTTTAGAACACGAAGAAAGCGGTTTCTTGTCTAGTTAGATTTGGTTTATTCTTTAGTGAGATTTCTTTATGTTTATAGTTATACTATAAAGAAAGGAGTTACATGACTAAAGCAACGTGCATAACCATACTTAATCGGCCAATCAGTTTCCAACTTAGAATAAAAATAAATAGATCTGGCCTTAGTCGGGCTTCATAACAATGGACCATCCAGTTCTTTTCCAACCCATGAGTTTGGGGCTGAGCCGGAAAATGTATTGGCGCAGAGAGTTCGATTTTTATCGTTGAGGAAACAAGCAATCTAAGCGTGTTGCACAAGTAGAAACTTAGGGAATTGAAAATTTCTTTCTTTCTACTTACAATAATCGGTACTATTGTATGCATAGATTGAATTTGTTTAAGGCCTATTTGGTAACATTCTCATTCTATTCTTTTGTTCTTAGAAATAAAAAAAGAACAGAAATCCATCTAGTAAATTTTTTTTTTTCCTATAAACAAAAATCTGTTTTTTTTTTTTTTTTTTGTTTTTTGTTCCCATAAATAAATTTGAAATAGAATCAAGAAACGGAAGAAAGTTGCTTCTTGCTCCTAGAAATAATTCCTTGAATCAAGAATAATTTTTTTCTTTTCTCTTCTCATTCATTTTCTTCTTCTTCCTTTTGGTTGATCGCCGGCCTCAACCATGATAGGAAACCGACTAGATTAGGCCGGCAACCTCGTCAAAGCATTGTCAGCCCGGCGACGTCAAGCCACGGTGAGGCTCGTCGGCTAGAGCCTTGCCGTGGTTGGGAGAGGCTCGTCGGCCCAAGCTCAGCCACTAGCAAGGCTCGACCTTGTTAGGCCACCACAAGGCCAGGTGAGCCTCCAAGCCTCACTACAAGCCTTGCCGAACCTCATCCTAGCCTAGCAAGGCTTCAGTGAGCTCGCTTAGCTAGTCGTTGGCCACCACTATGGCTAGCAACTAGCCACAAAGAAGGAGGAAGAAGAAGAGAAAAGAAAAAAGAAAATAAGAGAAAAGAAAAAAGAAAATAAGAGAAAAGAAAAAAACAAGAAAAATATAATAAAAGTATTAAAAATTAAAAGAAACAAAAAAAAAATGAAGAGTCCTACCAAATGCATTTCTATCTCAGGAATAAAAATTTTGGACAATTATTAAATACTTTCAAAAATTTAGAAATTATTCCTGGGAATTGAATAAAAAAAAATCATTTATGAGAGAAAATTATTCTCCGGAACAGTTTTGTTATTAAACACAACATTATTACCATGTATAATAATATCAATGATGAATATGCTATTCATTGATTTTTACCCCCAGGACATTACACATCATCCAAAAATTCGTTGGCCATTGAAAAGTCTTTGAGTAGCTATAACCATTGAATCTTGTCTGGAAGTATAAATTGAATTAAAAAAAAAAAAAACCACTAATGCAGCCTTGTACATAATCAGTAACGAGAGTTGAAGCCATTAATATGTTATTTTGTCACTTTCATATCATGGTTCTAAGCATTAGAAACTATGGTTGATATTGCAAAAAATCTCAAACTAGTAGAGAGTAAATTTGTCAAAAGTATATCAGTTTATGGTAAATTTGTTGAAAGTATACCGGTTTAGAATTTTTGTTTGTCAAAAAATCAGTTTATAATAAATTTGTCACAAGTGTATCAGTTTTAGATTTTTTGTTGTATTAATCCTATAAGTTATTTGTTAATTAGAATAGCCAAGCTATTTACATGAGGATCTTGTTAATAAAAAAATTTAAATTATATTAATTTTACCTATTTAGGTATGCTTATATTACGAGGATAATCTCAAAGAGTGAATTTGTGCATCTACGTGATTATTATCAGTTGAAGGGAGATTGGCACGTTTAATTAGGAACAATGGGGTGATTCAAGAGTTTTAGATACTTCATTGTCAGCATAAAAAGGTTTAAAGGATTTATTCAAACATGATACACAATCCTGCACGCGCGCGTGTATATATTGGTGCTATTTCCATCCCCATTTTAGCCAAGGCACTCCTTTTTTTTTCCAATTAACTTACTAAAATACTCTCTCTCTCTCTCTCTCTCTCTCTCTCTCTCTCTCTCTCTCTCTCTCGCTTGAATTTATTGTTTTTTTTTTATCAGGCTAATCCAAGTGCTTTTATACTTATCAACTCTCTCTCTTATCATTTTTAACAATATATATGGTCTAGTACAACCAACAAAATATCATTTTACCATGCATCTTTTTATCACCTTGCCTAGTGAATGTTGTCAATTTTAATCTATGGTCTCATATTTTCAATCATAAGATATTTCTATTTGTGACAGTTTATGAACACATAATTAATTACCTTTTTTTATCAAATAGTATGAGTGAAATTACATTTCGAAGTCAAAAATTAAATCATTCAATTATCTAGCCAATATTGATAAAAATGGAAATGAAAGAAGTTTAATTTCTCATAAGCATGATCAAATGTCAAACATATTTATATTTACATCATATCTAAATATTAGCAAAACATAAGCACAGAAAGGAGGGGGAAAAAAGAAAGAAACTTCTTGCTATTCTACTCCTACAATGAAGAAAGTAATTGATATCGATTGTAGATTTAATCTTATATCAAGTGGATCAAAACTTTAAAGTATGTTTAAAACTTTCCTTTGAAAAAATCTGATTAGAGTCTAAAGGTGCAAATAACTTTTCTAGCTCATATTTAAATATACATAATACAATGATGTTTAACTTTAAAAACCTAAAACTTATTCCCAAAAAAATCCACAATGTCAAAATCTGTTAGATAATTAGATTGAATTTTCATTTTCAACTTTATAATTAAATTTCCTTCAAATTATTTGATAAAAAAATAGGCAATTAATTATATTTTCATAAGCCATTATATCTCGAAATTTCTAACCTCCTGTGTAACTTTTTTGATTAAAAAATGAGATCATATACTAAATTTAACAACCTCCTCCTCTAGGCAAAGTGATAATAGGATGCATGATATTGTTTGGTTTAATTTGACATTTATATTGTAAAAATAATAATACAAGAGAGATGATAGAAATAAATTTAGTTTTGTGGGTTAACCTAATAAAAAAAAAAGGAAATAACAAATTGAAGAGAGAGAGGAGGTATTTTGGTAAGTTAATTGGAAAAAAAAAAAAAGAGTATCTTAGCCAAAATAGGAGTAGAAATTGCACGGCCCTTTCTTTCTTTGTTGATAGTTATACTATAGAGAAAGGTGTTACATGATTAAAGCAACGTGCACCACCATACTCAAACTGAATACAGACATAAAGATAGAAAGGTTCGATCAATTTATATTTGAGAATAAAAATAAGTAGATCTGATCTTGGTCGGTCTACATAACGATGGCGTATCTAGTTCTTTTCCCACCCAGAAAAATGTGTTGGCCTGGACAATCCGATTTCAATCGCTGAGGAAAGAAGCAACCTAAGTTTGTTGCATGAGGGAGTTGAAAATTTCCTTCTTTCTACTTTCAATGATCGGTACTATTTTATGCATGGATAGAATTTGTTTATTATCATGTATAATATCAATGATGAATATGCTATTGATCGGCTCTTTACCCTCAAGAATGGCACATTGCCAAAAAATTTGCCAGCCATTGAAATGTCTATGAGTAGGTTTAACCATCGAATCTTGTATAAGAGTATAAATTGATTTAAATAACCACAAATGCTCGGCGAACATCATCGGTAACAAGAGTTGAAGCTATTGATATTTTATTCTGTTACTTTGAGTTCATGGTTCTTTGGCATCTCATAAAAGTGATTTTCTTCAAAAAGAATGTAATTTTCCTTATAAAGAATCACTAGTCTTGAGCAACTTCTAATGCTAACACGAATTAAGGGTCTCCTGCAGGTTACATACCCTAATATGATGGAGTTGTTTGAGAGTCTTGGAGTGGAAATGGAGATATCGGATATGTCATTCTCAGTCAGCTTAGACGAAGGTCGAGGCTATGAATGGGGAAGTAGAAATGGTCTTTTGAGTTTGTTTGCCCAAAAGACAAATGTGTTGAATCCTTACTTCTGGCAAATGCTCAGGGAAATCATCAAATTTAAGGAGGATGTCCTTAGGTAAATCAAGTCTTTTTAGTGCTCAATATTGGAAGGTTATTGTATTTCTGTCTCTAGTTCTCTGAATTGATTGCAGCTCAAAACAATGATAGTGATCATAATCATTTATGCCCAAGATTTCCCGCTAATCTTTTTTGCAATCTTGCCAATGAACTTCCCACTATAGGTAGGAATTGTCATCAATGAAGTTTTATTTCCAGCTGACTTGGTCACGGTTGATATCAGTGAAGAGAGTGATTTCTTGAAGCCTAAGCTTTAGGCAATATGCTACACTTTTGACATGAGGTTTTAAACTGTTTGAACAATGATAACGTCATTTTTCAAGGGGATACTCTAGGCCATTTTATGCATTTTATAGCAGGTAAGATGATCGGATATCAAATTTTGTCAAAAAAGTTGAATATTCATCCTGAAGGTAGCATTATCGTACATGACATCGCAAGGTGACAAGTTGGGCCTAGTGCATTATAAAGTATAAGCCAATCTTCAAGTTCTCGCATCCTTTTTGTATGCACAACCGGACAATCATAGGCATTCACTCTGTTTGATGCCAGTTTATTTTTGCAGTTACCTAGAAGGACTTGAGAGCAATCCGGACATCGATCGCAGTGAAACTTTGGGACAGTTTATCAAGTCACAGGGTTACTCTGAATTATTTCAAAAGGCTTACCTTGTGAGATTGTTGAATCACTGCACTGTCATATCCTTGATATTTTACTCTTATAACAATGTCTGTCCTTCGCTTGTTTGGAGAATGTAGATCTATGGCAATTACCAATTAATTTTCTATTCCTACAGATCCCAATTTGTAGTTCAATCTGGTCTTGCCCTTCGGAAGGAGTCCTGAGCTTTTCAGCCTTCTCAGTTCTGTCCTTTTGCCGCAATCATCATCTGCTTCAGGTAGTTCATGTGGCTCTAGAAGGTTACTGATTGATTGGAAATGATAAAACTGTGTTTCCCCAAATCAGCTGTCCTACCAATGAATTCTCTGCTGCTTAAGTTGGTGGCATTTCATATCAATGAGTCAATCGCCAAATCTTTCCTTCCACCTCTATCGATCAGTCCTCATAACACTCTTTGTTTAACTTTACTTGCTTTCTTTGCAGGTTTTTGGCTGCCCTCAGTGGCTTACCGTCCAAAGACGCTCACATTCTTATGTCAATAAGGTGATGATAATAGTTCGAAATGGAAAGCTCGACATGCTTGGTCGTAATTGTCTCTCTGGAAACCCTACAAATTGAACTGTAAATATTTGTGAATTCAGGTCAGAGATGTGCTCGAGAGTAAAGGGTGTGAAATAAGACCAAGTTGTGAAGTGCAATCCATCTCCACTAGGGATGGGGGTAAGTACTTGTGGTTTAGGTCTTGTCTTTTTTGGCATCGTTTTGTCACATGACATGGAACTAGAGCAAATAATATGGACATGATAAACAAATTGTCACAGTAGATATATTCACGAATCATCAAGAAAATATACTTTTTTTTATCCTTATAGTCCCAAACAGGTAACAGAAAGAGATTGAACAGGATGCATTGTCTTAACTGGAGATGGTTCTGAAGAAGTATATGACAAGTGTATCGTAGCCGTCCATGCACCGGATGCTCTGAGAATGTTGGGGGACCAAGCAACTTATGATGAGACAAGAGTACTTGGTGCATTCAAATATGCCTACAGGTATAATTGGTTAGCCTGTAGCTTGCACATTCTCGGATACTGTCACGACTAGTGTCTGCAAACCGACTACTGGACAACCAATTGTCTACAAAGGCACAGTTGGTCGATGTGGTACAGAACAATATGCTCACGGTGATGTCGTTGTCCATTACATTTGCTTTAAGCCTTCTGCTTGGGGGAAGTAAAATTAAAATTTCAGGAATGGCAATCTTCTTTTTGCTTTCTATATCTACTGCAGAATGCAAAACCATTGATATATTTTTCTATTGGCAGTGAGATTTATCTTCATCATGACAAAACTTTCATGCCCAAAAACTCAGCAGCGTGGAGTGCGTGGAATTTTCTGGGAAGAGCTGAAAATAAAGTATGCTTGACATACTGGCTCAATGTGCTTCAGGTGTGGCAAATGCGCTTTGCTCATTCTATGTCTAATTCAGTTGTGCCCTTCAGGATGCATTATGCTGCAATGCATGCTACATGAATGCATGCTACATGTTACAACGCATGCTACATATCGCCTTAAATTAAAGAAGTGAAACTGGCAGTTGTCATGGAGTACATAAACCAATTTATTGGGTAGGTCGATATGCATATGAGTTGTTAATGACTACTAAAATTTTAGCAGCATGGTGAGGTTCATTCCACAACATGTTGACCATTTCCAGTGTTTGAGCATCTTGAACTCCCTTTCTGTTCTGACCAGTTTCAGCGTGACCAGTGCTCTTTTAATTTATTGGGTCCATATATATTTGCAGAACCTGGATCGGAAGGATTTTCCGTTTCTCGTGACTCTCAATCCCTCACATGAACCGGAACACACATTGCTTAAGTGGTGCACTGGCCATCCAATTCCATCTGTTGCTGCATCAAAAGCTTTGCTTCAGCTACATGAGATCCAAGGAAAAAGAGGAATTTGGTTCTGCGGAGCATACCAGGGTGAGCCTGTTAAAGTTTCTATGCACCAGTGATTGTTATACCTCAGCTTTTTAGCAATGCTGAGAGTATTATATTCCTAGGCATGTAATAAAGAATATTCTTACAAGGTTCTTGACCTCTTTCTTGAGGTTAAATTTGAAGAGGAAGGTCCTCACTTGGGCCAAATTGATGAGATGGTCTTTGCTAATAAGGTTGCTGTAATTTGAATCTATTAGTATGGACTCAGGTCGCCAAGGGGCTGTAGTTGTATGTTTCATGACTTACTTGAGCACTTATTCTTCTTTCAGGATATGGATTCCATGAGGATGGATTGAAGGTATAGACTCTCTCCTCTCTCTCTCTCTCTCTCTCTCTCTCTCTCTCTCTGTGAGCAAGTTGCATATGCTAATTTTTAACTTAAGGGACTTCTTTGCAGGTAGGCATGGCTGCTGCACATGGAGGGATAGGACAAAGTCATTTTGTTCTTGATAACCCTCGACATATGGTTCCTTCACTCAAGGAAATTGGGGCACGCTTTTTTGTTACTGGATTTCTCAGACGTTATATTTCTACAGGCTTGGTAACGTGAGTATATTAGTACTTATCATGATAACTATTGGCTTGTAGAGTACATAGTTCCTTGTCTTTTCTCTGTAGATCTTCAGAAGTGTTTTAAGTGTCGTTGCTTTGATACAGCGTCATAGTCAACATCTCCTCAGAAGTGAGTGTCATTGTGGTCCACTCCCACATTTTAATTAATATCTTAGAACAGAATTTGCAAATTTACTTGTCAACAAAATGATATTTGGAAATGCAGAATGTTCTTAATGACTTACTGCTTAGAGGAACATTTTTGAGAATCAGGTAGCAATAATTATGCTTTCGGGATTGGCAGTTTATTAGAGGAAGGAGGCACGATGTTTACCTTTGAGGGAACCACAAAAAGATGTCCTCTAACAGTTACTTTGAGGATCCATAGTCCAGAGTTTTACTGGAAGGTATTGTCTCAACTTACACGCGACTTCAGCCCACTTTGGATTAGACTTGTTTAGGACTCTTGTACAAACAAGGCCTAGTTTATGCTTTTTCGTGCTGAGACCTTGTGTCCTAAAAAGGAATTTTTGGTTTTTCAGGTCATGACTCAAGCCGATCTAGGCCTGGCAGATGCATACATAAATGGTGATTTTTCTTGTGTAGACAAAAATAAAGGTCTTCTAAATCTTTTCCAGGTTATTTTCTTCATCAAACAGACTTCGTTTTATAAATGCCGTATCCTTCTATACATACCAAATGCTTAATCGCTTGTCAACATTATGGCAAGTCACAGATTCTCATAGCAAACAGAGATTCTGATGTTGCCACCTCAAAATTGAGTAAGAGAAGGTACTCAATACTTTACTAGTTGGAACTAAATGTTTTTGACTTTTTATGTTATTATTAAATATACTAAACTAGTGTATGCAACTATTTGATTAAGGGGTTGGTGGACTCCGATGTTATTAACAGCTGGTATTGCTTCGGCTAAGTACTTCTTCAAGCATGTTTTGAGGCAAAACACTTTAACTCAAGCTCGCAGGAAGATCTCCCAACATTATGATCTGGTAAAAACTTTATTCCAAATCTTTTTCTCAAGAGAACAGTATGAACCAGAATACATTCAGTTTCTCAACATTGATGGGTATCAAAAGCAAAAATGTGCTTGTACATACGGTATTCTGTAATGCTGTTTTCCATTTCGTCGTGTTTGCAGAGCAATGAACTTTTTTCACTGTTCTTGGATGAGACTATGACATACTCCTGTGCGGTATTCAAGGTCAGTAGCCACAACCCCGTTTTGAAATTTTGCTGCTGAATACGTGATATAGAAGCAAGAATAAATACAAGCCCACATATGAAAGTCCAGTGGCTCAAAATAATGACGCATTGTTGTGCTGTCGAAAAATTCGATAGATGGCTGGTGAAGACCTAAAGGCAGCACAGATGAGAAAAATCTCTCTTTTGATTAAAAAGGTATGTTTTACTTGCTGTTAGTTTGGGGCTGCTTGATGGGTTAACCTTCGACTGCTCAGTGACTAATGCTCTGCCTAGAAAAATTGTAGGCAAGAATTGAAAAGACACATGAAGTTCTTGAAATCGGCTGCGGTTGGGGAAGCTTGGCCATTGAAGTTGTTAGGCAAACCGGATGCAAATACACGGGCATCACTCTGTCGAAAGAGCAATTGAAGTATGCCAAATCAAGAGTGAAAGAAGCAGGGCTTCAGGTACCCAATCTACCAGCGTTTTGTACTTGACAACTTAATTCATAAGTCTGAGAGATGATGTATGTAAATTTTTCAATGCAGGACAGCATCAAATTCATTCTTTGTGATTATCGCCAATTGCCAAGTGCCTACAAATATGACAGGATCATTTCCTGGTGAGTTTCTCGCCATTTTGTCTATTTGTAATCTGGCTAAACAGACCAAAAAGATGCTTAAAAGACTCTTAATGGAATGAACTCACAGCGAGATGATAGAAGCAGTCGGCCACGAATACATGGAGGAGTTCTTCAGCTGTTGCGAATCGGTGCTAGCCAAAGACGGACTTCTTGTTCTACAGGCATGTGACATACAATGGTTTTACGGCTTGAATTATTGTTTCAAAAGTAAAAGATGTGCTTATTTTTTCACGCTATTCTGTTAAATGGTATGTCAAATTTCACTAGTTCACTTCCATACCCGATGAGCGGTACGAGGAATACAGGCGAAGTTCAGACTTCATAAAAGAATATATCTTTCCCGGGGGCTGCCTGCCTTCCTTAAGCAGGATAACATCAGCTATGGCCTCTGCGTCCCGACTTAGGTACAACTGCATAACATCAAGTGCACAAATTTCTGTCTTCTTCACTTCATCTATTCACTGAAAGATCTTCCACCACAGTGTGGAGCATGTGGACAACATAGGAATCCATTTTTACCAAACACTTCAATGTTGGAGGAAGAACTTCATGGAGAAACAAAGGTGACAAGCGATATGATGCTGCAATGACTTTGGTATAATTTCTCCTGGTTTTGTGGTCATTCGTGACACCTTTCTCCTTTTGTAGGGAAATATTAGCTCTGGGATTCAATGAAAAGTTCATAAGGACATGGGAGTACTACTTCGACTATTCTGCAGCTGGTTTTAAGTCTCACACGCTGGGAAATTATCAGGTAATTCCTTCTTTTAGGAAGTACTACTTTCACTCTCATCAAGTTGAAAATAACGCAGGTGCAGATTACAATACACTTTTTCTTTTGGTGCTTCTTCTACAAAGTGTAATTTTTTATGAACTTCGAAATGCAGGTTGTGTTTTCGCGTCCAGGCAATGAAGCTGCTTTCACCAATCTGTATGCGAGTTCCCTGACGTCAAATTGACATTTAAGTTGCAATGTGACTAAGCACGACCCATTTGAGCCAGTTCACAGCTAATTCCCTTAGGGCCACTCAACCCTTGGTTCCTGAAATTTTTCTTGCTTCTCTCGGTGTGCAAACTTCTTTGGTTGTGAACACCATGTTCAAACATGCAAAATAAATCAGGTTAGAGAACAATTATTTTTTTACAGTCCAGAATGATGTTCAAATTGGTGCAGTTTGATTCAGACAAAGAATTAGCCAAAATCCTTCTCCTGCGAGTAAATTATAAATTGACTGCTTTCGAATCAGGTTGCACAAACATGAGACCATGCGAGTTGAGAGAGAGAGAGAGAGAGAGAGATTAATTCAGACAGTTTTGGTTGCAAACATGATGTTTGCATCAAATGAACGAGACGAGATTGCCTGCCAGCCGGGACAATATTTTCCTTGATCCGATTGATGACATTCTTAACATGGGTTGGTAACTTCATTTCAATAGCACGAGTTTAACTTTTCATGGATCAAGCAGTTGTCACCACGCTAATGAAAGATGCCCAAACTCTTAGTCAGAGGCAACTTGAATGACAATTGGCAAATGAGCCTACCAACATATATAAAGGGGAAAGACAGGGAGAGAAGAGACCCGCCCAGCTCTCCCTGTTGCCCAACAATGATGGAAACCCCGCCACTCCACGCCTTCTTATTGATCACATCTCCCAACCCAACGAGAACTTAATACAATTCAATCCTTCTTGCCCTTTTGCCATCTCCATCAACGGAGCGAGCCCATGATTTTTTGACCCAAATGGTGAAAATGGCCTCGTTCCCTATCCGAGCGCCTTCAACACTCTGCTGAGTTCTCTCGTTCGGTCGGGCTCGTTCGACGAGGCGTGGCGTCTGCTCAGTGATTCCAGGGCCAAAGTCGGTATACTCGACGAGCGGAGCCTCGGGATCATGGTGAAGGGCTGCTGCAAAGCCAGTCGCTCGGACCGGGGTTTCAAGATTTGCGCTCAGTTGAAGGAGATGAACTGGTCTCCAGTGGCTTACGTGTACACGGCCTTGATCGACGGCTGTTGCAAACACGGCGACGTTGGATGGGCGGGAGAATTGTTCTCTGAGATAAGCGAGTTGGGTTTAGTCGCCAAACGCAACACCTACAGAGTTTTGATTGATGGGTATTTGAGGAAAGGCATGAAGGGAGATGGTCTCGAGTTGTACCGAAAGATGAAGCTCAGCGGGGTTGTTCCGAGCGTCCCTACTTGCAATCTCATGATCAATTTGCTTTGCAAGGGAGGTGATGTGAACAGAGCCTTCAAACTGTTCGATGAAATGCGCGAGCGAGGGATTGCGTATAGTGTTGTTACATTCAACACTCATTCGGGGGCTGCATAGTGACTCGAGGGTTTGGGAAGCCGAGAGGTTGGTGGACTTGATGAAAAGGAGTGGTAAGTGGGATAAAGCTTTCAGCTTATTTGATCAACTGAAGTCAAATGGTCACTCCCCATCCTTGGTGACATACAACACTTTAATTGCAGGATCTGCTAGAGCCAAGAACATGCCTGCAGTGACAGATTTGGTGAAGAAGATGGAGCAAAGAGATATCGTGCCACGCCCCAAACCTCAAGCGCACGAACATCTCTCGATGGTCGATAGAATTGCGACGTTCCCAAAACGCGTCGCCGACTCATTTGTTTTATACATATGCGAAAGCAAATTAATAAATCCCAGACAACAATTAAACATGTGATAGAAAAGCAAGATAATTAATTTTCACAAAACATGCTTTGTATGTACATCAGGTTTATATACAGAAGTCTAAATCTAAAAAAAGGCTATCAGGCTAACCCTACCTCGGACCCTAACTACTTGGGATCCGAGTCTACTACACCCATCTGGATGTCGATGTCTAGAGGGTCAATTATTTCTACTCCGGGCCCTTCAACCTTAGGCCCCTGGTTTGCTGCGATATCTTTCAAAATATCGGCATTCACGACGGGGTCGAGTACCTCCTCATACTCGGAATCAATGGTAGACTTGTCAAAATCATCCAAGGGGCCCTCCCGAACCCCATCAGGCCCATAACGGAACCATGCTTTGAAGCAATGAGATATCATTGAGGTAGGCCCTCATCAACTCAGTTGGTGCTCACCACAAGCTCACGGGTCCAAGGGGTCCTGTGGATGGGGAGAAGGGTACGCTCAGTCTCCGCCTCACGTGGCCACCCAAAACGAATGTGGCGCACCTCCATCTAAGGACCTAAGAAATTTTAAACCACGACGAGGTGAGATAAATCTCATCGAGTCTACACCTTAAACCCCGATTAAGATGAGAATTCACATAGAGGTAGCATAAACATGCACCATAAAGGACTTATCCTGTCTCAGTACCTCTCTGCACATTAGTACATCTCATATATCATATGCATACAGTATTTGCATTCAATAATTGGAACACTTCGATTTATTCATCAATTAATCATAGGGGTCCCAATTAGTAGGCCAAATCGATATAACACGTCACATTCCATGCCACACAATTCCGTCCTATAATCAGGCGCAGCTATCTCAATCACTTGAGCGTATCCCAATTATTTATGACCCAACGGCCACGGCCAACTCATCAATCGGCGATCCTTTGGCATAACCGGGCATCGTCCTGCTTCGTCTAGCACGGCAACGTCTACATCTAGACAACATTCCCGAAAGAGCATCAGCCCAGCCTCCACTGCGACCGGCATCCGTTGTTAAGGGCATTTGAACTTAATCAGGCATCGCCCCCCAACTTTCATTGGGTAATGGGTTTCGACAGTAATCACACGCACATCCATGCTTGGCCAAGAACATCTTGTTTTGCATTCAAATACTTCCATTTCAAATAATGGACTTGGTCTATTTTCTTCGTATTAAAAATACCCAGTAAATTAATTGTGCGTGATCACACAGTCAAATCGAACCATAAAGCACGATATTCTCCCATTTCAAAATTTCATGATTTTATATAGTACCTAAAATATTTTTGGGCTCAAAACTCGACACCCGGTAATAATTAAAAATCATCATCAAATACTCAATTACATAAATTAGCAATCAATTTCACACTTCAATGCAACCACGATGATCAGTGCAAAATTCTGATAACCGGCTATCCTAGTATAATTTACGCTAATTATAATTAATTAAATAAAATGTAAATTAATTATTGCAGATTATTTAAATTAAACCACTTAATTAATCTACATAGGCTAATCTAACCAACATAATTGAACTAATTAAATTAATCTACCTAAGATAACTAATTTAATCTAATTAAACTAACTACATAATCTAACTAACCCCTAACTAAATTAACCTAACCACCTAATCATCTAACTAAACTAAATAACTAAATAATTACACTAACTAAATTAACCTAAATCCTAATTAAGCCTAAATAATCCACTAATCCTTAATTAACACTAATTCACTTAACTAAGTGCAATTAACTTCCTAATCCAAGATTAGGGTGTTAATTCACCAGATTAGCACGAAAACGGGTTCACAGCGACGACAATGAAATCCTTAGCTTACGACGACTCCAAAGGAGGGCCAGAAGAGGCTGGGCTTTCGATTTTGAGGTGGCTGAACCAATGGGCTATCGGGGGATGAGCGAGTTGGCTAGGGTGGTGGACGTGGAGTGGTGGCAGTGCTGGCAGCTAGGCAGGAGTTGGCGGGCCAAGGGCTATTGATGGCAGCTCGAGCGGGCTGCGTCGGGCTGGAGCTGGACATGGTGGACGCAGGCTGACGTCGGCTCAAGGATGAGCTCGCGGCTAGGGCTCGACCAACAGCTGGAGTTGGTCGGGTTGCTAGCGCGAGGAGGCTACAACGACGGTGGATTGGTGGCTTGGCGTGAGGTAAGGATGGAGGCGCTAAGCAGAAGGAAAATGGAGAAGAAGAAGAAAGGAAGAAGAAGCAACAAGGTTTTGTTGGAGGGGAGGGGGGGGGGGAAGGATGTGCACACCAAGGGGGATAGGGGGAGAGAGAGGGGGACAAGGGTCAAAAGGGTCAAGGCATGCACCAATAGGCTTCCAAGCCAAATATCTAAGCAATGATCACACTTTGCACAAAGTCTTCAGCCCTTTTAAGTCCATGCAGCCTCTAATGGGTGATTTCTTCACATTTCCCTCACAAACAAACCCAAATTGAAGGCCAAAAATGCCCATTGCAGCAGCCCTACGAATTTCTCTCTAATTTCTTCTCAATTCTCCACAATTAACTCCAATTTGATGGCCAAAATTGCTAAGGAGGTTGCCCATATCAATTTCCACAATTGCCCTCACAAACTAATTCATTTTGAAGGCCAAAAAGTCCCTCAATTTTGCCCATCCGAATTTCTTGATTTAATTTTGCCAATTTTGATTTTTCCGCCAAAATTCCGGGCTGAACGGAATTTTCCTAAAAGATTAGACGATGTCCTAATAATAAATCGTGACATGCTCGAACTTTCGATTCCCGAAACCGAGTTCAATTTCTTGATTAAAATCAATCGGATGCGATTTTAGCACGACCCAACCTACTAGGTAGTTTTTAGAGATTTTAGTGCATTTGACCCGTGGTCGATTATTCTCGATTCACGATGTGCATCTTCGACTCATAGGCGATTCTCGGTTGTCGTAAAAATCTCAATGTTTTAATTACGAGTACCGGGTACAGAATCGATAGAAAAATTGATTTAGTGCCGTTCGACACGAATTTTGCAATTAGGTAGAATCATCCACAATCTAATAATGTGCTTCTATCGAATCGACCTATCTCTGATCTCTAATCGATTATAACGGTGCCGTATTGACCCTTGCTGATTATCACGATCAAGTAGTCGATTTCTATCGAATTCTCAAGTTTGTCGCGTTTATATCCCTTAACGGCTTCACCTGATAAATTAGTTAACTCGAGAGTGATCAGCTCTGAGAAATATGATCATAAGCGCATCGATGAAAAGCTCAGTTCATTTAATCGAAACAGGGTTGAAAATTCAGCATGTCACAATTTTTCCCTTCTAATAAAAATTTTATCCTCGAAATTTCAATCATTACAATTCTTCTTCAAAAAGGTGGGGGTATTGTCATCTCATCGAATCTTCGCTTTCCCACATAGATCTTCTATTCCATGGTGTTGCCAAACCACTTTGACCAAAGAGATCGTCTTGTTGCGCAACACTTGCTCCTTTCGATCCATGATCTGAACTGGTCTCTCCACATACGACATGTTGTTGTCTATGTCTAATTCTTCAAAATTCAGCACGTGGATCGAGTCAGACTCATACTTTCTTAACATCAACACGTGGAAGACATCATGCACCTGAGCAAGTCTTGGTGGCAACACAAGACGATATGCCAAAGTCTCTATTTGCTCTAGAATTTCAAAGGGACCGACGTACCTCGGACTTAGCTTCCCTTTCTTGCGAAGGGCAAAGTACCCCTCATTGATGACACTTTAAGGAAGACGTGTTCATCAACTTGGAATTCCAATAGTCTTCAACGCTTATCTACATAACTTTTATGGTGACTCTATGTGGTCTTAAGCCTTTCTCGAATAACTTCAACGGCGTCAACTAACTATTGAACCAACTTTGGGCCGATAATCTTCCTCTCTCCGACTTCATTTCAACAAATTGGAGTTCTGTACGCTCTGCCATACAATGCTACAAACGATACCATCTGAATACTCTATTGATAACTATTGTTGTAGGCGAACTCGACTAAATGAAGTTGTTTCTCCCAACTTCCTTTGAAGTCTAACATGCAAGCTCGCAGCATATCCTTGAGGGTTTAAATCATCCTCTCAAACTAGCCATCCGTCTGAGAATGATAGGATGTACTATACTACAGCTTCATTCCCAAGGCAGTCTATAAAGTCTTTTAGAAAGCGGTGGTGAACTACGAGTCTCAATCCAACGTAAACGTCACCGGCACTCCACGAAGACGGACTATCTATTGCACGTATAACTCAACATATCTGTCCAATGCATAGTCCTTTCATACGGCAATGAAGTGAGCAGACTTTGTCAATCTGTCAACTACAGCCCATATGGAATCATTACCTCGCTGACTCTTTGGTAATCCCATCACAAAGTCCATTGTGATATGTTCCCACTTCCACTCGGAAATCTCGAGAAGTTGCAAAAGTCCTCCTAGCTTGCAATGTTGTGCTTTCACTTGCTGACACGTTAGACACTTGGCAACATGTCTTGTCACGCCCCGATCCTCGGAAACGCACCCATCCTTTAGCTTGGTCAATTTTAAATGCGATATCACAGGACTAAGTATCGCCAACCTTTTCATTTTAAATAAGCACATGCGGAAGAAGTTATAAATCCTCAGACAATAAAACAATGGGATAGAAAAGCAGGGCCATATTTTTCATACTGTAAAGTCATAACTACACTTTTATACAAACACACCTCATAGTATTTTACAATTTTATCAACATAGGTCTAATCTAACACCTATCCACAAGTACACAAGGTTCCCAAAATGGGATGGGATCCCATTCCTCATCTAGGTCGTACTCTGGCTCATCCTCGAGATCCTCCTCGCACTCCTCCTCCGGTTCTTCCTCAGCGTCCTCCTCTTTAGGTTCTTTCTCCTTAGGTTCCTCATCGGGGTCTTGAAATATTTTCCTACAACCGAGATGAGACTATGTCTTAGCAAGTTTCACCCCCTAAGACTCGATTAGGAAGCTAATACACCTTAGGGCTGCCTAAGCAAAACACAGTTCAGAGGACTTACCTTAGCCTCAATCCCTACCTGCAAGTCAGTAAATATATCAGATATACACAAACACATTGCATCACACCACCCAATCAATTGCGATCGAACTATTGATCAATCGACCTAGTCGATTACATGTCATCAGGACCATTTTTTGGTCAGCTCGTTCCATACTATTTATAAGTCTGATCAACATCCAAGACTACTCAACCTAGGTGATATGTAGATAGTATAATATCCTATCACTAGATGACATATAGAGTCATCGAGCTGTCAAATCGCACCGTCCTATCTCGAGATGACAAAGAGAGTCATCGAGCCGATATATCAATATCATACCGTACCGTCTCAAGATGATCTGTAGAATTATCGAGCTAATATATCATACCGTACTATCTCATCATAATCTGTAGTGTCATCGAGCCGGTAGATCATAACGTTCTGTCTCAAAATGACATATAGAGTCATCGAGCAGGTATACACAAATTTATCATACCGTACTGTCTCAACATGATCTGTAGAATTATCGAACCGATATATCATACCATACTATCTCAAGATAATATGTAGAGTCACCGAACCGATGGATCATACCATATTGTCTCAAGATACTTCGTAGAGTTATGGAGCTAGTATACATGTCATTTCAAACAAACAATCAAATTACCATTTTTATCTTTTCCGATAAAATGTCGTATGTGGGTACACAATCGACCTTAGCCAAAATATAATAATTTTCTTTCCACAAATCCCACCAATTTATGTAGTCCATCAAAACATTTTGGTGCTGTCAACTGACACCTGGTTATTTTCCAATTAATTATCCAATTTAATTAATTTAGGAAAATAATCATATAATCACAATTAATTCATTTCAGCACAAAATAAAGCTCAATTAAATAAACGAACTACACCACGACAATCAACATAAAATTCCGGTCATCGGCTATCCCCGCCTAATTTTCGGAAAAATAAATAATTAATTAATTAATTTTGAAAATTAATAAATAAATACTAAAAATCCAATTTAGGCCCGAAAATGCCTAATTGGAAGACAAGATGGATCGGGAAAAATCCCGAGATGCATTCAATAAATACGAGTACCTCTCTACTTGCTAATTACACTAATCAATCCCCTAACATGCATCATTAAGCCGCTAATTTAATTATTCTAATCTAATCTATCCACCTAATTGCACTTGATTAAATCTAATCAACCCCTAAGCATCATTAGCATACTAACAAGGGATTAGTGAGTAAAACTCACTTGTTAAAAGCAAAGACCGGTACACCACGACGACGGCGCAATGGCAGCCGAAATCTGAATTTTCGGCACCATTGATGAACTCTCGGGCTAAGCCCAAAAGCCTGGCATACCCACAACAAATTGTTGGGCTTGGTTGATGGGCTTGGGCTTGCTTCTTGGACTGCAAGTGGGCTTTAAGACTGGGCTGATTTCGGGCTGAAGATGCGGGCTTGCTGGGCTCAATTCTCGGGCTGAACTGAGCTGAAAATGGTCCGAGAATGGGCTTCAAATCTAGGTTGGGCTACTGCGAAACTTTCTGGACTGAAATTCACGGGCTGATATTGGACTGAACTTTCGACTGATCGTGGGCTGAATCAAGACAATTGTGAGCTGGGCTTGAAGAGGAATTCATGGGCCGCAGGATGAAGACTCGCTGGAGAATTTTGTTGGCGTCGAGATGGGGGAAGCCGAGCAAGAAGACACGAGCTGAAGAAGCTGGCGTCAACGCAGGGCTTCGGTTTTTGTTGGATTGACTAGACGCGGCAACTGAAATTCATGGCCGCATGGAGGAAGGCTGCAAGGGAATTCGGCTTCGGTGGACTGGGCTTCTCGGTGGTTGATGGTGGGGCGTTGGCTCGGTGCTGCGTGGATTAAAGATCAGTGGAAGACACGCTGAAATAAACGTTGATGGAGAAGAGCTTCACTGGTTGACCGAATGAAGGTGGAGACTTAGACGTGGCAAAGGAAATCGGTGGGGAAATGGGCATGTGGTAGGGGCTGAGCAGAAACTGTTTTGGTGGAGGGGATGAAACGTTCGGTGGACAGGATGGCAAACGGAGGGAAAGATGCGAGAGAAAATGAAAACAGAAGTGAGCGGGGGTGGAATTGGGGCGTGCGAAGATGGAAGGGAATGGATGAGGATGGGCATTTGGAAATTCTTGTTCAAGAAGTCATGAATAGGGCCAAAAGTCAATAACTTAGCCATTCAATTTAATGCTTGTCCCCCCATTACTTTCCAATAGGAATATCCCACCAAAATAGTCCAAATTAAACCCCTTCCTATGGATCTGAATATCATAATTTAAGCTTCAATTTCTTTACTCAATTCCCCAAATTGAGGTTCGATTTCGATGAAGGAAAATCTCATATCATTTTCTGCCAGCCCCGACACTCAAAGGCTCGGCTTAGAGTCCAAATTTCCTTTAATTTGGCTCGTACGAATTTCTACTAATTTCCCACAACTTCCAAATTAAATTTTCGCAAAGGTCTCAGAATCTCTGAAAATTCTTCGGAGGGTGAGTCAACATTCCTAAAATAGATCATGACATGACAGAACTTTCAAATTCTCAAATTCGCGGTTAATTTCATTCGGCGCGTTTTTAGCGTGACCTAGGCTACCGGGTAATTTTCAGGAATTTTCAATGCAAATGACTCGTGGTCGATTTTCTTCGAGCCACTATGAACCCACTCGACACAATAGCGACTCTCGATTGTCATGAAAATCTCGAGATTTCAAATACGAACACTAGGTACCAAAACGATAGAAAAATCGGTCTAATGCCGATCGACGAGTATTTTGCAATCAGGTGGAATCACCCACACTCTAATCACATATCTCAGTCGGATCAACCTATCTTTGGTCTCTGATCGACTTTGACAATGCCGTAATGACCATTGCAGATCAACACAGTCGATCAGTCAATTCCTAGTTGAACTCTGAAGTCCATTGCATTTAAATTCCTTAATAATTTCCCCATATAGTCCAGTTATCTCATGAGTCATCAGCTCAGAGAATAGCACTATAGACGCATTGATAAAAGACTCGATTTATTCAATTGAAAACAGTACTGAAAATTCATGATGTCACATGTCTGGTACCGATTCGCCAATAGTGTTGACGAAAATTCTGATACATCTTTGTACTGCCTAGATGAATGCTATAAATGTTACGATGAGCTTCTGACAAGATCTCCTCCTTAAGCTCTGCATTGCCAGGTACACACAATCGTCCACAAAACTTCAATATTCCGTCTTCAGAAATCTGAAAGTCAGGTTTTCTCTTTTCTACATCCTTTTGCAGAATTTTCCAGATCTCAAGATCTATCAACTGCAACGTCTTGATCTTTAACCGCACTTCCAATTCAATTCTGAGGGTAGCCATAAGACTTGAAAGGTGGCCTACCTCAAATTTGAAAACCGAATCTCGAGCTCCTTCTAATAAGATCCACTCCTGAATCACCATTTGTGCAATCGAAGACTTTTGACTCAATGCATATGTGACCTTGTTAGCTTTTCCAGGGTGATACAGAATGTCGTAGTCATAGTCCTTGAGAAGTTTCATCCAACGACATTGTCTCATGTTCAACTCATTCTGAGAAAATAAATACTTGAGACTCTAATGGTCTGTAAAGATTTGGAACCTTTCTCCGCATAAGTAGTGTCTCCAAATCTTTAGAGCGAAGATAATCGCTGAGAGTTTTAAGTCATGCGTTGGGTAATTCAACTAATGAGGTCTCAACTGACGGGACGCATATGCAACAACCCTCTCATGTTGCATTAACACGCAACCCAGTCCTCTGTGCAATGTATCACTAAAGATCTCGTATCCTCCAAGACTAGATGGAATCGTCAGCACAAGTGTGGTAGTCAGCTTCTGCTTAAGCTTTTGGAAACTACACTCGCACTTATCTGTCCAGACGAACCTTTCTTCCTTCTTCAGCAATCGAGTCAACAGCATGGCTATTGCTAAAAATCCTTCCACGAACCATTTGTAATAACCTGCCAATCCCAAGAAACTTCTAATCTCTGTCACTATCGTCGGTCTTGGCCAGTTAATTACGGCTTCAATCTTGGTCAGGTTTGCGGAAATTCCTTCACCTGAAATCACGTAACCTAGGAAAGCTACACAAGTCAGCCAAAACTCGCACTTACTGAACTTGGCGTACAGTCCATGATTTTGCAGAGTCTGAAGCACTGTCCTTAAATGTCTTTCGTGCTCTTTTGGACTTCTCGAGTACACCAGAATGTCGTCGATGAACATAATCACGAACTGATCTGGGTACTCCTTCAACACTCAGTTCATCATATCCATGAAAGCAAATTGAGCGTTTGTCAAACCAAATGGCATCATGGTGAACTCATAATGGCCGTAACACGTACGAAACGCTGTCTTCCTTATGTCTTCCTTTCTGATTCTTAGCTGATGGTAATCTGTCCTCAAGTCGATCTTGGAAAATATCGACGCTCCTTGTAGCTGATCAAACAAGAGGTCAATCCTCTATAGCGGGTACTTGTTCTTGATCGTCACCTGGTTGAGTTGCCGATAGTCGAAGCAAAGACGCAACGAGCCATCTTTTTTCCTCACGAACAAGACTGGTGCTCCCCAAGGTGATGCATTGGGACGTATGAATTCCTTATCCAACAACTCCTGCATCTGCACCTTCAGTTCCTTCAACTCTGATAACGCCATATGGTAAAGAGCTTTAGAGATTAGCTCTGTCCCGGGGGCCAACTCGATTACGAACTTGATCTCCCTTTCTAGGGGCAAACTAGGTAATTCCTTCCAAAACATGTTAGCAAACTCCTTTACTACTGCAATGGCCTTCATCTTCGGCTCATCAACTATAGTATTCACGACAATCACCAAGTAACCTTGGCAACGCCCGTCTAACAAACATGTTGCCTCAAGCGACAAGATTAAGGTAATCGAGGGTCCTCTTCGACTTCCAATAACTCAAAACTTTCACCCGCTAACGAGTTAAATTGAATCACTTTACGATAACAGTCTATAGTAGCTTATTGCTTGATGAACTAGTCCATGCCAATTATCACATCAAAATCATACATAACCAGGACAACCAAATCTATCATTTCCTCCCGCTCATCAATAACCAACTTGCAACTAGGACAGCCTACTGCAGACAACACCTTATCTTTTAACGGGGTTGATATACTAATAACTTATTCCAACGGTTTTGAACTCAACCCTACCAACTTAACATACTGCTCAACAATAAATGAATCATAGCTCCAGGGTCAAATAAAGCATAAGCAGCATGGTCATTTAGCGAGACCGTACCTGTGACCATGTTTGGTGAGTCCTCTACATCTCATTGGGTGACAACATACACCCTTCCCTGTGCTGGAGACCTATTCATCATGCCCTACGGTGCGTTCTACGACGCACTTCCTCTGTTCTGTCCCATCGGCGGTAGCGGCAATTGTGATCCCATTGGCCTGCAGGGACAGTCTTTAACCTGGTGGCCCTGCTGGTCACATCCATAACAAGCACCCATCCTAGTAAAGCACGGGGCTGATCCATGTCGTCTTCCGCAGAAACAACACATGCCATTTTGGCTCAGCGCTGACTTTCCTATCCCACTATTTCTGTTGGGTGGAATGGAATACCTTTCTCCTGACATCGGCTTCTTCTCAAACCGATTGCCATCTCTATTTGAACTTAACCGCGACCCACTAGGTGCTCCACTAGGTGTTTGCATTTCCCCGCAACTGGTAGACTGCAAGGACCACCTTGTCTTCCTCCAAGCACCTCAACAGTGCGAAGGCTTTCTTTAACTCTTGGATCCAGAAGGTTCCAGTCTTGGGATCGCCTGCTCCTGAGAACCTCTGCGGATTCAACCTCAAAAACTATTCTACTAACTTAAGCATTGGTCTCTCCCCGATCATGTTCCTAAGTGGAATCTTGGCAAGTGCGGTAGTAGTAGCGGCAACAATGGCAGCTGCAATAGCGGCGGCTTGATTTTGGGCCTGCTGCCCCCATCAAATTTCCAAGGGTCTCGAGCACCTACACGATCCCATCGATACTAGGATCGCTAGGGGCTGCTGCACCAGTACTGCCCTACGACGACACTCTTACACTTGTGCCGGCCTGAGCCGGCGCTCTTCCTCGATTACTAACCCTAGTCAGCGTCCTACCCTGAGTAACAGATGCTATTGTCCTCCTCCTAGGAGTCCTTTGTTCCAAATCACGTATACTACATACTCTTTATAGAACCTGCTTCCCAATTTAAACTTAGAATTAGAAAACTGAGCGACCCACACAAAACAATATACCAATCAGCTAATCAATCACATGCCTTAGTATAAGAAAAATGCATTTCCTACTAACTATCCCATGACCCATCGCACCTTATCACTCCAGACACTAACCAACTCCAATACAACTTTGGGCGGGGATGTCATGCCCCGAACCTCGAGTGCGCAAACATCCCTCGATGGTCGATAGAATTGCAACGTTCCCAGGACACGTTACTAACACATTCATTTTATACACATGCGGAAGTGAATTAATAAACCCCAAACAATAATTAAACATGAGATAGAAAAGCAGGACAACCAATTTTCACAGAAAATGCTTTGTATACATATCAAGTTTATATACATAAGTTTAAACCCGAAAAAAAAAAAAAAAAAAAAAACCAGGCTAACCCTACCTCGAACCCTACCTACTTGGGATCCGGGTCTACTACGACACCATATGGGATGTCAATGTCTAGAGGGTCAGCTACTTCTACTCCGGGCCCTTCAACCTCAGGCCCTTGGTTCGTCGTGATATCTTCCAAAATATTGGCATCCACGACAGGGTCGAGTACCTCCTTGTACTCGAAATCAATGTCAGGCCCGTCAAAACCATCCAAGGGGCCCTCCTGAACCTCATCAGGCCCGTGACGGAACAACGCTTTGAAACAATGAGGTACCAATTGAGATAAGCCCTCATCGACCCAAATGGTGGTCACCACGAGCTCACTGGTCCAGGGGGTCCCGTGGATAGGGAGAAGGGCACGCTCGATCTCCGTCTCATGTGACCACCCAAAACGAACGTGGTGCACCTCCATCTAAGGACCTAAGAAATTTTAAACAACGATGGGGTGACATAAATCTTAGCGAGTCTACACCATAAATCCCAATTACAACAATAATTCACCTAAAGGCAACCTAAACATGCACCATAAAAGACTTACCTCGCCTCAGCACCTCCCTACACATTAGTACATCTCATATATCATATGCATACAATATTTGCATTTAATAATTGGAACACTTCAATTCATTCATCAATTAATCACGGGGGTCCTGATTATTAGGCCAAATCGATATGACACATCACATTCCATGCCACACAATTTCATCTCATAATCAGGCGTGGCTATCTCAATCACTCAAATGTGTCCCAATTATTTATGACCCAACGACCACGGTCAACTTATCAATCAATAGTCATCCGGCATAACCGGGCGTCGTCTCACTTTGTAGAGCACAACAACGTCTACATCTAGACGACATTCCCGAAGGAGCATCGGCCCAGCCTCCACTATAGCGACATCCGTTGTCAAGGGCATCTGAACTTAATCAAGCGTCGCCCCCCCGACTTTCATCGGTGATGGGTTCCGATAACGTTCACACACACATCCATGTTAGGTCAAGAATATCATGCTTTGCATTCAAATACTTATATTTTAAATAATGGACTTGGCCTATTTTCTTCGTATTAAAAATACCCAATAAAATAATTGTGCATTGTCACATAGTCAAATCGAACCATAAAGCGTGATATTCTCCCATTTCAAAATTCCATGATTTTATATAGTACCTAAAATATTTTTGGCCTCGAAACCCAACACCCGATATTTTTCTAATTAAATACCATAAAATCATATTTTTGCATTGAGATGTTTTGTATTCATCCCATTCTCGTCATCGGAGTAGACTTCTTTATCTTTCGACAAAGCTAGAGTAAGATCTTCTTCATCCTCCCATCCACTTGGGACAATGTCCTTTATGTCAATGAAAAAACTTGGTGGTGGTGTGAACTTCACCTTAAAGTCATACTTACCACTTGGTTGGCCAAGGATATCAACAACTTCACCACTTTCATGAGCTTTTTCGAACAAACTCACGGTTTATGCGGGAAGCTTTATATTCATTTTCGCTTCTAGTGTCAGAGTCTTGGTACATAAAGGCTTTGCTTTTCAAGGTTCGACAATCCTCATTTCGAGTGTCATCCTAACTTGGATTCCTAGCCTCCTTTATGACTTTTGAGATTATGTCTTCACACCAAACAAATCAACTTCAACTAGAGACATATGTCCTAGAGTGAGCTCACCATCTTCATATTGAAGAATTTCGTAGCTGACTCCTTGTCTTTCTTCGAGGCATACCTATGATTCATGATCTTAGCTAACCTTCCTTCTCGCACAATCCCCTCAATGTGTTCATCCAACTCTACCAATTCGGCAAAGTTAATACAAGTGTGACTATACATCTTCTTGAAAAAATCACGAAGCATGGCTTGAAGCAATAATTTCATAGCCTCTTTCTCAGACAAGGGTGGTTTCACTTTAGACACGGTGGCTCTCCACCTTTGAGCATAGGCTTTGAACATTTCGGTCCTTCTCTTCCCAACCCGGAATTAAACATGCATACAGGTCTTTTGGACTTTGTTTCTCAACTAATCGAGCAAGAAAGCGAACCGTCAACAGGTCACTTATTACCAAGGCCACACGCCAATCACAAACACCAGTTCTAAATTAATAACATGATTGTATGCATGAGGGGTATATGGGATGTGTCATAAATATCTTTCAAAATCATCTATGAAAAGTTTTGAGACAAAGTGATGTCTTAGCTATGAAAGACATTTTATTATTAAGGCTAGCCCTAGACTCGCATGAATGCACTCACAAGCGTCGCGGGCATTCCAATACAATTCAAACCATGACTTTCACAATTGTCAAATCAAGATTTAAGAATAATTTTGAAACTATTTCTAATTAAGGAATATTTAGGTTATGGAACACATTCAATTACCAATGCTAGCTTGGGGCTCGCATAAATGCACTCATAAGTGTTGTAGATATTTTGAATATGGCTCAAACGATGACTCTTCCTTAAGCCAAATTGAGTTTTGGAGAACACTTTCTTAGTAAATGGTTTTTAGAAACATCATATGTACCAAAGTATTTTGGAATTTGATTTGAAAAGAAAACTTGTTAAAAATCATTTCACAATGAATATCGAGGTGTTTAAAGCAACTTTCATGAAGATGGAATGACCCAGGTCCATACATAAACTAACATAGGAAGTTTACATAAACAATCACAATCAAGTTCATATCTTGAAATTTCATAACAAGCATGTAAAAAACAGCACAATTGAATAATGCCTAATGACAATTTGGCAATGACAAAAGTCCCTAACATGCATGACATGATAACGAACAAATTTTGTGAAGAAAGTTTTCCTAAACAAGTTGTAAATGATTTTACAAAAAAAAAAAAAAAAAAAAAAAGCAATAGAATGTCAGAAAATTGTCAAAACAGTAGGACATTCAGTCAATATCACAAGGATTTGTCCTATCAAAACAAGTCTAAAAATCACCCTATTTTTACATAACATAGCCAACATAATGATAAACAAGTTTTATTAAGGGATCAAGTGCAGAATCCTCATAGAAAAAATAAACCACAAATGTTAAAGGTCTGTCCAAACAGGGGTTAGAACATGGATCCGAATTTGATCCCATGTCTAAATTCTGATCTAGTATTTAAAAAAAAAAAATGTAAAGTGCTCCAAACAATAAGGTTTCGTTTTAGCATTAACTCCACAAAACAGGCTTGACTTTAGCTATCTCGAGACATACAAAAATCCTATGAAAAATCCCACATACAGAACACATAATGAGGAATATTTTTTGTTTAGAGTTTGAAACCTAATTATAATCACATTAAAAATAGTAAAAATGGCAAAACAGATGTGCATATCCAAGTTATACATTGCTGCGACACCTTTTCACATCAACTCATGTAATTGACACACTAGACAACATCAAAACTTAGCAAATTATGCATTAATTGAACACATACAGCATGTATTTCATCTTTAATGAAGGATTTGAGACCAAACAAACTCATTTATTGACTCAATTTCACTAAAACGCAATTCGGAATAGTGTGATTTTGACCTAGTTAAACACATCCAAAAATTTTGAAGAAATTACAAGATGTTCTCCACACAACTCTGAGCAACATTCATGAGGAAAGTTCCTCCAGAAATCAACATAGAGATCAGTACAAAAATGACAAAATCATAAATCAATATAGTGCAAATTGACCTAAGTTCATATATGAGTTGTTTTGACCTGGCTAATGATGTCTAAAATTTAATAAACAAATAAAAAAAAAAAAAGAAGAAAAACATTTTTAGGGTAATAACAAACAACTTTTATGAAGGAAAGTTCCTCCAGAAATCAACATAGAAAATTGCATAAAAATAGAAAAGACAGAAGGTGAGATAACTTAAACTTTTAGAGAATCGCTCATTTTGGAGGTTTTTTTTTAAGGTCAAACGACACTCGATCGGCGCAAGCAACCTATCGATTTGAAGCTAGTGATGTCTATTTTAAAAGTCTACAACGACTCGAGTTGAAATAAGCTCATTTCGGACCTCATTTTGACCAAACCATTAGATCAATCTTATAACTACAAAATTGCAGATTCAAGCTAAATCAACTACAATAAGTCAAGTTCATTCAAGAACACTCATTCACATTAAAGTTTCAACAACTCATCAAAAATCATATAAGCATAACATATATCCCTAAGATTAAACCCTAGCCCTGGCAGGTTCAGCTAGACCGGTTTTCAAGTAACCGGCAAGAAGATCTTGATCGCCGGTGATGAATCAGTGATTGATTCAATAGATCATAATCAAGACTAGGTCAGACATCATCTAGAGGCTTGATTGGGAGTGAGTGATGCCTCCAAGAGCCTTTGGTGATGGCTAGTTCAACTTAGGGACAAATCTAGTCTTATTCGGACCAGCTTTCGACCGCCGATAAGAAAACAAATCGTTGGAGGTATTCCGACAATGATCCACCAATTGATTTGCCAATCCATGACCACAGCTAGGTCGAGGACTCTTCAAGGATTCGATCGGTAATGATCGAATCCGCCTAGGACTGTCGCTGATCGCCGGTTCAACTAATCTAGCCAACTGAAGCCGAAATCATCAGCTTTTGGACCGATCGAAGAAGCAAAGCCAAGCATGAATCCTAAATGGCCACGGAGCTCAAACAAACAATAGCAAGGATGGAGGGAGGTTTGAGTGCCGATTAGCCACTAGGCACAATAGAGGGGGACCGATCCGCGAGCAAAAAATAAAGGGAGAAGAACGAGAATTTTTTTTTTTTTTTTTAGCCAAAATAGAGAGAGAAAGAGTGGATTTATTTCGTGCAAAGGAGCCTCCCTTGAAAAATAGAGGGAAAATGGATATATATACCCCTTCCAAATCGAGCAATTTTGGCCGTCAATTCGATCCGATGGTCGAAATTTTGATCCAACTATTAAAATTTCATTTTTAAAGGTTGCTGCTAACACTTGATTTTTAGTCAATGCGTAGTTAAAAGGTAAAAAAATCGAGACTTGGGTTTCTAATCGCGATGGAGCCTCATCTCTTAACCAAAAAGTGTCGTTTTCATTTCTTTCTTTTGCATTGTCATTTTTAAGTAATTTCTAGCTCATTTTCAAGAAAAATCCAACAAGTCAAATAGTTGACTTTCGAGTTCACTTATTGGTCAACCGTTTGACCAAAAGCCAATTCCGAGTCCAAAATTGACTTTTTTATCCAAAAAATTCCATTTAGCTTTAATTTCACTTTTATCAAATCAATTTCTTGAAAAAAATATAAAAAAAATAAATGCACAAAAATATTTCTTTTAATGCCAATTTGACTTTTGTGTCAAAAATTTCAACAAATTCAATTAAGAACTTTGATTGTTGAATTTTTAAATTTTTGGTTCTAAATCGACCAAAAATAAAATTACTTTTATTCTAGTCATAATTAGGAGTAGTTCTTTATTTAACATTTGGTTTAGGGAATATCTAAAATCTACTTAAGTATTTAATTTCGCGATTTATCGAGTCAAAATACAAATTACCGTTTTGAGCCTTAAGAAGGAAACCAAAATTGATCGTTCATAACTTGCGAATGGATGATTGTTTCTCACTCATTTCCTTAAGATAAGTCTAAATTCGAAATTGATTTTGTGAAATTTATACCAAAACTAATCAATTTGAAGAATTTTATCCCCCCCAGGTAATAGAAAATCAAGCAATTAACCTTCAATCAACAAAATTCGAATTGACCCATTCATGACTATGGTTTAATTTCATGAATCTAGATCCAATTTTAATATTAGGTTTAGATCTATTTTTAACCTAAGCTCGAGCACTTCAATTCAAGGCCAATTTAAATATGATAAGTGATCTTACATATGAGTAACTCATTAGATAGGGCAATCGTGACACTAATTGAGTTCAATTTTAGTTAATTTGTAATTTTGCCCATTGAATTGAAAATTTTACCATTTTGGCCCTTTAGGCCCAATTCAAAGCACCTATCATTGTTTTTCACAATAATCATTCAATTAGGTCAATAAAAGACCCCTAGATCCCGTTCATAAGGTTTGATTAGCTTAATTGCATCTTAATTGGCCAATTTCTTTTTAAAAATGATAAAAATCCTTTTCAATTTGGTCATTTATGGACCAAATTGCATAACTTTTAGACTCATAGAGGTCTCAAGTGGACAAAATAGCCGAACCAAACCAAATTGGTCAAGAACCACTCAAAATCAGACCAAACAGACTAAACCAGTCTAACCGGCTGCCAATGGGACTAGTCGGTTCAAGCTCTTGTTGGATGGTTCTTGGCCTCCGGCAACTAGTTCTGGAACCCTCTCAATATCAACTTCACTTCTGCACCTTCGATTTCCCAAAATTTTACAATTAAACCTCAAATTTCGTCAAATTACAAATTAACCCCAATATTTTGACGTAATTCCGATTTTGGCTTGGTTTTTTACAAATCAAACCCACTAGATCAATTACCCGACACTTCAAAATCATGATGGAGCCTTCAAAATCGATTTTTGACTGTAGGATTGAAATTTTGATCGTCGAATCGAACTGATGGTCGAAATCGCTTAATTTGAGAAGTAAATAAATGAAATGTCCTCCATTTTCAAGGGGGGCTCATTTGGCAAAAAACCTATTCTCTCTCTTCAGATCTCTCTCTCTATTTTTCCCGCCTAAACCAGTCCCTCTCTCTCTCTCTCTCTCTCTCTCTCTCTCTCTCTCTCCCTCCCTCCCATTCCTCACGAACCAAACCGGTTCATCGCCGATTTAGGCTCACCAGCCTCAAGCCGATGGTTTGCTAGCTGCTGCTTAACCCCGCGGCCATCTCCTCCTCCTTCCCGATCTATTTGTGGCTGAAGATTGACTAGGTTTTGATCGGGAGTTGTCCAATCGAGCTATCCCCCCTCTCGATTTCCATAGTCGGTCCAACTTGGATTGGTGGTTCCGGCGATCCTAGCCGGAGGTTAACGGCAGTTCTGAGGTCCTAAGCGATTCAGATTTGATCCTCAGCGGTCTATGGAGATTCGCAAGTGTTTTGACGTTTTGATACGATTGATCATGATAGAAACCAATAAAAATCACGACAAATGTAACAATTCGAAACTCGAATCCGATGAAGCGGGATCGAGTTAGTCGATCGAGGCTAGGATTCAAGATTAGGAACTTTCACATGCTTAAGATCAATGATTATAAATGCTACAATAATTTGTTCTTGATTGTGTTCTTGAGTCTATTTTGGATTTTCGTATGTCTATACCTAGGTTACTATTTTGACCAAAACAAGGTCCGAAACAACCTTGTTTCAACTCGATTCCTCTTAATATTAGATAATAAACATCCCGAGCTTCGAAACAGTAGGTCGCATGCCCCAATCAAGTGTCATTCGACCCTCAAAAAACACCTCCAAAGATGAGCGATTCTACAGTATTTTAGGTTTTTTTTCAATTTTGTTTTTGTTCCGCCTTTCTTTGCTATTTTTGTGCCAACTTTTGTGGTCATTTTTTGACAAAAGCTTTTCATGATTTTTGTTCCAAATCATCTTTTGAATCTTCTGTAATTTTTTCATGATTTTTGGATGTGTTTAACTAGGTCAGATCTACTCACATCCAAGCCTAGGTCAATATGTTCCATATGGATATCTGATTTTGTCATTTTTGTACTAATTTTTTGTTGAATTCCGGAATAACTTTCCTTCATGAAAGTTGCTCATATTAGTGTTATGCATGTCCTATATTTTTTTCAAAATGTTAGACATGTTTAGCTAGGTCAAAAGCACTTAGATCTATACATTAGTCCGAAATTTGTTTGGATGAAATTAAGTCCACGAATGCACCTATTTTGTCATGACCCCAACTCCATCTTTAGGGTCACGAGCGACAAGGGTTATTTTCGCGACGTCCCAGGCTCGTCGCCATCTCAATTCTTTTTATCTTGTTATCATGCACATGGGGAAACATGAATAAACAACTCCCCGAACAAACAACAGCTGGAAGACTAGGACATACATCACACAAAGCACACTGATTAATATTATAATAAGACTTTCACAAGCCCTTTCTCTACGGGCCCTCTTTTCTTTTTATATCATAATACGATTTTTTACATAGGCCAAGGGAAATCCTATCTCCTTTAACATGACTATAGCTCCCAAAACTGACGTGAGACTTCCATGCCTACAAAACTGCAAGATGAGGGGTAAGTTTTAGGGAAACTCAGTAAGTAAAATTCCTAGTTCTCTACTAGGAAAGTATCTCATCATTAAGGCCTAACAAGTACAACACTCGCAAACAATGTCAATGGCAAATCAATTAAGTTATTTTACCAAATAAACTTATCAACATCACATAGTAACATATTCAATAAGTTCATTAACCGCATAAACGGTTCTTCCCATACTTTCAAAGGCTTTTAGCCGCAGGTTAGGCATCCAGCCTCAGGTCAGGCATCCCATACTTTTAGGGGCTTCCTAGCTCAATCAAGGCATCCAGCCATTAAGCGAAGCATCCCATACTTTCGGGGACTTCCTGGCTCAACTAGGGCATCCGGCCATCAAGCTAGGCATCCCATACTTTCAGGGGCTTCCCATACTTTTAGGGGCTTCCTATCTCAACCAGAGCATCCCGTTCAATGAACGAGGCATCGCTGCCAACGCTATATGACAACGGACACTTTTTCCTCTTTAAGTGCACACACACAAGTGCATCACACAAGTTAGTTCTTATATTTTCTCTTAGTCGACACATGTTGTGACATCGCAAAATTTATGGCAACCTCCACAAACATTAAGGTCTATGGATAGGTGATGGGAGTACCATCAAGATGTATTGTAACCATTTAATCCATAATTTGCAACAAGATTTATGGCCAAACTTTTAATGGATAATTATTTGATAGGAAAGAAAATCCTATCATTGACCATGTGTTTTATAAGTTGGAATTTATGGATTTATGATTTCAAGATTTATGGCCATATGAAATCGTAATTTAGTATTTATATAAGTGGGGATTTAAGGTAAAATATTGAAAGTAAAATGGACTTATTTAAGAAAATTTTGGGCCATTAAAGCTTGGACTTTGGGCCCAAGTGAGATGGGCCTAAAGTGGGCCATAAGCCCGGCCCATGTCGATGCATGGAGGGGGAGGAGGAGGAGCCGCATGGCCTCCAAGTGTCTTCAACAAAGGAGACACTTGTCTCCTTCTTAGGGACAAGTGTCCCCCATGCAAAGAGGGGGTGCATGCAAATATATATACAACCAAAAAGAAAGAGAGAGAGTGGCTGGTGGAGAATTCGGCCAAAGGGAGAGAGAGGAGGTTGTGAGAGAGAGGGAGTGGCGAGAGAGAAGGGGAAGCCGAGAGAGGAGGAAGGAGCTCGCCATCCGTCCGTCCGTCGCCGGTGTGCCGTCCCTTTTGCTGTCATTTGCTTAGTTCTAGAGGCAAGTTGGGACTGATTTCCGCTCTTGCATGTGTGCCTTGCATGTGTGATTTGTTGGTGGTAGGTTTCGGATCATAGGGAAGGCAAAATCGAAGCTAGAATGTGGCTTGTTCTTGAGTTTGCATGCTGTTTTCGTATGAAACGCCTGAACCAGAATCTTGTGAGAGCTTGCATGCATGTTTCGAGTTTGATTTTGACCTTGATTCCTTCATGAAAGTTGTATCCAACATCTTAAACTACAACATACTAAAATTTGGGACACAATTATGGAGATTTAAGGGGTCAAACCCTCATCCTGCGAAGACACTAGATCTGGAACGATTTCGCTGACCTTTCGGTGGATTTGTGGTTGCATGTCGATTTTTACTACGAATATCTCTTCAACTTCTTCATGAAACTTGTATAGAACATCCTAAAGACTAACATACTCAAAATTTAAGTAAAATGAGCAAGTGTAGCCTAGTGAATCGACTTACTCTTGAAGACGGTAAATCTGGAGACACGGTACAGGACACCCGACAATTCATGGACCCATATGATGACTATAATTTAGAAATTTGATTTATATCCCTTAATGAAAGTTGTAGGGGACCTCTTGAAGTAAAACATATCCAAATTTCAGAGGAAACAAAGAAGAATAAAGGGGTGAAAAATCGATATTTCGGAGATACATACACTGGACGTTTCGGTGCGAGAACCAGAAGCTTCGTACGACTATAGAAAATGATCTAAAACGAATCTGGCCTAGATTCATTCATTAAAAATCTACTTTAGTGTCTTAACTATAACCTGGTAAAATTTCATAATTTTCGGAGGCCGTTCAGATATTTTAATCGAATTATTTCAAAAACTGCACATTCTATTTCTATCCGAAATTGCATGCTGTATTTGTGTGAATTATATCTTCTTGTGTGGAACTCTATTGGGCATGTATTTTCATGAAAATATTATCTTATTGACTTGTCTATCACATGTCTTGATTTCATGATTTTTGAGAATCATATGGGTATTTAATTTAAATATTTTCTAAAATGGTACAAGCTGGAATTTGGTAAATCTCAAAAAGGTCGTGATGTATGGATTATTCTATGTTGCATGGACCCCATGGATTGTATTGACATAAGTGATTGGATCCTGCTGCATGTATGTTGATGGTTGGAAATGCATATATGAACAAAATGATGAAAATGATCTTGTTTGCCATCACATTATATGCCATGTTGAAATTGAGCCATGAATGTGAATATAAATTATGATGATGATGATACCGTCGGAGGTGTGAGCCAACGATGCCCCGGGAGTCGGGATGCCCAGAGGTTCGGTCGATGCCCTTTGGATGCCTGGTTGTATTATGAATACATGCCCAGAGGTTTTCCCCGGGAGTGTCGGGATGCCCGGTTGTATTATGATACATGCCCAGAGGGTGAGGGGTTGTATCATTATGCATGCTCGGAGGGTAGGGGTAACCATTTTCATGGCGAGCCCTGGAGATTCCTCGTGATGCCAGGTGGGATGCGAGATGCCCAGAGGTTCGAATGAGTCGATGCCCTTTGGATGCCCGGTTGTATTTTGAATACATGCTCGGAGGTTCCTCGTGATGCTAGTTGGGGTACGAGATGCCCAGAATGTGGGGGTGCCGGATGCTCTATTGTATCATGGATACATGCCCGGATGGTTCTCGCAATGTTAGGATTGGGCGCGAGTGATGAATGTGGGATGCAAACATTGATCCCGGGAAAGAGAAATGTGGCGGTCCAAAATGAAATTGAAATTGAATTATGCATGATGATATATGCATGATATGATGAGATGTGCATGGATACATGGTAATGATGACGGTACATGTGATATGATGATATGATGATGATGTTACATGCATGGATGCATGGTAATGATGATGGTACATGTGATATGATGATGATGATGATGTTACATGCATGGATGCATGGTAATGATGATGGTACATGTGATATGATGATGATGTTACATGCATGGATGCATGGTAATGATAATGGTACATGTGATATGATGATGATGTTGTATACATGGATGCATGGTAAGGATGATGCCATATGTGACATGATGATGGTAAGTGTATGATATGATGGTGATGTCTATATGATGATGATGGTACATGAGGTATGATGACATGTGCATGATGCCATGGTATGTTGTGAATGGATGCTTGTATGACATGTGATGCTATGATTGTGATGATTGCATGGCATGATGTATTGAGTGATTTATTGGTCCTTTACCTGCTGAGTGGCTGTACTCACCCTTTTTGGGGAATAACATTTCAGACTAGATAAGATACCTCTGCTGCCACTGCTACCAGTAGATGAATCAAGTGGTTGGATATGATTGCGAGGAGGAGGATAGCAAAGGGAGGAACTCTCGGACGCCGACACTGATCGATGGACTTTAAGTATTCGACTGTTGGAGAAGATGTCGGTCATCTTTTGAAGTATAGCCGAGTATAAAAACATTGGCATTTCGATGTACCGACTAAAGATGTCCATCTGTTTTATGTAAATAAACGTGTTCGGCTTTAACTTATATAAGATGTTTAGTAGGTGTGCATCATTTTCTGAATATAGGGAAGGGGGTTGTTGGATGTGCTTACGTATATAAATTGCGTAAGGGACCGATCTAAAATATGTAAACCCCCAGGTTGTATGGACCCGCTACAATTGAAATTGTATCAGAGCGACATGTTAATAGGGAAAGCGAAAGGTAAGCGAATTGCGGCGACCCTAACGGATCGGGGGCCATCGAGGGGTGCCACACATGTATGGCCCAAAGGCATGCTCATTCATTCATGTGTATATCATGAATTCTTATACTTCACTAATACATATGTCGAGAACAATCTTTGATCCGTAATCAATCACTTAGCGTCGATCCCCGCATCGGACAAGGCTTGATAACGGTACGCCTCAATATCGATCCAAGACCTCAAGGCTTGGGTACACCTCACTTTAGTGATGATCCCGAGCTTGACAAACCTTTGCTCCATCCTGATGTGAATATACATGTATCGAGAATGACCCTCGGCTTGCCGTTTCATTCAACGCCAAGCACAAAATCCCTATGTCCACTTGAACTTTGGAAATTGGCATGCTTAGTGCCTTATCAAGACCTCGTGGATTTGGGCAATCCCCATACCGATCAAGGCATAAAATTAACACACTCAATGTCGACTTAGAACCTTGCGGCCTTAGGTGATTCCCGCACCAAGCGAGACTTGGACTTGACGTCCTATTTATGTCGAAACGAATGCTTTATGGCTTGGGCGACTTTGTCTTGCGATGAACTCAACCCAAGTGAACCTCGGCTCCATTCTGAACATGAATAATTCAAGCACACATTCAAGCACAAACATAAGCAAGACCATACAAAAGATCTAACATCCTACTCACGATTTGACAAGTGAGCACCTAACTAGACTCAACAATGGAGACTACCGCTCTAGAGGAGACATAGGGATCTTACTTATCTTGGCAAACCTTGAAGACCAACTTAAATTAGCTTGAGGGATTGAGGATGCAAGGCCGAGAGAAAGAAGAATGAGGGGGTGTCCAAGGAGAAGGAGAAAAGAGGAAATGAGAGGCAAGGTGAAGAAATAAAGAAGGCTCCTCCTATTTATAGCCCCTTGGTGCCATCATTACTAAGCCAAGCAATCCAATTTTAAGTTTCCAAGTGTCCCGCTAGAATACTTAGGTGGCAAACCTAAGTTGCAAGGTGTCAAGCCTATTTTAAAAGGTGGCACACCTAATGGCCTAATGTAATGATTGGAAGCTTACTTATTTCATTCCTATAGGACCATTTATACAATGCCATCATGACTTGGCCTACTTGTTCCCTAAGGAAAATCTTATGGTAATGATAATCATACATTTCATGGACACCTAAGCTTATAAGTCACCAACTTCTTCTCCAAGGCAAATCTCAAGCCATCATTACCAAATCTTCATATGGACACCTAAGCGAGATGACTCATCCTTGCATTTAATGAGGCGTTCTAGAATCTCATATATGTCTTCTCTTGATTGGTTCATTTGTCCAAGGGTCCCTTACTTAATTCCCAAGGCGAATTTTTGGTAATCATTACCAAATCTAGGAATATTTATCCAAAGTGGTGAGTCATCCTTCTCATTAAATGAGGGAGTTCTAGAATTTTCTTTTGTTTTGTCCTTTTCTTCATTAAGAATGCGGTCTAGAGAATTCTATTATCCAAGTTGGTTTCGGGGCTAGAGAAGGGATCATTAGGTACACCTCGAAAAATTGAATCATGGACACCTAAGGTTCGGCCATTATCTTCCATATACGCCCAACCGTTCCTTTGGACGATTGGTTGGTCAATAGAGTCAATTGTCCTTTGATTGGTTCGAGATCAATCCTAAAGTTACCCATGGCCTAGCATAAAGGCAAGGCACTCAAGGATGTTAGAATTAGTGACAGAATAGCCAGGTCTATTCCTAGACTCATTTCGATTGGCACCCAATCCATCGATAGAGTTCATGATTGGTGCATTACTGATACATGATCAGACATCACCAATTCAAGATTCCGTTCTGATCACTAAGCATTAAATAGGGAATGATGCATTTTTTTGTCGGAAGAAAGTCGCATTTTGTCAATTTGGATCGTCCGTGTATCAATGCATAACCAGGTGGAATCACCCGCGACCAAAAATTGCGACCAATCGGATCGACCCATGACCATCCACGAATCCAAAACCATCCCGTGATCAATTCTCGTGATCAAAAAGTCATCTTATGAGCTGGTGATCATATCCCATCAGTATGGTCAGTAAAAAATTCACTGTCGACACCTCGACCAATTCGTGACCGATCGATCAGTTGGATCATGACCGATCGATCGGTCACCAATTGATCTGTGATTCCTTGCCAATCGAATCAATCGATCCATGGCCAATGGCCCATGATTGATCCTTTTAGGACCTTATGATTGATCCTTATGGGGTCAGAATTGAGGATGTTATATATTTGGTCTCAAATCCTTCATGAGAGTTGAAATACATGATACATATGTTTAGTTGATGCATGTTTTGCAAGATCTTTATGTCGGCAAAGTAAATCAATTGCATGCATTAGAGTAAAAAGCACTGTAACAACATGAGCTGGGCATATAGTTTGTCATATTTTTTTTCCACGACTCATATGATCTTAATTGAGTTTCGAACTCTTAACAAGAAATCTTCATCATCGCATGCTCTGTATGTGAGATTTTTAGTAGGATTTATGCATGTTTTGAGGATGGCAAAAATCATGCTCGTTTTGTAAATTTAATACTGAAATGAAACCTTGTAATATGTGCACATTTCCATGCTTGTTTGAGTCATCTAGAGACCAAATCTTACAATCACGCCTTCTTCATGATTGAACCGCATGTTGCAAGGTTTGTATACATGTTTAGGTCATGTCCTTTTAGTATCATCTTGCACATTAAATTTGTCTCACAAAAGTGTTCTTCACACTTAGGATTCCCAAGCATACCATTAGGAATCATGAATTATTTCACAATGTTATTTAAATTGTATGACATTTTGCATGCCGACTTAGGATTAGATGACTATCTAAACTTTCCTTCGCATCCAATCATAAGTCCTATGTGATTTCTTCATAGCGTGTGTGCATTCTTTGAATGATTTTGAGGTTTTTTTAATAAATGCTTATGTTTTGTTTCCTTAGTTACTGATGCACATACTTTTAGAGATCTCGATCTTAAGATACCAAATTGACATAATTTGAACTCAAGCTCTTCTAGGAGGATGTAAGGCACATTTAGAGGTTTTCGATACTGCTGATTGTAGATCGCTCATCGTTTAGACCAATTTTCCATTTTCTTAAAACTAGATCGAAATCTAGACAATGGATCAAATTCAAACCCCTATTCTAACCCATGTTTGGACAAATCTTTGATATTTTTGTTCCATTTTTTTCTATTTGGAATCTACACTCGGCCTATAATGAAACTTGCTTGTCATAATGTTGGCTATGTTGTATGTAAATTTGATGATTTTAGACATGTTTCAATAGGACAAATCCTCGTGCAATTAGCTGAATGTCCTGTTATTTTGACAAATTTCTGATGTGTTATTACTTATTGTTTAATTTTTGTAAAATCATGTATAGATTGTTTAAGAAAACTTTCTTCATGAAAGTTGTTCATCATCATGTCATATGTTAGGGAATTTTTTCATTGTCAAATTAGTACTAGGTATTGCCCAACTTTGTTGTCTTTTTTTCTTGTCTTTTTTTTTTTTTTTTTTTTTTTTTTTTTTTTTGTGAAATCCCAACTTTGTTGTCCTTACACGCTTATTCTGAAATTTGCTAATATAAACATGATTGTGATTATTTAGTTATACCTTTTAGGTCAGTTTGTGCATGAAATTAGGCCATGTGATCTTCATGGAAATTGTTCTAAATGCTTTGATCTTTTTTGTTAAACAATTGGCCTTTTCAAAATTGCATCTTTCAAAAAATACTTTGGTACATGTGATGTTTTTCAAAAACAATTTCTAAAAAATTATTTTCTAAAGCTCGATTTGGCTTAAGGAAAAATTGTGATTTGGACCATATTCAAAATGCCTGCGACGCTTATTAGTGCATTTATGCGAACCACAGGCTAGCCTTGGCAATTGAATGTGCTCTATATGTTTTTGAACTCATACATATAATCCCGTCATGCATCAGAAATTGCTTGTGTTTATGATTGTCGTATGCCCTTTGTAATAAATGACCTACTACAATTCACTCTCTTACTTGATTGGTTGAAAAATAAGGTACAAAAGATCTATATGCATGTTTACATTTTTGCAATGCATATGACTTTTAGATGAATGATAGGGTCGATGCATTTTATTGAGGTAAAATCCTGAGAACACATAGATCGCTTGATTAGGAGACTTACAAGCGTTATTGGCCATGCGAGAACGCAATTGATCAACAATTGCTATAAGTCACAAAAATGGATTGGGTAGGTGTCTTAATGGGACCCTCGCATGAAAATTTGACTTTCGTATTGAACTTTCTTTAAATGATTGATCTTGACATGATGTCATGTTTTTTATTGTTTTGATATGTATGTTTATTTCTTTCCATTGTATGCATCTAATTATAGGTTTCTAGATTAGGTTTAGATTAGGACCCTGAAGATGGAAAAAGCACGAAAGGATGAAGTGATGACATCCTTATGAGCGAAGTGTACTGTCAAGAGGGCTACCATGGTAAAGGTACCCTTAAATCCAATATCCACACCCGATCTCTTCTCTCAAAGTGTGTTGCCCATGTGGATATGGATTGCAACACTCCTCTGTCACGCGGGGTACGAGCTTGGGAGAGCTCGCAATCTCGTGAATGGAACTCACGAAAGGCTTGATTTGAAAGATGAGATGATGACGTCTTTTGAAACGCAAGCCGTGAGGGAACTCTTGTGATCAAGTACCCCTAAATCCAACATTTCCCCATTTTCTCTCCTCTTGATGGTAAGGGATCGAGGGGTGGCGAGATCGGGTCGCGACAGGCTTGGCGACTCTGCTAGGGACTGGTTATTAAATTAAGAGGACTTGAAGCAATTTAAAATGGTTGGTGTGCTTTAACTAACGTGTCTTGTGTAGGATCACCTACATATCAAAGTCGTGTGGAAAATCAGGTTAATCGCTAACCTCGTGTTAAATGGTCTTGTGGGTGGGAGTTATAATGGGAGACGTGCTTGTAGACCCTTCATTTTGCAGGTGGTGTAAGAATGTATGAATGTATAAGGATTTATATTGAAGTGCTGGATGTTTAAATCTGAATGCATGTTTACAAGCTTTAGCATGACACTACACAACCATGGTCTAAAACCCCGATCACCCAATTTAGAACCTTAGGAGGGTTTATGGGTGGAATCTGCAAGTGAATACTCGTGGTAATCCATTATTGTGATCATACTCACTGCTGTAGCCCTAGCTCTATAGACCATTGCCCTCGATAGCTTCAAAATATTCTCAGACTCCATTATTTTCTTCATCAAAGAACTTGGCCATGTAGGATTGTTTCTCAATCTATCACAATACTTGCTTGCTAGCCATTCAGTACTAACTTGAGGAACATGTAGAGTTCTATTACATATATGTACAAAGGTTTTAACTTGTAAAGTATGCTCTCTTTGCTCTTTGGAAGCATAAATGAGCCAATCACAACCCTCTGAACACATTGCCCTCAACCTATTTCGCGCATTCTTAACAAACCTCACTTGTCTCCCATTTTTAAATAGCACGGTTTCTAACGGCTTCTCTAAACTCTTCAGCATTACCAAAACTCATCCCCAACTTGAAAACGGGATTCTCCATATCAACCTTAAAATTGAACTCAGGATGCGAATACTCATTTTGGCTATCCATATTCAAGAAATCTTTATTATTAGTCGGCACATCTACATACATGCTGCTATCTCCAACCTCCATATCCCTCCCCATCGATCTATTACCCTCGGCACATCTTACATGTCTTTTGTATAATTCATCAAGATCGATAATGGCAAATCCATCATCTTTTGTTATTATGCACTAGAAAAAAAAAATAACAAAAACGGAAATAATTGCAACACGTAAGATTTGTTTGCCACTTCAAAATTTCATTTCAAGTGGCAAAGAATTAAAATTCTAATTCACTTGAAACCATATAGGTTGGAGAGTTGGTCCCATAACTGTTTGTACTCGGCGAAAAAGGCATGAAAAAGAATTAAAAACAAAAATAGAAAAAGTGGATGGGCAGCCTTCATGAAATATAAAACAAAACACAAATAAGTAAATTGGCCCCAAACGACAAAACATACATCACAGAAAACAAAATAAAATCATTAAAGAATTGCAAAATAGGGACCACCACTAGCACGTTCAGCAATACCACTTAGAAACTGCACAGTATACCACTTGCCAATAGAAAATGCAACTTATATTCATCAATTCACAAAAAACGCACCTTGACGTCCGATCAAAGCAGCCAAATCAACGACATAAAACAAAAATATTCCTCTTCCCATCATCGTCATCGCTGCCATCATCAGCGATCATCGCTGCCATCATCATCATCATCATCGCTGCCGTCAGTTTGGCATTCCATGACGTATCCACACTTTGTCGACATTTTGCTTCGACGAGTTGCAAAGGCCCCCTCTTGGATGAACAAAGAATCAACTACAATGAAGAAACGTAGCAAACGAACAAACAAAAACGAAGAAACCTATATAAACTAAGTTTCAATGGGAAGAGACGTGGTAGACTATGATTTTCGTCTCAAACGAAAAATTAGTCAAAAACAAAGAAACGAAGCAAATAGAAGAAACGACGGATCACATATGAGAAGAAAGAAGCGAAGTAATTGTGGGGATTTTGGTTATAGGGAGTTCAATATTTGACCTAGAATTTTTGGAGAAGAACGAGCAAGAGCAGAAGCAGAGAGCGTGGGGGAAGGGAAATATTAATACAATTTGGGTTTTGTTTTTTATTTTTGTTTTTAAGAGTTCAATTTTATACCTTTAAATTTTTTTGATTAAAATGCCCTTCCCCAATTAACCTGAACAATCACATGCTCACCAATTAATCAAAGGTTTCGGTGGCCAGCAAGCTCAGGCTCTCATTTGAGACAATTTGACCACTTCATACTCTTATTTGAAATAATGTCCACTTTGAGCCTTTTTTTTTTTTTTTAGAAAATAGCTCCACTTCGGCTCTTATTTGAAATTTTCTCTGCCCTTTTTATATTTTAATTGTAGAATTTATATAAAAATGAAGTTAATTAATTAATTAATTAAAAGTGCACGCAGTCATTTTAATTTTAATTGAAACTTTAAAAAAATTAATTGCATGGTCAACAACGCTTGCTGACTATGCAATCGGTCAGTAACCGTTGCCGACGACGTTGTGCCTTGTGCACAACGTGCACTGCCGAACGCGCACATTACGTGCTGCGATGAGCAACTGTTGCTGATGGCACATAAAATAGGGGCGCCTAGCAACTGTTGCTGATGAACAATAATAGAAGAAAAAAGAAGATAATGTGCGCATGAGAGAAAAAGGGACTAAAATATCAAGAGTGCGGCAAATAATCTCCACGCGATTGCTAGCACAATTTTAATAGTGATTATTTCGAGTTCTTTCTTCCGTTTGATGTGCAATTAGCAATGTGTTTGAACTAGAGATCTAACATTTGTGGGGCTCAAAACATCATAATCAAGTCGTTTAAAGCACGTCACGGAAGGTAATCCATTTAACTCCCTTTGTTCTTATGATTTTTTTATTAAAACGCACAAACAACACCTTTAGAGATACTTTTATAGTAAACTTTAGCTTTGCTTCAATTGTGTTTATGTTTATTTCACCTGTGAATGTTTCGTAAACCCCAACACACATTACAAATTGCAAACCTTAATTGGTACTTATAATTGAATAAAGTAAAACTTAAAATCTATACAATGCAATTCATAATAGCTAAATAATTAATATTAATCAATTATATATTTTCTGTTAATCATTTTATTCAATAACTGTAAAAACTAATTTTTATTGAAAAATTATAATGTAGTTTTAAGGTAGATAATTACCTATATTTTATATTTTAACTATACTCTCCAAAATTAAAAATAACGAATATTTTTAAAAATATAATTTTATTGTTAATTATACTAATTAATAAGTAGAAATAAATTGATATTTTTATATAATTTTATTGAATACTTTTTTAGCTAGAAAAGGGAAAGGAATTGTAACTCCTCCATTATATACAAGTGAATCGGATAAAATTAGTCGAATGGTAGGAAAGGGAATCGAACACTGGATTTATGTGATTCAATTCAAATATTGGTATCTATGTCCACGAGAAGAGTAGTACGGAATTCCACTATAGAAACCAAGCAATATATCGAAGATTACAATCACTCGAGTATCCAAACACTTACTTGGTGTTTCCCAGCTCCCAATTATACCCAATAACTTGCACAGTGTTTAACCCCTTTATACAATTTTACTCACAAAAATTTATCTAGCTAAATCATTCAAGTGTAATTGCAACAAGAAAATCTCCCATGAGAAAATCTCTTCTCTCGGCCACCGAATGGAACATGGTGCACTTCTTGTCTTCAAATGTCCTCTCCTTTTATAGAATAAACAAGACCAAAAAAAAAAAAAAAAAAATTGGACTCAATAAATGGCAAGAGCGGCGCTCGCATGACAAATCTCTACAGCAGCAACGGCGCCCTCCATTTTTCATGGAATGCATGCATTTAATAAGGGGAGGAAAACTATGGCCGTCCTTGCACAGGGCCCTCCCTTCCTTTCCTTCAATTATTTATTTCCCTTTGGTCTACCATCGTCACTTTTCCAAGATGAAAACAAAATTCTTTGCCAAGAATTTTAGCTACAGGGTGTGGCCATCAAGTCAAACACGCAAATTCTTTCTGCTGCTTTCCTTGTCTCCGTTCTTCCTTGCCCTTTCGCATGCAGAGCATTTAATGTAGAGAGGCCGGCCAGCGTACAAAAACGCAGATGATCGCAAAAGTCCAACTTGGACTTTATTTATCGAGACGAGCTCGCACGCTTTAATTGTTTATATTTATTTGACAATCTTAAACTTGCGATATATTTTAACAGCTTATGTAGAGTTGTGCACGAGAACAAATTATTATGAGGTCACACTTCTCTATATAAGAGATCTACTAAGTCAAATAGTTCAAAAAATTTCAGATGCACTGATAATTTCTATGTTATAAGACATATGTTCGCACATTTTACTTCGGTGTCAGGTTGAACTAGGTAAGGTAAGATCAAGAATCGCTCTTGCTCTTTCTCTCTCTAAAATTGCTCGTCTTCCTCTCTTTGCAATTGACAGATTGTGTATGAGAGAGAGAGAGAGAGAATAAGAATGAGAGCTGCCATTGGGGAGTGATAGAACCAGTAGTAGGAGATATTTGAGGGGGTGCAAGCACCAGTCTATTCTCTCGCAACACCTTTTTAAGGTAACGTTTTCGTCTTCTTCTAATCTCTCGCTCTCTCTGGGGACAAAGTTTTCTGGGAATGTGCCTAGAAAGTAGAGAAAATTCTGGCGCATTCTTCTTCTCTGCTGGAAGTTCTTGAATTCATGTCCCTAGAAAGAAAGAAAATCTACTGGAAGTTCTTGCATTCTTCTCCTCTTCGGCACTCCCTATGCATTATGTATTGCTTTCCGAAAAATCATCCATTTTCTTGTTTTGCCTCACGTTCCACTTCCATGCGTTTTCACGAGTGCCCCTAATCACAGCAGAAAAAAATTCAACTTAAACCTAGACGAGAGGTCGCATTGGCATTCATTAAACTGTCTCTTTTCCTCCTTTTTCTTTGGAATCAAGATTAGGGTATCTATTGAGAAAAGATTCGGAAGAAGATGAAAGTGGGAGTGATCGGGGGTGGCATGAGCGGGCTCGTGGCAGCCTACGAGGCAGCGAGGGGAGGAGCGAAGGTGGTAGTGTATGAGAAGGAGGATTACTTGGGCGGCCATGCCAAGACCGTCTCAGTCAACGGTGTCGACCTGGACCTTGGCTTCATGGTCTTCAATCGTGTAAGTCTGCAACTCTCCGTTTCCGTTGATCTCTTTTACATTTTGTCCACCATTATCTCCACTGCATTTTCCTCCTTTTATTTATTTATTTTTTTTTTTTTTTGAGTCCTCTCTGCTCAGAGTAAAACATAGATCTAGTTGTACATGTCAGGAGCCAAACATCTGGTGACAGATAGAGTGACTTCTTCGTTATTACTCAAATCGCCCTTGCTCGTCCTCTTTTCCCTATAGTGAGAGATAGAGCAACTTTCTAAGTTGGGGTTTCAGGAGATGCGCAGGCAAGTAAAAAAGGTAACTTTCTAAACGTGCCATGTGCGGGTTTAGAAAGTCACAGTGCCTTTCTGGATGTGCATACGTTTAATTTCAATCTTTCTTCTTTTTTTCGTGGCATATATATTCCGCATCGTTTTTCTCTAATCTTAAATACAAGATGGGCTGATTTTGCAAGTATACTCTCTGTTTGCCATATATCGGAAAACTTTTCTAAAGACCGGAGCGCCATAAGACCTTGACGGTTTTCATGAGACATATGCTGCTGTCCAACAGTTTCCTTACCATTTATTTCCATTTTAATGCTAGCGTAGTGGTAAGAAGAAACATATGATTGGTGGTCTTCCTTTTTTTTTTTGCTCAATTATCTTTAGAACAATGCAAATTCCAATATCCACAAACATACGATTCCAAAAGGCATCTGGAATCTTAATAGATGATGAATTTGTTCACTGAAAGAACATTCTCTTGCCATCTCTAGTCAAAAGGTCGAGTTCACGTCGAGAAAGACGACAAATGACATGGTGGAAGGAATCTTCTATGGTTGCAAATTGATTTAAGAAGAGATTAACATCCTTTCTATATGTAAATTATACTGTCACTTCCCAACTACCACATTTGAATATTGATACAAGTCACAAGACATTAAATATGCCAACTGAGGATAAGGGTTTTCTTTTGGTCCAAGAGCTGTTCCGAAAGCAATTTAAAAATTGGAATAGAGGGGATTATAATATGGAACTATTTTTTTGGTTTCATAAGAAGAAACATAGGAATGAAAGAAAAGGGCTTCCGCAGGAGAGCTGGGGGTGGTCCACCCCTGCAACGTCAGCCAAAAAAAAATTAGAGGCTCAAAATGATTGGGTCTCGTTTTAGTTCTTGGATTTTTTTTATTCAAGTATTTAATTTTGAAAAGAATTGCAAATGATGATGATGTCTAAAACAAGAACATTTTTGTTTCAAGTGACTTGTGCACGTACGTGTTGTCCTAAGTATCAGTAGTTATTTTGTTGATTAGACTAGCCAATCTATTATGCAAAAATCTCAATTACTGAAATATCAAATTATATTAAGTTTTCTTATTTATGTATGCTTGTGGTATGAGAATAATCTCAGTAAGTGAATTTGTGCATTTACATGATTATTATCAATTCAAGGGAGAATGACACGTTTAACTAGGGACAATGAGGTGATCTAAGAGTTTCAAATACTTCGTTGTCAGATTGCAAATGTTCAAATGATTATTTGAACATGTTGTGCCCGTTTGAATATATATATATATAGTGTGTTGTTCATGAACCCAACTTTCTAGCTACTTCAAAAATTTAATTGTAAAATGTAATTTAATATATAAAAAACTAAGACGTATATTCATTATTCGTGGCATATATATTCCCTATCTTTTTTCTCCAATCTTAAATACGAGATGGGCTAATTTTGTGAGTATACTCTCCATTTGTCGTGTATTGGAAAAAAAAATTCCAAAGACCGAGGCACCATAAGATAGATATTAATGGTTTTCGTGAGAGTTATGCTGCTATCCATTAGTCTCCATACCATGAATTTCCATTTTAATGCTAGCATAGTGGTAAGAAGAAACATATGATTGATAGTCATCCTTCTCTTGTTCAGTTATCTCTAGAACAATGCAAATTTAAATATCCGCAAACATACGATTCCAAAAGGCATCTGGAATCTTAATAGGTGATGAATTTGTTCATTGAAAGAACTTTCTCTTATCCTCTCTAGTTGAATGGTCAAGTTCGCATTGAGAAAGTCAACAAACGGCATGATCAAAGGAATCTTCCATGGTTGCAAACTAATTTGAGAAGAAGTCAACGTCCTTTTTATATGTAAACCATACTATCACTTTCACACTACCACATTTGAATATTCATACAAGTGACAAGACGTTACATATGTCAACTAAGTAAAAGGATTTTTTTTCTTTGGTCCGAGAGCCGTTTCAAGAGCAATTTAAAAATGGGAATAATACATTACTTTTACTTGAGGAGGGGGGGCGCGGGGGTTGGTTTGGCACCCCTGCAACGTCAGCCAAAAAAAAACAAGATAGAGGCTCTGAAAAATGATTGGGTCTCATTTTAGTTCTTCGAGTTTTTTAATTCAAATATTTAATTTTGAAAACACTTGCAAATGAAGATGATGTTTAAAAAAAGGGAACTTTTTGTTTCAAGTAACATGTGTACGCACGTGCCATTCTAAGCATAAGTAATTACTTTGTTGATTACACTAGCCAATCTATTTACACGAGGATCTCATTTATGGAAATATCAAATTATATTAAGTTTTCCTATTTAGGTATACTTATGCTATGAGGATAATCTCGATCAGTGTATTTTTGCATTTTGTGCATTTGCATGATGATTATCAATTCAAGGGAGATAGACACGTTTAACTAGGGATGATGAGGTGATTTAAGAGTTGCAAATACTTCGTTGTTAGTATGAAAATGTTCAAATGATTATTTGAACATGTGTTGCTCATATATAGTGTTGTTCTTAAACCCGGCTTTCTAACTACCTTAGAAAATTAATCGTCAAATGTTATCCAATGATTAAAAAACTAAGGAGGTAAATAGATTATTTGTGGCATATATATATATATATATATATATATATATATATATATATATATATATATATATATATATATATATTCCTCGTCTTTTCTCAAATCTTAAATACAAGATGGGTTGATTTCGTATGTATACTCTCCATTTGTTGTGTATTGAAAAACTTTTTTTATAGACCGGAGCACCATAAGGTAGATATTAATGATTTTTGTGAGAGACATAATGCTGTCTGTAGTCTCCATACCATTTATTTCCATTTTAATACTATTGTAGTGGTGAGAAGAAACATATGGTTGATGGTCTTCCTTCTTTTGTCCAGTTAGATTTGTTTAATTCTTTAGTGAGATTTCTTTACGTTTATAGTTATACTATAAAGAAAGGAGTTACATGACTAAAGCAACGTGCATGACCATACTTAATCGGTCAATCATTTTCCAACTTAGAATAAAAATAAATAGATCTGGCCTTAGTTGGTTGGGCTTCATAACAATTGCCCGTCCAGTTCTTTTCCAACCCATGAGTTTGGGGCTGAGCTGGAAAATGTCTTGGCGCAAAGAGTCCGATTTTTATCATTGAGGAAACAAGCAATCTAAACGTGTTGCACAAGTAGAAACTTAAGGAGTTGAAAATTTCTTTCTTTCTACTTACAATGATCAATACTATTGCATCCATAGATTGAATTTGTTTATGACTTGTTTGGTAACACTCTAATTTTATTTTTTTGTTCCTAGGAACAAAAAGAGAACAAAACCCCCATTAATAGATTTTTTGTTCCTGAGAACAAAAATCTGTTTTTTTTCCCTCTTGAGAATAGATTTGAAACAAAATCAAAAAAATGGAAAAAAAAATGTTGCTTCTTGCTCCCGAAAACAATTCCCAATATCAAATATAATTTTTTTTTCTCTTTCCTTTTTTTCTCTTTCCTTTGCTTCTTCTCCCTTTCTGTTGGTCGCCAACCTTGACCATGGTTGGCAACCAGCCAAACAAGGCCCGGCAACGTTGAGCCACAGCAAGGCTCGTCGAGGTTGCTGACTTGATGACATTGAGCCATGGCAAGGCTCATCGGCCCAAGCTCAACCACTAACGAGGCTCAGCCTGGTTAGGCCATTGTGAGGTTTAGCCTTGCCTAGGGCAAGGCCAAGCCTCACTGTGACTAGGCAAGCCTCCACACAAGCTCATCACACCTCATCCTGGCCTGGCAAGGCTCTAGCAAGTTCGCTAGACCTTGCCCAACTAGTCACCGGCCATCATCGTGCCCAGCGACCGACCACAAAGAAGGAGGAGGAAAAAGAGAAACGGAAAAAGAAAAATAAGAAAAATATAATAAAAAATATTAAAAATTAAAAGAAACAAAAAAAATAAGAATCCCACCAAATACAATTCTATCCCGAGAATATAAATTTGGAACAATTATCAAACGCTTTCAAAAATTTAAAAATTGTTCTTGGTAACAAAATAAAAAAAGAAAAATCATTTTTAGACAAAAAATATTTCTAGGAACATAATGGTTATCAAACGCACCCTTATTGTCATGTCTAATAATATCAATGATGAATATGCCGTTCATTAGTTTTTACCCCCAGGACATTACACAGCACCCAAAAATTCATTGGCCACTTAAATGTCTTTGAGTAGCTATAACCTAAGTAGCACCACACGCAACACACGACACAACACGCCAACACGCCGACACGTCATTTCTCAAAAAACAGTGAATTCAGACATGTTATATATTAAATATATTTTTATATATACATAATAAATTATCATTTTTATGATTATTTCAATCAAATTAATTTTATTCAAATTCGCAAATAAATAAATAATTAAAAAATCCTTGAATGAATTTACACTAAAAGCATTAATTCACCATTTATTAATATCATTCATCGTTTCAATTCGACAAATTCAATTCTAGTCCAATAATTCATAAAATTTGGTAAAAAAACAAGCAATCGACGTTCCGGACTTGCATGTTAGATATGTTGGAAGAGAGGAAAAAAAAACTTGAGGGGTGAATTGTGTATCACGAAAAGTGGGAGTCAAAAGAAAAGAGAATATTAGGTTTTTCTTCTTTCTCCATTTATTATTTTTATTATTGTGTTTTATTTTTTTATTTTTATTTTTTTTGTCAATCCTACTCTATTCCTATTCTACACTCACTCTTAGACTTTTGCGCTACCTCTTGCAGGGCGTGGGAGTCGAAACCCACTCCTGAAACTTACACGTCCCCACCCCATTTTGACATCTCATTTATTAAAATTTTTAAAAATGACATCGATATCATAATCACGTATCAGAAACTCGTATATTGGAATTTCAATTCGATTGTCGGAGAGTGTCGGAAAAGTTGACCAGGTGTCGAATTTTCCGACACGCGTTGACCAAGTGTCGAAGAGTGTCCAAGATTATCGAAGAGTGTCAGACACGTGTCGAAGTGTCCGACACGACACGAAAGCTCTTAGAGAGTGTCAGTGCTTCATAGGCTATAACCATTGAATCTTGTCCGGAAGTATAAATTGAATAAAAATACCACTAATAAGCTTCGCACATTATTGGTAACGAGAGTTGAAGCCATTGATATGTTATTTTGTCACTTTGAGATCATGGTTCTAACTAGTAGAAGTTAGGAATAGTACTACGAAAAACCCCAAAATGATATACCTGTGACAAATTTATCCCAAATTAATTTTTTGACTACCAAAAACCCTAAACCAGTACACCTATACAAATTTACCCCCAAATGATCACAAAAAAACCCTTAACTGGTACACTTGTAACAAATTTACCTCAAACTAATTTTTTTACCATCAAAACTCCCCAAATTGATAAATTTGTAACAAATATACCCTCTATTAAATTAGATTAATATCATAAAAAAATTACATTGTGATAACTAGAGAGTAAAATCTCAAATTATTATACCAGTTAATTATCACATGTCAGCCAACTTAGTAATTTGATAGTAAAATTGAACAAGAACTAATAGAGAGTAAATTTGTCAAAAGTATACAAGTTTAGAGTAAATTTGTCAAAGGTGTCTCGGTTTGGGATTTGTGGTCAAAAAATAAGTTTGAAGTAAATTTGTCATAAGTATACCAATTTTGATTTTTTGTGGTATTAATCCTAGAAGTTATTTGTTAATTAGACTAGCCAACCTATTTACATGAGGATCTTGCTTAATAAAAAGTCAAATTATATTAAGTTTAACTATTTAGGTATGCTTATATTACGAGAATAGTCTCGGAAAGTGAATCTATGCATCTGCATGATTATTATTAGTTGAAGGGAGATTGACACGTTTAATTAGGAACAATGAGGTGATTCAAGAGTTTTAGATACTTCATTGTTAGCATGAAAAGGTTTAAAGGATTTATTCGAACATGATGCTCATTTGTGCATGCACGCATGCATGTGTATATATTGGCTCTATTTCCATCCCCATTAAGTGTGGTGCGTATGTAGACACTTAAGGAGTTGAAAATTTCTTTCTTTCTACTTACAGTGATAAGTACTATTTTATGCATGGATAGAATTTGTTTATTATCATGTATACTATCAATGATGAATATGCTATTGATCGGCTTTTTACCCTCAAGACATGGCACATCGCTGAAAAAGTTGCCAGCCATAGAAATGTCTGTGAGTAGTTTTAACCATCGAATCTTGTATAAGTGTATAAATTGATTTAATATGCCACAAATGCGCAGCGAACATTATCAGTAACAAGAGTTGAAGCTATTGATATTTTATTCTATCACTTTGAGATCATGGTTCTTTGGCATCTCATAAAAGTGATTTTCTTCAAAAAGAATATAATTTTCTTTATAAAGAATCATTAGTCTTGACTCTTGAGCAACTTCTAATGCTAATGCGAATTGAGGGTCTCTTGCAGGTTACATACCCTAATACGATGGAGTTGTTTGAGAGTCTTGGAGTGGAAATGGAGATATCGGATATGTCAATCTCAGTCAGCTTAGACGAAGGTCAGGCTATGAATGGGGAAGTAGAAATGGTCTTTTGAGTTTGTTTGCCCAAAAGACAAATTTGCTGAATCCCTACTTCTGGCAAATGCTCAGGGAAGTCATCAAATTTAAGGAGGATGTCCTAAGGTAAATCAAGTCTTTTTAGTGCTCAATATTGGAAGGTTATTGTATTACTGTCTCTAGTTCCTTGAACTAATTGCAGCTTAGAACAACGATAGTGATCAGAATCATTTATGCCAAAGATTTCCCGCTAATCTTTTTTTGCAATCTTGCCAATGAACTTTCCACTATTAGTAGGAATTATCATTAATGAAGTGTCATTTCCAGCTGACTTTGATCACGGTTGATATCAGTGAAGAGAGTGATTTCATGAAGCCTAAGTTTTCGGCAATATGCTACACTGTTGACATGAGATTTTAAACTGTTTGAGCAACGATAATGTCATTTTTCGAAAGGAAACTCTGGGACATTTTATGCATTTTATAGCAGGTAATATGATCAAATATCAAATTTTGTCTCGAAATGTTGAATATTCATTTTGAAGGTAGCATTATCCTACGTGACATTGCAAGGTGACAAGTTGGGCCTAGTGCATTATAAAGTATAAGCCAATCTTCAAGTTCTCGCATCCTTTTTGTATGCACGACCGGACAATCATCGTCATTCACTCTGTTTGATGCCTGTTTATTTTTGCAGTTACCTAGAAGGCCTTGAGAGCAATCCGGATATCGATCGCAGTGAAACTCTGGGACAGTTTATCAAGTCACGGGGTTACTCTGAATTATTTCAAAAGGCTTACCTTGTGAGATTGTTGAATCACTGCACTCTGTCATAGCCTTGATCTTTTGTTCATAACAAAATCTGTCCTTTGCTTGTTTGGAGAATGTAGATCTATGGCACTTACCAATTAATTTTATATTCCTATAGATCCCAATTTGTGGTTCAATCTGGTCTTGCCCTTCGGAAGGAGTCATGAGCTTTTCAGCCTTCTCAGTTCTGTCCTTTTGCCGCAATCATCATCTGCTTCAGGTAGTTCATGTGGCTCTAGAAGGTTACTGATTGATTGAAATGATAAAACTGTGTTTCACCATTTCAGTTGTCCTACCAATAAATTCTCTGCTGCTTAAGTTGGTAGCATTTCATATCAATGAGTCAATCGCCAAATCTTTCCTTCCACCTCTATCGATCAGTCCTCATAACACTCTTTGTTTAACTTTACATGCTTTCTTTGCAGGTTTTTGGCCGCCCTCAGTGGCTTACTCTCCGAAGACGCTCACATTCTTATGTCAATAAGGTAATGATGATTAGGACATTCAATAGTTCAAAATGGATAACTCGACATGCTTGGTCGTAATTTTCTCTCTGGAAACCCTACAAATTGAACTGTAAATATTTTTGAATTCAGGTCAGAGATGTGCTCGAGAGTAAAGGGTGTGAAATAAGATCAAGTTGTGAAGTGCGATCCATCTTCACTAGTGATGAGGGTAAGTACTTGCGATTTAAGTCTTGTCTTTTTGGGCATTGTTTTGTCACATGACATGAAACTAGAGCAAACAATATGGACATGATAAACAAATTGTCACAGTAGGTATATTCACGAATCATCAGGTAAATCTACTCTTTTTTTATCCATATAGTCCGCAATTGGTAACTGAAATTGATTGAACAGGATGCATTGTCTTAACGGGAGATGGTTCTGAAGAAGTATATGACAAGTGTATCGTAGCCATCCATGCACCGGATGCTCTGAGAATGTTGGGGGACCAAGCAACTTATGATGAGACAAGAGTACTTGGTGCATTCAAATATGCCTACAGGTATAATTGGTTGGCCTGTAGCTTGCACTTTCTCGGATAATGTTTTGACAACTAGTGTCTGCAAACCTACTACTGGACAACCAATTGTCTACAAAGGCAAAGTTGGTCGATGCAGTATGGAACAAAATGTTCACGGTGATGTCGTTGTCCATTACATTTGCTTTAAGCCTCCTGCTTGGGGAAAGTAAAATTAAAATTTCAAGAATGGCAATCTTTTTTTGCTTTCTATATCTACTGCGGAATGCAAAACCATTGATATATCTTTCTTTTGGCAGTGAGATTTATCTTCATCATGACAAAACTTTCATGCCCAAAAACTCAGCAGCATGGAGTGCGTGGAATGTTCTGGGATGTGCTGAAAATAAAGTCTGCTTGACATACTGGCTCAATGTGCTTCAGGTGTGGCAAATGCGTTTTGCTCATTTTATATCTAATTCAGCTGTGCCCTTCAGGATGCGTTATGCTGCAATGCATGCTACATGAATGCATGCTACATGCTACAATGCATGCTGCATATTGCCTTAAATAGAAGAAGTGAAACTGGCAGTTGTCATGGAGTACATAAACCAATTTATCAGGTAGGTCGATATGCATATAAGTTGTTAACAGGTAGGTCGATATGCATATAAGTTGTTAACGACTGCTAAAATTTTAGCAGCATGGTGAGGTGCATTCCACAACATGTTGACCATTTCCAGTGTTTGAGCCTCTAGAACTCCCTTTGTGTTCTGACCAGTTTCAGCGTGACCGATGCTCTTTTAATTAATTGGGTCCGTATATATTTGCAGAACCTGGATCAGAAGGATTTTCCGTTTCTCGTGACTCTCAATCCTTCACATGAACCGGAACACACATTGCTTAAGTGGTGCACTGGCAGTCCAATTCCATCTGTTGCTGCATCGAAAGCTTTGCTTCAGCTACATGAGATCCAAGGAAAAAGAGGAATTTGGTTCTGTGGAGCATACCAGGGTGAGCCTGTTAAAGTTTCTATGCACCAGTGATTGTTATACCTCAGCTTTTTAGCAACGCTGAGAGTATTATATTCCTACGCATGTAATAAAGAATATTCTTACGAGGTTCTTGCCATCTTTCTTGAAATCTAATTTGAAGAGGAAGGTCCTCACTTGGGCCAAATTGATGAGATGGTCTTTGCTAATAAGGTTGCTGTAATTCGAATCTATTGGTATGGACTCAGGTCTCCAGGGGACCGTAGTTGTATGTTTTGTGACTAACTTGAGCACTTATTCTTCTTTCAGGATATGGATTCCATGAGGATGGATTGAAGGTATAGACTCTCTCTCTCTCTCTCTCTCTCTCTCTCTCTCTCTCTCTCTGTGAGCAAGTTGCATATGCTAATTTTAACTTAGGGGACTTCTTTGCAGGGAGGCATGGCTGCTGCACATGGAGTGATAGGACAAAGTCATTTTCTTCTTGATAACCCTCGACATATGGTTCCTTCACTCAAGGAAATTGGGGCACGCTTTTTTGTTACTGGATTTCTCAGACGTTATATTTCTACAGGCTTGGTAACGTGAGTATATTAGTACTTATCATGATAACTATTGGCTTGTAGAGTACGTAGTTCCTTGTCTTTTCTCTGTAGATCTTCAGAAGTGTTTTAAGTGTCGTTGCTTTGATACAGCGTCATAGTCAACATCTCCTCAGAAGTGAGTGTCATTGTGGTCCACTCCCACATTTTCATTAATATCTTAGAACAGAATTTGCAAATTTACTTGTCAACAAAATGATATTTGGAAATGCAGAATGTTCTTAATGACTTACTGCTTAGAGGAACATTTTTGAGAATCAGGTAGCAATAATTATGCTTTCGGGATTGGCAGTTTATTAGAGGAAGGAGGCACGATGTTTACCTTTGAGGGAACCACAAAAAGATGTCCTCTAACAGTTACTTTGAGGATCCATAGTCCAGAGTTTTACTGGAAGGTATTGTCTCAACTTACACGCGACTTCAGCCCACTTTGGATTAGACTATTTAGGACTCTTGTACAAACAAGGCCTAGTTTATGCTTTTTCGTGCCGAGACCTTTTGTGTCCTAATAAAGAATTTTTGGTTTTTCAGGTCATGACTCAAGCCGATCTAGGCCTGGCAGATGCATACATAAATGGTGATTTTTCTTGTGTAGACAAAAATAAAGGTCTTCTGAATCTTTTTCAGGTTATTTTCTTCGTCAAACAGACTTCGTTTTATAAATGCCGTATCCTTCTATACATACCAAATGCTTAATCGCTTGTCAACATTATGGCAAGTCACAGATTCTCATAGCGAACAGAGATTCCGATATTACCATGTCGAAATTGAGTAAGAGAAGGTACTTAATACTTTACTAGTTGGAACTAGATGTTTTTGACTTTTTATGTTATTATTAAATATACTAAACTAGTGTATGCAACTATTTGATTAAGGGGTTGGTGGACACCGATGTTATTAACAGCTGGTATTGCTTCGGCTAAGTACTTCTTCAAGCATGTTTTGAGGCAAAACACTCTAACTCAAGCTCGCAGGAACATCTCCCAACATTATGATCTGGTAAAAACTTTATTACAAATCTTTTTCTCAAGAGAACAGAATGAACCAGAATACATTGTCAGTTTCTCAACATTGATGGGTATCAAAAGCAAAAATGTGCTTGTACATACGGTATTCTGTAATGCTTTTTCCATTTCGTCATGTTTGCAGAGTAATGAACTTTTTTCACTGTTCTTGGATGAGACTATGACATACTCCTGCGCGGTATTCGAGGTCAGTAGCCACAACCCCGTTTTGAATTTTGCTGCTGAATACGTGATATAGAAGCAAGAGTAAATACAAATCCACATATGAAAGTCCAGTGGCTCAAAATAATGACGCATTGTTGTGCTGTCGAAAATTTCGATAGATGGCTGGTGAAGACCTAAAGGCAGCACAGATGAGAAAAATCTCTCTTTTGATTAAAAAGGTATGTTTTACTTACTGTTAGTTTGGGGCTGCTTGACGGGTTAACCTTCGACTGTTCAGTGACTAATGCTCTGCCTAGAAAAATTGTAGGCGAGAATTGAAAAGACACATGAAGTTCTTGAAATCGGCTGCGGTTGGGGAAGCTTGGCCATTGAAGTTGTTAGGCAAACCGGATGCAAATACACTGGCATCACTTTGTCAAAAGAGCAATTGAAGTATGCCAAATCAAGAGTGAGAGAAGCAGGGCTTCAGGTACCCAATCTACCAGCATTTTGTACTTGACAACTTAATTCAAAAGTCCGAGAGATAATGTATGTAATTTTTTCATTGCAGGACAGCATCAAATTCATTCTTTGTGATTATCGCCAATTGCCAAGTGCCTACAAATATGACAGGATCATTTCCTGGTGAGTTTCTCGCCATTTTGTCTATTTGTAATCTGGCTAAACAGACCAAAAAGATGCTTAAAAGACTCTTAATGGAATGAATTCACAGCGAGATGATAGAAGCAGTCGGCCACGAATACATGGAGGAGTTCTTCAGCTGTTGCGAATCGGTGCTAGCCAAAGACGGACTTCTTGTTCTACAGGCATGTGACATACAATGGATTTACGGCTTGAATTATTGTTTCAAAAGTAAAAGACGTGCTTATTTTTTCACACTTTTCTGTTAAATGGCACGTCAAATTTCACTAGTTCACTTCCATACCCGATGAGCGGTACGAGGAATACAGGCGAAGTTCAGACTTCATAAAAGAATATATCTTTCCTGGGTGCTGCGTGCCTTCCTTAAGCAGGATAACATCAGCTATGGCCTCTGCATCTCGACTCAGGTACAATTGCGAAACATCAAGTGCACAAATTTCTGTCTTCTTCACTTCATCTATTCACTGAAAGATCTTCCACCACAGTGTGGAGCATGTGGACAACATAGGAATCCATTTTTACCAAACACTTCGATGTTGGAGGAAGAACTTCATGGAGAAACAAAGGTGACAAGCTATATGATGCTGCAATGACTTTGGTATAATTTCTCCTGGTTTTGTGGTCATTCGTGACCCCTTTCTCCTTTTGTAGGAAAATATTAGCTCTGGGATTCAATGAAAAGTTCATAAGGACATGGGATTACTACTTTGACTATTGTGCAGCTGGTTTTAAGTCTCACACGCTCGGAAATTATCAGGTAATTCCTTCTTTTAGATAGCACTACTTTCACTCTCGTCAAGTTGAAAATAACGCAGGTGCAGATTACAATACACTTTTTCTTTTGGTGCTTCTTCTACAAAGTGTAATTTTTTATGAACTCCGAAATGCAGATTGTGTTTTCACGTCCAGGCAATGAAGCTGCTTTCACCGATCTGTATGCGAGTTCCCCGACGTCAAATTGACATTTAAGTTGCGATGTGACTAAGCACGACCCATTTAAGCCAGTTCACAACTAATTCCCTCAGGGCCACTAAGCCCTTGGTTTCTGAAATTTTTCTTGCTTCTCTCAGTGTGCAAACTTCTTTGGTTGTGAACACCATGTTCAAACATGCAAAATAAATCGGGTTAGAGAACAATTATTTTTTTACAGTCCAGAATGATGTTCAAATTGGTGCAGTTATTGATTCAGACAAAGAATTAGCCAAAATCCTTCTCCTGCGAGTAAGTTATAAATCGACTGCTTTCCAATCAGGTTGCACAAACATGAGACCATGCGAGTTGAGAGAGAGAGAGAGAGAGAGAGAGAGAGAGACTAATTCAGACAGTTTTGATTGCAAACATGATGTCTGCATCGGATGAACGAGACGAGATTGCCTGCCAGCCGGGACAGTATTTTCCTCGATCTGATTGATGACATTCTTAACATGGGTTGGTAACTTCATTTTAATAGCACGAGTTCAACTTTTCATGGATCAAGCAGTTGTCACCGCGCTAATGAAAGATGCCCAAACTCTTAGTCAGAGGCAACTTGAATGGCAATTGGCAAACGAGCCTGCCTACATATATAAAGGCGAAAGACGGGGAGAGAAGAGACCCGCCCAGCTCTCCCTGTTGCCCAACAATGGTGGAAACCCCGCCACTCCACGCCTTCTCATTGATCACATCTCCCAACCCAACGAGAACTTAGTTCAATTCAATCCTTCTTGCCCTTTTGCAATCTCCATCAACGGAGCGAGCCCATGATTTTTTGACCCAAATGGCGAAAAATGGCCTCGTTCCCTACCCGAGCGCCTTCAACACTCTGCTGAGTTCTCTCGTTCGGTCGGGCTCGTTCGACGAGGCATGGCGTCTGTTCAGTGATTCCAGGGCCAAAGTCGGTGTCGTCGACGAGCGGAGCCTCGGGATCATGGTGAAGGGCTGCTGCGAAGCCGGTCGCTTGGACCGGGGTTTCAAGATTTTCGCTCAGTTGAAGGAGATGAACTGGTCACCAGTGGCTTACGTGTACACGGCCTTGATCGACGGCTATTGCAAACACGGCGACGTCGAAAGGGGGGGAGAATTGTTCTCCGAGATGAGCGAGTTGGGTTTAGTCGCCAAACGCAACACCTACAGAATTTTGATTGATGGGTATTTGAGAAAAGGCATGAAGAAAGATGGTCTGGAGCTGTACCGAAAGATGAAGGTGAGCGGGGTTGTTCCGTGCGTACATACTTGCAATCTCATGATCAACGTGCTCTGCAAGGGAGGTGATGTGAACGGAGCCTTCGAACTGTTTGATGAAATGGGCGATCGAGGGATCGCGTATAGTGTTGTTACATTTAACACTCTCATTCGAGGGCTGTGTCGTGACTCGAGGGTTTGGGAAGCCGAGAGGTTGGTGGACTTGATGAAAAGGAGTGGTATTAATTCAGATGTGATTACGTATAACACGCTCATACACGGATTTTGTAATTGTGGGAAGTTGGATAAAGCTTTCACCTTATTTGATCAACTGAAGTCAAATGGTCACTCCCCATCCTTGGTGACATACAACACTTTAATTGCAGGATCTGCTAGAGCCAAGAATTTGCCTACAGTGACTGATTTGGTGAAGGAGATGGAGGAGAGAGGCATCGATCCTTCGAAAGTGACCTATACTATTCTAATAGATGCCTTCGCGCGATCAGACGACATGGAGAAAGCATCCAACATCTATGCATCCATGCAGAAGGCTGGATTCATTCCTGATGTGCACACATATGGTGTCTTAGTACACGGGTTGTGCATGAATGGTAATATGAAGGAAGCATTGAAGTTGTTCAAGTTGATGCGTGATGGATGCGTAGAGCCCAATGATGTGATATACAACACAATGATCCATGGATACTGCATGGAGGGCAGCTCATATAGGGCCCTGAGTTTGCTTACAGAAATGGGCAAGAAAGGAATGGTTCCTAACTTCGGCAGTTACAGTCGTACTATTGAGGTTCTTTGCAAGGATCGGAAGTGCGAAGAGGCAGAGGATTTACTGAATGCCATGGTGAAGCTAGGTTTGACACCGTCTGTTTCTCTTCATAATGCAATTGCAAAGGCAAAGAGTGGCACAAGTTAGGGTGGCAAAACTGATCTATGTACATTATGGACCTCTTTTGTGGAAAGCCAATTTCTATACATCAACCAAATGGCATTAGTCCATAGAGTTACTTGGCGGTAATTGACCAGTGCCAATGGGCAAGTATCGACCCTTGCATCTGGAAGATATAACTTGCATCTTGGCGTGTTTTCACCTAATCATATGTCTACCATCACATGGGTTGGGTATCAAGTTGTGCATAATTTTGTTAATGCTCAGGCTTTGCAGTTCTGGGTGTAGTGGATTTTAAGATTTGAATATCGACTGTTTTGTCGTGATTTTACTTCCTATAACTACTGTGTTGATCTTCAATTGCTGTTATTAACCCAACACAAAAGGTCATCCTTTGTTGTCGAGAAGTGAGGCACATATATCTCTTCATTATGTGACAAGAAAACAACATCGAACAATGACCCAACTCTCAAGCTGCAGAATCATTCTTGATATTTGAATGCGTTTTTTACTGGGATGATGAATCGTTTGTTTCAAAGTCCGTTCATAGATTTGTGGGATGAAAATATTCCATGTGCAGAACTTCTAATTCCTGGAGGAGCTACCTTTTGAAAACCGATCAAAATGGCGAGCACAATGGTGTCTGTCACATTCAGTGACGTCGACGGTGCCCAACGCTACGAGAGCAAAAGAGGAGGGGAAGCGAATCGTTCATAATTTGAAAGTAGGAGAGAACAAAGGACAGGGAGGACAGACAAAGAACAAAGCCATCAGTGAAGGAATTGCAGCATATTTTGAGAGAGAGAGAGAGATGGCAATGGACTTAAAGATTTGTAAAATGGGAGGCCCATTTCCAAGTTTAAAAAGAAAAAGCAAGGGAACTGGATTCTTCAGAGAATGGAATTCTAATTCCTATATTTTTAATGTTTGGAGAGAAATCAAAATGTGGAATTGAATTCCACATGAAATAAAGATTCCTAAATAATGTGGAATTGGATTACCTAGCAATAGTTAGTATTGACATGCCGATTCCACATGTAACACCATGAAGTTATCAAAAAACTCGACTCTATCACAATCACCATCCCCATTCTCCGATCGTTGCCACCGACCACCATTTACCGATCAACACAACCATTGATTGCCTTTCCCCGGTTGCTATTGTCGATCGCAAATGAAGAGTGTTGTTTATTTGAAATGGGAATCCCTTTGAAGATTCTTTATGATGAACAACGAGGAATCTCATTAATGTTCATGAGCAAACAATAGAATTTGCTCAGATTCCATCCTTGGAATCTAGTCGAACCATGTTCACATAATCACAAATGATAATGATTGTTTATAAATGAATAAAGTAATAGTTAAAAATTACTAATTGTAAGTTAGCATAAGAAAACGATTAATATCAATCAAACACATATTTAATGTTAATTATATTATTTGTTAACTAAATAATTTACGTTTTAAAGAAAAAAATATATTGTAATATAGGTTTAAAATAGATAATTGCTCATATTTAACGAAATTTGACAATAATTAATATTCTTTAAATCTCAAACTAAGACACTCACGACAAATTTACATATAACAAGTTTTTTTATTGTCAAATACCCAAAACTAGTATATCCATGACAATATTATCTTCCATTAATTTCCATTAAATTTTATTATCAAATTATTGAATTGGATGACACATCAAATTGGGATTTTAGGCTTCATTTATCACATGTATATCAATTTGTGATTTTTCATGCTATTAATCTAATTTAACGAAAACTAATAAAAAGTAAATATATCAAAAATATACTAATATGGGGTTTTTGTGGTCAAAAAAATAGTTTGGATTAAATTTGTCACATGTTTACCAATTTGCGTATTTTGTAGTCAAAAATAGTTTTGGATAAATTTTTCACAGATGTACTAGTTTAGGTTTATAGTATAGAATTAAAATTAATAGTTGACTGTATTTTCTTACTTCAGTTATACTAATTAATAAGTATCAATAATTGATATTTTCCATATAATCTTATTGAATAGTTTTTTTTTTTTTTTGCTAAAAAAAGGAAAGGAAATTCCTCCATTTACGTGAAGCGATGGAATGCCCCCATTCAATTCTGAGAGTGTAACCATTGGGGGTTCGTCCCAGCCACCCTTCCAACATGGAAGGGGGAGGTGAGGTTAAATCCCCACCTTCTCGGGGAGGATGGGGGAGGGATGCGTAAGTTTCGAGAGTGGGTTGCGACTCCCACGCTCCGCAAAGTGCGCAAGCACAAGTCTGCGAGTGAGTGTAGAGTAGGAATAGAGTAGAACTGACAAAAAAAAAAAATCTGAGAGTGCAACATGGAATGCTCGTTACATCAAACCAAACACAATAGTGGTGCGATTATCAATATATAGTAATTGTTACTACAATTAAAAATTAATACCACAAAAAATCTTTACAAATTTACCTTTAAAAATTACCCAAAATTAATATATTTGTGATAAATTAACCTAAACTAATTTTTTGAACCACCTAAGACACCAAAATAGTATGTTTGTGACATATTTGCCCTCAGTCAATTCCTTTAATTAAATTAATATTACGAAAAATCACAATTGATGCACATGTGACAGGCGGAGGATAAAACACCAAATTAGTACATCGGTCGATAATCATATGTTATCCAACTTAATAATTTAAAGATAAAATATAACGAAAACTAATGAGTGGTAAATTTATCACACATACACCAATTTGGGGTTTTAAATTAGTATAGAACAAATTTATTGCGGTTGCACTAAGTTTTGATTTTTCGTAATATCAATTGTATAATGAAAATATTCGCAATCTTTGACCAAAGGAAGTACCTGCGAAATACAATTACAGCCAAATGCAACATAGCAATTGAACGTTTGTGTTTTCATTTGACAAATCAAATGTCGGTCACATTCATTTTTCATTTAACGGGCTAAATAATTAAAATTACTAAGGTAACGAGTTATCCATGTTGCTGTGAAGAAGGTCACATATGTTATGTCATATCAAATTTGAATCTCCTTTTCAGATATCCCATGTTGTCTAGTTCTACATAAAGTCTAAATATAATGCAACCGTAAGTAAGGATTTTTTTCCTAGGAAAATATTTATATATTTTGGAAGGAAGAAAAAAGTTCCATGGGCGAAAAGAGAGCATGTAACCAGTAGCAAAAAAGCAAGCCACCAAGCTGTCAGACAGACAAAAGCTGGATCTGTCTCATCTCCTTCATTAAATAAAAAAGCCTCGAGCGCCCACCACACCACCTCTCTCTCTCTTCTCCCTTCATTATGAGACTCCAACGTTCCCTTTTTTCAAACACCTTGGAGCCACCCCCAAGATTTCAAACCCTCTCTCTCTCTCCCTCTCTCTCTCATCAAATGCCCTTCACGCACCGCAGAACGCACGCAGTCTCTCTCGACCTCTCTGTCTGCCTCTGTTCCTTGATGGGCTCTCTTCATTTGAGGCGAACTTCTCCTCTTCCATGAAGATCTTCAAGCCTTGAGGAAGACACTCCTCCTCCCTTGTGAGACTGAGCTTCTGCCGTTGATGGGGTGCTTTCTTGCGTGTTTCGGGCTCTCCAAGAAGCGGAGGCGCAGAAGAAAGCCGATCCATTCTGGAGACCAAGTACATAAGACCCTTTTTCTTTTAATTCCAGAGCTTCCCATTTTGACCTTCCTCTGTTTCGTGATTGATGTGTTCTTGGGTTGTTTGCAGGTTGGCCATGGGAAATATGAGCCTCTCGATAACTCTTGCCAACTAGATCTGGAAATCGGTCAGGACTCCAGCACCTCGACTTCTTCCTTGAGGTTAGCCGAATCTCTCTAGCAAAAGTTGCTTAAATTACTGATTCGTTAGGATGGTGCTTATGGTTTTGTTGCATATGCTTTTGGTTTTACATAGCAAGAAACAATCTAGTGCGAAGACCCGAAAGAAAGTCCGGTTCAACTTGAATGTCCAGACCTATGAGCCTATCCCGAATGCGGATCCTTATTTCTCGGATAGCGATAAAGAGGGAGATAAGAGAAGACCCGATGATGAAACATCCCGGCTAGATCCGTCCCCGACGCTACTCGATGAGGGTTCAATGGCTTCGACAGGTGCTCGCTATTCAGAGAACTATAGGTATCAGAACTGCAGGGACTGCTCTGATGAGGAAGAGGAATTGCTCGACGATGACAGCGATTTCGAACTCGAAGATGAGGATGATGATATAGGCAGTGACGAGGACATTGACTTCTACGGCAATATGCAGGATTCTGGAACAAGCCAGAAGCAAATTCCCCTGCAATTCAATTCCCAGTGTCTTCGAGTATGAAAGAGCAAGTATCTCTGTGGCGGTCAGATTTGGACAAGACTGAAACCCCGATATCATCCCATCATTCCATGAGTGTCCTAGAAACGAAAACTCTGAACACAAGTGAAAATGCTCGATGTAGGACTCAATACGTTGATTCTGTACTAAACCCGGTCGAAAATCTTATGCAGTGGAAAAGAGTCAAGGCAAATGCGATGCAGGTTAAGCACCAGCTCAAGGAGAATGTAGCATTGGAGAAACAATCTAGCACGCATTTTCACCGAATGCTAGCTTTAGTCCCTCAGCTTCCTCTTTGGGATCCAATCCAGTTGCTTCTAAATCTAAACCTCTTGGCACGGTGAACACGAGCCTTTCAAACTGGTTGGTCTCGTCCAATGCTGTTCCGTCCAAGAATGCACCTGTTAGTAAGAGCAGCGCCATCTTATTCAAGACCGTTTGATCGAAGCAAAAGCATGTTTCATCAAGCTGACTTCATTCATCAACAGATGGGATCGAGATGAACTTCATGGGAATCTAAGGAATAACAAGGAAACAGCTGATGAAACACCGGTCTTCTGTAATAAAGCAATGCACATGGCAATACAATTTGACAACATTGTGTTTAGGATTTTCATCCATCATCCTGGATAAAGACAGTAACCTTCAGTCACATACATGCCATCATCCGATATTTTGTGTGTTTTGAGTCATATTCTTTGCCTCTTCAAAGGCAACGATTGTTTATCTGCTCTCTGCTTCTTGTTTGTGAGAGAGAATTGGTCTTTTTTTCTCCTTAGGGTATTTGGGGGGGTGCTTGACTACTTCTGGTTGTTGTTATTTTGTTGGTGATGATCATATCTTGTTTGATTGTCTTGAACTGCCAAGAGGGTTGACTACGAATTTCAACATGACACCAATATTCTCAGCATCATAGTTCATCTGTTTACATCTGAACTGAAGATTCGAAATGAATATAGAACCCAGTTCGGGCAACAAAATTTATGCAAAATCACACATTTGAGATCCATGTTTTATTCTCCTAATATGTCCGTTAATAGAATGAAAGGACGATTGTTGTACTTCAGAATCATCGCCATTGTTCCACGTCAAGCATCTCAAACAAAATATTGAGTTCTGATCATTCCTCACTCAAGGCCTATTCTAATTACCAAACTCGAAAACATTCTCTCAAGATGAACCCAAAAGCGCGGATTTGATGACTCATTCCTGTGCTCCGGAAAAATGGACTTTGGCAGATACAAATTTGAGATTTGTCCATGACATCGAATGTAAGCTAGAAACCAAAAAGAACAATGACCACGGTTGGTAGCTCTTTGGATTATACAGTGCTTGATATTTGTTCAAATGAAGGTATCCGTTTCAAGAGGCGCTATATGCTTCAACTAGCATAGGACTCTTGCACGGATTTGTGTACTTGGGGCCATCAGGGCCGTTCGTTTTAGAAGAAAATAAGGAGAACCGTACGATCAGACAAACGCAATACAACTGGGAACACGGTGTCCCTACCTTGAAAATAAATTTCAACAGAAAGAAGTAATTTTCAAGAAAACTTACTAGCAACTGATTTCAGAATATTCGCTTTTTGTCTTAAGAAGTTGCTCAACATTTACTAACTCTACTGAGCATTGGGTTTAAACTTTTATAATGAACTATAAAAAATAATAATAATAATAATTACTCTCCAACTCCGAAATCGACATTTCACCATGAAAAATTGCTAATGATTTACAAAATTACTGAGTACTACTTGCTTTTGTTATAGAAGAAGCTATTAAACAATGTGAAAACCTACTATTCTATTTTAAACCACCAAGGTGGTTGCCCTAGTAATTAAGGGTTACTTGTTTTCCACAATATTATAAATTCGATTCACATCATGAGCGAATCTCTGAATGACTCGTGTTATATTACTTGGTGGTAGCATACCTCGTATGATGAGACTTCCTAGTTGCTAATTACTTCATGAGGTTATGGAAACATGCTCACCAACTTTAAATTCTCGGATCGCAAGTGGTTTATTAATGTAGCAAAGGTTCAAATCAAATTTCCAAAATAGATATAAGACCCTTGCATTGACGTCCATAATGGGCCCGTAGCACCGATTGCCACCTCTTCGCCCTTTTACTTATAAAAAAGAAGTTGACAACTTAATTTTCTATGTGGAAAAAGTACTGACCACGTTTAACAAATACCAACTATAATGTGATAATTATAAAGTTACTCATGACTTTGGGAAGTTGACAAATTTTTAATAACTCACAACACAGAAATTACATATGTGTGTGTACGCGCGCGCGTATCCACGCACTTACTAAGATATATTGCAATTTATTTGTGATAAAATAAAATTTTGCTAAGAACGCTGAAACCCCACCTATTAATTGATGGAATCTTATGCCTGCTAAGAATTCTTGATTTGGATACAATATGTTCAAATCACATCATCTTCCGCCTAAAGTAATCTTGAGGGTCACGTTTATCACCGAGGAGACGCCTTCCCATGAATGTTAAACGGGCTAATCCTTTTTCCCTATTTTGTTTAGATAAGCGGTCTTATCCAGCATACTTTTTGAGAGTTTGGTGATCATTATAAAGGGTTGTTAATTTTCTTTTAAATATAAATGAATTCCAATATGTTTAGTACATTTTAATACAGAAAATCATTTAAGGTTAATGTGGGTTCGTAAGGTTTTACTTCCTAGAAACATTCATGAGTGATTAGTAAATCTCACATGTTGATTCTGGATTCTTTGCAGAACTAACATTTCCAGCCTGAAGAACTATAATGCTAACAAGGAGTATGTAGAAGTACACCGTGCTTCCATAACTTTGATGAATTACACCACACAGCAAAACAGATTAAGAGAGAAAGAGAGAGACAGCCACACACACACGTATATGTATATATGTATTTATGTATTAAGCAAAAAATAATGGGTAGCGACATGGTCATAAACTCAGTATTGGCGTCTTTCTTACCATTGAGAATCCTCCTGCATGGTAATCTCAGCGTCAATTAGACTCATACTCGAGCAAATGCGGTATGAATTCACTTGTAATGTATGTCATACATAGTATTTTGCATCTTAGGCTATCAAGATGAACCCAACACCTTCTTTCCTCATTTGAGGAAAAGCACTACTCTTCCTCTTTTTTTGTAGCCGTAGTCACCAAAAGACTCATGATGTCGCAGAAAACAATCTTGGTCGAGGCAATATTCAATGCTTGCCATTCCCGAACCACACAATCATCCTTGACAATAAGTGATGGTGTTGACATGGCCAATCTGCCATGTGGTGATGAGCAAGAGTCATATCGCTTCTACATTATGGTACATACGCAAGAATCATTATCGTCATCATCACTGTCGCTCGGCTCACTGCAGGACCAACAAGGCAATGCTTATCACAAGGCATCAAAATCAGGGAAAAAGCAATAAAAGTCAAGTAGCATCTGGAGAAATATGAAGTAACAAAAAAAAAAAAAAAAAAAAAAAGAACTAGGGAGTTCACTCAACTGAAAAAAGCCCACAAAGATTGTTTAGATGAGATTATTTATACAGCCTACTCGTTCTTCATCATTTCTTTTTTTGCAATGGGTGAGAGTTCCAAGCATCCACAGATCTGATTTTATCTAGCAGGGAGCAATGAATCTACAACCACCACCGTTGCTTCTGTTTGGCTATTATTAATGCCAATGGCTTTCTTCTCGAGTACCCCTACTCTATTTTCTGCTTAATTGGCATAAAGGTGCCTACGCATCATATATGGACAGAACTCAGATGGATACTCAAACTCAAAGGCAAGGAAGCATATTCAAAAGCAAAGAGATTGAAGGGAGGAATCTAGTGATCTGTTCGCCAAGTTTGCTTCAGGTTATATGCAGTTGAAAGGATGCACTCATCCTCAGACAGATTAGTTTATTTAAGAAAACGATGACCGATTAGCGATGGAACATGTATCACCACTTTTCTGCTGGCAGGAAGAAAATTAGGAAATAAGAAGAGTACAGCAACTTGTGCAGACAAATGACAATGGATTCCAAATAGACACCCAACCCACCATACACTACTATTGCAGCAACTTTTTCACAGACAAATCAAACTGTGTCGACTTTTTCTTAGGAGAAGACGAGTCTCTGGCCATCAAATTCCATGTCTTATATTCACCCAATGCAGAAGCCAAATGAAGCTGGAACATCCAGAAAAATGACAATTGTCTTTTTTCTTCACTATATTTAGCTCATCATTCGTTGGTTTTGATTTTCAAGGGATATTTATGGGCCTATGGTCAGTATGAAGACCTACTACTCTCTTGTTAGTAACATAAGGATAGGCTTTCCTAAATTTTTCATATCCATTGTCTATATTCCCTTGCCTTTACCCTTCTCTATCTGGGATATATACACGTATATCACATTTGAACTTCACTAATGCTTTTCAATTTAGTCATCCGAAGAGTGCAAGGACAATCCACATGTTTCACCTATAACTTGCTGCCAGCAACAATTTCGTTACAGCTTTACAAGATTAGTATTACATGCACGAATTCAGAAAGATCATTAAACCTGTGTCACACCTTCCAATAAATTAAACATGAAAAGAACACAAATTGACATTGCAGAACATATATAGCAGTCCAGAACAAGAGCTGACCAGTGGACCAGTGAGAAGGCACATCCTTTCAAAATTAAAGCAACAGATCTGTTTGATCATGAGCATCAAACCAACCATATGCAACGTGAAGGATCAGATAAAACCATTAATCATTTGGCACTTGTAGAATCACTATCTTCCCTCCCCTTACTTAAAAAGTCATCACATTCCCCACTCCATTATGTCATGCTTTCATTCAAGTGTAGGCACTCAATTTTGTTTGTGGCCATACTTAAGGAGATATTGATTATGGTCCAAAAGGGTTCACGCATTGCTTAATGTCTGCTTCGTTTTTATGAGAGCTAGGTCAATCTCATCATCATCTATTCTCAGCCATAGATTTCAACAAAAAAAATTCTCCACTATGTCTTTGCAGGTTTGAATACTAAATCTTCCCAGGTACATGGAGAATCCTTACAAATTCGAAGTGATGACGCAAATCAACCCTCAACCAACATAACTAGAAGCCTCTAAATACCTCCTAGGTTGGCATTAAAATAACAGACCTTACTGTCAACATTCATTTGGCAAGGACTAAAGTCTGAACATATATTAAAAATATGAAGAGTGAAGATGATCTCGGACAGTTGAACTCTGAGCACGTTAAGCAAAAGGACTGATAAGGAGGTCTTAACGAGATAAATTATGCAATTTAAGGCCTTCTTTCTCCTCAAATATCATAATCTGTGAATTCTCTGGTGCAGTTTTCAATAATCAAGAAGGCTCAATGTTTTAACAGTAAGAATCCGAATCTAATGAATATTGTAAGGGAAAAGTAGACTGCTAGAAAGCAAGTCTAGCATCGACCTTTCCACTTTAGACCATGAAAAAGAGTTTTCCATTGATCTATTTCAGTGGAAAAAGCTAAAAACCTTCTTACAAGCAACTGGCCATTGTCACAGAAGACGGCCCAATCATATGGTCACAATGTCTAAAAGAGTGTCAAGCTTCAGCCAATCCTTGACAAGCCCTAGATATGGCTTCTCAATTTTATTGGATTTCAAAACTATTGTTTAATAGATAAGCTGACAAGTTCCAGACATGGGAAAGCATAAACTGCAAATGTATTGTGAAACTATTAAACGGGTGAAGAGAGAAACAAATTATGTAGCGCAATAATGGAAAAATCTTGACCGACCTTGCTTCAGTTAAGCATCACTAAAGCTCTAGTTGCTCAAACAAGTTAGTTTATTAATTATAACAATTTAGATTACACCACCTTACCAAGCATTTCCCCTCTAAGTGGAGGCGACCGCATGGATCCTCTTAACCCATTGAGCTTTTGCTTATACTGTGTTCACCAGTAATATTAAGTATAGACAAACAAACAACAGTTAGGTACTTCCCGTTCTCAATGACTAATATGAAACCATTGCAAGCATGAAGTTAAATTGTAGTTACGGCAGCAAATATTAACTTGCCATGGCATGCTGAACTAATGGTATTACAACTATTCATTTCCAACCTTTGGCAAACTGAAGTATCAAAGGGAAAAACGATATTAAGAGGAACTTTTCTCCTTCACTAATGGAGACTGCCATCAAAGGTCAAAATCCTCTTTCTTTCACACTTTTAGACTGTACTCAGAACCAAGCACCAGCCCCGGTATTAGAATATCACACCACATAACTTCTGTTTATAGTTGCAAGAAAACCTCAAAAGTCACTTTACTAAGCTTTCTTAGCTGCATCATCCCTAGTAAGGCCAGATACAAGACCAGTACTAACCAGTCAGCACCCTCCACAACTATTGTAAGATCATAACAACTATTTTCTCTGTTTTCTCACCTAAGAAGATAATAAGAACCATAAATCCTGCCCTTAACAGCCACCCACCACAATTTGAAGAACCACAATTACAACAACAGTGTCTAAGCTTTAATAAGATTGAGGCAGTTCATCCTAGAAAATGCAACATTAACCACCTGAATAAAACTTATAATCACAAACATGACAGCTTACAAACTTTTAAGAGAATAATCAAACATTCAACATACTACTAATGTGTCATACCTCGGTTGAAACTCCAACACCTCGGTGAGACTGTTGCCATTGCTGTCATTCCACTGCACCTTCCTCCTAGTCTTCTCGGAGGTTCTAATCATGCCACCACGTCTTGGCGGCAACAACGACTTCACCTCGCTGTCCTCTTCTACATCACCATGACCCTCATCCTTTCCAGAGTCTACATCACTCACAGGCTTCACAGGCTTCTCATGGTAGCCATTTGCATCCTTAGCGATCTCACCCATCAACAGTTGCACCGCTACTTACAACAGGACCACCAAAATTTCTTCTGATGCCGAGTCAAAACCCACTTTAAAAAACCTTAAGCAAAGACAAGATATGCCAGGTCTTCAGGTTGAAAGGAAAACCCATTTGCCCAAATTGCTTAAGAATCACGCGATCACAAAGAACCGACACCCCCAATCCAAAACATGGCGATCATTTTGGAGGGAGGCGTTAAAAACTATAAACCCAAAGCACGCAAAGACGAAAGTCAACGCCCGCTTCTTGACCCGACCCCTCGAGCTAATCGCCGAAGAAAAAAACCGAAATGGGCAACGACCCAACAATCCCCAGGTGCTGGAAACGACGGCAGAAACGGAAAGCCCCCAAATTTGCAGCTGCAGATCGAGTTGATCTAAGAAACGAATGCTAATCTCGAACTCGGGATATGAAAGATTGCCCTCCGACACGGACGAAAACAGCTAAAACCCAAGAACCCAGAAAGGAACAAATGCAAGATCGCTACAGAGCCTCGACTTGGAAGCGGTATGCTCTGCATTCGATCGAAATGATGGGGAAACGAGGGGACGAATATGCGCATTTATGATGACGGAAAGCGAAGCTGGGTAAATGGGGAAATGAAATAGAATATGGAGTTCGGGTTGGTGGAGGACACGTGAACATAAATTGGTCTTCGGTCTTCGCGGTCTGCGGGGCCCCCTCGCAAGCTAACTTTCTCCCATGGCGTTCGCGCTGGTGACGTTAGTTAATATCGTTACGGTAGAGACCGCGGAGAGACTTGGAAGATCTAGCATGGCGTGAATTCAATTATAAGATGCACTTATTAGACCCGTCAATCGGTTGCGTCGGGTTGAAAGTAATCGGTCCAGATTAACTCATTTGCATGAAATGAAACTTATCTTTTTATCATAAATTCTTGTCCCATTAGTTATCGAAATTTTTTGGTATGCATGTACATTGATCTTAACTATTAGGATCATTGAATTCAATAGATTCCAAGTGAGACCCGCCAACATATGTTAGGAGTGTTAGGATGTTGTTCGAGGGTCCAAACAAATTGTTGCACGGTCCTTACTTTTTCTCTTTACTCATCTATCCGGACAGCTAGCCGATCATAGTACCTCGTACTGTTGCTTAAAAGGCAGGGCTGCTTGAGCGGAGCTTAAATTTTAACATGTGGAAATTGCTTTGTTAGAGATTGCAGACATTATCAGAGCAAAAATACCTTGAAGTTGCTGGAAGGCAGAGAAAATTGCAAATGTGTAAATAAGTGAGTTACGTACGGATAAAGGTCGACTAAAGGGAAACCCAATTCTTGCAGCAGCAGCCAAAAAACAATGGAAGCACTTCTCTGCGCTCGGTGACCATAAAATCAAGAGATAATCATTGAAATACTAGTCTCAAATTGGGCTATAGACAGAATCATCTGATAGACTGGAGTCCATACTTTTGAAAAACAAAAGCGTGGCGTAATCAAAATCAAAAGTTCCGATCAGTTGTTTCTAACAACTACTCTTTTTTTTAATATGACCGTCTGACACTCAAAATATTGTGGTATAAAAAGCCGCTTAGGTAGAGAGGGTGATAACAACGACACTTCACCATAAAAAGAAAACACCAGAAACAACCTCAGAAAAAGAGTATGATGAAAAAGACGGCAGACCTGTATTGATTGTTAACTTCATTCAACTCTAAAAAATAAATATTTACAAATCAAATTATGACCACATCTAGCTGACTATTTCATAAGTCAAAAGCGTGGAAAAGTCAAGCTAATTGACCCATGAATCCTCTCAAGGCCCCTAATTTACAGCAATGGAAAAAAGGTTATGTTCGGCAAATGAATGCAAGAAGAACCATACTACTTCACGTGTCTCATTTTCTGAATAATGATGAGCAAGAACCAGGAAGCTAGGTCTAGCCAACTGAGAGCTTGGAAGGAGCAAGCGACTGCTCTCCTTGTAAAGTAAATTTGACAAAATGTAACAGTAAGAGAACTCCAGAGGTGGGCAGCAAAATGATGGTGGATAATCCACCATACTCGCCACGAGAGAACCTGGTCACTCCCTAATGAAAATGTAGGAGTCTAGCCATGTAGAACGGATTCAAAAGGGAAAGCTAGCAGCCTAGCAATTTGTGGCATAAGCACGACTGACCGAGACCACCTCCATCGCCATCGGTCCAATAGGTAGCAAACACGCCTCACTAAAGTTGTCCAAGCATTATTAATGACATAAATTGGCTAGACTCCTTTCACTGGAAATATTTAGTAATCTAAAACTTCTGGTAAACAGAAAAATCACAGAGGTCACATAAGCAGTTGAGAGGAACCTACCTGTAATTCTACCATTATGTTCATCAACCTTTTCTCCAGCTCAAATTGGCATTTTGTCTGACTCAATCTACAATGACAAGGCGCTTGCTCTGAACCAGCATGTGTTGAGAGAGGTTTGGCCAAAAACCCATAAGTAAGAATGCGTCCTTGATGCAGATCAAACAAATTGCCTTCTTTGACAGTTGGGTGCTTGAGTAAAGAGATGGATTTGTATCTCAAAACTCTAAGATCATGAACTAGAAAAAATCTTTACCAAGAAAATCAATACAATCATTTACACAATCCAAGTTCATGGGTTCAGCCTGACAAAGTCTACAATTGAAATCCCATATTTCCTTCTGCTGCAGATTATACCTTAATCACACCAAAATAGTAATCCACAAAATTTGGTACATCTAATTAAACATTCACAACAATTTCTGCATGAAACTATAGCTTTGTCCTCCAGGATCTTCAAAAAAAAAAATCAATACAATATGTATGTCGTAAATAGCCTTTCCTAAAAAGAGTTGCCATTAGGCCTTTCCCCTTCAACTGGTTTTCAAAACATCAGATTATCAGAGAATCTTAATTGCTCTCCTGATGAATCACCGTTCCTGTTTCTTGGAAGCTTGGCATTAATCAGCCATTAGGCTTATTGTCATCAACCCTTTAAACAAATGTGTCATGTGCAATGAGAAAAAATGTTCCATTTAAATCTTAAGCATCTCATCAACTCTCATTTAAGATTTATCAATGCTTCAGTTGAGTCAACCCACTGTGGCCATGAAACTTCTACCACAGAGTTCATAATGAAGTTTGGGAAACAATTTCTAGAACTTTCCACGAGACACAATCAAAGCCAATGTTAGTAGATCTTTAATAGCTTTTAAAGAACTAGATTGCTCCCAAATGTAACACTAGCAACTGCACGTGGTGGTGATGCATAATTGATGATGCCACAAATGCGGCGCTGAAGACACCAGAAATGTACTAATCAAAGTGAAGGGCTTACTCCGGTTGTCTAACTGATTGATTCTTCATATTCGTACTCATTTTTGGTACCATTTTTCTGCTTATTTGCAGGGCATACGATTGACGTATGAACAAACCAGCAGAACTTTTAATGTAGGGTATATACATGAGTGAAGGACAAACATTACATATCTACCACAAGATCCATATGCATAATGGCCCCATGGAGCAAGTGGCAGCCACGAATTAAGATCCCCTAGTTCCTCTATAAGGTGCAATCAGTCAGACTTGAACAAAAGAGTCTTCATTTGTTGGCAACAAGTCACTTAAGCAAAATTTCTAGTGACTATATTCATAGCAAAACAAATTAATGATTTAATAGAATCAGTTGCTCATTGCCGACCATGAACAGGCAAGAGTAGCCTACCTAAATGAAGAGAAGAAATACAAAATAAAGGAGCAACTATCAGTGACCTTCATTCCAGCTCAAATTCAGGTCCCGGCCGCATCAACATGCTCTCCGATTCAAGCTGAGCCAGCAACGGCCCGCTCGCATCGCCGAATCTCAAATTCCGATTACAGGACAACAACCCAAACAGCCCGAAGCCGACAACGACGACCCCAATGGCATGCACGATAAACAACAGATTCATCAGCGCAACGCCCCGCAAACTGTCCTCCTCAAGAGCACATTTCACATCAAGATCCCACTGTCCTGTCGAAACCCTCAACTTATGACACCCCTTTAAGGCAAACATATCAGTACCCAAATTCAGCCCAGCTTGCAAAGCCCAAGTCCCCTTGAACACCAGACCAGACGACAGCAAGTACTCTGCAAAGAACGCGGAGGGCCTCACCCCCAAGTACAAGCAAGAACCGGCACAAACCAGACTCAATTTCCCCAACAGCTCATACACGGGCGCGCCGAGACCGCCAACCCCCTTCCCGATCACCGAATACTCCACCAAGAACGCGACGCCCGCGACGACAAACGCGTACCCTTCGCTCACCGCGGCGCCGTCGACGTACTCCTTCAAGATCACGAGGACGAGGAGGGCCCAGAAGAGGAAGACAGCGGCGGACTGCTGGAAGAAGGCGAAGCGGTAGGTGGGGTGGCCGGAGAAGGTGAGGAAGAGGAAGAGCTCGGAGAAGGAGGCGATGGGGAGGGCGAGGAGGAGGGCGTAGAGGTCGAGGTTCTTCCACCTGGGATCCGCGAAGTACCAGGGCTTGGATCTGTAGGAGGAGGGGCTCTTGAGGTAGAGGGAGTAGGAGCAGAGGAGGCGCCGGAGGCCGACGGGGAAGAGGAAGAGGAAGGCGGAGAAGTGGGTGGCGAGGGACGCCATTTTTGCCGAGATCGTAACGCGGCGGTCGGCGGCGGCGGCGGCGGTTGTTCTGGTTCTTGATGCGGGGGGGTGGAACGGTGATGGCGTCAGTTGGAATTTTTCTTCAGGAGTGGTTTGGATTTGGGTGTGCAGTCTGCACGACGTTTGGCTCCGTTGCGTTCGTCTCCTGGGAAGAGAAGGTTCTTTGATTTTTGTTGATGCTGTGCCCAAAAGACAAAAATAATATATGAATACACCAAAAAAAAAAAAAAAAATTAATACATTGAAAACCCCAAATCGATACATCTGTAATAAATTTACTTCAAACTATTTTTTTAACTATAAAAAATCCCGAACTGGTATACTTGTAATAAATTTACCCTATATTAATTTTCGTTAAATTTTATTGTCAAATTATTAAGTTAAATAACAATTGACAAATGGTAGTATATCAATTTGGGATTTTACGCTTCTGTTTATCACAGTTTACATTTTTTATGATTTTTTTGGTAGTATTAATCCATTTAGTTGATGGTATATTTGTCGCAAATTTATTAGTTTTGGATTTTTTACGGTCGAATAAATTAGTTTGAGGTAAATTTGTCATAAATGTATCGATTTATGATTTTTTTATGATCAGTCGATAAATTTATCATAGGTATACCTAGGGGTGTGCAAAATACCCGGAAACCGCCCGGACCGCCCGGAACCGGACCGGAACTGCCCGGAACTAACAGTTCTTGAGGGAACCGGTCCGGTTCCCTGGTTCCAATTTATGGGAACCGATGGGTACCGGTCCGATTCCCGGTTCCATGGGCGGATCCACCCGCCCGCCCACTCGGACCGGACCGGAACCTTTTTAATATTAAAAAAAAAATTACTAAAAAAAACCCTAGATCTCACTCACTCCCTTCATCTTCGGCTTCTAATCCTATCACCATTTTGCTACATTTACTTCTCTCGTCGTCCGCATCTCCATGTACTTAAATTTGGTTTTTCTTTATTTGGCTTGCTTTGATATCACGTAATCGTTCTATGTTAAAAACCAAAATTATTTCACGTTAAGATCGGTTCCATGGATCCATCCGGGAACCGGACCGGACCGACGGTCCGGTTCCCGAGTGGATCCATGCAATAAACGGGTGGATCCCGGTTCCAATTTTTTGGAACCGGTCCTTAGTAGGCAGTTCCTGGTTCTAGGTCGGGAACCGCCCGCCCGGACCATGCACACCCGTAGGTATACCAGTTTTGGGATTTTAATTGTCAAAAAAATAATTTTTGGTAAATTTATCACGGGTATATAAATTTGAGGTTTTTCAGGGTATTAACCAAAAAAAAAAAAAAATCTTAGACAAAACATCTCCTCAAGCAAAACAATAAAAAAGATAATGACACAAACAGCCACTGAACAAAAAATAATATGCAAAATGACATTATTTTACCCCAAAATTATTAATTGAATTTGATTAAAAAGGAAGAGGCAGCATTTGAGGGCCTCTATATATGGACTACGTTCAAGATAAGAAATATGCAAAAGAGAGAAAATGTGAAATTTTTATATATTTTGATGTATTCTAATAGGAGAGTACATAAGGTTATTTATGTAGTTTATTAAATAACTATCTAATATATTAATCAAGGATATGACAATTACAAAGAGACTGGAGAATAGGTATGCAAAATTAAGGGAAATATTTCAAATATCTCTAAAACCTATCGCAATTATCTCTAATACCCTCTCAAATGCAATGTGAAATTGAAAAAGTCAACTTGCTTGTTAATAAAAGATCCTAAAAACACCTGGTGTATTCCTGAAGTGGTTTGATGTGCTGACGATAGATTAGGCAAATGTTGACTTGGCTGCTTAAATGGATATTATATGTTGCTATGACCACTACACATGCTATGTGACGAGGGGCTATCTTCCTTGCAGGTGGCGAAGGCTACCGTAACACTCGGCCAAATTAGTCCTAAACATTTTATAATTGTGTCAATTTAGTCCATTCGGCCAAAATTGGCTAGCCGGCATTGACGTAAACATCGATTGTCCGGTGAAAGTTGACATGGCAATTTTTAAAAAAAATTTTAAATATTTTTAAATATTTTTTGAGTTTTTAAAATTTTTTTTTTCTTTTTCCTTGTTCTCATTCCTTTGGCTGACGGGGCTCGTCCCCGCCAATCACTAGCGAAGGTGAGCCTCGCCCAGCAACAACGAGACCGCCAGTGCTAGATTTGGCGAGGTCGAGCCTCGTCATCCTTGGGCGAGGAGCCTCGCCAGCCACTAGCGAGGTTGACCCTCACCTTGGATCTAGCGAGGCTTGGCCCTGCCCAGCCATGGCGAGGGTCGACCTCGCCGGTGTCGGCGAGCTTGGCTCTCGTCATGGCTAGGCGGGGCCAAGCCTCACCAAACCTCACCTCTCGGCCGATGCCGGTCGGCCGAGGAAGGAGAAGGTGAAAAAAAAAAATTCAAAAATTCAAAAAATGTTTAAAAATTCAAAAAATAAAAATAGAAAATATATATATTTAAAATTTGCCATATCAGCTTTCGCCGACGGTTGGTGTACACGTTAGCACCGGCCGGCCAATTTTGGCCGGATGGACTAAACCGGTACAACCGTAAAATGTTTAGGACTAAATTGGCCAAAAAAAAAAAGTTTATGACTGAATTGACACAATTATAATATATTTATGACTTTTTTGGTAAGTCTCCCTCTTCTATATATGTGTGTAACATCACAATGAAGATAAAAATCAAAGAAAAAAATATTTAAAATATTTCTAGGGAAAATCATAAATATCTATTAAAGTTCATTTTCTTATAGGAAAACAGGCGGGGCTAGAATGTGTTAGATGACATCAAATTTAAGTCCTTCGACCAAACCACCCCCAACCCCCCTTTGCCCCCAGCACTCTCAACAAATTCCCTACCTTTTTCCACCCATGAACATCCCAAATCTCTTGATCCATTGTGGTTTTCGGGAGCACATGGCTATCACGGTTTGATCAAACGAAAGAGACCATGAGTGAAGGAGAGTGCAGTGCTAGAGCAACCAGTTCGTGGATTTGGTGTGCCATCACAGGCTCGTCCAAGTATGACTAGGAGCAAAATTGAGTTGAGCTACTCGCGAATATCTTTGGCTTGGATCGATGGTTGCTCAACAGTGAGTGGCTTGATTTCGAGTCGAACTCAAGCTTGGCATTGAAACGGCTCATCTTGATTATAGAACGAGTGTTGCCATGCAAAGCACAGCAGGAGATTATAAGAAATTCCATATGAAATAACTAATGAGATATTGACAAAGTTAATATAACTAGTTGTGCCCTAATTCGCTTGTTCAAACTTTTGAGTAAAAATGAAGATATAACCAGATATCTTAATGGGTTTGGATGAACCCTTTCGATAATGATGAGTAGTGGCCATCTGAACAAACATAACCATAAATTGGTGATCACTTTTGATGGGCTTATAAGCTTACTTTGGTTCAAAGTGGCTTACCGATGATTAGGAAGAAGTAGAGAAACTTGCTTCCGGAGTGGATTTAATGTTCCATTGAATAATGGAGTACTCGCATCGTTCTTACTTACGTCAATTGCGGTGAGGAAACTCCACGCAACGCAAAGTCCATCCCCTACTTCTGAATTGGATTTGTCGGTGGTTGTGACTTTTCTCCTAGAAAAACATTTACGACCTCCAATTGCTATAATTTCATGGAGTCCCTTACCACCATGTGAGCTTATAAATTCAACAATCAAAGTTCAAGATCCTCCAATAGGAAAGTGGATGATGGGTAAATAGTGTTATGACATTTTTCTTCATTGACCCGGTCCACAACTATCTCAAACATAACCCCACATCTTTGTTGGTAGAGTCACACGACTTTATTGATCTTTCGTTAAATTATCAAAAAAGAAGTACTGGGAATTTGATAAGAGATGGATAACAAAAGCTTCAGAAATGAGCAAGGGAGTTGGCTCAGCAGGACCGGTGAAACATGTCTCTCTTATCAAAGCCGTTAAATTTATCTGTTCATCGAAAGAAAAAGGAGAAATGACCTATATGAACACTAAAGACTGGTCTAGGAACTTAGTTTATTTAATGATGTGACATTATGTTATTGGGCATTGAAAGTACTGTTTGCTCGTTTAAAATGGATAAAATTATCATAAAAATTCCTAAATTTATTACATTCGTGCCAATTTAATTTTAAATATTTTAATTGTATCGATTGAGTCCTAAATTTTTTGATAATTTGCTAATGTAGTTCATTAGAAAAAATATCCAAAAAGTCATAAATCTATTGTACGGCGATTAATTCAGCCCTAAATCTTCTAATTGTGTCAATCCAGTATTAGACCTTGAGGGTTTGAAATATCATCAATTTCTCAAATAAGAATCTAAATTGAATTAGGGCTAAGAATAGACCTTATTTCAAATAACGACCTAAAATGGTTGTGTCAATTTTAAACAATGGCTTGTCCTTATCAGCTAATTAAGGGCATTTTCATTTTTTACATTTTTTTCTTTCATTTTTTCTTTATTTTTTCATTTTTTCTGTTTTTCCATAAAGATGACAAAATAAAAAAAAAAAGGAAAAAAAGAGCGAAACTTAAAAAAATAAATAATAAATAAATAAAAAATAATAAATAATAATAATAATAATAATAATAATAATAATAATAATAATAATAATAATAATAATAATAATAAAATAATAAGCGAAAGGTTGGCCTAGCCCTCTTGCTTGTATAATTTTCTTTTTTCTCTTTTTTTTTTTACTTTTTTATGTTTTAGCCTTTTTTCTCTTTTTAATTTTTTGAAACAAAAAATAAAAAAGAAAATGACAGAAAAATGAAAGAAAATAATTTAAAAAATGAAAAAAAAAAATGCCCTTGATCAACTAGTGAGGTTAGACCCTTTTTTGAGATTGACGTAGCCACTAGATAAGGACTAGCTATCCCCATTGGCCCATGCGTGAGTGCTACAAAAACCCCCCACTAGCTTGGGCGAAGGTTACGACCCTTACTGAATCTAGAGAGGGCTCGCCAACCCTCACTTTGGCCAATGAGGGTGTTGCTAGCTGTTGTGGGTCACAATGAGGGCGCTACGGCCCTCTCCCACCCTCTTTGTGGTTAACAAGGACCTAAACGAGGGCCACAATGCCTTTGCCTCGCCGGATCTGGCGAGCCCTTGCTGTGGCTGGCAAGGGCATCAGGAGCCCTCACCCAGGCTATCACAAGCCAAAATGAAGGTGCCATATCCCTCGCTTGCGTTCACTATGAGGCCCACAACACTCACCTACCGTGGGTCCTCACCTAGGGCCTATGGGGCCGTCGACCTTTGCTCAATGGCCGATAGAGGTTGCTTGTGGCCCTTTGTAAAAATAGGGAAAAAATGAAGAGAAAAATAATAAGAAAATTTCTATAAAAAATTTCCAATTAGTGCTGGCTATACTATATAAGACAATCGACATTAACTAAACCACGACATTAGTTATATCCAATTAAAATTAGCCAAGAACAAGTAATTAGCAATTTGTTAAAAGGTTTATGACTAATTTTGCAAATCGTTAAAAGGTTTAGGATTAAATTAGCACAATCGAAATGTTTATGATTGAATTGGCAAGTTGTAGAAATTTTTAGAATTAAATTACCACAATCGAAAGTTTTAGGATCGAATTAGTTACAATACAATAGGTTTAAAACTTTTTGGATAATTTTCCTATAGTCCATCCAGTCAATTTTAGTTAGAAATTACTAACATAGACATTGGTTATTCTACATGACATGGTTGATGTTAACGTTGACAAATTTTTTATATATTTTTTAAATTTTTTTTTTTTTTTTTTTTTTTTTTTCTTTCTTTGTTTTGTTTATAACTTTGGGCTGGTGCCACGAGCAAGGGCCTCCATACCCTCGCAAAGACCCAAGCAAGGTTATTGGGCCCTCACCCAAATCCAAGTGAGGGTCATGACATCCTTGTTAGCCATAGGCATGGGGCTCGCGACTTTCACTTGTGGTTGGTGACGGTGTTGCTGCTCTTGCCTAAATCCTGGAGAGGGTTGGGGCCCTTGCGTTGCCGACCTCTCTTGGATCTAGGCGAGGGCCCGACACCCTCGCCTGTGGCCAACAAGGGCGCGAAGGCCCTTGCCTAGACCTTGCCTATAGCCGAAGAAGGTCAATTAGTAGCCTCACTAGTCCACAGTTGGGAAAAAAAGGGAAAGAAAAGAGAACAAATTAAATATAAAAGAATAGAAAATTAAAGAAATTGTCCATGCCAACGATTTGCAATCAAAATTAGCTAAATGAACTGCTTTGACAAATCGTCAAAATGTTTTGGACTCAATTGATACAATTGAAAGGTTTGTAACCGATACAATGAAATTAAGATTTTTTTTTTTTTTTTTTGGTAATTTTCCAGTATAAAATGTCTACTTATAGTTATAGCATACCTAACATTGTTCTCAGAAAAAGAATCACGCGAATCAATTCAAGCAATGAATATTATAAAATTCTGACTTCTCTCACTAGTTATTCAAATCGAAACCATCTACTTCGAGGTCACGTTTCTCCAACGTAGTAGGAAGGCATTCTGAATCCTCCACCGATGAAAAAGAAGCAAACCCTTGACTTTGTTCCTCGAACTGTCCAAAAAACCAGAACCATCAGATGTTCAAAGACTCCACCATCTCCTTCTTCATCAGTCGGTCTCCACTCTCTCCGAACGAGTCCTTTTCAGCCACCCACCAGCGAAATTGGGAGTCCACACCCCACGACGATTCACATGTGTTTTGTGCAGTTTGAACTTTTGAATCGAGAAGGGAAGATGGAAGTCTCCAACTGGGTTCGTCCCTCCCTTTCCTTCCCCGCTGTCTTTCAACACACATTCCTGGTCAAAAAGTCAGCCGAGTCTCCCAATTCATTTGCACCGTCCAATTCGGTCACCGTTTTTCGCACGGCCTTGTTCCGTTCAACGAAAGTGATGCGAGCGCATCCCGAGAAGTTTCAGATCTCGAACGCTCTTGAGCTTCATAGAACGCTTGTCTAGACCTGCCGCATCAAACAAGTACTGATGTAAGGTTTATCATGCTAAACTTTAGTTAGTTGAATATCGAGATTTTATCAAATACGGTAGCCCCGACAACAAGCTTGAAGTGTCCATATATTTCCCATTTTGCGATTGAGAATCCGTAGAAATGAGCTTTGCATACTTGTATGCAGATGGAATTCTTCGTTATCCTGCCTAATCCGATGCGCTTTATGTTGGAGGTTTGTTTGTCAAAACAAACTGAGTGTTTTTTCTTTGTCTCACATAGGAAAAGTGGGAGGGAATTGGCCAATTTAAAAGTGTGGGATTTCCTTTTCGTACTTAAAGAAATAATTGGGTGGGGCTAGACTCCACTATACTCCCGCATGCGTGTGCACGATTATTTGGCGCACTTAAGTAACTCAAATGTTGCTTTTTAATTTGAGAATTTTTGAAAATGAAATATAAAATGAAAATTCAAAATTCTATTTTAAGAAAAAAAAACTATTATTCCGAATTTTTATTTGTGTTTTTTCGATATAACCTTTGAAAAATTACTTATTAGGTTTGCAACTTTTCTCGAAAGGTTACAATTGTTCGGTTTTCACTTTTTCCAAAGAATCGCATTTGTTTATCCGAACAATTTTTCTAAAGGACGTGTTTGTTCATTCTTTGGCAATTTTCATGAAGAGTTGCAAGATTGTTTTATATATATACTCGTTATTTTTCGAAAAAACGAGAGTGATCATTTTCATCTTTTTCGAGCTTTCTGTCTGAAAAACTACGGCTATTCTTTCAATTGTTTCCTGCAGAGGCGCGAAAATACAAGAACTTATTATCTAATATTTTAATTCGAGACTTTGTTGTATCCTGGAAGATTTTTGCCGATGACCATTAGCAACGTTGTGAGGCAAATAAATCCTTAAAGAAAGTGATATTACGCCTCAAAGTCCAACTTGAGTTTTCTGAATATCCATATTCATTGTTCTACCCAATTTGAAGCCATATTTTCCCAACACTTTAAGCATCCATTCAGGACTAATTCATCCACAGCCGGTTTAAGACTCGCGGAACGAACGGTTGAGATTCACCCGGTCCCTGACGAGCCCGACCTGGACACGGCTTTCCCTTGTCACCGAACAGTTGCCAAGGCGTGCGAGGCCGAGTGGGTCCATGCTCCCCCGGAGAGAATGGAGCCATTAGAATTGCAGATTCAGATCCTTCTTTCTTCCTTCCCCAAAAATCAGGGGACCACAGAAAAATAACGCAGACGAGAGACCGTGTACAAGTGACATACGTGGTTCCTGAAATTCCAAGCCACCAGAACGTGTGGCTCTTGATGCTCCATGACCCCCTAATAAAGAAACGGGAGGCTCTCATCATCACACCACACCCCCAAAATATCACCTCCTCCCCAGAGCACAACACCAGGCAAAGTACTCAAACCACACACATTCGCCCCAACCTTGCACAGAACCAGAAGAAACCCAAGTCGATCCTACTGCTTGAGCTTGAGCTTCAGCTCGAGCTTCTTGCTTGGTTCTTGATCTTTTTGTTGTTGCTTCAGTCGTTGTGATGGCAGCGACATCGATCTCCGCGGCGAACTTGAAAGGTGGGTTCGGGTCTTCCTTCCATGGGAGCTGGGGGAGCTCGACCATGGGCGAGGACCACCATGCTCTGATGGCGAAATCGGCGGTGAGAGTGAAGGTAGCGAGTAAGCCGGTAAGGTGTCAACCGATGATGAAGAACGTCAACGAAGGTAAAGGGCTGTTCGCGCCGATCGTGGTGGTGACCAGGAATGTTATCGGGAAGAAGCGGTTCAACCAGCTCCGTGGCAAAGCCATTGCTCTTCACTCGCAGGTACCGGCACTCATTCTCGTCTGGATGACCATTTATAAATCAGTCTTCGTATACCTAACGTTTGTTCATATATTAAATCCGTCGGCTTTTGTGCAAGTTGATTTTGTTCTTTTAGTATATAGTTTCACCAGAGTGGCATCTGTTTCAAGCAATGGTATCGATGAATAAATGAATGAAATAGAGAGGCGATGGTTCAGAATGGATGGATATTCTAGTTCTTGGATGCAATTGAGATAGATGAAATTATAGAGATTCAAAATTATATAGGTCTATTAGATATTAAATATTAAATGTGTGTGACCTTTGCAAGAAGTAGGAGAGAAAATCAATCGATGGTATCCTTGAAATTTAAAGAAAATATTGTTTTCTGACAGATGAGGTTGTGGTTTACAAAAAAAAGAGAAAAAAAAATCAGATGGGTTGGATAATTTGTCTGAAAAATGTGTGGTTAAGCAATTTTCAGACTGTTGACATCCAAAAAATAAAAAATTTGATATTAGGAGGTACCAATTCACTTGCATTTGACAGTTTTTCCGCAATTCGAAAATTTAGGAGTTATACTCCACTTGATTTATCATACACATAACATCAAAACTGATCATAGCATACGCTCTGTATATAATCAGGTGATCACAGAATTCTGCAAGTCGATTGGAGCGGATGCAAAGCAAAGACAAGGGCTGATCCGATTAGCCAAGAAGAACGGAGAAAAGCTGGGGTTCCTTGCCTAGGACGAATCGAAGTTTGATCGTCGGTGCATTTGTTTATTTCATGGGACGAGAATGTTTTGGTCCAATTAGCATATAAATATATATATGTCCGGTCTCCCCCACATACAATTTCTACTGGCTTGTTGCTAGGGTTTCCATGTAATGTAGTCATATACTTTTGCCTCACGAGCTTCCTCATAGTTAAATCCAGTTCTTAGTTGTTGTAACCTATCGCTTCTCGATGGCTTAATGAGTTCGCCTTCAAAGAAAAGTGCTCGCGATCAATTGAAATTGCTCTTTTAGGGTTTGGAAATCTGGAAATCGAGTTTCAGATCCTCCTCGGACCCCAGAAGCACTCTCATTCCTTGCCTTGTCCTCAAGTTAAGAGTTTTGCGATGCCCCTAGTTTCCTGCGGCACAGAAAAGCCATGACAAGTCTCTACGTATATTGTCTAATCGAATCAGTAGCTTCATCTTGGTACCTTTCCTATACTTGACTGATTTTCTCATTATATCATTGATCCTAATCGTGCAGGATGCACAGTGATCGATTGCGAATAACGATGAGATGTCAAGTAAGGTTATTGAGACATACATACAGTATAGAAAGACAAGAAACATTTTGCAAAAAGCACCCGTTTGAAATACAAGATTCGTTCTTATAGCTTATCAATCCTTGCTATTTCAGCTAACAACCTTGACTTGTTCTTTAACTGTACCACGAGTGAAGAAATGTACCATTAATAACAGAGATACTGACACGCCTCTATGTTATCAAAGTCTAAACTTGATCATGGGGCAGGCTCGGGAAGCTCCCAACGAAATTCGCAGTACCCGGACAAATATGCGCAAGCCCGCCCGGTAGAAGATGGTGGGCAGGCCTGGCCTACCCACATTGGCATATCAAAATAGAAGCCTATGGCATGTCTTCAGCTTCAATTACGGTTAGCAGCTCTGGATCTCAGACCGAAACGCTGCTCGATCCAGGCCGGTCGACGGACGTTAGACCCGAAAACCAAATATCTTCTCTTGGTAACCAGTTTGGAACTGGACGATCCGGGCCGATTTCCAAGTCGTATCAACCCTATGCTCTCACCTCTACTGAGCATATCGACAGATCTCGGGCTCTCTTGCTCCAATAAAACCTTTAGAAATGAATTTTCCGAAGACTCGCGTTGTAGACATGACATTTATCAGACAAACTCATTGGGTCGTGGATAAATAGATCAATATCTATTTTTGCTGGCCAATAACTAGACAACTAGTAGCCAGTTAGAGACTCGCAGTTTTATCTCCTTGCCTAGCTAATAGAATGCTAATCTTTCTTTGCCGCGTCCTGAAAACTGAGGCCAAACACAATCTTTATCAAGAAGCCAATGGACAGGACCAATCACACAGATGCTGAAATCCAAAAGAGAGTTAAAAAATTGACACAGTTCTAGTTTATTGAGAACAAAATGTCCGCTAATTGCAGTTTTTCCCCTTCAGGCTTAATAATCTAGTGAGAGATCTTAAGGATGGAAGATCATGATTTCAAGGCAGACCTTGCTACACAACATCCCGGTCTACTCCCTGCTACTTCATCGATAAACCTTCAGATTTGAACACCACTAGATGCTTTAAATTGTCTCAGTGAAATGCAAACGCACCCCCTTTTCACTCACATCTAATATCAGATTATTTTCATTCTAAATCTTATTAAGCTCAACAAGGGGAAGAAGATCAACATTTGGAATCGTAATACAGAGGAATGCGTCACATTTTTGCCAGGAGAGTACCAAAAAAAAAACAGAGAAGCGAGATCAAAGCTTCAAGTTTATGTAGCACAGGTTCTTTGAGGTTAAACATCATGCAAGAAATATAATCAAGCAAAGGCATCACAAAAGCAGAAGTTTCCACAAACTCCACGGTATAATGACAGACTTCAATAGATCTGAAAGGTAAGCTGGACAATGCATGATTAAGTGCAAAAGGAGGAAAATGAATTCATATTGCTCATCATGTGTAATCTTCACAACAAAACGCATTTCTAATGTTTTTTTCTTAATAAGCTCGAGCAAAACATTATGGAGAAACAGCTTCAGGAGGTAAAACAAAATTGCAAACCCAGAAGGGGTTAAAACATCTCTAAAGCATATGAAGCCTTTTCTTTTTGTTTTGCGTGCTCCAGAGCATGCCAAGCTTGCTAAACCATCCACGCGATAAATATAACATTGCATTACTCTCATTAAGTCCTGCAGCTGCCACTGAAAGTAACACCAACAGAATTGGCAGCAGAGATTCAGGCAGTGTAACGTCCCCTGACTGATTTTTCCCTTCTAGAGTCATCCTGCAATAAACAAGACAGTCAAGAAGGGAAGATACATGATGTACAACAACAACAAACTCGCTATGGTAAGACTTACATGGAAGCTGTAAGTGATCTTGTCAGTGACATCCATGATTTCCTTCCACTTCCTACCAATACCCGTCTACATAAGAGGGGATCAATGCAGTTAGTATTTTATGTTGAGCAATTGAATCATCCACAACCTTGAATGACGAATTGGGAATAGGCATGGCTACATGCAAAGATACTTCACAAATCCCCAAAAATTAGGCTTTGGAGTGTGGATCTAACTACTTTACCAGCTTCAGGTCCCAGGTTTGGCAATTGAAACAAGATCCAAGTTATAAGTCCATAGGACAAAAAAAGAACTTAAATTGCATTGCCTTGGCATAATCACCGTGAACCATACGACATTGATGGTGCAGGGGCTTGAGCAGATTTAACTCATAGAAGGACAGCAGGCACACATCGGCTGCTTGTAAAGGACTAGTTTTAAAAATCTACACCTCACCAGCCACGTATGTTGCAATGTTGACTTAGATTGAGGAATGCCAGCAAATCAACTCATGTAAGCAAAGACATCACTATGGCTTGACTGCGCTTATCAACAGGACTTGATATTTTGAAAATCTAATGCTCGTTGAACTATCATAATCACTGTTAAAGAAAGTTGTCTTGGCAAGAAGCACAAGTGATCATCTGGCTGGACATAGGAGTTCATTTGCCAAGACCCAAATAGAATGACCACTGTCAAGAAGCTTCACATTCCAGCATCTTTTCCCTTTCTAGGTTTTTTTGATAAGAAGGTAGGTGGAATAGTTACAGGAAAGAACTGCAGTGGGACTTTCAAACTGTCTAAACTGATCTTAAGCCTTATAAGACGTGAACTAATCAGTGTAGACATCAAGTTCTAATACAGAAATGAGCTTGTAATTTTCATTTTCTTCTTGCATTTTATTTTTTCTTCTAAGGATGAGAAAGGATAATATTGGCTAAGCCAAGGAGACGGTGACATGAACTAATCCATAGAGCCATAAAGTTCTAATGCAGAAAGAGCTTGTCATTTTCTTTTTCTTCTAAGCATCAGAAAGAAAAATATTGGCAGAGACAAGGAGATGCTGATTGCTTTTGAAAAAACTGACGAGCTACACAATCAATCAGCTACATGATAACATGAACACTTATAAAAATATGTACATATTGACAGGAAGGAAAGATCAATGAGAGATCTTCACCACATAGTTATCATAGTATAGTTAGAGAGAATCACAACAAAACATTTGATCAATCAGCAGGCCCCATATAGGTTACTTGAATTTATTTATGCACCTGTAAAGCCTCATTTGAAGCTGTCTTTGTCCACAGAGCAAGTTTGTCCCCTCTTTGGCGCACACTAGCAACCACCCCGCAGATGTCATCTGCCTCATCGAATTGCTCTCCGATCAAACCCATCATCTACCAAGGTAAACAGATTTACCAGTTTTAGTATAAATATACTATAAAAGACTATTGAACATGTGTAACCCAAATGTGTTGTTCCTTTTCCCCATTCACTGAATTATTCGATAGGTATGTAGAAGGTAAAGAAAATGAATCAATAGGAAAGTCACTTTAAGCTTCTCACAGTTTCAAGCCACATCGCATCAAGGGTAGCCTTTCTGCTGCTGGTAACAGTCCACTTCCCTCCATTCGCACACTCGGGATCTTCCCATTTGGGTTCAACGCCGGCTTTAAATAAGTGAAAATCAGCATTTGCAGGCAACTTGCTTGGCTTAAAGATTTGATCATACAAACTGCAAGAAAATAGTTAACCATTCAATAGGTCGAAGGAACAACGAAAAAAGCAATACCAAAGCTGCTAAAAGGAATCACACGACAGTATTAGACAATACCAAAGCAACGGTCAGAGAAAAAAGCAATTATATTCAGTTCCAAAGAGAGCAATTTCAACAAATAGAACAAATGAAAAGCCACTCTCCAGTGAGCACATTATTTAAGCTGAGCTCATGCTTGAATAAGTATTATCCTACTCTTGCATGTGGAAAGTACCATTCTTTATCTTTCAACAAATTTCCTCAAGTTGACAATTCAAGTCAGAAGTCGAGCCTGCAGTTTTCCTGTCGTATTGGATATCATAAACCTTAATAATATTGAAAAAATTAAGCCAAACCAAGCCCATAGGATTCGGATTTCCTCCAGGTTTCCTTCTCTTTCCCTTCCCTTTCAGTTACACGCTAAGACGATTAGATCATCTCAACCCAGAACCTTTCCTGAACTAATCTTTTGCCCTTTCAGCAGCGCAATCAGCACATGTTCGCAGTCATCAGAAAGCTCGACCGGATCACGAATCGCAAAGGCACCCAATTACTTACTACATACCAGCAGCAAAACCCACATCACCAGATCCAAAACTACCTTTTCCATTCCACAGGAAACGAAACGAGAAAATCCCAATCAACCACACCAGCAGGCTAGACACCCACATCATCGGCAAGGGTACCCAACAAGCAAAGCTCGATAAAGCCCTAGGAACAGCACGAACGCACAAACTCAGCCGGAAAGCGCCGGCCTATCCAGCAGATCAACGGCGCAGGAGCGTACGGGCACGCACGAACAGGGGAGCGAAGCGGGAAGGACATCAGGATCGAAATCGAAGCGTACCACCAGAACTCTTCGACGGTGTCGAAGGTGTAGACCTTGCGGAGAGAAGTGCCCCAGGCGGCGCCTTGCTTGGGCTTCGATTGGTTGTCGAACCAGAACGTCCACTTCCTCTCCAGCTTGTGCGGCTGCTTCGCGGCCGCCGCAGGAGGCGGCGGCGCAGCCGCCGTCGCGGGAGCTCCTTCGATCTCGGTCGCCATGAATCCCTAGCTTGTCTCTCTTGCTGCCTGCTGCTCTGCGTTTTCTTTCTATGGAGGTGGAGAGAGAGGTCCTAAAATTTCTCAGCTTTCACAGCGACCTCTTTAGGTTTTTCTTGAGTGAATTTTTAATTGGAAAATAATTTTTTTTAATTGTTATTAATATTATTTACAAAAATAAATAAATAAATATTAATGACGAAAATTATTATTAATTATGAAAATAATTTTCTGCCGATGAATTATTTAAAGATATATAAGCCACATTTCTCAATAAAAATTCGAAATGTTTATATTTCACGAAACTAGCAGCTACACTTCGAGCATGAATGATGCTCATTTAGTGAAATATACAAATATCTTCTCGTAGACATGATAATTATGCATCTTATCTTCAGTTCTGGACTTTTAGGTAAATTTGACAATTCACAAAATTTTATCTATATTGTTTTCAAATTTTCTATAATACCACACGACCTTCACGACAACAAAATCTAAAATGATAATTTTATATAGTTAAACTAGGAATGAGCATGATCCGGGTGGGCGACTCTCCCCTTGAAACAGGAAATCGCCACTAAAGATTAGTTCCGAAAAATTGGAATCGAGACTCGTCTGTTAATTCCATAAATCCACCTAGAAATTGGATCGTCCATTTGATTTGGTTCACAAGTGAGTCCATAAAATCGGTCCTCAATCCCTACGAAGCTTGTTCAGCCTTAGATTCGAATTGAATTGCGAGCTATTTATTTATTTTTATTAAGAATTGAAAACAATAGGGCAAGATGAATAGACAACACTTGTTAGCTAAAAACCTTATTTTTTCGAAGGTCATGGTGTGGTCCTCTTAAGATTTCCTGACATCGGAAACAAGTGAAGAATTAGACTCCATGTTGAAATTCTTAACCTCACAAAAGTTAAACAATTAATTGCTTGAGTAATCTTTTTTTAACGTCAACCTAATTTACTCATGGGATGGCAAATGAAAAAACCTAATTATATTCTTAAAATGAGCCATTGGCTCTTATGAACATCTCCAATCGGTTCTCTCCTTCCTCTATGTTTTTTTTTTTTTTTTTTAGTTTGATTAAAAAAAGCAAATAAATGGATTATTAGAATGAAAAAGATAGGAGGTTAATCCTATTAGACACCCAAGAGAAAAAATTAGTCAATAATATCCATATATTTGATCGAAAAATTACAAAATAATAAAGTAATTAAAATGGCATTTCTTTTTTAAAATATATATATACACACACCCCCTCAATTCGATTTGGGTGGGTGGACGGGCGGTTCCACGCTTAGAACCGGAACTAGACTGATAATCACTAATTCCACCAAATTGGAATTAGGAATCAAATCAGAAACTACCAATTCTGATTCATTCTAGTCCGGTTCCTTCTTGATTCTTTTGCAAACCTCTAAATTAGACTGGTTTTTTTCTTTAATGGGTAGCTGCTTCCTCTTAAACTACTAGCAAAATAAGATAATACATTTACTTGTACAAATAATATTCAAGTATATGATTTCAACAATTTAGAGACTTTCAAATGTAAGATGCTCACCAGAAGAAAAAAACAAAAAGTCTAATTTCTAGCCTTAAAAGTTTCCAAAAGAAATCTCAAAAGCTTAAAGTAAAAGCTAAAGTGAACTCTTTCTTATTTAGTATCGACTTTATTTGCTATTGAATATCCAGATATTTACATATTGCTTTAAGTATATGAACTCTTCAAAAATGATTTTTGTGAAAAAAAAAATAGGGGAATTAGCTAAATTGGTCAATTTTTCATAATTGCCTCAGTTGTACACTTCAACACCAACATGCCTTCTTTTCTCGTAGCGCTAGCACTTCCATATCAAGTAATCGAGAAGCTCTCACATCATCTTTCATCTTCAGCCCATGGATAAACATCTTCTTTTTTTTTTTTTTTTTTTTTTTTTTGAAAGAAATAATTGATCTCTCTTTGGAGCCACCATGACATGGCCCCTCCACCCACCACCGCGAATTGAGCACCACCATAGCTAAAAATCGCGACCATCGCCATTACCAACTTAGACACCAAACACCACCACAGCCACTTCATCAATTCCACTACTACAGGCAAAATAGTCGCTTGAGAATATGAGGCCATGCTCATGCCAAAGCAATTCCCTCAAATATTGAGTGCAAGATGTTTTGGACCTTGAACTATATCATATACCTACGACGTCGTAGATGAAGACTGCCAACATCACCAACAATAAGAAGAAGCACGCCGCCACCTTTGAACCATCACGAGCGTAGTGTTTCAAAAATGTGACCATAATAAACACTCTTTGTGTAAGTACAAAAGCATACACTCAGGCCCCGTTTGGTTCAGCATTTGGGAAAAGCCTTTTCCCAAATGCAAAGGTCTTTAGCCTAAAGAGCTTTGAGGAAATGCAAGACTGTTTAGTAAACTATAACTTAAAAGTGTTTTAGGGAAATGCAAGACTGTTTTTTAAACATATATTTTAAACATTTTACATTTTTATGTTAAGAGTAATGTAAAAGATACATATTAGTAAATTTATTTAAAAATTATATTAAAATAATTTGATTATAGATTAGATGCAAAGCTCAACTTTTAGCCTAGAGTTCTTTTAGGTTTATTTTCAACTTTGAATAATTCTTTTTAATTATTGTAGTATTAATCATCTTCGTTAATTAATGATCATTCTAGTATATTGATAAAAGATTGGGCTATAGATTGTTAGAAGATAAAAATGATATAGAAAAGAAAAGGTGAACTTATTCGATGGATGGTGAAGCAACTGATTGTGGATGCTAATTTTTTTTAGTAATCACCGCATATAAAGAGGGAGGTCCTCAATAAGAAAAATAAAACCAAGTTCCTCTCATACAAATTTGACTAGAAAGAGTCATTTCATGATAGTAAACATGGTCGTATATGTCCAAAAAAAGAAATACACTATACTTAGTATTACAAACCTCAATGACTTTGTAAACTTATGGCTATTTCATCACGTGAACCTGCCATGTCCGGAGATGCACACAAATTTGAATCACCCACCCCTTCATTTGCATCATCATGGTCAACTGAATATCCATAATTGGGATCCAATTCTGCTTGTTTAAAATCCGTATCAGTCACGTTATTTCTCCGTATATAATTGTGCAAAGTCATTGTCGCTACGACACCACCGCCTGAGGTGGCTCAGTTGGATAAGGCTCTGCTGATCTTTTGCGAGGAGGTGAGGAGTTTGAATCCTGGTGGCTCCCGTTGGATGAGGGTTTTAAGCACAATGTTGGTGTGGTGGGTCCTCCGCTAGCGTCGCTCCAGGAATTACTCGCCGACTACCGGTTGTACGGAGTTCCCTGGGTAAAAAAAAAAAAAAGTCATTGCCTCTACGACAATTTGCACTTGCTTTTCATATGGATAACTTAGCATATGAGTTAAAATCTCCAACTTCTATTTTAATATACCAAAGGCTTACTTAATTGTCAAGCGTAGCAAGGAATGGACACTGTTGAACACTTCTTGATATCCTGTAGGTGAAAAATCTCTTCGAAACTCTGGCAAATGATATCTAACTTCTTTATATGGCCCCAAATAACCAGTCGGATTTAGATATCTAGCATCTACTAAGTAATACTTACCTATATAAATATATTGCAAATTTAATCAACATATGCCAATTAGATTTATGGATGTATCTAAACCATTGAATAATATACCTGGAGGAGGATGGGGAAAACGTGCGTCACGTCTTCCAATAGCTTCATAAAAGATATGGGTATCATAAGCTTATTCTTCCCAACCGGCCCAAACATAGACAAATTCCATATTAAAATTTTATATGGCTAACACGTTTTGAATTGTTGTTCATTTTCGATCAATAAAACAAATTTGATCAAACGTAGGTACAACCGATGGAATATGTGTACCGTCAATAACTCCAATACAATCCTTAAAATATGGATAAAATCGTCAATCTTTCTTGATCTTCTTTGGAACTTGTCTATGTTGTGGATCAGTTTGTGGGATTAAATCTTTTCCCATATCACATACTTTATCTAAAACTAAGTTGAAGTGCCTACTTATGGTTTCCCCAGAGCTTTGAAAACGTTCTTTTACTAATCTATTACCTATACCATGTCTTAGAATATGAAGAAACATATCAATCATTTCTCTAACATCGGTATATCTAGATCCTCGAAGGCCATAACGTGTTACTAAATCATGCATTAAATTGTTAAATACAATCTTATGCATTATAAACATATTGTAACACCTTATCGGATTAGCATCTTCGGTAATCAACTCTTTTAACCATACATAACTTGTATATGTTGAGGTCATACAAGGTTGTTTGCAAAGGTTAGTCGTTTGATAAAGAATTGCAGCTTGAGTGACTGAGATAAGATCCCATAATTCATTTTCCTCTTACTCATGATTTTTCCTTGTATGTGAATCATCCATAACTGCTTCAAGTAACAAAATATAAAGAGAAACAATGTATTAATCATCACATATATGCAAACGATCACATTAAGTGAACACCAAATGAAAACAATTCTAACATCAAACATTAATTGAAATTAGGTTCACAATAACTGCAAATAAAGATCCATAGATAGAAATAAAATGGAATGACTAAGCTTCAAACATGAAAACAATAAGATGCTAACATCATATCTACGAAAACTTGATTCTTTTCTCAACTAAGATACTTTACTTTTTTTGCATCATCCTTTAAACTCATGAAAACTTGTTTATTGCCTATCTTTTCATTTAAATGAGAAATTGCAAAAAAGTACAAGTCTTCATCTTCCACAATCTCACGTATGGAATCCGATATCTCTATGAGGTCCTCATAAGGACCGACTAAACTGATTGCTTTGGATACATCATTGGTAGTGCTCATACTCTCAACAACTCTAAACAGCCTGTTAATTTGTGTTCCGAGCTCCTCTCTTGTGCTCAATTTCTTATCTTTCTTTCCTCGAGCTTGCATCTTTGAAGTCTGTGCGGCTCTCTTACGAGTTTGAGTTTCAATTGGTTCAACAACGGTTTCATCCACATGATCCTCCAAATTTTCATTAGTAGACCCTACAACATCAAGGTTGTGTGGTCTCCATATCATTATCAACACATAAACCTTGTGCAGGATTCTATGTGATTCCTCCAGTAGCAACTGTATCTCTGAACATCATATCTAACCTTATTTCAATATCATGATATATGCATTTCATCCTAAAAGCCTTAAACTTTGGATTAGCCTATTATAATGAAGTATTTGCATAAGTTGTATCATTAAAGGTAAGTTTAACATGAAAGTAAAAAAAGAAGTGAGGAAAACTTGAATTTTACTCTCCCACCATTCGTCATTCGCATCAATGGTTCTTCCTTGAATCCCATCCTAATACAATTTCATTATAAAGCGATGACTTCCATCTTTTCCATTATTCCTTGAGGTTATCCCACTTATTCTTTATTTTTTGTTTATCATACTTTTTGCTAATTAGTTCCTCCAACTTACTAATTATGACTGTCTATCCATCTCTTGTTGTTTGCAGGACGATTGTTTTTTTCAATTTGTTCAATGCACAACTTACAAAAGATTTCTATATCTTCTGAGCTCCAAAATGTCTTTTCCTTTGATGAACTCATCTACTAGTAAAGTGACATGAACAAATTTAAGAGACATAGACATACAAGATCAACCATGAACCAATTCGAATGAAGAATATAAACAAATGAGTACAAACGAGTGTAAACCATCAATTCACATTTGACAATTTGAGAATAGTACACAATTTTTCCCCTCCAACAATTCCCCTAAAAAACAAATTGCTAGATTTCTGACTTTTTTTATTAATCAAAAACCCACTCAGGCCCTCTCTTATTAAAAAACTAGAAGATATTCACTTAAAGAAAAAAAAAAAAACTAACATTGAGAAAAAACAAGGACATGAAAAATATTATACTTGCATACAATTAGCTTTCAGCAATAATATTAGGTCATCCAAATAATGAAAAAAACTACAGGGCAAGTGAGTGCCTTGTTCATCACTAATGTGTATTGGATTGTGAAGTAATACCAAGCTCATGAAAGAGCTGTTCTAGTCCAAATAATGAAGAAATTACAGGGCAAGTGAGTGCCTTCTTTTGGTCGCGTTCACAAAGTCGAAGGATTTCTAAAGAATTCCAAAAAATGCATCAAATAATCTATCATTAAGGATTTTAAATGAGAATGTTCATATTCTAAAGTATCAAGTTGTGCCACTCAATCTAAATAAAGCAGTAGTAATAGACTTAACCGTACAATCCCAATCAGTACCTGGCTCACAATTCCTTCCCCGTTTATACCCAACTAACGTTACATTTTGTTCTGTTAAGATATATAAGAATAGAATTTATAATCAATTTGCAAGCATAAAATATTGGAGTATGGATTCCAACATAACAACGATTCTTTTTACACTTAAAAAGTAGAAATCAACCGGTGTTGTGGTCAAACAAAGAAACGCATCAAGAACCAATAAAAGTCCAATATTGCACAATTAACACTACAGCCCTGCTTGTAATTTGACAAAACAGAATTGGAAAGAACACAATTTTTCTCCTCCAACAATTCCCCTAAAAAACAGAAGACATAAGTCGCTAGAAAGGTGAGACTTTCTCGTTTGTTAAATTTCAATGACGGGACTGATCGTGGTAACAATCTTATAGACAAATTTGACCAGGCGCTCATTAGGAGAGAGAGGATGGACAAGAACATCGAGTTGTCCTATTGTTATTTGTACTAACTCTTAAGGTAATAAACTCGGAAGCTATCGTCAGGTGAACGAATATCAAAAGCAGCAAAGGCACAAGATTCCAAATCCCACAACACGGAAAAGACCCGATTAATGGATAGGCGAAACCACAAGATAGCATTAGAAAACATGCGAGCATTAGATCCAAACAAGCGAAACCGCAAGAGAGGCTCCAATGGTCGATTCGACCCATATAACCACACAACACACCGGATAATACATAGGAAGGAAAAGAGCCCAAATCAGCAGATGCAATCGCTGGAGCAAAAGACACGCCACAAACAAACGATCGGAATAGACCAAGAAGACCGAGATAACAGGCAGATCACCATCCAGAGATGAAAAGGAAGTAAAGAGGGAGGAAGAGAGAGAGAGGCATACCAGGTAGAAGAGAGAGGAGAGAGAAAGAGGCGGCAAGAGTGGAGGCGATGCTGCAAACCACATGGTGGATATCGGCGAGAGCGGATGTGCTATGAGACGAAGAAGAAGCCGTCGCATGATGGACTGCAGAACAAAGGAAAGAGCGTTGAGAAAGGTAGGGTTTTGTTTTGTATTGGGTAAAATTGGACTTTAATAAAATTTTGAGGGTAAAATAGGCAATCAGCAAAAATTTATTAATCCTATACACCAACATGCCAAAATGTTGAATTACCCAAAGCAGGTCCCCACCTGCTTTGGGTATTCATCATTTCAAAGGCAAGCATTTTGGGAATGGGGGCTTTAAATGCTGAACCAAACATCAAATTCAAAGCCCTTTGGGAAAAGCCGAACCAAACGGGGCCTCATTAGCACTCACAAGCTACATACACACTTCACTCTCTATCACTCCCTCCACACTTCAACATTCTATGAAGACCACTCACATAAACATGCTACCCAACTCTCTTTAATTAACTAAACAAGACTCTTCACTTTAATTCAATTGGCCTATTTATATAGAGACTCCTATCAACATAGTACAAAGGAAGTGTTAAACAATAGTGTGATGTGGACTCACCTACAATTACAAATATTAACTACCCCTAGGTGATGTCACCACAAACAACTGCTAATTCTAGATAGTTAGTCCTAGACAAGTTTAGAAAAGTGGAGTCTTAATGAAGAATATATACATATATACATACATAGATATATATATATATATATATATATATATATATATATATATATATATATATATATATATATATATATATATATATATATAGAGAGAGAGAGAGAGAGAGAGAGAGAGAGAGAGGTTTTTCTTCAACACTCCCCCTCGTTGACTAATCTCTCTTGATAAGGATCTAGCAATAATGCCAAAATTGCCTTTGAACCCTTCAACTATCTTTCTCCATTTTGTACCTTGCAAGGCTTCCTCATATGTAGATGGCTCCAACATTTTTGTCAATGTTGCATTTGTACATTTAGGATTTGAACTTCTTTGCCTTGTTGATAGCCTAAGTTAGGGTTTATGCTCTTTAGGTTCTTCCATCTAACTTGGTCGAACCTCTTCTATCATTCTTGGACATACACCAATTTACCATAGAATTTTTTATTTTTCAAATGATCATGTTTTGACTTCTTCTCTTCCAACTACGAGATCATTTCCTTCTTCATTGGTTGGCTCTTATCAAGTTCATCATTTTCTTCCATTCTTTGATGAACATCTTTTTCAATTTGTTTTGAATTTGGTAATTCTACAACTTGTGATGACCACCACATTGATAGTTCATCAAACACCACGTTTCTGGAAGCATAACACCTCATTGTTGTAGGGTCACAACACTTTCACTCTTTCCTTTGACCATTGTAGCTCACAAATATGCAACAAACTGCTTTTTATCAAACTTGATGTGTAAATTGTTTGGAACAAATGCATAGCATACACGTCCAAATATTCTAAAATAACTTACCACAAACTTGTGATTCAACAGATTTTGTATGGTGACATAAAGCCAAGTCTTACTTGAGGTAGCCTATTGATCATATGCACTGTTATTTTCATATATTTGGCCCAAAACTTGGGGGGAACATTTTTCACATACAACATGCTGCTGTAGGTCTCCGACAAATATCAATTGTTTCTTTTGGCAACTCTGTTTTGTTGTGGTGTATTTGGGTAAGTAAATTGTTGATATATATTGCAATATTGAATATACTTTATAAACTCATATGATGTATATTATCCTCCATTGTCCGTGTAAAGGCAATATTTTCTTACCTACTTCATTTTTCGCTTTTGCTTTAGACTCCTTAATTTTGTTTAATACTTAAAATATTTCTTTCATAAAGTCAACCTAGACACACCTAGAAAAGTCATCGATTAAAGTTATCATCTACTTTGATCCTTTGATTGACGGTTGCTTCATCAGTTCAAATATATTTAAGTGAATGAGTTCAAGAGGTACTTTGGCTCTAAATGTGGGTTCCTCATATGGAAGCTAATGTGCCTTCCCATACTAGCATTCGGCACAGATTACGCATTCTTGAACTTCCAAGTAGGGAAAACCCTTCAACATTCCTTTCTTCATCATCGCCTTTAACTTATGGTAGCTTACATTCCCGAGCCGTGCATGTCACAAATTAAGCGTATCACTCTTTTGAGTTTTTCCACGTATGTCATCTGTGCTAATATCGCGTAGACAAACTCTTGTTGACACCCTTCCAAGATTGGCATACTAATAGCTTTCAAACTACAAGTACACCTTGACATTTCTTGGACCAAACACCACATAATTGCCCGAGTTTGTGAATTAAGACACAAGCAATAGATTCTTCTTCATTCTGGCACATGATATATATTTTTTTAGTTCAACCTAATGTGAACTGAATTGGGGTGTTATTACCATTTGGTTGACATGAGCAATCGACAATCTTGAGTTGTTTATTGTGACAACTACTCATCCACCAATGTATTCAAACATGTTTGATAGTTTTCCTTAATTCCGACCATATGATTTGAACATTCTGAATTAACTATCCTATCACTATCATAGTTAATTATTTTATCACTTACCATGATGAGGGTCATCGCATCTTCTAACTCTATAATGGAGGAAGTTGTGAACTCTTCTTTTTCTCTACTGTTAGAAATGCTTGGAAATTCAACTTCTCTTCACTATCATTCTCCTTTGATGCCAAAACAATACCTTCCACTCTTTTGAATCAACAATCCCTAGGAAAGTGACCTATTTATGCTGTAGTTGTAACACTTTGCATTATGCCTAGGTCACGTATTGTTCTTATCTTCTTTGTCATCCTTGTCGTGATCTCAACAAACTCCCTAGGCCAAAGGCATAATCTTTTGATTGCTTTTACCATTCTCGATGACTTTTTCTATGTTTGTCAACACTAATGCCTACACCATTTCTCCTCTCAGCCTTGAACCCTCTTTTATTATTGAAGAGGGCACTTCTATCCCACTTAAATTGAGACCTTAAACATTTGTCAAATCTAAAGCCTCTTGATTGAACAGCATATTCTCCAACTAGGTCAAAGTTAGCTCATTTGCCCATCCATGAGTAGCTGTAACAATATCATTATACTTCGACCTTAACCCGTGAATTATAATTCTTCTCATCCTTGTCTCAGAGATGATGTCTTGAGGATTTAACTTTAAAATTTATTTTGGAAAAGTAATGACTTACGGCCATATCTTGTTGCAAGATTAAGAGGAGCTCTTACTCCAATCTTTGAAACTTGGCATCATTCATACTCACAAATAACATGACCAAGTTATCCCAGGCCTCCTTTGGGGTGTTCACGCTCTTTACGTGTTGCAATAATTCATCTTCAATAGTTAGAGCAAGAATGTAGAGAATCTTTCCCGATTTGACATTCTATTTTCACAATATTCCATAAGTCTTGACCCAATAAGTAATACTGCATGTGGGTATTCCAATTATTATAATTGGAGTTATTGAGCTTCTCCACACCATTCACCAAGTAAGCTTGGTCTCAAACCAACCAACTTCACAGTCACTAACTTGTGCACTAGCAAAACTCTGACATTCTGCACTCCCTAACCACTTACTTTGATACGGTGCCCAATGCCGGGCCTCTGATACCACTCGTGAAGTTTCAAAAGTGTGATTATAATAAACATATTAATATTATTACAAGAACATATACTCAAGAGCACTCACATACTACACACGTCACTCTTTGTAACTCACTACACTCAAGCCACACACTTCAACATTCTATGAAGACCCATACACACGCTTCCCAACTCTCTTCCTTTAGACAAGACTCTCCACTCTACTTTTGTTGGATAGGGGACCTTCCCTATTTAGAAAGAGACTCCCACCGACATAGCACAAAGGAAGGGTTCTACAATTGTGCAAATTGGACTCACGTACAATTACAAATATTAACCATCCCTAGGTGATTTTCTTCCACACTACTCAACTAACACTAAGGGCTTTCAACACCACAAAACAACAACTACTAATTCCAAATATTTAGTCGTAAATAAATCAAGAGAAATGGAGTCTTCATAAAGAATCAAGAGAAGTTGAGAGAGAAGGGGGGTGCTTTTTCAACAATGACCACCGTCACTGCCACCGCCATCTACCATCATTGCTAAAAATTAAGTTGCAAACAATTGGTCCTGCTAAAAGTCTAGTGAAAAGATATCCCCATTGATATTATTATGGCCTGAAGAATTGTTGCTTATTGAGAGAGTATGCTCAATGAGGATTTGAACTTAACTATCAAGATCTCAAGTCTTGCCTATAGCATAGAAAGTTAAATGTCTAACAATCGACATACAACTTTCTATGTCCCATGAATTAAAAGATGAATTGTTATGATATCATCATAATGTTTTTCCAATGCTATTTTTTTTTTTACGTCGAACATGAAAAGAAAAAAAAAATGAAGGGATCATTTTTTTTCATAGCATTAGGCAATGGATGCATTAAAATAATCCTATCCAAACTCGATTTATCAAAGAATGGAGCAAACCTAAGCAGTTGAATCCGATGGATTTGGCCGATGTCCACTCGATTTAGGTTTGGAAAAGTCCACTCCAAGTCCTGAAGTCGCATGAAACAATGCTTACGTGTCGGCGTCGGCATCCCCTCTCCCTAAATTTTATCAAAAAGAAAAAAAAAATTCACTTGAAGTCCGCACTCTCATGGACCAAAGTAGACCAATCAAAAATCACCTGAAAGCCAATTTTTTTTTTTTTGCGAGGTTTCAAGCAAGACACACTATTCACGCTGCTCTCCTCGCTTGTACTCTCCTCACCTTGTTCGTTTGCCTCCTATATATATGTGTGTCTTCATCGCCTCTAGGACTCATTCTCAGACAGAACAATCAAATCAAGACCTAGAGAGAGAGAGAGAGAGAGAGAGGGGAGAGAGAGAGAGCTGATTTGTCCATTGTCAGTGCTTTCAGGTGAATTTTTTTCTTTTTTGTCCATTGTCGCGAGAATTTTTTTCCTTAAGCTCGAGAGAGAGAGAGAGAGAGAGAGAGAGAGCTGGTTTGTCCATTGTCAGTGGTTTTAGGTGAATTTTTTTCCTTAAGCTCGAGAGAGAGAGAGAGAGCGGTTTGTCCATTGTAAGTGGTTTCAGGTGAATTTTTTTTCTTAAGCTCGAGAGAGGGGAGAGAGAGAGAGAGCTGGTTTGTCCATTGTCAGTGGTTTTAGGTGAATTTTTTTTCCAGCTCGCATGTGTCTGATCTTTTAGATATGAGGGTCATAAGAGGAGGAATTATTTTCCTTCGTTTTATTTCCCGATCGTTTTTAATCTGCTATAGACTCGTCGAAATCTGTTGTGCCAAGGATATGGCTGTGCTGATCGTGTCATTTCTCCAAAAAAATAAGAAAAGGATGGGTTTTTCTCATGAATTTTGATACAAGAAATATGTTGAGCTGACCCAGACGAAAAAATGTGTGATCTTTTTGTGATATCTGAGTCTCTGATGACGATCTGGTTATCTCTCCCATGTGTGGGGGCACAACCTTGTGCATGTACCCGAATAATCCTAGAAGGAAAATTGCGCGTACGATTCACTAGCGTATGCATCGAATCGTGATGGTTTTATGTGATGGGCTTAAGGCCTGTCCGCCCATGTTGGGCCTAAAAGCCCGGCCCACAAGATTAGGGCCCATGAATGGAGGGATATGATGAAGGGGTACGTTCCTATTTTTGGAGGAGACGTATATAAGGGAGGAAAGAGAGGGAGAACACACCCTTTGGCATTTGTGCGTACGTTTCCTCTCCCTCTCTCCCTCCAAAAGAAAAACAAGCGTTTAAGGCGACGCCGTTTTCCCTTCAAGGCGAATTGACATCGTCGGATCTAAAGGGATCAGAATTTCTTCCTCGATCTTCAGCATTGGTGTTTAATCTGTGACTAACAAGGTACGCTCGATTCCGTGGTGTGCTTTAGGATCGGTGATACATGCGAATTTCCCGGGCTTATCTTCCGCATTCGTTTTAGGGGTTCGATTTAGTGTCGAATCCGGTTTTTGGGAATCCGTTATTCCCAACATTGGTATCAAAACCCTAGTTCATGTTTTCCCGACCCCTTTCATGTTTTTTGATTGCTTTTTCGCGAAAATATTTTGCCAACACGGAACGGGGCGAGAAATCCCGACACCCGACCACTGTTCATCCATTTTTTCGAGTTTCTGTAAGTCAAAATCAATTTCTGAAGGCACAGGGTGAGAGAGCTCGTCGAGACGAGTCCGTTGACATGTTGTGCGCCGCCGGGTGACACCAGACGCGCCCACACGTGCGGCTAGAAGCTGCGCTGCGCGTGGTCGTGACGCGCCCGAAGCGCTGGCTTGGCCAGCGAGTGCGCCACACGCGCCGGTCGGCGAACCGGCACGTGCGCGCCGCCGGCCGGCGAACCGGCACGCGCCAGTCGACGAACCGACACGTGCTGATGTTACCGTGAGGTCACGGTAACCGCCGGGATGACATCATCGATGACGTCATCGCCGACGACCGTTGGCCGGCCGGCGACCCGATCCGACCCGACATGCGTGGAAGCCTGGCGCGTGCCGCGCACGTACCGGTTGGTTCCGTCCGACTGGTCCGACCGGCCCATCCGATCCGACCCGTCGACCCGACCGACGACCGTTGACCGTTGACTTTGACCGTTGACCGTTGACCGACAAAAAAATTTATTTCTTTTTCAATTATGTCTATTTGGGTCAGAAGTAATCCATTGTTAATTCTGTATTTGTTGCATGAATCATAGAAAATTATGTATTTTCCCTTATGTACATTATAAATTATAAGTGATCCATTTTTAATTCTGCATTTGTTGTAGGAACTATGATGCGTTATGCACGGATACCTGCAATCCCAAGAACGGACGAGGGAAATGCAAGACTTAAAAGGCTGATGACAGATTTAGCTAATTATCGGTGGCATGACGGTGATTTAGTATCACATGTGGTAAGGGTCAATCAGATGATATAGGAAATCATATGGAATGGTTATCTTATGCCGGATTTTGAGAAGGTACCGGCTTTGATGAACACTCTTCCACTTGAATGGCAAACAGTGTTAGATCGGCTATGGGAGGTCAACGTGGTCCCGAGTTATAGGAGGCTAGTGGTAGCTTTTTTAAATAGTACTATAGGATTGAGTTAACCAAAACTTCAACCCTTAGATTGAGCGCCACATGGCGCAGAGTGAATGCGCCTTGGGGGCGACATGAAAGCTCTCCAAAAGTTTTTCCATGGTTGGCAAATGTGTCTTCAAATTTCTTAGATATTTTGACCGATAGATTATAATGAACATTCCCTATTTATTTCTTAGATTAGTTTGAGATGTTTTTGGGTGTGAATATCTCTTTCTATGTTGATATTTTTCCTCTGTATATATTGCTTAATGTAATTGATAGTTGTATTATGTGAAAGCATTATTATTCTGTTGGATGTTAGATATTATTTGCTTTCTATTATTGTTGACTATTGTGGGTAGTTCATAGAAGTTTTTGTAACTTCATAGAATTTATTTGCATAAGACAATTATATTAATAATAGTTTTAAGTTAGGATTTTTGGAGGATAATTGGAAACATAGTGACATTTTGATTCTGAAACCTTACTTGAAATTGTTCGTTGATATGATGGGTCTATGCAAAGTGGATGCATAAATGATAGGCATTAATTATTCGTGAATGTATGTTTGATGTGTTCAGATCGATGATTTCAGCAACTAAGAACATAATTGCTTATATGAACGGCAACAATTGTGAAATATTGAATATGAAGATTCAATATGTGCTGGAAAAGCAAGAAGCACTAGAAGCTCTTGACCATATTATGGAAGATCTTGAGGATGCCGTGCACCACCTTGAGCTAGTAGAGGACCGCCTAACAGCATTTGAGTCTAAAATAGACATTTGCAATGCTGGTTCTAGCTCAAAAAGGGCTTTGAGCTCTAAGCGCAAACGTATTGATTCGTTCAATATGTGGGAATGCAAAGGATTAAGTCATTATTGCAAGAAATCAAGAGTTAACCAACACAAGAGAGGAAAACGTCCTCAAGTGAAGAAAATGTCAAGGGTGAGGTGTTACAATTGTGACAAGAAAAGTCACTATGCTCGCAACTGTTGTGAGCCGAAAAAGGTAAACACCTCTTGTACATTTGAGAACTTTGCTTATGTGTCAAGTTCTGTATTATTGGCTGAATCCAATCCTTTGTAGACTGTAGATTCAGGAGCGACAGACCATGTAGCGAAGGATAGAGGATCCTTCATGGAATTCCGACGAATATCTACCAGAACTAAGTGAATCTATGTAGGAAATAACTCAAGAGCTGAAGTTAAAGGGATTGGCACCTGCCAATTGAACATGCGTGGTGGACGCACCTTGTTCCTACATGATGTTCTATATGCTCCGGAAATTCGTCGAAATTTAGTGTCTGTCTTGGTGTTGGTTAAGCTTGGTTTTAGTGTGAACTTCCGTAATAGCGGTGTAGATTTGTATTTGTATACAAACTACTATAATTATGGTCACTTTCTGGATGGTTTTATTGTACTAAATGTTGATTGCGATGATGTCAATATATGTTATTCCCTTTTTCACGTCTTCCACTTCATATAATAATGATGTGAATATGTGGCATGTTATACTTGGTCATATTGGCCAACAACGTATGAATAGACTAGCCAAAGAGGGCTTGTTGGGCAGCATTGAAAAAGTCGACTTGCCCATATGTGAGCATTGCCAAGTAGGGAAAACGACAAGGAAACAATTTGGAAAAGGTAAAAGAGCTGAATTTCCTCTACATTTAATCAATTCTGATGTCTGTGATCCAATGAATGTGAGAGGAAGACATGGGGCTGTTTATTTCATCACTTTTCTAGATGATTATACTCGATTCGGATATGTCTATTTGATTTCTCGTAAATCTGAAGCATTAAGTTGTTTCAAAAAATTTATGAACCTAGTAGAAAATCAATTAGACAAGAAAATAAAAGCATTGAGATCCGATCAAGGTCGAGAATATTTATTTGATGAGTTCAGAAAATTATGTGATGAAAAGAGAATAGAAAGACAATTGTCTATTCCATATACTCCTCAACAATATGATGTTGCGGAGAGAAGCAACAGAACCCTACTGGAAATGATTAGGTCCATGATGGCGCATGCTAACTTACCTATTACCTTTTGGAGTGATACGTTGTTAATTGCTGCCTATATACTTAACCGGGTGCCTTCCAAATCAGTTATTTCCACTCCATATGAGTTGTGGACAGGTAGAAAACTGGACTTAAGTTTTCTTAAACTATGGGGTTGTGCTGCCTATACTCATGAGTCCTCTCACAAGTTTGGGAAATTGGGTCCCAAAGGAAAGAAGAGTATTTTAATGAAATATTTCGAACACTCGAAAGGGTATGTGTTCATAGGTTAGTAGGAAAGTGGGAATATAACTGAATTTGAATCACGGGATGTCACATTATTAGAGGATGAATTTCCTAAGAATGGCAAAATAGGGGAAGATTCCCTATTTGAAATCTTGGATCAAGATAATGATATTAGTGGAGTTCGTCCAAGTGGGAGTAATATGAGAAGTGATGAATTGAATTCAACTCATTCTCAATTACAACCACATGATGAGACAACATCATTATTATCTCATCCAAATTGGAGCATAATGGGGAATGATGTGCTAAGTGTACAATCTCTCATACGACGAACAAGTCGCCAAAGTATTCCCTGTCGACGTTTTGACATTGAAGGGGAAACTTTTATGATTGCTCCGCAAAATGAGGATGAGCCAAAAAATGTTAATGGGGCTCTAAATTGCCCTAGTAAGGAAAAATGGATTCATGCAATGGAAGAGGAAATTGAGTCAATGAAGTCAAACCAAGTTTGGGAACTGGTTGGTCTTCCAAAAGGACACAAAGCTATTAGGAACAAGTGGGTTCTCAAAATAAAGCGAAAGGCTAATGGCTCAATAGAAAGGCATAAGGCTCACCTTGTAGCGAAGGGGTATAATCAATTGGAATGAATTGATTATGAAGATACATTTTCTCCTGTAGTGATATTTACCTCGATTCGCATTATTCTGGCAATAGTGGCTAGTATGGATCTTGAGTTACATCAGATGGATGTAAAGACTGATTTCCTCAATGGAAAATTAGAGGAAGAAATATATATAGAATAACCCGCTAGTTTCATAGTGAAAGGCCAAGAAGAAAATGTATGACGACTTTTGAGGTCGATATATAGCCATAAGCAGTCGTCAAAACAATGGTATATACGTTTTCATAATGCCATAATGGCATATGATTTTACAATGATAGATGAGGATCATTGTGTATATATCAAAAGATCCTAAGGTCAATTTGTGATCATATCATTATATGTTGATGATATACTAATTGTCGGAAGTAATATGAAGTTTGTTAATACTGTGAAGAATTGGTTATCTTCCAAATTTGAGATGAAAGACATGGGTGATGTTGCATACATTCTTGGAGTTAAGATTTCAAGATTGTAAACCCATAGATACTTATATTACAAAAGGTGAGGGATTGAGCCACAGATTGTGTCCATGGACTCCACAATAAAAGGAACAAATGAAATATGTTCCTTATGCTAGTGCTGTGGGAAGCTTAAAGTACGTTGTGATGTGTACAAGACCTGACATATGCTTTGCAGTTAGAATGGTGAGTAGATACCAATCCAACCCAAGTCAAGCATATTGGAAAGTCCTTAAGAGAATACTGAGATATCTAAAGGGGACTACTGATTATACGATGAGTTATTAAGGAAATGATCTGCAACTCTAAGGTTATTCTGATGTTGATTATGGAGGAGATTTAGATGAAAGGAAATCTACCTCTGGCTTTGTTTTCTTACCGAATAATGGCACCATATGTTGGAGCAATAAGAAACAAAAGTGTATAGCCTTGTTCACAATGTAAGTTGTGTTCGTGGCATTATTAGCAGCAGTATAAGAATGTGTTTGGCTTAAGAGATTTTTTGGATCATTTAGGTGTTATTGGAAGTGCTGCAGATTAATTGTTGGTTAATTGTGATAGCCAAGCAGCAAAAGCGTACACCAAAGATCCAAAATATCATGGCAAGACCAAACATATAAATACCAAGTATAATCTTGTCAAAGATATGATTGCACGAAAAGATGTAAACTTAAAGTACATACTACGCATAGAATGGTAGCAGATCCTATGACAAAACTAATACCTAGAGATGTGTTTTGTGGCCATATGAAATCTCTAGGATTGCATAGAGGCTGATGTACTAAATATTGTAATTTCCCTAAGTGTTCACATTTGATGAATTTGTGTTTTCATCATTTATGCCTATGAATCTTTGTTTGATCTTTTTGCATCTTAATACTCAGTGCATTACTTTAAGTTGAGAAAGTATGTCGAACAGATATAAGATTAGCCCACTCACACGGGTGATCGCTTCTATTTACTGTGTGATAAATAGAGATGAGACTATTTTTAAGCTTATTATCTAGGTGATAATCAAAAGCTCAAGCTTAAAATACATATGTCGCATTAACTGAGTATTAAGATGAGGACATAATACTTACTATGTCCAAAAGTAAAATAACCCACATATTTTACTTTATCTGTCTATGATGCCAGATGTGAATTCTGATGAATTTTGTGAATGAGTAGATACGTGAACTCAAGTTAGACATTGGGTATGTTTGAACTATCATATGTACGGTATTAAAGGTGTAGACATACACTCCATGGGAAATGAGTTAATACCGTAATATGTATTCCATACTACGTATGCATGAGACGACCAATAAGAGTGGCAAAAGTTTGATCTCAACTTTTATGTCGTGTGAGACTCTTGAGGAAAATAGTTCCTTAATTTTTTAGTCCCCTCATGACTCTTATTTATTATCAAGATTTCTATTTAGTGTTTGTATCTTAGGATGTTGCCAATGGTCATGAGTTGATTCGATCTAATGGGACATTTCTAGAAAAGTAAGCTGAACTGAAATTGAGAGTTTAAAGGAAAGAGGAAGATCGAATTTGGAGAATCACATTGTAGTTTTGTATTCACTGGTTAACTTATTATGACTGTCTTTGGGATAATCATAATGCATTTGTGCGTACGTTTCCTCTCCCTCTCTCCCTCCAAAAGAAAAACAAGCAGCGACGCCGTTTTCCCATCATCGGATCTAAAGGGATCAGAATTTCTTCCTCGATATTCAGCATTGGTGTTTAATTTGTGGCTAATAAGGTATGCTCGATTCCGTGGTGTGCTTTAGGACCAGTGATACATGTGAATTTCTCGGGCTTCTTGTTTCAGCGGGCCTTTAGGGTGCTGTGACGTCCAAAATGATAGGACGGATTGATCTAATACTTTTGGAAGCCGTGTTTCTCACTAGATTTCCAACTGTCGGTCTTTTTCAGCCAAAAAATGGCCGAAAAGGGCTTTCCTTCATTTGCCTATCAGAGAAGTGAACGAATAAGTCAACCTGATACGCTTTATATGGGCAACAAAACTCGATAACCTTTAAAATTGGAAACATTAGACGGCAAACAAATACAACAAATACATTGAAGAAAATTCCCTTTCCGGCCATTTTTTGGCTGAAAAAACACGAGTGTTGGAAATCTGTTGGGAAACATGGCCTCCAAAAGCATTAGATCAATCCGTCCCATCATTTTGGACATCACAGCACCCTGAAGGCCCGCTGAAACAAGAACTCTTCCACATTCGTTTTAGGGGTTCGATTTAATATCGAATCCGATTTTTGGGAATCCGTTATTCCCAACAAATCGAATCTCATCCGTCGAAAATGGCGGATTCCCAATAGATTCCTCCGTCAGATCCGAGTATCCATGTTAAAAATTTTAGTACAGATAGAGGGTTGCTGGAATCCTCTCCCTCTCGGATGACCCGAAGGAAAACACGAAAGCTGCGGACGTGGCGACACGACACGACTTCTACGTCCGAGAGTCCGACCCACATAGAGAGAGAGAGACCGTCCGATGTTTACAGGGGAGCGCCATCAAAAGCTCGACGCGAAGCATGCAAGTCTCAACACATGGACGCGGCACGCCACCGCCACCGCCACCTTCCTTGCATGCCCGCCACGCCCCTCTCCCTCTCTCTCTCTCTCTCTCTCTCTCTCTCTCTCCCCGCTTCGCTTGATAAGTCCTTCGGTGGTGGGCAGTTTCGCTTGCTCGGCTTTCATCACCACAGAGAGAGAGAGAGATGGCTGCGACGACCGCGGTGATCCCGTCGGAGAACGAGGCGCTGGCGACGGAGGCGCCTTACGCGCCGCTGACCTACGAGAGGAAGGTTCGGACTGACCTGGAGAGGACGCTTCCGAAGCCCTGTGAGCTTGTTCAATTCTTCCTTTCTTTTTTCGCGCGTCGACTCTTTGCTTTGATTGCTCGTTTGCGCGACGCGACGCGACCGCATGTTTGTCCATCACGATTTACCATCCGGCTTGGAGGGGAGACGTTCGTCGTAATTCTTGGTGTGGTGAGAAGTGCATGCGAATCGGTAGAGAGAGATGATAACTTCAGGCATGAGACTCGCGAGCAGAGTCGTTGGCATGCAACAACTTCGGGAAGAAGCATGATAGCTGATAAACTCTAACTGTCCGATTCTACTCGGATATGATGAACTTATTGTAGTTTGATTGACGACCTTGTAAATTATGACTCCGATCACCCTGCACCAAGTCCACTTATGTATGATATCAAATGATTATTACCCGTCATCAGGCCTTACTCCACCCATATGGACCGGTCAGTTTGCCGCTTGCTGTCAACTTATGCAAGATTAAAGACGTATTCTCTAATTTTTTCAAAACCCAAGCTTCAGGTGCTAAACTGTTTTGGTTAAAATATTTGAGGACTAAACGAAATGCACCAAACACTAGGGACAGCTGCAGGGATTTACCTACCCAAACATTCTTGGATGCATAGAAATTTGCTGGGATGTAGTTGTTGTGACAGACAATGGTCTTTATGATCATTTCGCATGTGATCCAAATTCAAAATGCGACACTATGTATTAGAGTATAATGTACTTTCTAGAAGAGAGAGTGAGCCGAACATCTTGAATGAGGATCCACCTCAATTGATTGATGAATTGAACATGTTTACCTGCATGACTCTATTGTAATGCAATGCGTTTGAGATGGTGCATGCATGACATTACTTTTCTCTGGCTATTGCATGGACATGTCTGTATTATTCTGGGACATGTGCTAATTGTTGTCTCAGGGCAACTGGATGCTGAAGGATGATACTTAAGGAAAAGGAAAGCCATGCCCATTGAGCTTAGGAGTGATGGACCATTTGGACATTTACATAGAAAAGCTTACTGTTTCTTGTGCCCAGAGGAGACACCTTTCATAAGAAGAAGATTCGAAGTTTGTTAACAATGTCATCAAAATTGGTTTCCTTAGGCACATCCTGCGAACCTTTTTTTTCAGTGATTTTAATGGGAAAGCAAAGTTACTCAGACATATGATTCCTAGCCTTTTCCTAGTTTTGACTCAATATTTCGTGGCTCAAACAGCACCAAAATTGCCATAACATATTGAAAAGTTGAGGCATGTGCTATTTATAGGGACATTTGTCTTTCCTTCTCATGGAAGCTATCAAAGTTTCCATGGAAGAGATATATTAATGAGATCAGGATCATTGAGGTTATCTATGTGATCATTTCCAGTGCTGGCAATGTTGTCGGACCATTACCAATTATTCTAAAAGATATAACTTCTCGATCACTCCTTTCACGCGTAGGCTAGACTTTAGCCTAAAACTAACGGGTGGAGTATATATAATTGGAGAGGTAAGTAAGGGCCTAGAAAGATGTTCTCTCGGAACCTCCTCCACTTGCACCATATGAAAATGTTGTGTAGTCATTTGTTATATGAATGCGTGGTTTAATATTTAGATGTTCTAATGTGTGTCATGAACCACTTTTCTCCGTCAACCTTATTCTATTAGTTGTCTTGTTCTATGACAGATCTGCCCAGGGCATTGAAAGCTCCTGATACTGACCATCCTCATGGAACACCAGGCCATAGGAGTAACAATCTCACTGTTCTTCAGCAGCATTGTGCCTTCTTTGACCAGGATGGCAATGGAATTGTCTACCCTTGGGAGACTTACATTGGTAAATTCACATGTTACTATAAAACAAGCGATTTGCCTTGGCTGCTGCTTCATATGGTTGATATGTTCTCTTTTGGGACTTCTAGAACAAATTGTCACATGGCGAGTCCCAGTATGATCCAGTATTGTGTTTTACAATTGTAAATTGAATGAAGTTTTAGACTGCCTCGAAGGCAATGACATTAAAATTTGAGACCTGTTTTGCCTAACTTCTGATGGACATTTAAGGAATGATGCACTGGCAAAATTTGAGCTGTAACTGTTAGATCAGGAATTAAAATAGACTTAAAAAGATTGAGAAAGAGGTATGTGTAGAATTTGCTTGTTCTTTGCATAGATCCTATTTTAATCTCGTGTTGACATCCATTGCCAACATGTTTAACACGAAGGCTTGCCGTACTGTTCTGTGTGCTTTTTCAGCTTCAGCCTCTAAGTTCTTTCACACCTTCACAGGGTTACGTGCAATAGGTTTCAACATGATAGCCTCTCTGATCATGGCAATTGGTATCAATGTGGGACTAAGTTATCCAACCCTACCTGTAAGTTATTTTGACACTCTTCCCGGAGTATGCTAATTTATTTCTGGAGCTGGTAATTGAGTCAGGCATACCAGTAGATTCAGTCAGTAGTTCATCATGAATATTTTTCAGTAGCTAAAATACTAGCTTGATTTGTTTAGCATTTTGAACGATGATAATTTGGACAAAATATGTTAAAAGGCCGTCTGGTAGTGTGATAGAGAGAACCATTCTGGCTAGAATGGGTAAGACTAGGAATGAAGATGATCATTGTGGACAAGCAAAGGTCACCAAAAATAGAGGTTTGACCATTCCCTTGGGAGGTTCCAATTTGATAGAATCAATCTCATAATAGTTTTGAACTGGTACATGCTCTGTTTTCCAACTCCTGGATAAGCACGTGGAATTGGCATGGCATGGCACATTAATGGAGCATTTTTGTGCATTATGATTGGTAACTACTTTACATTTTACATGTGAAGGGTTGGTTTCCTTCTCCCTTCTTCCCCATTTACATAGACAACATACACAAAGACAAGCACGGAAGTGACACTGGAACATATGACACTGAAGGAAGGTACTTGTTTGTGAGGTTGAAACCTGTATATTTAAGGTCTTTGCACTCTCATGTACATATTGATACCACGAAGTGAAATAACAGGTACGTACCTGCACATCTTGAGAACATCTTCAGCAAATATGCTCGTACTGTTCCTGACAAGATGACCCTTGGAGAACTTTGGGATATGACTGAAGGGAATCGAAATACATTCGATATCTTTGGCTGGTTAGTTTTTTTACTTTCTCTTGGTTTTTTCTTTTTACTCTTATAATTAATTGAGGGTATGATACTCTGTCTCATGTAAATGAGATGCAGCATGCTATGGAAGCAGAGAAAAGCATTTGCATTTTTGTGCATCATTACTTAGTTTATGAGTTAACAATGATCTTGAGATTTTGGAAGTTCATTTGTCGACACAAGTCTGAGATTTTGGTCATTTATTTGTTTAATCTTCAAAGCTAATCCTGCATACACGATAGATGCCATATTCATGTCTTATAAATAGCGGTTGCAGGATGCATAAGGTTCCTAAATTGGTTTCATGTTACTACGCCACTGTTCTTGTTTGAGATCTGAAAAGTCCTCTGGTGACCGACTGGGTGGGGAATGCAGGGTTGCCAGCAAGTTTGAATGGGGAATTCTGTACATCCTGGCGAGGGACGAGGACGGCATGCTGTCAAAAGAGGCCGTGAGACGCTGCTTCGACGGGAGTTTATTCGACTATTGCGCCAAGATGCAAATGGGAGCTGAAGGAAAGATGGGCTAAACTAGCAGCCGTGTGTAGTCGGTCACTTCTTGTGTAATGAGCAGCAAATACGACCGGTGTGCAGACAAGAAAACCACGTTTGTTTTAGATTCATAGTCTGGAATCCCCTCTTGTTAAATAAGAGTTGAACATACTTTGTTTGCTTAAATAATGAAAGACTGCCCTAATTTGTGCATAACTAATTTTCTGCTTGAGGACCACCACTGCTTTGCTTGGTGATACAGATCATCAAGATAGATCCCGATCCAAAGATAAAAGGATGTAGCTTTTGGTAAGGGGAGTTTCATTGACAATGGGAGCAAGTTACAACAAAGGAAAGACAAGTGCCTGGTGGAACATGGAAAGTGGTTTTTGTTCGTTACATGTTGCAAGAGATGATGTTTTCAGGAGATGTAGTATAGAGGATTTGGAAGCTTGAACGTCCTCTTGGCATTAGGAAGTCCCTGGATGCTGCTGTATTGGTCTCCAAGAATGCCCCATATGCGATACCCTCCACTGACTAATTTCTCCCTCGCCTCAGCCTTGTAGCTCTGCACTCCTTTCAGCTCATCCTCAGGTCTCCTTCACCAAACAAAAGAGGAAAACAACAATTAGATTCCTGAAAAACAAAAGACATTTTATGATAATTACTAGAAGAATTTGAGAGAGAGAGAGAGAGAGAGAGAGACCTCAGGACAAGGCTGCTCCAGCCATGGAAACCCACATTGACAAGGTTGTCAATGGTGGCAGATCTGAGGTGTTCCCTCCTGGAAGAGACCAAGATGATCTGAATGCCTTTGGCCTTGATCTCATTGAATAGATTGAGTGAGTGCTCCAAAGCCGGTGCTTTTGCCTTGCTCATCCACTCTTCCAAAGAAGTCGCATTCAACTTCTCCCCCCTGTTCATCAGCAACCAAAACAAAAGGGCATGAGCGAACCAAACTCTATCTCATCGATTTAGCCTGACACATGATTCGTTCATACAAAAGATATAAGAAAGAATAATTGATACCCATACTGATGTTTCTTGAAGTAAGGGACAGTAGACAGCAAAGTGTCATCAATGTCAAAGATCCATGCATCCCTGCCATCCCTCTTCAGGCTGCAGCTGGTGCTGAGGTACACCATGCACTCCTCGACCGCCCGCTCCGAGTCGACCAGGTACTGGGTACTCCTCATGTACTTGCCGACGTAGTTGACGCACTCCTCGGGCACCACCTCGAACTCCCGAATGTTGTGGAGCTCTACATTCATCCTCCAGCCCTCGCAGTAGTTCTTCAAGCTGATCTTGACCCCATTCCTCGTTCTCTGGCTGTTCAGGATGTTCCAATCTGCAGAGCAGAGGGAGATGAGGATGCCCAGAGAGAGGGACAGAGAGAAGAGGGCTCTGGCCGCCATGTTCAGCTCAGGATGGTGAGAGAGATGAGGTGTGTAGATCAGACTCTGATATACTTAAGATTAGTGCTGATGATGAGCATGTGAGCCCCCAGAGCGCATTTTCAAATGGGGACAGGGTGACTTTTGTTCCAAGAATCACATGCTGCTTGGGTTTAGCATTTCTTTTGCACGGAAACAGAGGAATTGATTGGTCCACTAATCATTTTATTAAGCTTTCATGATGCGTCCCCTAGAGAAAAGAGGTAGTAGAGAGAATGGCAAAGGATGAATTTGCCAGAAGATTTCATGGGATTACTCTAAATTGTTGTAAAAATTTAAGTTTTTAGATTAAATTGTGGTTTCTAATACTGTCATGTATAGGTTGGATTTGACATAAATATAAAGCGTGGAAATATGCAATCGAGGAAATAAATGAGGGCTTAGAAAGATTTTGTGAGCTTTGTTGAAGCCAACATTTCAAAACACTTAATTTATTATATGAAAACTATATGAATGTGTGATTTATTATATAAATATTCCATCAATTTAAATATTCTATCATGCTTAGACTAGTCTTTTAATATCACGCTTAGTCTAGTCTTTTTGTCTAGTACTAAGCATGACACATTTAATTGGGGAGATAAATGGGGCCTCGTTAAAATTTGACATATTTAATTGGGAAGGCAAATTAGGCCTGATAAGATTTGAACTCGGGAATTTTAGCTTTAATATCATGTGAGATCCTACTGCCATTATTTTAAAACTTTAAGTTGTTAGATAAATACGTGATTTATTATTTAAATATTCTATCAAATTTGAACTCGTGAAATATTTTGTGAAATTGCTACTAGCTTTTCTAAAAGCGTAAAGTTTTAGACAAATAGGTGATTTAATATTTATATATTCTAAATTTGCAATCATAGCATTAAGATTGGACACTGGAGACTTGAACAAAATCACTTAATCAATGGGTTTGGATGTAATCCACTTCTTTAGTCACCTATTTAAGAATGCAAATGGAGAGTGTGATACAATGTTGTTACGACTTACAAGTGTTCCTAAGACAGTCAATAGATCTAGATAAAAACAGTAAAATTTCACATTTGGTTGTGTAATTGAACGGCATGGTAGGGATTGCTCGTGGCCTTGAAATCGTTACTTAGTAAAGAGGTGCTTGGGGTGGGGCTCTTTAATCAGGGTTTCATCGTTTTCCGCATAATGTCACCTACAGTTTTTTGTCTGCACCTTAATAAACAGCCATCATCATTCCTGGGCCATGAGCTTGCTAATTTTTCCTGTCTTTTTATATTTTGATTCTTCTTTCTAGGCGAACATCAGCACATGAGCTGGCCATTCATCTTTTGAGCTTTTAGAACATACTTGTCGTTGCGTTATGTCAAAAAGACAAAATGAACTTTTGACGATATAGCAGCCACTTTTCACGCGCAACCGTGATTAAATGCGCAATTTCCTCCACTCAATCGACAACCCAGAAAACAAGATTAAAATAAAGCCTTTTCTCAAAAGAATTTTCAGAACGGACATAATTCATTGTATAGATCTTTTTCCAAAAAATGACTCAATTTCGGATTTCTATTTGAGAATTTTCCCAAGAAAATCAGTTCTCGAGGAAGCGAGGATCCTAGGAAGTGATTACCGTTGCCAAATAGACTATTTCAGAGTTGTTTCCTTGTTCATTTCATCATAATCCATGGAGTATTTTTTTTTTTTTAAACCTACTTTATTCCTAAATTCTCACATTTTTTGACATGCCACCACATCCACACTTGAAACTAAATCATTCCCACCCTCCATCTCCAGTGATTTATCCAATCAAACTCCAGTGGTTTATCCACAGTATTTGAATAGTTAAAACTTAGCCAATCAACCAGATAATACATCAATACAAACAGGAATTGCTGCCAGGGACGTCATAAAATTTTCGCTAGGAATTCATCAATGTCTCCTTGCATCAACCATCTAGCACCAGAGAGAAGTGCTCCACAAGTACTAAAATACACGAGCAGCGTAATTCCATATTGAAACATCGACAAACAACATTGTCAATAGGCCAATTTCCATGATTCGATCAATGTCTCTTCTAGCGTGACAAATGCAGGAAGATGGAACAATAACCACATCATCTAGAGACAAAATGATACAAATATAACAGAAAACTGGTCCAGTTGCAGCAGCCAGGGAGGCTTTGTTTCAAAGTGAAGATTTTATTCACGTTACGACTGTGTTTGTTTAAATGAAAAGAGCTTTTTCGCAAAAATTTCCCGAACATCATGACCATAACATGCCCTCTTGTACTCAACCCGAACCCAATCGATCTTTAGCCGTTAGGGAAATTAACAAGGCCACAGGCGGAAAGGCTGTAGGAAAGAACCCAATGTCTAAAATGGATATACTTAAATCTTCTAAAACCATGACGACACTTCAAAAAGAGACAATCTGAGGTTTACACTTCCACTGGCAAGGTCAAACCAGAAATATGAAAACAAATAACATGAACAAAAAGATAACGGCAACCCTCAGACAATGGCGTTGGCTGCACTGGCAATTCTCGGCCACAGGTCTGCACACTCTTTTCCGATCGGACCAGTAATGGCAGAACCTGAAAAATTGTTAGAAGAGGATGAGAAACGAGGATCATGGAGAAACACTGTCCACAACAGTGACTCTGATTTCAAAGTCGGGCCAAAAGCTTTCATCAATCAAACCCGTCTTGCCTCTAAAACCACACTATTTGTATCCGGAAGCCTAGTCCTGTAAAATATCACCGCTTTCTTTTCTATGGATTTGTCAATACTGCTCTACAACTATGAAAAACCACACTATGGATTTGTCAATATCACTGCTTTCTTTTCTATGGATTTGTCAATACTGCTCTACAACTCTGCATTTCGGTTTATTGAATCAAAGCATTTGAACTTGTGAAAAAATTTGCATGTCTTGAAGAGAATTATACCTTTCATTTCTCCTTTCGGGTTCACAATGACACCGGCATTATCTGCAAATATATAATCAATTATAGAGTCAGAAAACAAAATACACTGCCGGAATGCAAGAAATCTATCGATATAGTACAACTACTGATGCAACATAATAAATGCATCTAATGTGCAATCACTTAATAGAGTGGTCCAGAAAATGAAAATAAAAACAAGTGAAACGAGGTTGTTGGTAGAGTTTGTTGAGCCCAGATGGAGCAGATGTCACAATAGGAGCAACGAGACATCTGTAACGAAGGACACACTCACTTTTCCAGACTCGTAACTGTATCAACCACTGATGTATGGTGGATACCTGACTAATGTCTGGTGAATTACAGGTAATGTTTTGCTCCATAAGACTATAGCACCGGTACGATGGACTTCCATTTATAAAAATGTATGAAGACAGTGTCATCTTTGACATGGGAGAGCTGAAGAAATACAGGCCAATCTCAGAGACTAAGACAGTATCCCAACCTTGACAGGGATGATAAAACAATTTTAACATCTGGTATAGGGGTAAGGTTGGTAATATTCACTCTTGCTGGTTTTGGGAGGTGAAGAGGAACCTAAACAACTCCTCAGCACCACATCACCAGCAAAAAATAAATATTATAGAAAATAAACCAAATTTTAAGACATGAGAAAGTGGAATGATATATGTCAAATTGTGGAAAGTAAGATTCAAACAAAATATACACACAGCACAATTGAGAAAACTAATCACTCATGTAACTACACACTTTGGAATCAAACACTCAAAAGTAACTCAGTCAAATTTAATTGGCAAGTCCATGAACAAAAACAGTTGAACGAAAAGGAAAGAGTGCTCGACACCAACCATTGCATCTTGAAGAAAAAACACTAATCTGAAGTTTTTCCATTTAACTTCATTTACAAACATCAACTATTTCCATTTTATGTTTAGCTATAGTAGCAGAAGAGCATAAAAAGTGATGTCACAATGAAAGAAGAATTTTTCTAGTTAATACTTATGAGTATTGCAGAGATATGACCTCTGAGAACTCAATTGACCATAAAAAAATTGTCACCTAATTAAATATGACCATGAAAACATGAAGGGAAACTTGCTAAAAGTTCAGATGCATGTTGGTACCACTGAATGCAACCACAACAACCCAAGTAAGAGGCAAGCAGACAACCAACGCATATAATCCAAATTAAACAAAAAAGCAACAGGGATCCCAACCTTCGAAGTACATGAAGACACCGTCCTTTCTGCGCCACGGCTTGCGCTGCCTGACGATGACTGCGGGCATGACCTTCTTCCTGAGGTCGGGCTTCCCCTTCTTCACGGTGGCCATCACCATGTCGCCAACGCAAGCAGAGGGCAACCTGTTCAAGCGACCCTTGATTCCCTTCACCGAGATAATGTAGAGGTTCTTGGCCCCGGTGTTGTCCGCGCAGTTCACTGTGGCCGCCACCGGCAGACCCAGCGACATCCTGAACTTGTTACCCGCACTACCTCCCCGTCCTACAAGATCGACAGATCATCAGAAACACAAATTCCAAACTGCCCGATTCACTACCCGACTACCCAGACCAAATTTCTCCAGAATCACACGAATGGTAACCGAATTTGAACCCCCCAAAAGACCATCAAGTTCCCTCTCAAGCTACAATCATATTCAGCCAAAAGCACCCACAACGCCCGATCAACACAAAGAGCGTATCTATCTCAGGAGATCCCACCAGTCTAAACCCACGAGTAAAAACTCAAGCTACCATGAACAAAGCATCGATTTTTTTCAAGCTAATTCAAATGGGTAAGTCCAAAAGCAAGATCTTTTGCGATAAAGCTAACTATCAAAGAGGCAAATGAAATCGAACACTGCGGCCACAGATTGACCGCCGCATCTTCCCCAGGCAAAACCATATGACACAAAGCAGAAAGAGAGGGAGAGGGAGAGGGAGAGAGGGATGACCTCGCTTCGACATCTTCGTCGGCAGGAGAAACGACCACCAAGCAGAGAGGCAACTAGGGTTTTGGGGAGGCTGCCGAAAGCCTTCAATATATAGCGGCGAGAGGTAGCCGAAGAAGACCGAAGGCGTAGAGAGGGGAGGGGAACCGGACTGAGCTAGGGTTTCTGCTCGAGCTGAAATTTCATTTGAAGCCCACCATCGCGAGTGGTTTTGGGCTTCTTTGCATGCGGCCCATTTGTCTCTGCCCAAAAGCCCATCCATCCAGCTGATCTTTGGGATTTTTTTCTTTTTGGTGGTCTGACTCTATTTTCACTATAATTCTCACTTTCAAACTGTTACTTTAATTTTTAAAATTTTTTACTGTTACAAAAGTACAATCAAGTGTCGAAAGTGTAATTAAATCATAAATTTTTTGAAAAAAATGTAATCAAGTCCTAAAACTAGTAATGAAAGTATAAAATAAAAAAAATGCAAATGTAATTAAGACCCGGAATAATATCTACAGCTTCTCCCAATTCAACCAACTTGTCATGAGTTGGACTTCCTATGATTTCATCAATCAATAAGCTTATCAATTGAGCCTTGAGACTTTCAAAAGGTGCTGCACATTTTGAAAATCTTAGGACTCGATTGTCCTTTACAATTAATTTCATAATTTGATTACACTTTTTGAAATTTTTGAGACAAAATTTTACTTTCATGATAAATTTTAAAATTTCTTATATATTTATCCATTCCTTATAAGTTATTTTTTTCATAATTTTTGTTCTTTACTATATTTTTTTGACTATATATATGATAACACATATAAATATTTGAATCACATCAGTCCAAAAAGCTTTGATGCGTTGCTTATTGCAAATAATTTCTTTTTTCCAATTATTTTACATTTCCACTTTGTTTTTGGGCCATCAAGGCTTGCCGGCCCACCTCTCCACTAAAGACCTTGTGCTTTGCTTACCGACGAGCAAGTATCAGGTTGTTCAAGCCTTTTTTTCCCTCTCAGCTTATGCTTTCCTTAGTCATCCAATTACGTCTGTACTTTTATTATTAGAACCCCTAATTTTCAAATATATATCAATTGGGTCAATAGACTTCCTTATAAGTTAGAGGTCATTCCATTCGCACTCTAACGAACAAAACCGTCAAGATATCTTTTCCATTTTTTACTTTTAGCTTGTTCCTTAGTGTGTCCCCTGACAATGTACATGTTAGGGAAAATTATCAATTAGTTTAATATTAACCATGTTATTCATTAATAAGAAAATGAAATATAAAAAAATAATCATTTTATTAAAAAACCTACTTAAATTTTGCAGTGTAATTTTAAAATAGGTTAGCAATTATGTTTTATATTATAATCATACTACTTGATGATTAATTGTCTTTAGTTTTATTAGTTACACAGTTTTATTGATTAGTTTTCTTTTTAGCTAAAAATGGAAAGCAGTACTGTGATTCCTCCATTTCGAATGCCTCCATTCTATTGCAATGGCCCAAAAACCAAACACATGATGAATTAGGAACTAGCATTCTTCACATCAAACATGTCAGATTTCAAGAGAAACCCCAGATATTCTATGGTACTGTTAAAAGGGTTGATAAATTCCAAGAGAAGTGCCTAAAAACCTTGGCTATCATGAATTCTGCATACAGCCTCCTGCAATTCCAAGAGGCAACTTCATGTTCCTATTAGATAGAAGTAGAACAGCAGATATCACAAGGTGAAAAGATCAAACTTGAGTCCTCCGCACTCTCCCTTCTTCAGATTAAAAACAGAAATTAGACAATATCCCTGATTTCTCACTTTTCGAATGATGTCGTTACATGAGGTAATATGGATCAGCTGACAGGTTTAGAGGAAAAAATTGGCAGTTCAATGCTCAAACTGCGCCCTTCATGTAAGATTGAACAAGAACTGGCATGAGTATTTCAGGATCCAAACTTCGAAAGCTACTGGCAAAGATCAGATGCTGCAGTTGAGCCGGATGTCGTAATAGGTCAAATGAGAAGCCCGAGTGAATAGTTACTCAGAAATTTCTTCAGAAAATTTAATTTGTGAGACAGTTTACATAACTATAAAAGTCGTGTCGAGCCAAATCAATCAACAAGCCTCTGGTATATGAAAATGTGTAGACTCCAACCGTTTGCAATGAAGATGTGCATTAAGTGACCTTTGCATTCCCTCTTTTTAATCAGGTTCTTCCTTTTGCAGAACTGCGGAAACTATTTCGTGAGTGAACCTTGTTGACGCCACTTTGTACCGAGATTGAACTGTGGCAAATAAGATACTGAAAGCATCCTGACTAGTATCTCAGAAACTGCAAGTCTAAAATCATTAGAGAACTCCTGATAGCCAAATAAGTCCTCACAGAAAGATCTCAAAAGCAGCAAAATCAATAACATGGACTGCTTCTGAAAGTGAAACTTCCCATAGAACAGCAGACGCCAGTAAATCTCATCAAGTGGACATTGATGACTGAATAATTACAACATTCCAATCTAAAAGGAAACAAATTACAAGATTTTTACATTTTCAAAAATCCTGTAAATCTACAATCAATCCATGCCTTGTATTGTCATACGAGAAAGCATTCTAAGTCGAAGACACTGACCATCTCAGAGACTTGTTGAAGAGATCTCACGTGTCGTATAAACTCATTACCAATTTCCTTCTAACTAAAGTAAATTATTATTATTATTATTATTGAAATAAAAAGCCTGATACTTGGTAAAAAAAAAACCAGAATCCTATTACTGCATTCTCATTCAACTCCTGTACAGTTTCGATTGGAGAACACGACTCTGAGAATGAATACGTGCTATAGCAATCGACAAGGACTGCAAAGGTGATAAAGCTGAATCGAAATGAATAAGATAGAGGCCATCGCGGACGTCCGTCATCCTTAATGTAGGAAGACAATGCTCTGAACCCTGGAGATAGCATTTTTAAGTGAGTTCACCAAATTTGCTGAGACTCAGAAAAATAGAAAACTAATATAAAGAGTCTCAAAATAAACAAGCAAGCAGTTTAGTAGATACTGAGCATCTGCAACACTGTCTAGTACTATAAAATCAAAATCCCTCATCTTTAAGCAGTAAAGTGTTAAACCATCAATACCTCTTCTAAGAAAGACCATTTCAGATCAATTTGTTTAGACAGAGTATAAAAACTCGGAAACAAACAGTGTGTTTGATGCTGTAGAAGCTTTCCATCATTTTCAAAATATTGATGTCAATACACGTTGTATCTTTCTCCATACATTTTGTTCTAATTCAAATGAAAATTGAACATGCATCGAAATTCCATCATGAAATTTTGCTTTTCATTTCATTTTTTACTTGAAAACCAAGAAAACTGTTCCTCTTCCTTAGCTTTACAGGATAAATATCCTGCAGAAAACAAGGTCTCCTGCCAGAGCATCTGCTTGAGAATTTCTGACTGTTACAAGCCAAAAAAATAGTTGTTTGACCCAAAAACTAAACAGGACTTGCGATAAGGTGTTGTTCAATGCATCTACTATTTATCCTGTTGGACGCCAAGAGCCTCAAATAAGATGAATGCTTGATTGCTGTCAATCTCATAGAACATTTGAAAAATTTGATATATCAAATCAAATGAAGAGGCGAGTGCAAAGAAAAGAACCTGTATACAGAGATCAAATGACTTGCAGTCTGGCACATTGCGATCGATGTTTAGAACACACCCATTGCTTGATCTTGCTTTGAATAGTGTAAGTGGACAGCCCAGGTCCCATCCACCGCAGTCACACTGTCCACCAGATTTCCATCTTTCAATGAGACTAGAGGGTCCACCATGCCGCGTTCTTGGTCCACCATGAAGTCCTGCAGGGACTGCAACTTCCACGCTGACAACACCATCACTGGAATCTCTATCGCTGCACACTGAAGTGCAGGCATCTGGATGATTGATCTTCCTAGTTACACCATTCTTTTTGAGAAACTTCAAGCCCCAACCTCCCATTTCTTCCTTCTGAATGTCCGCCATGCGGTTCTTCACTACAATGGCAGCTAATTCAAGATTGGGCGGAAGAAGATGTTCTGGAATGCTAAGCCCGCCTGGCACAGCCAGGTTTTTGTGCGTATCTTGGCCTGATTCTGGAGAGTAATCATCCAAAATCCCACTTTTTCCAGACACAATTCTCTGCTTAGATTGTTGACTGGGCCTGAACACGTTCGCCACTTTCTTTGCCAACTTATTGTTCTTCTTGCATTTGACTCCCACTGTTTGTCCCTCTTGCAGAAAAGTTTCCCAGCCACCAAACAGAACAAACTCAGTCTGCACGATTTTGAGATTCTCCTGGCAAAGTAATATGGACGTTACCACCTCCATCTTTCCTATGAGACGAGGCTCGTTATCATGACTCACATGTTCTGTTGAAGCCTGCCTTTTTGAATAGAACAAATACACCCAGTCTGAGCCCACGGGACTCGATGATCCGACATTCACAGGATCAGCTACGAGTATCTCCCTCTGGTTATCGATGGACAGAACAAAATGCGGCATCCCAACCTTCCACGTGCAGTGGAGCATACCCTGAGAAAAAGCAGCACCGGGAGAAGAAGATCTATCGGTGCTCCATGAACTTGTGCTCGCAACTGAAATGAGTCTTTTGTGTTTAGAATCAAGACCAGAGCTTAGTATTTCCCGAAATGGCACTTCATTTTCCATCTTTATCGGCGAGCTGACGCTCTGCTGATTCGGAGAGTCTGTCAAATGACAACCTGCCGAGTCCTTAGCATCATGTGGGCTTGATCTCATATATTTGGCATCATCCCCGAGTGCACCAAAATGGCAAAAAGAGGACTTTGATATTTGTCTTTTGAATCGATAGTCTTGCTTCCCACTATTGAATCTATAATCCACAGCCCGGCATGCCTCTGGACAACATTCCCAGTCCCAATTGCTGAAACCGAACACTGGAAATTAGGCGAAGAGGTCAAATTCACCAGTATGTTGCATGCCACATCCTTTGACGCACCTCTGTGAACCAATTCCAGGCAGCGCCGGAGGTAGTTCTCATCGAGAGCAACCAGATGCTTTGGGATCCTTGTACTTAAGCCGAGAGGTTTTGGGCAGTCGCGTCCTTCGCACATCTTTCCCGGCTTTGTGATTGGCTGATATTTACTACCAGGTCATCATCCATCCGCTTTGCAGCGGTTCTGGAGAAGTCGGAACAATCACCGTGTGACGAACACACCTTCTTTCTCACCCTGCTCTGTGAATCTTCTTCCTCTCGCACGTCTTTCTCAGTAATTACAAATGAGTTCACCATGTTCAACCTTCAGCTACTTAAAAGCAAACACTAACGTGTGCACCCAAATGATTGGGACGATGATGCGTTGTATCGCTGAGCAACCATATTGTTAGCTAACATCTGAAATCACTGGTCCAGAAATATCCAAATCAGATAATTTGAAATGTTTTAAAACTTAAGCGAAAAGGATATGTCTCTTGTATTTTAGCTTGGCTTCTTTAAAGAGAACCCGGATGAACAGGTAATGATTGGCACATCATGCTTGCAAGTATATACGTAAATACAATCCAAAACTCAAGAAAAGAAAGACGACAGTGTTAAGCTCAGCTTGAATTGCAAAACTAGATGCAGAAAAACGATAACCTTCCACTTCACTGAATTCAAGGGGAAATGACACTTAAACAGGCAGAAAGTAACCCTTCACCCTGATTTTGGAAAATCATAGAAGCAAGAACCTTGAATGATCTATCGAAAGAATTCAGTAGCAAATGATTGAATTTTGCCCAAGAGCCAGCTCAGCTTCTCTTCAACAACAGAAGATCAATCCCACAAAAAGAAGAAAAATTTGGAACACCCCAAGAAAATTTCCTTTGGAATGGAGCAAACACATGAGCTCCCCACCATCACAAAAAAAGCATTCAACTTTCAAAACTGCTTTAAGAAATACACACCCTTTACCTTTGGTCCCCCAGCTCACGTCCACCCACAGGGAAGGACATAGAAAAATACAGGTCACACACAAAAACCCACAAAAAGTTGGAAACTCCCAAAGCCTGAGTTGAAACCTACTCAATCCTTTTAAAAAAAAGAAGGATGAAGACTTTTGATTATACCTGAAGAAACGGATCCAAGAAAGGAACCGCCAATGCTGGGCTTGTGTGTGCGTTGCACCAGAAAACTAGAACCACTCTTTTTGAACCCCAAAGAAGCAGATGATTTTTTTAATAAAGCAGAGAGAGATAGGAGAGAGAGAATCCAATCCTTTTGCTTTCTGAGCTTACCTAAGAGGGCACAATAACGGGCACTGTTATGATCACCAACCAAGCACAGAGAAATTTCACTTGTGAAAAGAGAAAAAAAAAGTCAATGGTGGAGATGGAAATCAGAATGGAAAAAGAAACCACTAGCGAGAATATACCAGGTTTTTCCAATAGTCGTTGAGCTAGAACATGGAGCCGCAAAAGCCAAGAATCCTTCTTCCTTTTTCCACACTTTGAAGCGATGAGTTTCAACAGGGGGAAGGTAGAGTAAGAAAGTGACCATTAACTGAAAAGTGAGAGAGCTGTGATATGGTGTGATATGGTGCTTAAATTTTGGCAATTGTAAGCCACGTTTTCAGTTGGAAAGAGGAGAAGTTTGAGCTCAATTCAGTCATCATGTTGTCTCTGTTTTAAAGCTTCTTTGCTTGGAGAACTACAAATTCATATTCAGAAAAAAGACAATATCGTATGTATTTTATATTGAATTAAAGATGCATTTATTTTACTGAAAATTAAAAAGTCAATGATTAAAAAAATACTTTTAAAGAAAAATGATTAGTTTTCATTTCTTTAATGGTTCAGAGAAAGTGATTTCCTTTTTATTATAAGGAAAAGTTGTTTTCTCTCGATCTAAGTTTATTGATTTTAATTTATGGAAAACAATTCATACAAATGGATTCCAAGTGTAGGATTTTATTCATAATGGAATCCGATGTTAGTGGCACATGCCCTAAGGAACAGAGTGTGTAATGTATAGTGAATGAAGCAAGTAGGACTAATGACCTAGCTTATGATTGAGACATTCCATTCTATCATGCCTATCCTTCTTTGGGTCAGACTTATCATGCCAATATTATTATTATTAGGAGCAAATATTCTCTCAGCCAATCATGGTGTTGGACAATGTGCTCACATGCAATTGCTTCGGTGGAGAGTTTTAGTGTTCCTAACTAACCCATGTGATGGTTAACCCATGGCCTAAGTTTCACCCCCATACATAAGTGATAACACCACTGCCAAACTATCTATTAAAAGGTCAATATAGATGCAGTTATTGTTAATTAGTAATTGAGATTTTAGAGAGATCATAAGCGAAATTTCTCCTTCAGATGTTGTCGTGCAAGCAATATCCAAGCCTCCTTTATAGAAAAGAAAAGATTATTTTTATGCAAAAATGTGATGTAAAGTAAAGTGTCTTTGAAGGAGACGGCTGAGATATGTGACGGTTTTTTTTTTATGAGTTAAAAATTAAGCAAAAGCATCAATTTTGTCTGGAGTTTGTCCAAAGAAAAGCATGGAAGGAGACAAACATTGGGTATGCTGGATCTCGAAGTTATGATACAATAATTCTAAGTGGGATGAAAGAGACAAAGGATGAATTTCGAATTTGAAATTTAAATAGAAGCAAAGTGTCAGTGGATCATTTTTGGAAAAGCAAATTGTATTTTTCTCCTACAAAATAAATTTAAAATTCCTGAGAAAATTTTAAATGTGCACACCTTGAATAAATGTTGTAAGAACTCTCAAAATGGAAAGGCCCAAAGGATTGAATTGCTGGTGATTGGGTTGGATTGGCAAATCTCCATTATTTTTGCCAGCAACAAAATCCAGTCTTGGATTTTGCACGGAGAATCAAGCTATCATCGTTGATTTTTCACATTTGAACTAACTTGCCAAACAGGTGAAGAAAATTGCGGTACAACTAGTGCAGCCTTAAATGACTTGATGTCATTTTCTTTTTCCTTACGAAATTACTAAACTTTTAACATGAATCATATCTTTCACTCTAGTGATCTAAACTTTTAGGGTAAAGCACCTTTAATTACATTTTTTTTTTTTTGTCATTCCTTCAAATAAACTTTCTACAAATTTAAATATTTAGCTAGAGTGCGTATCTTTTATCCTTATTAAAATGGTTCATCTATTTATCAAGTCAAATGTACATCGAACAACTTCATTGAATGCTATGCAATATACATAAAATCTATGCGCCGACTTCATCGCTTTACATATTTTATCTATATTAGATCTTCCCAGTTCACATTGCATAAAGTTGAATTCAATGCATGCGAATGCCCCCACAACCCTAAATAACTAATATTTTTAGACCCATTTTTCAAGGGCTTTGAGATAAATTATTAAATATAAAATTTTGAAGCAAATTCAAATGTTCGGAGAGGGAGAGAGACAGAGGGGGTGAGGGTGAGCTGGTGCGCATGATGGATACAAGACCTCCACTACGCAAGTGGAGAAATAGAATAATTTTTGGAGCATGATATTGACTCTTGTCGTCTTCTCCACGATCAGTGTGGCTTTCGTTTTCAGGGCGATGTGAATGCAGAGACCTGGAGGAGATAACGTAGGGAAGGGTTCAAGCTAAAGCAAGAGCAAATTAGCAAAGAGATTGCCCAACGATAAGGCTCACAAGTTACAAGACATCTTGAATTTGACTCCATTAAAAAAAAAAAAAAAAAACACCCGCACCTCAATTATTTTCAACTTACATTTAACATCACTTCAAGTCATGTAAAAACTTTCCACAATTTCTCCACAATTGAAGTACTTTTCCAGCAGGTTGAATGCGTATAAAGTACTTGTTAAATACCTAAATTAATTTTTCGATCATTGATAGTTTTCCTAACGCATTATTGTTGTCCTGATATGTCATTTCTTTGAAAATGGAACATTTTCCTTGTTAGTGTATATTCCCTTGGGGAAGATCCTCCTCAAGTCAAAGTTTCATTAAAAAAGAAAAGTTGAAGAATGGGCTTTTGCAAGGGTATGGGCATCCCCAAAATCATTTTTGGACACCGTCTATTCCTCTGCATGGACTCAGTTGGAAGCCAAGTGTTCAAACGCCGAAGTGTCTGGCAAGTGGCCAGTGCCCTGCCAGGCGAAGGCGAAACCGCTCGGTTTGGGCAGGAAGCTCGTGGATTTGACATTTTTCTGGGCCTTTTCACATTACTCCTAGGAACTATCCAAATGAAAGGAGTGTTTTAGGAATCTTTCTATAACTTTAGTTGATGAGATTTTCGCGATAGAACTTGAGATAAACACCGTGTCATTGTCTAAGTGTAGTACGGATTTGGGCATCGCCAACTGAGATATCAAAGTGTGCAGTTCTTGATTTGGCTATAGTAGAAACTCTGTTGTTGTACTCTTTTCTTGACGAACTAAGATTACGCGAAACAAGCCACGTAAATCCCGGTGCATTCTTTCATGGCTATCCTTCATTGCCTCAGTTTGTACTTTATGCTAATAACTATTGATATAACAGCCTTTTTCAGATGACGTTGCAATCATTGTCATTTGTTGCTCATGGTCCGAGTCAATATGTATGATTAATTTAATGAAAAACCTCAAATTAGTAAACCAATAACAAATTTGTCCAAAAATAATTTTTTGATCACAAAAACTCTCAAACTTGTACATTTGTCATAAATTTATCCCAAATTGATTTTTCGATAAGCAAAAACCATAAACTGGCACATTTATAATGAATTTACCCTTATTAATTTCCATTAAATTGGATTAACTATTATGTGTTATATAATTCAGTAATTTGACCGTTAAATTTAAATTAAACTAACGGTAGATAAATTTGTCACACTCACAAGTGTACCGTTTTAAGATTTTTTGCTGTCAAAAAAGTAGGGGCAAATTTATAATGTGTGTTAGATTGGAATTTTTCATGGTGTCAACACACACACACACACACACACATATATATATTATATGGAAACATTTTTTCAGCACGATGTTGACTTTTGTTTTCTTCTCCACACTTTGCATTTGCTTCCTCAGTCTCAGTCCGCGTGCTTCTCATTCTCAGGGCAATGGGAATGCAGAGACTTGGACCAGATGCCGTAGTGAAGGGTTCAAGGAGATCGTGCAGAGCGTTGAGGAGGGATGTGAAGCCGTTGCGTCCCACCACCGCTTGTCGTTGATAGGTGGAGATGGTCAGCTCCGCTCGTCCCGCATTCTCCCGAGTCTTCTCCGCCGACCTTGCAAGGGGGTCGCCCCTTCTACAGTGTTTGGCAAAGTTGGAATCGTGACGACATCCTGTTAAAGGGGAAGACCAGGTGTTGAAGTTTGGCATGGATCCTGCGTTGAAGATTCTAAAGAAATAATGAAATCAATTCGTGTTAATTATGAATTGAACCTTATAAAATTCTCAACATCCCAGAAATCATTGGCATGGATGTCAGCAAAGTCATGAAAGACAGCCGGCGTTGAAGTGGATAAGTTTTATAATTTTTTTATAAAATTTTCTGATATATTTTTATAAAATGTTATTATATTTTATTTTCTTTTTTTCTAAAGAATTGCCAATCATAGAGGAGGGCCTACGATCCTCGCCAGCCACTAGATGATGGCCGTGAAGGCCTCACCCAGTGGATGGCGAAGGGTCGTCTAGCCTTTTCTTGTGGTTGTGAGGGTTGGTCGACCCTTGCATGTGACTGGTGAGGGTTGGCTGGCAACCCTCATTAGGCTTAGAAGAAAAAAAAAAAATAAAGAAAGAAAAAAAAAAAAAAAGAAAAAAATTTAAAAATTTATAATTTTTTTAAATTATAAAAAAAATTATCTTCTCCCTTAATATATTCTTACCTTTACCAAAAATAAAAAAAATTATCTATCGGTTAAAAGCTGGGATAACTAGTCAAAAGCTACCAGAATGACTAAATTGGCAAATAATAAAAAGTTCATAATTAAATTGGTCAAATTGAAAGTTTTAGACTAAATTAACATAAATACAATAAATTTAGAACTTTTTTGATAATTTCCCTTTTTAAATAGATTTGCCACACTTCCTCTTCATCATCTAAGGTATCATAGGTCAAGAAACATCCAATTTTTTGGCTGTAAAAGAAGATCTACGTTCATTTTTTTTTTCTTTTTTAATTATAAACTGAAGCGGGAACGTACATCAGCTTGGACTTAGATTATATAATGCAATAGGAACAGGGTGCCAAGCAAAAACAAGCTATTTTTTGTTTGGTCGTGAAGAACAAGCTATATGAAAGGGTAACACTTATCACATGATGCGAACAAACGCAGAATAGTCCTCAAAGAGATCTCCCCACCATCAGCAAGATCACGAACCGTATCCTCAGCAATTTTCATTCAGAATGGCAAAGAAGCCATCCACGGTTTCTTTATCGAACTTGATTAAGTCTCCAGCTGATTCCACGTTTGGCTTGGCCTTCGAAAACGGATACCATGTCTGTTACGAGCCACACTTGTGACTATCTTTTGTTTCGAATGATTGTTGTAACTAGTTGTAAAGCTTATAGAGTAGATTACGTTGTCGGATGAACTCGATTGTGATTCTACGGCTGGCTGCAGATCTCTGTCTTTCTTGAGCCTCTTATTGGTCCATTGTTTTTGAAGCCTTGACACGGTTGGCTCAACCTCATATGGAACCTTTTCCCTCAGAATCATTTTGCCTCCATCTTCGCATTTTGCCGAGTCCTCGACCACCATTTGTGTTCCATCCAATTTCCGGCTTCCCTGCACTCTCTGGTAGTTTGATGATTTCTTCGTCAAGTATCAAAGCGGAAGTCGAATAATGTTTCAGAATTAGTCCATAACAATCGTGCGATGTGATGGAGGCAACTGCAGTTGTGATGGGATGGCACTTCTTAAGAACAGCACTTAAGGCTCCTCACTCTTTTAGGCCAAATCTTCGGTCTCTTTCGCCAACCAAATGAGCAGTTCACTCTCGTCTTGTGTCCATTTCACATTTTTGACATTGACTTCCGGCTATCTAATGCGAGCAATAACAAGGGAAATAAATTATTTACTCCATAATGGTACCGCAAAATGAACGGAGAAATGAATCACTTACCATCTTGGAGAACGCATTCTTCACAGACGATCATATGTAGTCATCTCCAGTCGGGTCTGTCGCTGCATCACTTTTTGTTTTTTCTATAACCATGGAAAGCTTCATCTCCTAAGATATTTGCCGCCATCACTGCCCATGGCAGGAGATTTTTCGTCCAGTTCATTCTCCTGTTCTTGAAGTAGTCATGCTAGTTACCCAATCTCTTCTCCGACCACCCTCATATCAAGGCTAAAACTATCGATAGAACCTCAATGAACAGAGCATCTTTGTTCTGCTTCTTGGCCTCATTCGCTACTTCTGTCAACATGGCATGTGAAGCGAAAAGAAGGCCTGGTTCCAACTGCATCGTGCTGAGGTATTGTTGGAAAAACACCCATATTAGGCACAGAGTGTGTATCAGCTGGTTGATACCAAGTATCGATCATATCTTCTTCATGAGCTCGTCAACCTCGTTGAGGAGTAAAGTGCCGTCCCTGTTGTCAAATATTGACTTCAGCAGAGTCATACACAGGTTAATGTCCAGAGGGAACCCCTCAGCCCAGTGACAAACATCAGTAGGAGTCCCGTGGCACTTTGCCATGATAGCAACACCACAGAAATTGCCGAGGCCTCACATGGTGTCCAAGTTTTCCCCATTTTCTGTGGTCATTGTCTCGCCGGCTTGGATAATTTTGTGAGACAAGACCTTGAACTGTCTCTTTCAGCGAGCCATTATATTCCTGGGAGTCGTTGGACTCGGATTGTTTTAGGTGAAGCTTGAGCGGAAAGATTTTGGTCTCCGCCGGCATACCCATTTACCAAGATTAACAATGGCATGAATGAAGCAATATACACACAAGATGCACATTTGAAATATTTGAATCTACCGATTAACTCAAAAAAAAAAAAAACTTTAGCGGTGCAGGATTTGCATTGTCCAAGAACCTACGAGAACCCACTCTTTCCATCCCGAGATATGACTACACAGTCTTTTTATCAATCGGTACCTCCAGCCATTTTCTCCAAGCGGTAAACCTCGCGTGCTCATTGTCGGATCTTGGCTGGCCTTGAACAATCTCTCTTCTCTTCTGTCTCTCCGGTGGTCTTTGAACAATTTTCCCATAATATGCTTTGAATTGCAACGTCCTATTCGTTGTTGCAGCAAATCAAGTAACCCATGAGTAGTACAGAACATGAACGGGAAATAAACGAATAAAACAGAATTCATATGCCTACAATGTCACTCTTGTACAATTTTTTTCAAAAAACAGGACATTACAAGTGCCTTAACTTTCATATGATGCTTATTTAAGTAATATAACTTTCTTTTTTCCGATCACTTGAGTGCCATCACTTATGTATGGCGCTCTCTTTAGTTCCATCACTTTGTGTTCAATCACTTGAGTATTATATAACTTTTCAATCGATCACTTTAGTCTCATAACTTTCAAAAAGCGTTCATCACAAGTGCTATGATACGTAAAATTTTGGTTTTCTAAAATGTTATGATACTCAAATGATCATTTGGAAATTAAGGCACTTAAGTAAATGTTTTTTAAAAATTATGACACTCAAGTAGTCGAAAAAAAAGTTATGACACTCAAGTAGTTGAAAAAAAAGTTATGACACTCAAGTGAGTACTGTATGAAAGTTATGACATTTATAGCGTTATTATCTTATTTTTCTCATGTATGATTAGAAATTTAATATTTAGGAAGGGCAAAGTGTTGGGGCCAACACGTGGCATCCCTTGACTCGTCGAAGGGTTGTAATGATCAGCTTCGCTTGTCCTGCATTCTTGCGAGTCTTCTACACTGACCCTGCAAGGGTTGCCTCTCGATGTCATCTCGTTAACAAGGGGAGAGCAAGTGCAATTTCGCTTTGATCCTGCATTGAAAATTTCCAAGAAACGATGATATCAAGTCGTGTTGATCAAGAACACCACATTATTTTCTTAAATATGATACTTTATAGGAAACTAACTAATGTGTCCCGACTCTTTCGATAGATTTCCGCACTTCCTCTTCACTAATGAATAGACATCCAATGTTTCTGCAATAAAAGAAGAATCTGACAGTCATTTCTTTATGATTTAATCCTAAAATTGGCAGCGTAAACATACATCAACCATTGACCTAGATGAACGAGGAGAATGCAATAGGTACAGAGTGATAACCGAGAACAAACTATATGAAAGGTTGACACTTACCACATGGTGCAACAAATGCAGAATGGCCCTGCAAGAGACTCCATAAACTGTCAGCAAGATCTTTAGCGAACTTGATTAAGTCTTCAGCTAATTCCGCGTATGGCTCTGCAGAGATTGCTTGGATAGAGACTTGTTTGAGGTAGTCGACGGGATCAACCTCCATCCAAGGTTGTGAGGGCTCAGCGGCAGCCTCCATTTCCAATCACGAGGAGGAGTCAGCGAAGAGGAGATATGGAAGAGAGAGATATCGGGCATATAGAGAGAGGGGCGCGTGCTACAGCCTTGGCCGGCCCTGACTCTGCTCCTGCCTTTTTCAATCAACTTGATCCCAGCTTCAAGAGTCAAGATCCTGTCCGACTCTTTGATGCTCTATCATTGGCATCATCACCTGGTCCACAACTAACCACCATGCTCAGATGTTCTCGGATGAAATTCCCTGCGGTAGCCACATGCACTACAGCAGATCTCGCATTGCCATATCTAGCCTTTTGCCTTCAAACTCGTCCGAGTGATTGGACGAAATTCCCTGTGGTAGCCGCATGCACTATGTCAGATCTCGCATTGCCATACCTAGCCTTTTGCCTTTAAACTCATCCGAGTGATCGCAGCGGGGCGGGCTTGGAGGTTGAGGCAGCAAACAGAGGTGGACAAGGACAGGCGCACACATGAGCGAAGATAGAGAATTGTACGCCACCACGAGCTTCCTGTAATTCCAAGCAGAGTAGCACTGGGGATTGATCTCCAGAAGCTTGGCGCTCATGTGGAGAGCCTCCTTCATGCATCTGGGAGCAACATCACATCACAATCAATTCAAAAAAATCTGACCAAAGAAATCGTCTGCGCTCGCATAACGCTTTTGATCTCGCAACCGAGGACAGGACAGAAGTAAAATGAAAATTCAAAGAGAGAGAGAGAGAGAGAGAGAGATTGTGCATGCGGTTGAGGTGATTAGAGAGAAACCGGGATTGAAGAGTTGTTAGCTTCTGGGCTTTGGCAGTTCTGGGGCTTTGGCAGTTCTGGCTTCGGAGTCGTCGAATGCCGGCCATGCATTTTCTTTTTTCTGGTGGAGAGAGAGAGAGACGGTGAACTTGGAACCAAGAGAGGCTTAAGGATCGAGGAAGCTGTGGGTTCTGAGCCTTCTGATCAGACAAAAATGAGAGAGAAACGTGGGACCCATGATTTTGGTATTTCTGTCATTCTAATCATCAAGAGAGTGAAGAAGCCAATAGAGGGGTGGATTTAGCGCTGCACCTTCAAATTATTCCATGAATATGTACTTTGGGCTTATCACAAAGAAACCACTGATCCACGCTATTCTTTTTCTCCGTTGCAAGTTATGCTATTTCTTCTGGTGGATTAACTGAGCATGAAGAAACATGGAGATGCCGTTGGCCTTGCCATATCTTCGTGCCTCAAGTTTATCATGAGAAAGCACCCAACCATTGACTCACGACAAAAACATCAGATCTGCAAACTCCTCTCAAGAACTCCTCAGCCCTAGCTTGTTGCCTTCTGAAATGGCGGAAGCAGCTCTCTTCAGCCTTGCCACTGACATCCTGAAAAGCCTCGCCACCGAAATGGTGAAACCTGGAGGCTCCTTTGCTTCTCAGAAGATCCAGTTGCTCTGCTGTGCCAAGGATGAGCTCGAAAGCCTCAGGTACACCGTCAAGGACATCCAAGATCTGCTCTTGGATGCCGAGAAGAAGGAATTGCTCTTGGGTGCCGAGAAGAAGGAATTGCGCGACCAGGTCAAGCGCTGGCTCAAGAGTCTCAAGGATGTGCTGTACGATGTACAAGATTTGCTTGATGACGTCGCAACCGAAGATCTGAGGCGGAAGGTCACTCCCGGCAACAAGATTTTGAAAGAGGTGCGCCTTTTCTTCTCTAAATCAAATCAGCTTGTACACCGCCTCAAAGTGGGTAATGAGATTGAGAGACTTAGGAAGAAATTGGAACGGATTGAAAGAAAAAGGAATTTCCAATTAGAGAAGCTAAGTGAGGCAACTAGGAGACCTCCCACTTTTGAGCGCGAGGAAAATATAATTGGTAGAGAAAAGGAAAAAGAGGATATCATCGCACATTTGCTTGATTCCTCCTCCGGAGAGAGTGTTTCGGTTGTTTCCATCCTCGGTATAGGAGGAATGAGAAAAACCACGCTTGCTGATCTGGTATACAGGGATGAAAAGATGAAAAAATATTTCGAGCTTAGGATGTGGGTGTGCCATGGGGATCCTAAAATCTTTGATGTGGATCTGATCATCAAAAAAATACTGAACTCTGCCAAAGAAGACATTGCGAATCAAAGTGCGGAAGAGTTACAGTGGCTCCTTCGTCAGGTACTTGATGGAAAGAAATACTTGCTTGTTTTGGATGACTTGTGGAATGAGGATCGCATGAGATGGTTGAAACTCCAGCCTTCGCTAATGGGCGGTTCAAGGGGGAGCAAGATACTCATAACCACGCGCTCTATGTCAGTCGTGGAGGCTACAGATGCCAAGTCAATTAAATTTAATCTATGTGGCTTATATGAGAGTTGACAGTACAACATTAGATGATAATTTAATGGGAGAAAAGTCTGTGAGTCACAATAATTTAGGTTGGTAATCTCTAGAAATAGTGAGAAGGGTGACCAAAAAAAAAAAAATCAATTTAACTTTATAGAAAGTTGGTAAATTAGGAAAACCAATAAGAGATTCATAAGTAATTTTAATAAGAGTTGATAACCAAAAACTAGTTGGTAATTTAATCGGACAAAAGTGATGACTCACTTTAACTTTGGCTAGTAATAGAAGAGCTAGAAAAATCGAAGTGTTGGTAAATTATGCAAATAAAAATGGGTAAGTAGTATAAAAATTGCTAATTTACAATCATCATAAAAGAAGTTGTCATTTAATGAAAGTATTGGTAAGTTACCAACATGTAAAAAAAAAATAAAAAAGAAGTCACTGTGTTTTTTTTACCAACAATATTTCCATATTTACCAGTACTTATTGAAACTTATCAGCCTGAAAAGAGTCCCTATTTTTGGGCACAAAACAGTAGCATTATACAAGATCGATATGGTTTCAATGTTGATTTTCTGGGAATTTTAGAATGCCTATCAAAGCATTGGACAAAAAATCGAATTACATAAATATATTTATGCATTGAGAAACGAGAAGGTACGCAAAATTTGAGTTCCTAAAACGCTGAGCCATATCCGTGATAAAAAAACAAATTTCTCTTAGAAAAGAGTTCACAGCCTCAGAAAATATCTAACCATATATAACAAGTCCACGATCTTGTCTAAACTGTCAAAATTAACTTTCTTGCTTTTCTTTGTATACATGAAACCCTGAATATAGTGTTATGTAATTACATAAATTTTCTTAGTATAAATTGTGATTATCTATTTCCCAGTCTCAGGTCTACAGAGTCTAATCGATATACTTTATAACATACAGACCTTATATACAAAAGTACATTAATTCTGATCGTCATACTAATTAGTCCTGCCTCATATATTGATACACTAGCTCTTATTAGTCGACCGGTCTGCAGAAACAGAGATCCGGGCTTCACAGACTCCTGCAAAACTGAGTGATGGAATTGCTCGAGTCTGTAAGATCTGGCTATTCAAATCCAAGATTGGATTGAGTAGTTGAAGGAATTGAATCCACTGATATGAGCAAAGATATCAGATGATTCCATCATGTCATCTTCTTTCACAACCACCTGAAACGAAAGCCAAGGAAGTGTTATCATGTTACGAATGGATTACGATCAGGAAAGGATATTTATCGGGTTTGTGATGATTATTTATTTGTTCTTGTCTTCATCAAAGATATCACGATTCGCAAGGCATCGCTTGATCTTTGGGAGTTTCTTTTGAACCACAGACATGGCATGTCCAATGCAGATTTTTTGTAAGGAAAGTTATTCTCACTTCGTCCTTTTCATCATCCTCAAGATGGCCACAAGCGAGCCTAGAGTTCTCGCCGAATTCCTCATTCTTTGCGAATCTCCCTCTCACTCGCGGACGGCTGTCTGCCAGAGTTTTGCGGCACGCATACTGCAGAGATTAGGAAAGTTTCTTCAGCTAAAGTTACTGCCCTACAAAAGGTAAACTAAAACATGAATGATGCGAGAGAAGAAGAGAACGAAGACCTTAATCTTCCTGCTGAAGTTCCTTTCGTTCCTCTTCTTCATGTACCGATGGATCTTCTCCTTCCTCTGCTCAACTGAGAGCTTTCCTACTTTGTAAGTTGGGTCTTCTAAGTTTGAGATATCTGTTGCGAAAGGTGCAGAACTCGAATTCGCATTCATCAGCTTTTGGCTCTCAGCACAAAATGCCTTACACGGTATCAAATCGACACAATTCCATAAGAATTTGTCACCACAAATACTACAAGAGCCCATGAAATTTAATGCCATGTGCGTACCAACTGCATTGAACTTTAAAACTTCATATTCAAAACGACGCATACTGTGCTGTAAAATCTTGTCAATACCTGCATGTCCTCAGGAATAAGCACCTGGGTCGGATCCGAGCAAAAGATTCCACTGTTATTGTCAGCCTGGTAATCCAGATCTCGAGCTTGTAAATCTGCTTTTATTAGAACACTTCCCGAGAAGATCCCTGACCTATCTGCAGACAATGTACCAGTCATATTCTCTGGCATGTACGTCCTCATTGAGCCAGCGAAGGAGCACGAAGGCGATGCAGGGTCCAAAGGAATATATGGAGGCACAGACGAAAAGCAATTTTGTTTGAACACTGAGGCAATCAATGGAGGGCCAATTAATGGTGACATAGTTTCGCTAGTAAAATTTGGTAGCCCGTCAGTGCTATTGGTCAGTGGAAGTTGATTTTCTGTTAGTTGCACTGAAGGGAAATCCATCAACAGGTGGTCTTGTTGAGGACAGACGAATGGGGAAACCGAAAACGGAGGGGAGGGAGAGAAATCAATCGAAGCAGAAATGTCATTATCGACATCTTCTTGCGGATCAAAGATTCTTGTTTCATTTCCGTTGTGGTTAATAGTGCCGGCAGTCATGGTTTTACTCATGGTCGTGGCAGGAGTTGTGGCTGTCGTGTTAGTATTGATTCCATGGTCTTCCTGCAGGAGATCGCCAAAGTTTTGCAAATCTTCAGGTAAAGAAAATTTGGAGGAATTGGGGTACTCTTTATAGCAGCAGTTTGAACACGATGTGATCTCAGAGTTCTGTATACTTTCTGAACATAATACAGGGTCGCAAAGTTCTAACAGTTGAGCACTTAACGGGCTTGACATATCATCCTGCAGAACAACAGATGAAACTCCACGTTTGAACAACAATAATTTGTTCAACAAAGACTAGTAAAGCATATCAATTACCACCAAAAGTCGAATTACTCATGTTTATGATATATACACTACAATTGGTCTCTCTAACCATTCTTGATGTTTAACTAGTAGAAGAGGACATCAATTCTGGACAGGCATATGATGATGCTTGGATTCTTAAAGTTGATTTGCAAAACGAGTTCTGTGAAGGTGAACAGTGTCATCCTTCTGACAAACAACAAAGCAGGAAGATTATGTGCAATTTTGCTGGCATCTTGTGATATGCAACAGATAGATAGCAGATGTGAAGATGGGTTTCGATGGCATGTTAATGTGAGGTAAAATATAGGATGCCTAATCTGGCCAAGCACTAGTCATGGAGAGGCATTCGAAAAGAAGCCTTTAGGTGATATGAGAACACTGAAGCGATGTCATAAGGGGTCCCTACATGAGTTTCAACAAGTCAGGCAAGTCAGGCTCATAATCTTCAAACCAGAAAGCTATTGCACAGGCAGTATGGAAGAGTTTCAGAGCTTTCTCAAAATGATCAAAGCAAGAGTTTTGAGCTTTTCACTTGGACAAACATTTTATCAAAGTATGAGACTGTAATATGACCAAACAAACATTGTCATAGATATATTTTGTCATGCTAATGATCAATCTAGTTTGCTGTAATCAACTCAATGGTCATCAGATGATAATGAAGACTTTGGCTAAATTACAACGTTTTCTCTTGAAAAAATGGACTGATACAAAGGGAAAGTGCATGGTATCCTTATCAGATTTTAAGATGATGTCAGAAATCCAACCTGAAACTCAAACAGTTCCTTCAAATTCAATTACCTAAAGAAGACATAAAGATAAAATGATGCATTGAGATTAAGGTGTCATTACTGGCTGCAACATTAGTAGTGTCCTCATCACAAGCACACAATGTTTAGATGATCATTTCCCGATCAAACCAGACACATGCTGATCTTGAGCTCAGGCAAATCATCGTATCGCAGAACACACCAAAGACTGAAAAGAACCCAGAACTTTTGTCCAAAGAGAGAATGGAACAATGGAAGAAAGCTTCAGCCTTGCAACCAAAATCCTGCTTTTTTTTTTTCCATTGCAGAGACAATTGCATGATTAATGCAATGCATGCACAGAAAAGAACAAGGTATGGAGACGGTTTCAGAGGGCAAGAGAATTTTACAGCCGGAAGCTGCTGAGGCGGATGAAGCACGTCCTCCAGCATTCTGTCCTCGGACATCGGCAGACAATCAAACGACCCAATGAAGAAACTTTGCAAGATTTAGATGAACAGACCCTCTCTCAAAATGGCACTGAAAGAAGAAGAAGTCACGATCACGCGCTCCCCATGATCACCACCTTTCGTGGTGATCGAGAGGATGCTCACTGAACCGCGATATATAAAGGAGAAAGCTCCATCGACGACGATCAGAACAAAGTGTGCGCGTCTCTGTATGTGTATGTATGTGTTTGAGAGAGAGAGAGAGAGAGAGAGAGAGTAGAGTTAATTTTAGCTAGCTAAGGAAGGGGAAGGTATGGGGTGTCAATAGTCCGTTGGTTTGCGTATAAATACATACGGCATTTCAGGCGGGGGCGTGTCCGTACGGAGCTGTCAGCTCGGGCACTTGGGGTTGTGTCAACCCCGAAAGCGAAGGCGGGCCACACCTTGGTTCCTGCTGACATGGCGGGCGAGGTGAGGAGGGCTGTCGGACACGTATCGTCGGGCCGGCGAACGTGGGCCCCGGCTCATCGCAGCGCTCTTGGACAGAAGCTGGGTTGACCGATTCCTAGCCGACTTTCGGATCCCCTGCATTGCCAAGCTTTCGCCCCAATTTCTTGCCGACTTTCTGATCTTCTTTTTCGGGTTGACCGAGCCTTTCAACCCAATTCCTAGCCGACTTTCAGATTTTTCCCATTGCCCAGTTTACACCCCAATTCCTAGCCGACTTTCGGTATTTTTTTAATTGCCTAGTTTTCGCCCGCCCCTCTCTCTCTCCTATTTCTCTCTCTCAATAGTTGCAAAAAAAGATGACAGAGGCCAATCAGTCATAATTATTAAATGCATGAACCGGATTCGGCGTGCTCTGACTACATGGAAGTAAAGATAATAGCCGATGATAGACTACAAAAAGTGCTTCGAATGTAAACCATGTTCGTCATCTGTGGAAAAAAAGTTGTTCAACTTGTAAGATTTGTTTTGTTTTAAATATTGAAACCTCCTTGAACTTTGGCATATGTGTGCAATTATCCTCAAATTATGAAAAATTGTAAATAAACCCCCACACTTTGGCACAACTGCACCACAAACCCCAAATATTTTTTATTTTTTCTGCAACCATTAATTTTCCATCTATATGGTCGTTAGGGCCGTCAAATTGGGGTTGGGTTGAAAATAATCCGACTCAAATTGACCAATTTACGTGTAATACCAATTTAGTAACCCATACTTGACACAACCCATAACCAACCCAAACCATTTACTAAAATATTTCCATCAATTCAATATGTGAAAATCTATACCCACCTAATTAACTCATTTTAAGCTCTTCATGCATATATGTTATTTGGATAAAAGCATTATTTCAACTATAAAATGCTAAAGAATTGGCTTTCAACATTGCATAAAATTTTCACTTTTTGTATTGATTCACAATGCAAAATGAGAGAAAGTTAGTACTTGACTGTCAATTTACAAAATTGCAGCAAAAAATAATGTAGAGGAATTGAAATTTTAATTAAATGTAATGTAAGATATTGAACAATACGATTTGTGCTGACCATATAATGCAATAATAGGAACTAAGATTATAATATTGCATAAAAAATAAAAATACCAAATGGAACCAAGGAAAGAAGATATTAAACAATATGATTTGTGCTGACCATATAATGCAATAATAGGAACTAAGATTAGAATATTGCATAAAAAATAAAAATACCAAATGCAACCAAGGAAAGATATACTCCAATAATTAACAAACAAAATCTACAAGATTAATAAAAATAAAAATAAAAATTAATGGGGAACCAAAGAAGCCTTCTTGATATTTTTAATAAGGGGTGAAGTTGGGCCCATCTCTTAGACCCACCAAGACTTCTCTAAACTCAGAATAACCCGAGGAGTCAATTTTTTTCTCATCCAGATTGAAGTGATAGTGACAAAGGTGAGTTGTGTTTGGTTTTTGGATAAACTATGAATTCATTTAACACTCATATATTTTTGCATTTTGCCATTCTAAATCCATTTGTAACTCATTTACTAAGTATTGCTAACCCATATAATAAGTCAGCCATCAAATATGGTTAAGAAATGGGTTTATGACCCATTTTGACAAGTTTAATGGTTGTTAAGTGTTATTGGAAACGGACTTACCCAGTTTTTCACCCAAATAACCCCTATTGGATGGTTAATGAAGATAAGATAAAAGAGGATCCATAATTAAGTTAAGAATATTTTGTCGAGGTGGTTTTGGTCGAAAAAGTGAGTTAGTCCCTTTTGAGGTAATATCGTAGACAGAAAAACTGGTAACTAACAACAAAACCAAACTTCATGAGAGCAATACGTCAACTTTTTGAAGTTTGAGGTTTTTGCACCATTTTTTTTTTTTTTTGAGCGGAGATGTTGAACAAATATCTTTTCTAGGAAATGTTATGTTAAGTGATTCATTATTGATCACCACCTTATATGATACCTTAGAATACTTGTTGTGGGAGTTAAGGCCATGTAGAATAGACCAGATGTTGTATAACCTCATCAAACTGGCAATGTAGAAACTATGGCTAAAATAACATAAATAATGATAAAGATACATATATAAATTGAGTGTATTGTTTTTACCGCGGAACCTTAAGCTATCTAAAAGAAGGGCAACAATATACAAATAATATATCTAAAAAAATTTAAAATCTGATAAACTGTGCTATGACTTCTTATCATCATTATTATTAAAAAGATGGGGAAAAATATTGACCGCCTGTCCTCTAAGCATGTAATTTGGCAGGTTAATTTCTCGGGGGCAAGAATCAACAGATCTTAATGCCACCTTAAACGCTTTTTCTAGAAAGGAGCAATTTGGTCACTTGCTTGAATCGAACGTGAGTGTTCATTTGTAGTACATTAAAAGTGCGATTAGGAACACGATTCCTTCAAAATTTACCAAGATCAATACGAATATATCACATCGTTTGAAACTAACAGATTTAATACATGTATTGTTCCAACTTTATATAACAAATCTTTGTGAATTCTACTCTAGCAAAGACAACACGACACGAACATAACATGAACTTGCGCCTTTATTCATGTATTGATTTCTAGTTTTATTCCAATCACATGAATTTCTGTGCTTTGGATAAATGCTCCTGTCTTTTTTTTTTTTTTTTGGGGGGGGTGGGTTGGGTTTTGATAAAGGAAAAGTGAGGAGGGGGCAAGTAGCTGGACAGTACGTGGCAAAGTGTGTTCAATCGAAGCCCATATTATACGTCGCACCAATTCCCATATATTCCCGTCGCAGCACAAAAGGGAGACCAAATGCATGAGTACCCACGACCACGAGAGGAGAAAAAGGAAGCCTACAAGCATTTTTGGGCTCTTTGAATCGATTTTGTTTTCCTCTATTTCCCAAACTCTAGTTAGACATATACACATGGTGTTGTTCCTTTTTTGTCTTTGCCATGCTTGGAGTCGGTGTTCGTTTGTGCCGTGCTTGTGTTCTGGTGGTTCCATTAACGGGAGCTGAAACATTATGAATTAAATCGAACATTTCAAGAGAGTGAATTATAATAACAATGATATGAAGAGTGATATGCATAAGTTACAATAGTTCTTAGAGGGGTTATGTGCATAGGTTTTCCATTGAATTTTAAATAAGTAGAAGAGGGGAGTAGGGCCATTGAAAATTCACATTGAAGAATTGCGATTAATTAGAAGGGGAGTGAAAAAGAAAAAAAATGAAATGAGTTTCTTTACACCATGTCAAAGGAATAATTACAATCAATTCAATTTGTATTTAAATTATTACAAGGTGAAAAGGGGCGTATGTATCTAGGGCCTTCTCACGCTTCATGTTCAAGCTATGCAAGAGGAGGAGATCTGTTCAGATCAAGTCCTAGAGATGCTATAACCCAATATTGGAATAAGCCATCCCAGCCTGCAAATCAAGGGTATAGTTGTTTTGATCTCTAGGGAAATAGTTATTCTTCATTGTTTTCTCAACTACTAATACGGCTATCGAAAGAAAAGTAATGAGCAAAGCATATTAGTTCATGTCGGCTGCTCAAGAAATGGACGAGTCTCCCCGATGACACGTTGCGATATTACCCTGGTTCGGCGAACTGTTGTATCAGCCTGTCGGATGCCATCTCAACCGTGCGTAACATGCCCGACAACCCCCCGTGCTGGTGTCTTACTGAAGATGGGTCAAACTTCTCCACCTACCTCTCCCCTCCAGACAAAACAGTGTCGATGCTGTTCACACCAAATCATCCCACGATCGAATCTCGATTCCTCGCGTTGATATTGCGTTTTGCTTTGAGGAGAAAGCTTCTGTCTTGCCAGATTTGGGAAGTTCCATTGCACGAAGGGGCTTCCACGTTTGATGAAATTCCGAGGAGAGCGAAAGGGACACGATGTGCTTTGCCTTCCTGTTGAGAGGTCTTTCCATGGAAAGAGGGAACAATATATATTCTTAGCAGTGAGGAAACGCAATTCTGTAAGGCGTGCACGGAGACCCGCGATTTACAAGATTGCCTCCGTGGCAAAAATCTTTGGACTAAATCAATAAAGATCAGGTGAACATGGAGAGATTGAGAAAGAGAGATTTGACAATGATGATGGATGGGATGATCTCACATTCACGTAGCATTCGGGTCTTCTTTATGATCGGCTTCAATTACTGCTGGCAGAGGCAGGGTCTTAAGCACGGTTGACCCGAGCCCCGTTTTCCAAATTTTAGGAAAAAAAAGGAGATTGAACTAATTCTATTTCTAATTATTAGATATAATAACAACTCAATTGAGGAATGTTAATGGAAGTACTCGTATAGTTAAACCAAATTTGAGTTCAAATATATCTCCAAATAACTTGACAAAAAGTTACAAAGTGTTGCCCAATGATAATTACTCACAAATTACACACAGAGAATGACTAATATATTTGGTTTGTTTGATACTATATCCTTTACTATGATTCGGACAATATAGTGTCGTCGTTGTCCTCTTAATCAGGTTGGGCATATTCATTAGGAGTCAATTGTTGCAAATACATATCATGCCTTCTAGTTGCCCTTTTTATATTTTTCGTAGACAAATTATACCTATTGTCTTCCAAGATCCGGTGTTTAGTACTAAATATGAACTAAAATGGTACTACATACGCTTGTGGGGTCAATATTACGAGCCATGGTCGAACAAATCTATAGTTGGTGGCTCTCCTCTTTCACCATTCAGGACATTGATTTTGTCTTCTCCAACTCTATGGATGTAGTCGGAGTAATCTAATCCCAAGTACGTCTCCATCTATTTGGCAAATGAAGACGAAGACCTAGCGAAAGGCTGGGATGATCTTCTTCTTACGAAGAAGAAACCATACAAGTGTTTGGGCACTGCTTGATGATGGTGCCATTTCCGTCCTTTGAGTGTATAGAAACCATTGGTGTTTGCAACAATGATATTCCAATGCCAACTCATCAACATTCCCAATATTTGTTCCGCTTTGACACTATGACCCTTCATAACATGGAATGCAGAGAGTTTTAAGCCATTCTAACATAGGCAGATTCTTATTGCTTCATTGAAGAAGGGATCACCCTCCTTGTTTCACCAATTTAACCAGCCTCATGAATAGAAACGAAATGGCTCGGTTGTTTGACAATAATTGCAGGCGCTCAAAGCATCACTAAAAACCTATTATAAGTTCCTAAAATCTTGAGCAATTGTACAATCTTGTGGTGTCAATGGTGAGAGATCGAAACTTCCATTATGCATTAGTACACCATCTCCTCGCATATCTTTTTGAACAACTTGCACGTTGAATTCCACCATTGTCATGTCCTCAAGTAATTTTTTTTTTTTAACTTGTGTACCATGTGTAACGAACCTCCGACTCTTGATGTCTCGGTAAAGTGATTATAATGTATTGAGCCCACACGTTTGTTGCCTATAACATTGTTAAACTATTGGAGATTGTCTCACACGGACAAGTTAATGCAGCAGCACACTTAGTGCACATGGAAGAAAATACCATCACAAACAAGATTTGATTGTTAGACCAGACTCTTGATTTGGGAGGTGTTCACGTTGCCATTATCTAGTGTGATGATGGTGCATACTTCGTCAGTGATGCCAAAGATTTTGCCAAAGATGCCAAATTTGTTGACAACTCTCATTATTTTGACAGTCACATTTATGGATTCAAATGTGAAGTAACTATAAGAGGTTGATGATATAATTCTCATTTTTCATATACCCAAGAGTCAGTGACAACATAATACACGTAATTCATAGGGCTCTCCATGTATCAGAAATCAAAGAGACTTCAAAAGTTTACCCATCGACAGAAGATGGACCAATACTGCCCTTTTCTCTTTGTACAACACACTGCAATTTCTAGTGTTTGTTCCAACAAAATGGGCTTGAAATGAGAAAGTTTGCACGTATCAGACAATGCGGAGATCGGTAGCAAAATCAAAGGGTTGCTTAATAATAAGAGAATAACATGCAAGCTGTCACTAATTACTCACATCATCATAGTTGAACGGGTTTCTAGAGCAAGAATGTCTTCCCGACCCTAGACGGCCTTCTCCGCAAAGCTAGCGGCCTCAGTTGCTTAGCGGTCTTTAGCGGTAGACGGATCAGTCGGAGAAGTGTCTTGTTGAGGACCGACTTCTGGTGTTCTTCGCTGCAAGTCGGCCTAGGGGTAAGGCTTTTGCATCTCGTTATCATTGAATTTGCTTTGTTGTGAACAAGGAGCTGGGCATGTATACACTGTCATTGCATATTCACTAATCAAGTTCCTTGGCAATCACAAGGAGAAGTCTAGATTAAGTTTGGATACTTGGACATAGCTGTTGCTGTTGTTGTTGTTTTCCATGCATTGTGACACGTAGATCGCAATTAAATTCGTTGCAATGGAAGAGGAAATATATGAAATTGACAAAAGGCTTGAGAGAGGAAGAGCATTTGCAAGTGGATATGTAAGTGAAGATTGGCGAATGATGAAAAAAAGAGGAAAGGGGCCAATTTATCTAGGTGATTTTTATATTTCTTGTTTTTTGGGCTCCAACAGCCACTACAATGACCTGATCCAGTGATTGAGTATTCGGGTCTGAGACCTTAAAAATTTGTCAACCATTGGATTTGGCCTTCAAGGCCGAATAAAAGAAATACCGGATCTGGGCTGGCCCGTTAGGGCCCACTCAAGGCCCAAAAGTGGTACGGACCAGCCCAATTCAAAACGATCCACGACCTGGGCATGAGCCCAATTGTGCCAGGCAGTGCGGTGCCGGGCGGGCAAGGCCCATTTCCCAACCCTACCTCTGGTGGACGACTGCCCAACTTCGGCGGGATGTGGCGATCCCCTCAACTCAACCTCATTTTTTGACCCAAAAAAAAACCTCATTTAGAAATTCTGATAAAAAAAAAAAAAAAACCCTTCAGAACCCTTTAGAAATTACGAAGTCATTAGGTTATATTGCTTATTTATAACAGGGTGGCATATTTTTTCCCCTTATATGATTAAACCCACCCCCCTTTCATTAAAAAGATAAAGTTGCCCTTAATTATTCAATTGTAATTTAAAGTGGTACCTCCCGATTTATCTACTTTCCATCTTTTGTTATTTTTTTTTAATTTTTATGTAGGATCTAATTACCATAACTAAGAATATCACATGTTTTTTTCTTGTTTATTGTGGATGAAAGACATTATGTTCTCTCTCTATTTTTACATTTTACTTTCTATAAGAATTAGTTTTGTCGAAAAGAGAAATTTCAATAAAAACCTAGTTATTTTCTATATTGTCAAGCAAATTTATGGATTAATTATCTAGTAAATCTATAAAAAAAATTAACATAGATAACCTTTCAACACGGTCACATATTTATGAACTTACATCTTTGTTGTGCATATCACTATTAAATATTCTTTACTAGTTACTTTTATATAAATATAAATATTATGGGTTGATCAAATGAAATCACGAAAAAAAAAAAAAAAAAAAACCTCTTTAAAGCTTTCCCAAGACAAAATCATAGTTATGTTCCCATTCATGAAACTTTAAAAAATGGAAATTAATTATATCAAAGCTTTGTTTAAGATAAGAATTTTTTGTAAAATGCCATTGGAATTTCATTATTTTGTATTGACAAAAATTAATGCCATTTGCATAGTGTTTATAAACAATATCAAAATACCCAATTATGTATAACATTTTCATATCAATTTTTTAGTATATTTCTAAACACTCATATGATGTCTTACATGTTTCGTGTCAAAATATCTCACCAATGGTTAAGAAAAAGACAAATTTTTTGATATCATAAATATAGAGACTTCATATATATCTTTAGACTAATGAAATTAAAAAATAAAAAATTCACCAAGTAAGTAAGCTTTTGAGATATGAGGGACCAAAAATAGATAAGTTGTTATACGAGCAATGATACAAAAGACACTAGTTTTTTTTTTTTTAAAAAAATAGCAATAAGTTCAAATTAAAAAAAAAAAAACAAAAACAAAACAAAACAAGCATATGACATTCTAAATTATGACAATTAGTCCTATACTGAAAAAGAAAAACTAAAAAATAGAAAATAAATAAATTTGGAGCCACTACTTTAGATTGTGATTGAAATTGAGGATAATATTGGGGTTTTAGTGAAAATAAGGGTGAATTTACTTATAAATAAGTAGTTGGAAAAGTGCCGCACTTTATAATGGTATAGTAGACTGTATTGCATATAGAGTCTACAAGGAAATTAATATTTGGATTAACTAAGAATTATGTCTAGATGTACTTGAATGTAATAGGGTTGATCTATTGTCAAAAATGAGAATCTTCTGAAATTTTTTTTCGTCATGTCACTTGTTAGCTTGTAAAAATTAAAGTTTTCTTAGATAACGTATGAAACAATGATTTTTGCCCATATCTACCTTTAAAACAATAGGTTAAATCAGAGATAATTATTACGAGTGTTTGAGGGTGATCAAGGCTTTTAGTTCCATCAAAATTTTAGTCGTCATCTCGAAATAACTAGGATTACCTAAAGTTATGAGAAAGTTTAAATTTTAAATTTATTGCTTTAAATGACCGACACATTAGTCAATTAAAAACAAATGGTTTGTCGCCTTCATCTCCATCTTCACGACCCCATGGTCTTGGTTGGACCAATCCACTCCTTAATCCTAAGATCAACTTGCACAATATTGGTTCTCAATTTTTAGGACTAAGGACCAATCTTATGGAGCTTGGGACTGAGGATCGGATCAACCCAATGGGTTTGGTTAGGTTCTAGGGTTAAACCAAGACCAACTGATAATTTTTTTTTTTTTTTCATTTTTGTACTCCTTGAAAAGGTAATTAAGAATCGAACTGACCCAATGGGTCGGTGATGAGTGAGGTTAGCAAAGAGAGGCGAGCATTGAGCAGTGAGCATGACAAGAATCAAGCAACAAGTAAGGCGAGCGACTAGAAGCAAGTGAGGTGAGTGTCGAGTGGCAAGTGGAGAAGTTGTTTCTCTCGATTTTGGCAAATTGAAGACTAAGAGGACAAAGAAGACAGAAGAGAACGGGTACTAGAGAAGGATGTCATGAGGAGCTATTTACACCACTTTGGACACCATGAGGACCTCTCATAGAGACATTTTACTCATTTGTAAATTATGACAATTGACGCCATAAAAGACAATGTTTAAGCTATCAAAGAATAGTATTAAATTACTTGGACTCCTCACTAAGGAGCTGTTTAATGTTATTGACACCGTTTAATTTAGGATTTTCTCTATACAAAAAATTTATAAATAATATTATACTAACCTAGTCTCCCTCATAATCGAACCAAGACCAGTAGAATTGGGCTAGTTCAAGACTGGTCTAGGATTGACTCTAGACCGATACTCACCCCTAGAGGTGACGGACCCTCCAGCACCTTTGCCATCACCTTGCTACTCACTAGTTTGTCTCCATCTCTCTCCAAATTTGTCTCATGGTTGGTGAGGATGTAGGTCCACGACATTGAATATGAGGTTTAAGGACCCCATTTTTTCACATTTCATTATTTTAAAGGATGCAATTGAGGGGGCAAGTGTGGGCAAATTCACGTTAGGCCATTGTGTGAGAAGGCCAACAACAGGCAGCGATGATAAAGAGCAACGAGTGGTAAGGTGTAGCTAAGAGAGCAACATGCAATGGTGACAAAAGTGGTGGGTATTTAGATTAGGGAACAACTTTAAAAGTAAATTTAAAATCTAATTTTGGAAGATCTCAATCCATCCCCAACATACTTAATTTGAGAATAGAAAACTCAATCTCAACACATTATTAACTATGCATCTCTCATATTAGTCAACAACCGCGTTGCATATTTTGACCCTTGGATTTCATTGATAATCTATTAGGTAGAAAACATAATTTGCTAGCTCTTCCAAGTTTTCGTATGGATGTGGTTGATAGTGCGAGAAAAGGCCCATCATAAAATTGAATTGGGACGGGCCATGTGGCTTGGGCCAGGCGAAAGCCTAGAGGTCTCTTTCTCGTCACAATCGTCACGTTTAAAGGACTAACCTGCAATCTAAATTGTCTCATCCAACCCTTGAGCAACCTCAAAGGCATTGAAATATCTCAGTACACTTAAAGGCCCTGTTGAGTTATCATGATCACATGTCTATAAATAACATCTTGCGGTAAGGTAAAAATACATGGTCACACCCTCCATAAAATGCTCATCTCCTTAAAGAAATATTGGCTACCATTGCTGTGCTAACGTATCAAATAATGAGTCCATTGAGCTTGCAACATGTGTCACAAGTGAGCCCCACTGTCAGAGGAAATTTTGAATCTCGTGGGCGATGTCTCTCCTATTCCAGATCTATTCACACTCTCCCTCTAGCTCTAGTTCATCAGTTACCTCCGCCATCATTGAGTCGTTGTCCTTTCCCAACCGTGCCCTCTCTTTCTCCCTCCAACTTATGACTAAGCCCTCATATGATAAACTGCCGTGCAGTCTCTCCTCCTCAAAAGGTTGCCCTTGTCATCACCGAATCGCAATAAACCATTATGCCACCTCCAGCTTCGACTACCTACCAGCATTATCAAACCCATCTCCTAAGGGTTTATAGTGACACCGTCGTCCCCGCTACATCGTCTGTTGCCTCCACCTCCGCCTCCGCCTTGAAAGGTACAATTTAGGGTAATTGCAAGAATCGTTTGTATTTTCTTATGCAAACTGGAAGAATCATGTCTAAAAGTAGTGAAATTTATAAATCGCTTGTTTTATGAATTTTTCACAAAGTGCATAGTTTTTTATCTTCATAGTGATGACGTCATCATGCCATATCGTCCATTCCCGCTGGCTCTACCTTGAAAGATATGATTTGGGGTAAAACTGCAAGAAGCGCTTGCATTTTCTTTTGTAAACTAGAAGAATTATGTTTAGAAGTAATGAAATTCATAAATTGCTTTGTTATGAATTTTTGGGCATAAATTGCCCTATTTTTTTATCTTCACATTGACGATGACGCCCTTGTCGCATCATTCGTTGCCTCTGTCTCTATCTTAGAAGGTGTGATTTGGGGTAATTCCAAGAATCACTTGCATTTTCTTGTGTAAAAGACAAAAAACATTGTCTCGAAGTACTTAAATTTATAAGTCACTTGGTTTATAAACTTGTGAATAATCATAACACATTCTACCACAAAGATGAAGTAATGAATTTCAAGTTATAATTTATTAATTTTTTAAGTATAGTATTATGAATGCAATTTATTTGAATTTGGATTCTTATAAATCTTGAAAATCTTGAACCCTTGAAGTATTGTCAATGAGAAAAAATAGAGTTCCTAAGAACCCTCTATTAACAAACTACTATAAGAAACATTCAAACTAGGACAATGCCATAGATGAACAATTTTTAATCAAGTGCAAATTTAAGCTAAGAGGAAAGTTCCAAAACCATAATTTATGAACAAAAGCCCAATGCCCTAAAACATGTGTAGCTGACCTTTTTTTGGTCATACACAAAAAGGACACAAAGCAATGTAACTTAAAGCCATGAATTATCCAAGCTTGAGTTGCTAGCCAAAAGAAATTAGACAAATTAGAAAGACATCATACCCAACATCAATTTAGCTAGAAATGAACCATTTTACATAATTTTTTTCCACTTATATAGCAAAGAACAAGGATAGTTGGATACCTTTACCAAAAAAAAAAAAACAAGGATAGTTGGATACTTTGTATAATTTCATTATGGAGATAGTTTAATAGAAAGATTAAGAGAATTGATTGGGTGATAGTTTTAACCTATTATGAAAATAACAGTCTATTTGGAACCACAAAAGACCAAATAATGAATAATTATAAATTGTTGTAAGGTTTAATCTTTCAAGAATTTATGACTCATAAGAAACTATTATTCTCATAATAACCCAAAGACTGTCATGCTAGCATAGCCCAAAGATTAATTGGGAGGATATTAACTTACCTATCATCCAATTCAGATATCCATCTTCATTTGAGTCGAATAATATATTACTAGATTTTATCACACTTGGTAAACCAATTCTTAAATTTTTTCATTTCTACTCTCACAATGTTCTATCTTATCAAAACAACATTATATTTTCACGTACAAAAATAACTGTAGTCTAAGTTCTTAATTGTTTTATCATAAGACAATATAAGTGAACCTTAATTGTCATATAGTATTATACTTTGAACCATTGTCAAGATCTTAATTTTTGGGTGAAAAATGTCCTTATTTGGGGTTTGTTTATATTCTAAATTCAAGCTCATTTTGGGTTATTATTATTATATTTGATTGAGTTTGAAGCTTAATAGTCAAGACTGTTTTGGAGTCATTTAAATCCCATTTTGAGTGCAAAATTTCCATGTGTAAAATTTTATCGGATGATTGAATAAGAAGTCTTCACTCGTGTTATGTAAAACACATTTTGTTTTCTTAAGTGATGGATGGAACGATTACATTTTGTTCTTTTAATTAATACATGAAATTTTTTATTTTTCACATATAATGCGTAATATGGAAAAAGATTATGAGTTTGCAGTAGGAATGATTTTTTCAAATGAACTTGAAGCATATCAAAAGTATATGGTCTATGTAATCAACAACAAATTTAGAGTGATGAATGATATTTTGTTTAGAAATAGCCTAAAGGATTATTATGTGCAATTATGAGGAGTATTCTATCAACTTATCTAATCAAGAAAAGAAATATAGTATGTTTTAAGTTAGATGTGGATGTCTTGCTTGTATCAAATTTAAGGTTGACAGTGGTGTCTATGAAGTTATAGAGTATATTTCTTAGTACAATCATATATTTATTATGGAATATCAAAAGCATTTAATCAAATGTAGAAGAATCATGTTCGATATTTGCAATGATGTTTTAATTGACATGATTAAAACTAGCATTTGGGTGCTTACAACATATAAGTTTTTAGCAAATAAAATAGGATGCAGTAAAAACTTGGGTTTCAACCTAAATCATTTTCATTGTATGCAAAAGCAAAACCCAATATTTTTTTATGCTGTATAGATAGATTAATGTTGTAGATTGACAAATTTATTTTAGAGAGATAACTTATCAAAATTTGATTATGATTGCACAGATAGAACAATAAAGTAGATTTACAAATTTATTTCGGCGATGTGTTAGTTTTAGATTCCATTTATTGTATCAATATATGTAATATGATATGTGCACCTTTTGTTGAGGTTAATCAACATTAGAAGAATGTTTTGTTCAACTATTCATTTTTACTGGACGAAATGACATAATCATTTATTTGGTTATTTGAGGCGTTTTGGAAGTTTATGAGAAATAAAGCTTTGCAAATCATGTTCACCGATCAAGACCAAGCCATGAAAAAGGGCAAAATCTAACTCACGCAAGATGTTTTGTCCAACAAAAAAAAAAAAAAAGAAATGCTACGATAATGTCTCTATCTTACCATATAAAGATCCAAAAGAGCATTAAGTACATACTACACATAAAAAACATTGCCACAAATATATGTGTTTTTTAAACCACATAAAACCTTCACTCCATTCACCCTACAAACAAAGTGCACATACATGTGAATGAATACAAAACATATTCAAAATAAAACACTCTATCTCATACTCTTAACATCTTTCATCTTCAAATTTTAAAATAATATATGAGCTAAAGTTACAATAAATATCAACAACGCAATTAATATTATCTTCAATCTAGAATTTCTTTATTTAGGGTTGTCAAATCTTATTTCAAATGTTTCAATTTTGTTTTGAAAGCCTTGACTTTTGCGTCCACTAAACAGCCATCATCCTTAGTATGGTCGAAAATTAGTTCTTACTCGATATTGCTTCGATAAAAACTTTTGGACACAATTCTTACTGATTGACTGATTTCCTCATCAACCTAAATAAAAAAAATGGAATACTTCCAATATAAATGGATACATGCTACGAATAGAGAAAATTTTGTAAAGAAGAACATATGGTACTTGAGCAAATTGCATTTGGACAACCATAATGATATCTTAAACCTATGAATGAATGGAATTAGAACATCTAATTAAAAATACTTAACGAGCAATTAATCTATCATTTTCTTACAAAAAAATCAAAGAAAACTCTCTAAACAAAATGAGGAGGAATATGATAGCATTTGATAATTAAATTAGCTATATTAATTGTGCTACCTAATTAAAAGGATCATCGAAGCAATTTTTACTCTTAATTGTGTCATGTTTGTCCATCTCCTTTCTTTTGGTTAAGTGAATAGCTTACTAACAAAGCCTGCCATGTATAAAAATCAAACCACATATTTCTCCAATCTGTGAATCTCATTCTCAAGTTCAACTACCAAGGGCAAATTTCTCACATTTAGCTAATAATTATAGGGTTATGGTTGTGATTAAACTTTCTTTGACCAATTATCATGTCAGGAAAACATATATTGATTTCTACATTTTTAGTTGGTGGAGAGGCTAAACTTGAAATAGAAGCATGATCACTATTTTCAGCATTTGCAATCATGAGTTGTAGTATATCCAGCCTATTTATATAGCCTTCATCACCAAATACTCTAATGATTGTTCGAAAGTTAGAAAGTTGATATCTGATTTGGAGGCATGCGTAAAAATCATGATGATGCAATAAATAAAGTTTGATGAGACCAATGAACTCTCTGAGTAAATAAAGAAATTGTTTATTGCCGTAGGAAGGAGTGTAGTAAATGAAAACAATTATCAATTAAATCCCTTTTCAATATGACAATATGTGAAAGATTTAAGATTTTCAAGAGTTATAATAATCCGAATTCAAATAAATTGCATTCATAATACCATACTAATATTTTTTTTCTTCATTGTAATGGAAGCATCGTTATGATCATTCACAAATTCATAAACCAAAAGCCTTATGAATTTCATTATTTCTAGACAATGTTTTCTATCATTTGTGCAAGAAACACAAGCAATTCGTTCAATTGCCCCAAATCGTACATTTTGAGAAAATGCGGCGTGGTGGTTCGTTGGACAAGGCCTTAGTTGTGAGTTAGAGGGAGAGGGAAAGAGGGCACGGTTGGGAGGGCACGGTGATTCAGTGATGATGGGGGCAATGAACGAGTTAGATCCGAAGGGGGCGGTGTGGTGGTTCGTTGGACGAGGGCTTGGTTGTGAGTTTGAGAGGGAGAGAGAGGGTAGAGTTGGGAGGGGATAGAGAATTCAGGATGTCACATTGCCATTGCCCCCATGCAACTATATTCAAATACTGGGGGTTTAGAAATTTCAGTTTCAATTTTTTCTTATTCTTTGATAAGGTGTTGAGTAAGGTTTAGAGATTTCACCCTTTTTCTTTCCCTTTCTCTTGCTAAGTTGTCTATCTCACTACTTCAAAAATTTTCTTATATGATCTAGGTTTGCTTTGGGTTGAATTTCGATTTTGTACTTGTACTTTGACATTCTACTTGACTTCTCTTTTGTTTTGTCTCATCAACGAAGAAGACATAACTATACTCTCATTTTCTTGTTTTACAAGATCCAAAATTTGTCGACAAGGTCATGGTAAATCCTCTTTTTGATTTATTTGTCTCTGATAATATTTAAATAAACACCTCACTTAAAACTCCTTATCGATGATTTATAAAGTAATTCTTCCCAAACATTTCAAATTTCATGTCCATCGAGTGTTCAATGTTTCACCTAAGTGACTTCCAGTATTAATTTGTTTCGGTTATTAGTTGTTTGACTTAAGATATGGTTTTGATGCTCTTGGTGTTGTAGGGCTAGTTGCTTCCCAACCACACGATGATATCTAGATCAACTTTATGCGCTTTGGCTAATATAATATTTGGCGCATGCCAAATATTTAGTGAAGTAATGAGAGTTCGCAATTTTTCTTAGAGTTGGTTTATCTATTTCATCGTGAATTGGAAAGATTGAATTCACTTATCTATACCATTGGAATCTGTTTGACATGACTTAAGAAGGTGGCCATGTAGAATGTAAAGTCGATAAGACTAGATTGATTGTTTGGCATTCTTACTTTGTTCGGAAGTCAGGACCAAGTAAGGGAGAAGTAGTAAAAACGGACAAGACAAAACAGAGTAAAATAAAATAGTAGAAAAATAATTCACAAAACCTCTAGTAATAACTAACATAATTACCATGCCTTTCACCTGATATATAGATTGCATCTAAAAAATTGATGAAATTATATCATGGAACTTGTAGAAATCATTTCCATTAATTCATTTGCTTGCCATAAATGTTCAGATAGCGTTAATATATTTCTCAGTTTGCTATTTTGTGGCATTTGCCGATAAAGTAGATTGATTTGATAGAATGAATTAGTATTCTTTAAGTGCAGTCATTTGTCTATTATATAATTTGTTTTTAGTAGGATCCTAACATTGTTGTATAATTTGTTTACAGTTGATGGATCAAGACAAAAACATATGACATAATGAAATGAGTTTGCTCATGGAGTTGCCATTCCATTAAGCTGATAAAGTGAAATTTGCAATCGTAAATGACAAACGAGTGGATGGACATAATGAAATGAGTCCGCTTATGGAATTGTCATTCTATGGAATTGATAAAATGGAATCTATAACCGTAAGTACGACAAATAAGGTGAGGATACCTAACTCTCGTCTTCCTCTGGGTAAAAAAGCGAGCTAATCAATCAGAGACTTAGGATAATTATTTTAGAATTAGAGATGAGAAAACACATAAAACAGTTATAGTGAAATGCATTTTATTGTGGGCTTGAGCGTGGGCATAATATTGATCATTGAACATCTATTATGTGGAGCCACTTGAGAAAGTGCAAAAAGGATTATCATGTAGATAAGAAGTAAATGTTGTTTATGTCACATAACAAAGATGTGGCTGGCAAGATAGGGGAAAACAGTAGTAGTGGTAGTTTCTTAACGGCATGGAAGTTTGATCAAGAATATTATAGGTACGTGCTTACTCAGATGATCATTATTAATGAACAACCTTTTTCCATGATTAAGCGTGTCGGTTTACAATATCTTTTCAAATGTCTTTCATGAGCGAAAGAACTTATTTGAAAAAGTTAATTCTAAAATTGCACTCACGATTGATATGTAGAGTTCCATTGAAAACTTGAACCAGTTATCTCTCATTACACATTTTATTGATGAAAACTAGAAGTTGCATAAAAGAAATATTAATTTTGTGGTGATGCATAGTGGCAAGGGTAGGGAGAATGAGAAAATGGTGGAGAAATGCATTTATGACTAAAGAATTGAAAAAAAAAAAAAAAAAAAGTGTCTACAATTACTGTAGATTATGCAGTTCCAATAATGTGGCCGTTAGTTATTTGAAGGAAATTTTTTCAAGAGAAGGGTTTTTGATTTTGAATAGTGATGCTTTATATATGATATGGATTGAATAAGGTGTGTGATTCTATTGTACGTATCCAAAACGTAGTTAAGTATGTGAGAAGTTCTCTCATAAGAGCTAAAACATTCCAACCTTGTATTAAGAGTGAGAAGATTGCATATAATGGTTCGATTTGTCTTGATGTTCCCATTAGATGAAACTCCATTGACATAATGTAAGATATCGCCATAAATTTAGCAAAGTTTTTGAAAGAATGGAAGAAGATAATTTATCTTTTTTAATGGATATTGATAATGATTCTAATTTATCTTTTTTAATTGATATTGATAATGATTCTCCTCGATATGAAGATTTGGAAAATGTCATCATTCTTTCTAAATTTTGAAATAGTTTTATGATGTAACCAAAGGATATCGGAGAGTTCATATATTACTTCAAATAATTATTTTGAGGGGATAGTTTTGTTGTATAAATATTTGAATAATGCAACAAATTCTCTGGACTCAAGGTTTCAAATTATAGGTATAAAAATGAAAAGAGAAGTTTAACAAATATAATGAGAACCTAGATAAAATAAATGTGATGGTATTGATCGCGGTTGCATATAAATTTACAAAGAAGTTGAATTATAAGAAATTTTGTTATTGACAAATTTATGATGATTAAGCATAAATTGATGAGATGCATGATGAAGTGAAGGTTGCCTTGGAGCCTTTCTATAAATTTTAGGGATAAGTGTTCCAGAAGTCCTACAACTTGTTACGAAAATGCATTTCAATCCTAAAACTTGCAAAAAGTGCATTTAAGTCCTAAAACTTGTCAAATTGTTTCAAATGAGTCTTAAGATCGACGCCGTTAGCCTTTGCCGTTAAATATGCCGACGTGGCATTTTAAATCATTTTTATTTTTCACGTGTATTTTTTAATCAATTTTTATCCATTTTTTAAAAAAAAATTAGATTTAAAAACTAAAAAAATTAAATTTATTCTTATCTTATTTAAAAAAATAAAAATAAAAGTTAAAAAATTTATTTTTAAAATTATTAAAAAAATTAAGGGCAACTCTTCTCCCCGCCGCCGCCCATCACTAGAGGGCCACCGCCGCCGCCCATCACTAGAGGGGCCGGGCGGCGGGGGGCCGGCGACCGTCGCTCGCCCCCTAGGCAAAGCCTCGTCGCCCTCGCTCGAGGCCGGCGAGGATCGCTAGATCTGGGCAAGCCTCGCCGGCCCCGAGTGAGGGCCGACGAGGCCTCGCCTGGGCGGGTGACGGTCGCCGGCCCCCCGTGAGGGCCGGCGACGACTTGCCCAGGGGGACGACGGCCGCCGGCCCCCGCGAGGGCCAATGGGCCCGATCGGGGCACCCTCGCTTAGCTCGTGCGGGTGTCGAGATCCGGGCCCGCCGCCCTTGCGGGGGCGCGGCGGCCGCCCTCCCCGGGCGAGTCGTCGCCGCCCTCACGGGGGCCGACGATCGTCGCCCGCCCTCGCCTCGGGCCCTCGGCGGTTGGCAGGCCCGGCCACCCCCACCCGGGGGCGGCGACCGTCGCCCCCCCCCCCCCGGCGATGGGCGGCCCCTCCGGCAATGGGCGGCGGCGATGGCGGGGGAGGAGCCGCTCTTTTTTTTTTTTTAATAAATATTTTTAACTTTTTTTAAAGTTTTTGGTAAAAATAAGATAAAATGAATAAATTTGATTTTTTTAGTTCTAAATCTAATTTTAAAAAAAAATAATTAAAAAATACACGTGGAAAATAAAAAAATTATTTAAAATGCTACGTTAGCATATTTAACGAAAAATGCTAACGGCATCGATCTTAAGACTCGTTTGAAACAATTTGACAAGTTTTAGGACTTAAATGCACTTTTTGTAAGTTTTAGGACTGAAATGCATTTTCGTGAACAAGTTGTAGACTTTTCGAACACTTATCCCTAAATTTTATGAGCAATCTTTTGTTAATTCTTCTAGTAAACAAAATGTAGTGGTTCAAGTGTGAGTATTAGTAGTAGTGATTCCAATGTTAATAATGATGATAATACGTATGACATCCAAGCTTGCGAAAAGGCTTTCTCAATGCGAAGAAAAATGTGTCTGATGAAAACAAATCTGAGTTTGGTTGGTATCTTGAAGCTAAAAGTGAAAATGTTATTAATCTTGACCTTTTAATGTGGTGGAAGAATACTGGGTCAAAGTATAAAATCTTATCTTTGATGGCTCAAGATGTTTTGTCTCTTCCTCTGACTATTGTTGTTTCAAGGTTGACTTTTAGAATTTTGAGACATATATTAGATGGCTTTCGAAGTTCTTTGGCTCCTAGAGTGAAGGAAGGCTTGACTCAAGATTGGTTGAAAGTTGTACATGTGCCAATTAATATTGAAGAGCGTATTGAAAATGCAGAAAAGTTTTGAGTTGGGTAAATCGTGTATATTTCTTTCTATCTTGTAATTCATTCGCATAACTATCTATTAATTGAATACATTATTTAATCTCTTTTTTGGTTTTTGGATTTGGATTGTCTTATCAAGGACATTATCATTGAAAAATAGACTTCATTTTGTGGAAACTCCAATTTTGTAGTAAGTAAATAGATTTTATTAAATCCTAATTTTTGCATGTCTCTAGAGCATGGTTTCTTGTTGATTTATTTATTATTTTTTTTTATGTATGAATTTCTGGTCTTTTTAGAGTTTTTGTACCACGTGGATTAGCTAGCTTGATTTCACTTTGGAGGAGTTATGGTAATTTCACTTTTTAAGGAGGAGTTATGCTAATTTCACTTTTTAAGGAGGAGTTATGCTTGCAGCAAAGATTCGTTAACTGTTTTAGATAAGGGAAAATTACACAAATAGTCCCTATATTTTCACTCAATGTCCAATTTCGTCCCTGAACTTTCGATTGGCTCAATTTGGTCCCTGAACTATTGATAAAATGTCCGATCTAGTCCTTGAACTTTCGAATGGCTCAATTTGGTCCCTGAACTATTAATAAAATGTCCGATCTAGTCCCTGAACTTTCGATCGGCTCAAGTTGGTCCCTGAACTATCATGAAATGTCCGATCTAGTCCTTCGTTACTATTTTTCTTTTTTTTTTTTTTTTTTTTTTTTTTTCCCTTTTTTCCTCTTTTTTTCCTTTTTTTCCTTTTTTTTTTTTTTTCGCTTTCCCTCCGCCGGAGCCGGCGGGCGGGCGGCCCCGGCGAGGAGCCCCTCGCCGGATCGGCGAGGGCCCCTCGCCGCGTCCCTCGCCGATCTTGCGAGGGAGCCCCTCGCCCGACTCCGCGAGGGCTCTCCTCGCAGATCCGGCGAGGGGCCGTCCTCGCCGGCGTCTGCGAGGAGAGCCCCTCGGCGGCGTCGGGCGAGGTCGCCGGCGTCCCTCGCAGCGGGCGGGGGGCTCTCCCTCGCGGATCCGGCGAGGGGCCCTCCTCGCCGGCGTGCGCGGGGCTCTCCCTCGCCGGATCTGCGAGGGAGAGCCCCTCGCCCGCTTGCTCGCCCGCTTGCGGGGGGACGCCGGCGAGGAGCCCCTCGCCCTCGCCCTCGCCCGACGCCGGCGAGGACGGCCCTCGCCGGATCTGCGAGGGAGAGCCCCCTCCCTCGCAGATCGGCGAGGGGCCGTCCTCGCCGGCGTCGCGCGGCTCTCCCTCGCCCGGATCTGCGAGGGAGAGCCCTCGCCCTCGCCCTCGCCCTCGCCCGACGCCGCGAAGGGCTCTCCCTCGCGAGACGCCGGCGAGGACGGCTCGCCGGATCTGCGAGGGAGAGCCCCTCGCCGGCGTCGGGCGAGGCGCTCCCTCGCAAGATCGGCGAGGGAGCCCCTCGCCCTCGCCCTCGCCCGACGCCGGCGAGGGGCTCTCCCTCGCAGACGCCGGCGAGGACGGCCCCTCGCCCGATCTGCGAGGGAGCTCCCTCGCAAGATCTGGCGAGGGGCTCCCTCGCCGGACGTCGGCCCTCCGCCGGAGCCGGCGGAGGGAAAGCGAAAAAAAAAAAAAAAGGAAAAAAAGGAAAAAAAAAGGAAAAAAAAAGGAAAAAAAAGAGGAAAAAAAGGGGAAAAAGGAAAAAAGAAAAAGAAAAATAGTAACGAAGGACTAGATCGGACATTTCATGATAGTTCGGGGACCAACTTGAGCCGATCGAAAGTTCGAGACTAGACGGACATTTTATTAATAGTTCGGGGACCAAATTGAGCCATTCGAAAGTTCGAGACTAGATCGGACATTTTATCAATAGTTCGAGACCAAATTGAGCCAATCGAAAGTTTAGGGACGAAATTGATATTGAGTGAAAATATAGGGACTATTTGTGTAATTTTCCCTTTAGATAAAAGAAGAGTTTTCTGTAGTAATTGTGAGAATAAGATTAATATTAAACACATGTTTGTTGCTAATGTTTATGCAATGTTAGGATTTTTGCCTTGCCTTATGATGTTTGTTTATGATAATTAGTATTTAGTCTTGTGGATCCTTAGTTTTTCGTTTAGTTAAAAAATTCATATACTTATTGATTACATGTGCTTAATGTTTCAATACAAATTATGAGGATTACGTTATTGTTTTCTCGTAAATTTATGTAAAATTTGAAGCCATATAGATATTGAGTGGTTACAAAATAGGTTTCAGTGCAAAGAGGGTAGGCCCTAAACCCGATTGGAGAAATAGAATAGGTTTCAATATAAATGTCGGTGCAAATACGGTAGGGTACATGATCCTAAAAAGAGGAACTGATTATAATAGCGTATGGCACATGATCCAAGTGTAGAACCCACCCATCTTAGATATGATTATCCCTACTTGTAATGGCACAATAGTGATACCCAATATTTTCTCCTCTCCTCACCCCATTCTTTCTTTAGCTGGCGATGTAAAATAGAGCAGCTGAAGGCGTTTCATAAGAGACCGACAATCCAGTCAGCAACATCCAGGCTCAAATGGGCCGACTTAGCTCTTGGGCCTGAGTTAATTGGGCCTGCACGTCGCGGGCCCTCTTTCACGCACTCTTCCTCATTCTCCCTCATTTTCTTTCCTTCTCCACGCACACGCACACGCACACGCTCCCTCTCTCTCTCTCCCCTTCCCCTTCTCCCTCCTCTTGCCGCTGCTCTCCAAAATCTTCCACCAAATCTCTTCTTCTTCAAAGACGCAGCAGCAGCCCCAGCAGCCCCAGCAGCCCTCGCTACGCACTTCCTCTCTCGCGCTCCCCCAAGCCGCGTGCGGCGGAACCGAAGCCCTAGCTCTCGCTCCCTCTCCTCTCTCGCGAAATGAACTGTTCCAGTACGCCTCTCTCTCTCTCCCTCGCTCGCCGTGTCGAAGCATGTACCTCGTGTTGTGCCCCGCGTGCGCTTTTGCTTCGGTTGGGTTTCGGTGCTTGCCTTCTCAGGGGTTGATCTGAGTTCTTGATGGGTTTTTGCCTCTTTTCTGTGCTTGCAGTATCCGGCGAGGTGCCGGAGGAGCCCGTCGTCTCGACCAAGTCCGGCCACGTCTTCGAGAGGCGCCTAATCGAGCGATACATTTCGGTCTGGGTCCCGCCACTCTAGGGTTTATGCTCTTCGTTTCGTTCTGTTTCGTTCGCTCCATGTTTTTTGTTGTTGCGGAGAGACGTGTGGATGTGGAGGGGAGAGGGAGAGAGCATTTGGGTAGGGTATAGTTTGTTCGAGCTGTTCGCCGATTTTAGGGAAACTGTGACGGCGACATGAGCCTGCGACCTAGCAATCAGTAGTAGCTTGCTTTTTTCAGTTAATGAATAAGTTCTTGGTGATGTGGAATTTCTGAGTGAATGGCCGTGCTTCTTGGCACTTCTTGATTGGTGAGAGCGCGGGGAAGAGAAGGAAATAACAAATCTTGGTTTTGTCGAACTTTCCCCCCTTATTCTTTTTCTTCTGCTCTTTCCCTTGAGTTGAAAAGAAAAACGGATGTTGGCAGAATTGAGCTAGGGGAACTGTAGAAGTGGTTTCTCTGATGGTTGTCTAGTTCCTTTGCATGTGCCATGGGAAACAGTGCGCAGGTTAAGCTTTTAAGAGTGAGGTATGATAGTAGTTCCAGTCAAAATTAGTTGGATTTATAAAATGTAAGATGAATGAGCTCTGCGTACTTGTATTAATATAAAGAAGGATTGTTCCTTTTTGTTCGGCGGATTTATCGTGTTACAATCCTTCATGAAAATGATAAGGACTCAGGCATCTTTTGACTATTTGACCTGTGTGAACGGTAAAGTTTAGGGATTTATGCTTTGTTCTATATGATGTATATGGTCTTCACACATAAAATTCTTACATGGATGTCTTCATGTGAGAATGATCAATTTTTCTTGTTCATTTGCGTAGGATTATGGAAAGTGCCCAGTTTCTGGGGAACCACTTACCATGGATGATGTCCTCCCTTTGAAAATGGGAAAGGTATTCTTGGCATTATTAGTTTGAATCCTTTATAATGCTCTAGCACTTTCGTGGAAGTTTTCCTGATTCCCATTGCTTTTAATGCAGATAGTCAAGCCCAGACCTTTGCAGGCTGCCAGCATACCTGGGTTGCTCAGCATTTTTCAAAATGTAGCATATTGCCATTTTGCTATATCTGACTTCTTGTTTTGGCATGCTGTGAATACTTAAAACTTCTTTTGACTAATGCTAGTGCATTTAACAGTCATCTGGTTTCTATCTAATAGGAATGGGACAGCTTGATGCTTTCCAACTTTGCACTGGAACAACAACTGCATACAGCTAGGCAAGAGCTAAGTCATGCATTGTACCAGGTATTGGGCAATGCAGTATCATGTCCTTTACGCCTTATTTAGGATCCAATGTTAAGTTATAAGGTGTCTTCTCTGAAGTCAGCATTGCCATATTATTTGGTCTCTATCATAAAAGCATGTATCATGTGGAAACCAGCTATTTGACTTCTAGTGCGAATCATGGATTATTTTGAGAGTAGATCCATGGATGTGCTGTTCGTCAAACATAACTAGTTTTCATCAATGGTGTTATCATGATAGAAATTATAGAAGTATCCAAAAGATGCTGAGTGCCTTACCACAATTGACTATTTTATCTCGTTTGACATTTTCTGTTTCATGTTTTCACCTGAGAAATGTTATGGCTTCTTCAAGAATGTTGTACTTTAAAAATTTCATTCATTTACCAGAGGACACTCATTAAAATTGATTAACAATTAAGGGACTTAATCGACAATTTACTCATTCAATTACATTTTCAAATGTTCTCTTGGATAAATTGTAGTTTTGATTTCTTCTCTCTACTTTATATTTTATATAGGTTAAAACCCATATGGAACTAATTTTATGGAATTGTCCCTGCTTTGTCACTTTCGCAGCATGATGCTGCTTGCCGTGTTATTGCAAGACTTAAAAAGGAATTGGATGAAGCCCTATCATTACTTGCACTGGCTGAAAGACAGATACCCATGACAGCATCTTCTGATATTGCAGTGAATGCTCCTGCCTTGAGCAATGGGAGAAAAGGTTCTTCCTTTTTATGTCTTGCTTAGCTTTTTGACATTTGATTGGTGATCAAGTAGTTACTTTCGCTCTCTTTCTATGTCATAGCTTCTCTAGATGAAGAGCCAGGCTATGCTGGGAAGAAAATGCGACCTGGTATTTCTGCAAGCATCATTGCTGAGATAACGGATTGTAACTTAGCACTTTCTCAACAGCGTAAAAAGCGACAGGTACATTAGGATCTATTTTTTGGCCTTCTAATTTTACTTTTTACGCCATAATTTTGCCCTTTTGTCCTTTCGGTGGCAGCTTTTTATTTTCATTTTCACTTCTCAATCATGGTTAACAAGAATATGTTCTGAATCTATAACCGACCTTAAATGTTGTCAGATTCCCTCTACACTGGCACCTGTTGAGGATTTGGAGAGGTTCACCCAACTTTCTAGTTATCCGCTGCACAAAACTGGCAAACCAGGCATTACATCTCTTGATATTTGTCATTCCAAGGTGTGACTCTAAATATTCCTATTTCATCCAGAATGTATTAATGCTGATGTTGTAGCTGAAAATGCTTCCATTGTATGTGTGCTTCATGTGCTGATAATGTAACGCATAGTTGTCAAACATATATTAGGATTTTGACCTTTCATCTTGTCTTCTTGTAGATTTAGTACCAAAGTTAGCCTAGTCATGTTGAGCATGTGATGAATGGACTGGTGAATAATGCTTGATTAGGGGTGAGTTTGGGAATGCCTTGTTGTTCAGAATTTGCATCGACAAAAGGGATCTCGACTTAAAGTGTATTTAGTGAAAGAAAATGCTTGGTCTTCATGCGTAACACATCATAAAGCAAGTTTTAAAATGAAAAAGATAATAAAGGGAGAGTGCAGATGCAGAGAAGCATGGACAGGCAACACATGCCAGGTTGGTTTGACTTGACATTGGGATTGCAATACCTATGCTAGATGCGGCTTGCCTAGGTTGCCTACAACCTTGTGATATGTTGTGCTTAGGGTTGACCTGATGAGATCTGTCTCACATGGGGTCACTAGCAATCCGGGCGAGGCGATGCTTGGGTTGCATGCGAGATTGCAAGACCAAGTGGTGGTGGCGACTACTGCCACCTCTCTCATCATCTGGTGGCTTTCAAAGTGATGTTGGTGATCATGCCAAAGTGGTGACGTTGAGGCATCAGACAGCTAACTTTTCCCTTCTTTGACAGCGAGCATGCTTGGGTTTTTAGCATAAAATCGAAAGTTATTGAGGGCAAGATAGGACAATCCGAAACATACACTAATGCTCATCTCTATTCGAAAAAGTTGAAAACCCAGTGACTTTTTTATTTATTTTATTTTATCTTTGGCCCCGGGGAGGGGGGGGGGAAGGTTTTGGTACCTGCCTTGGCCTTTAGACTTTGCTGAGGCAGCTTTAGGCTTATAGAATTACAAAAGAAGTATTTCCCAGTATTAGAACTTCGAGCCAAGGTACTTTAGAGACTCAGAGTTGCTTTTAAAGCTTTATCAACACCTTAGTTGCTTTCGTTGTTCAGTGCAACTCAAAGCTTATAAAAATGCTCGATTACTTAGAGATAGGAGTATACAAGTTGAAATGGTTCAGTCCAGGTCTCAATTTGAATTTATAATGAGGTGATCCATCGGGTAGTAATTTTATAAATTAAAAGCAACCTAAATTGATGAAGCATCAAACTCAAATTGAACTAGAACCATGTTTTGTACTGTATGGCTTTTGATTTCAACCTTTTGGCTAGGAAGAATGAATATGACATCTTGTTTTCTGGTTTGATAGATGAATGTGGAAAATGGAAAACCAAATAGATAAATGAAGCAGCCAATAACATAGAAACCAAAGATAGAGCATATAGGAAAAACTTTTGTTTCAAGCAATCTGTATCTTCAGATCATTTCAGATGTTGTTCATCTGTAAATTAATGGATAGAGACCGTACACTTAGTTTTGATGATTCTGGTTTATCTCTCTTCTTGGAAAATTTCTTCCAGGAGTCATCGAATTTGTTACAAGAATAGCTCCAACAACAGGTTCAAAGTATATAGTAAGATTTCATTGTAGTCTAGGGTCTCAAGTCCCTGGCAGATCTTCTCTCTAGTTTTTATTGTTGTTAATATGATCAATCTGCTAAGAGAGCACAGAGTAAAGCTGAAGCTTTGGAATGAATGTGGCTTCAATATAGGTGTGAGAGACAGAAAGAGATATGCAGTGTAAGAAATAATACTCGGTTACAAAATTGACCTTTGCTTTGAAAGATGAGAAACCACCACCATTAGGGTGGCTTATACTAAAATCCGAGCTGTCAATGGAAAAGTGAAAAGAAGTCATGTTGTTGTGTGCTGCAACAATAATTCTTTGGGTCTTAACAGGCTTTGGAAGTCTTGACATGTGAACAGAATCCAAAGATGTAAAACTGTTTGGTTCTGATAACCGAATTAGACACAACGGAAATTTTTTGATTTAGTTTGGTCTTTGTTTTCTGTACTGCGGCTTGTTAACTTAAAATTTTGAGGGCTGAATCTGTTCTTTTCTTGTTTCTTTGAGATGCATTATTGTTCTTGTATTGCAGTAGTGCTCCTCAATGAATTCAAGTCTTTTCTGAATAACGAAGAGTTTTGGTGGAGTTGTTGAAATCCAATTTGATATGTATCTGTAAGCCTAACTTGAAGGCTTACAGATATTTATCTAGTTACAAGGGGAAAATCAGGTGTGATTTGGCAATCGTGTGACTTGAAAATGTGTTTGACTGGATGTAGTATGCTATAAAGGACCGCTGGGATTGTCTCTTATGTTGGCAATGCTGATTATTACTCTCATCATACTTCAGCAATTTAATCAATGCACATATCATCTTGCTAATGATGTTCTTCCATGAAGTTATTTGCTTTCCTTTAATTAAGCTTTTCTTCCTATGAACAGGATATCATTGCAACTGGTGGGATCGACACATCTGCTGTACTTTTTGATCGATCATCTGGACAGATCATGTCTACACTATCAGGGCACTCAAAGAAGGTTTTCCTCTTCTTTTTTTTTTTTTTTTTGGGGGGTTGGGGGGTGGCTAGGGAGGGTGGTTCTTTTTTTTTTTTTTTTTTTTTTTCTGGTTGGGGGTGTGGGTATTCCTTTTTTTATTTGTCATCAAATGACTCTTAGCTTGTTTGTGCATCTTATTCTAGGTTACTAGTGTGAATTTTGATGCCCAAGGTGATCTGGTTTTAACTGGTTCTGCAGATAAGGTAAGCTGCTTTCAGAACCATCCTTTCGGATTTTCCTTTCTTCATGCATATAATATCCACAAAGCTAGGGTTATATGCTAAAATATAGAACAAGTATATGGTTAATAATGGTGGATGAGGAAGGAGATGAAATAAATGAAGGCATACTTGACTTTTAGGGCTTGCACTTGGGCATTAAGTTGGAGAAATGCTACAGTAATTGTGACATTGCTATTTGATCAGCAGTAATACAGGTAGAAATATTGGCTATTAATGCCAAGTGTGCTAGAGGAGAAAATGGATGGTGATACAAAGCTGTTTTTGGTCATTGTCTTGGATATATTATATTATATTGATGCTTTAGGAAACCAATACCTTATTTACTCTTCTATTTGATTGTTTCATCAAAATACTGCTGCATCTTGCTTGTGAAGGACACATGCATTTTTTATTTTCTTGTTTGGAGACATGTGGATTGAGCAGTGGCCTTTTTGGGTAATTGGAGGTTGAAAATGCAGAGGAAGGAAAAGGTGCAAAAGCATTTTTGTTTGGGTCTGGATGAATCTTTAAAAGACGATATTCTTCCCTAAAATGCTGTGGCTATCGTAAAATGTTGGGTCAACTGTACGATACAATAATTAGGAGCCTGGTATAGATAACACTCATTATATGCCCATGAAAGATCCTGTTGGCCGAGTCTTTGAATTGGCTTGATAGAAATGGTTTTTCCTTGTTTTCTGGATGATTTGAATTGATTGGGTATTACGCATCCTGCTATTGGATTTATTGACCTACAGGCCAGAATGTATGTTTTCCCCCTCAAGGGTGTCAGGAGATGTTAAAAATGTCTGGCAACTGAATTCTTTGGAATTCTTTTGTTGCAGAATCTATTTCTTTTTGTCCCTAGTACAACTGCTGTGTACTATTCATCTGACGTGCTAACCTACTGAGCATGTGAATCTTCGTTATGTAGAACTCTGCATTTCTTTACTCTAGTCCCCCTTATATGACAAGGAAGGGGAAAAGAGAAGAAAATAAATAATTCTGGTGAATATATCCATTTTGCATGTGGTCGGCTCTGTATATGCTGTTCTCTTCATTCTAACCATAATGATTGCAATAGTTTGCTGAAGTAGTCACTACTGTAATTTTGTCGTACTTCCTCTAGATGATTATGTGTTTGATCTGCAGACTGTGCGGATTTGGCAAGGTTCTGAAGATGGGAGCTATAACTGTCGGCATATATTGAAAGATCATAGTGCTGAGGTACTCTTGGTGAACTTTTTTTCTTAATTAAATACCTTCCTTTCAATTATGAAAAAGGAAAAGCACATTCCATGTCACATCTGTCTTGGCCATAGTCATAAACATGCCTTCTCAACAGTTTATGCTGTATTCTTAGCTAAAACATGCTTCCTTGGTATAAACTTTATGTCTCTTGTTTGTATGAAATCCTTTTGCCTGTTTTTTTTTTGCTTCATTTGGTATAGTCAACTATCTCAATGAGTTTTTACTGTTATCTGAAGCTTGGTGGTCATTCTCCTATTAGTATTGTTCAGTTATGTACTGAGTCAAAATAGATACAGTCATGAGGCTTAAAAACAGAGGCAGTCTAGAGAAGCAACGGAATCTAGTCTTTTATTGGGAACTAAAGACATGATTTTGATGTGTAGTGATGGTAATTTCTTCATAATTTATGTGCAGTTTAACTGTGCAGCTTATTGTCTGCCAGCTTTGCCTAAGAACATGGTGATTTATCTTGTGCATGGTCTGATTTAGTGTTTTGATTTAAGTGGATGTCTTCTGGGAATATTTGTTAGGTTGATTAAGAATACCTGCTATATTAACTGTTTGTGCCACCACATGTTTCTGCCTCGATTATTAGGATGATGGTGTGAACATTGTTGAACTGTATTGTAACCTTGGCTTAGATTCTTTGCTGCAGTCATCTGAGGATTAGATGTTCAACTGAATAGCTTGTTACACCCAGTAGATTTGATTTTAAACTGTGTTATCTAAGGTTTGTCATTTCCAGTGAGAATTCAGGTTTTTTAGTTGGGTATATTTTTAATTTGTGGTGTTTTAATGCCATAATAAACCTAGCAGATAATGAAGGATCGCCTAAGACAGTTTCAATTTTGTGTTTCACATTATAGTGCTATAGTGTTGGAGGAATCTAGTATAACTTAATCTAGGGTGATGGCTTGATGGGACTAGGGGCAATCTTATTCTTGTACCTTTTTTGGTGACGAAGCCACTGACACATCTTACTTTCTAAAATGTGTTTCTTGGATGGGTTTCATCATTCTTTTCCGGAAAATAGATCATTAAAATAAGGTTTAAACTATGAATTTCTTGATCTTGGAAGTAAATTTGGTACTGGTGGGTGTGCTGCGAGCTCTGGAGTTCTCGAGGCAAATTTTTTTTGAATTGTTCTAAGCCTAATTATGACTGTTATTTTCAAGTGGTAGAATGATTTTATTCCTGAGGTGGTCGTGCATTTGAATAAAAAGACTTACGAAAAACGAATGGCATAATAATGAGTGGATTTGAGAGTCTTTGAATGGTTCTCTTGCCACAATTTTTGGGGCATAATGAAGCCATCTTCTGTCCATTTGTAAGTTTGGTATTGATTTCCAGTATACTACATCCATCTGTTAATAATGAGAGGATTTGGGAGTCTTTGAATGGTTTTCTTGCCACAATTTTTGGGGCATAATGAAGCCGTCTTCTGTCCATTTGTAAGTTTGGTATTGATTTCCATTATACTGCATCCATCGTTTGCGTGCATGCGTGCGTGCATGCATGTTTCCTGGAAAAGAGCTGGACAGTTCAGCAGCTTGGAAGTTTAGAGGGAAAATAGGTAAAAGGTTTTTAAGAAATAAAATCAATTAATAAGAACGTTAGCTTAATTCTATGAGGTGGATTGACAATGTATAGCATAGAAGTGAAATCAATTAATAAGAACATTAGCTTAATTCTATGAGGTGGATTGACAAATTACTGCATAGAAGTGCTTTTCTCATCTGCTAAGTGAAACGTATTAGGTCTTACTATTTGAATTGATCAACTGCATATATTTAATTTCTGCCATAATGAGGTCATGGGCAGACACCACTGCCAAGTGCTACAATGCTTGAGTGCCTTGGGGTGTCTCAAAATGTTTGAGGTAGGGATTCTTTGGAGGCTTGTACATGCCTCACCACCTGAATTGCGTTTCTCCTGCTCACAGTTTACCTATAAAAAATAACCTTTTAGTATGTTTCACAATAGGTATGTCCTCAGAGCTTTATCCCGGGAAAAGCACTCGCAGTATGTTATGCCCAGTGGAAGACTCTTGAAGGGCCTGTGAAGGGCTTAGGAAAGAAAAATTCCTGGTCTTTTTGGCTACTTTTATGATCTAGTTTAACCAACACCCGTTCTCCCTTATTCTAATGACTGAAGGACGGGGACAATCAAACTTTCATGACCCTATTTTAAAGACAAGGCAATATATGATCTGACAATAGTGAAAAACTGAAGTGACGAGGTATTTGGGTTGTCTATAGTTGACATTAGGTATTGGTTTGGGTTAGTAATGGATCTTCTTTCTTCATGCTAGGTTAATGGAAAAGGGTAAAAAAAGAAATGAATAGTCAGAACTATTCATTTGTAAGTACTTTATGACCCGATATGATATGGTGCTTCTGTCCATATGTGGTGTTCGTACTTCTTATAAGCGTTTGGCCTGATTGTTTAAACTCAAAGGATAGTTTAAAATTTGAAAAACTATTCTGAACCAAGATTTTCAGTGGTTCAACTTATGTTCTTGTTTTGGTTTTGCTCAAAACTTTGAGCTTTGATGAGATAGTCCAGTCCTTCATGAAGCATTGCAAAGCCAAGGAACATTGTCCTTACGCACATAATTGAACCTTTCTCCCTGAAACGAATAAACCAAACCCAAGAGGAGATATATTATTACAAGCCTGCCCTCTTGCATTGTGATACCAAGCACCTCATTGGCTGCTAATGAAGTGGCCTTCAAAAGTAATTGATAATGCTCTCCTACATAGGAAAACAAAACACTGCTCATCAGATAATCTACTTCGCATTATCCTTTCAATGGGATTGGTACTTCTTTGGATTGGGACAATATCTTCTCAGCTGGGAATGAATTATGCTAACTTCTTGACAACTGCAACTTTTTGGGACTGAGTAAAAAATGCGCCATGCCTTATGAATTAGAGCTCTGTTACAGGACTCATAATTGGACTGCAAAATCTGTACTGGATAATGAATATCCATGTTTCTGTCAATGTCATATGTGTACTTTGGATGATAATTCTTGTGAAGACTGTAATAACTAAATTAAGCGATGATGCATTTTGAGCAACTTTGTTTTATGCATATGTGTCTTTTATTAATTTGAACATAAGTTGAACTGCAAACTATGTTTTACTCTTTTCTGCAATGGTATGTGTGATCTTCCTGCCCTTTTCCAACATCCTCTTCCTTCAAACTTCTGATTCTGGTGGTGAAAATCGTGTATCAGCATCAGAATGGTTGTAGGTCTGATGCTGTGTTGTATGATGCTTGATTTACTATAATGTTGGTTTGCTTTTCAAATTGGCTTATCTCAATGTTGCTTCATTTGAGCTAATATTAAAGAAGTAATTCTTGATTGGAGAAGCGGCTTTTTTATTTTTCTGATATCCTCTGGGGGTGGAACTATCTAATTATGTTGCTGGCATCATGTAGTTAATAGTGACCAACTTAAAATTAGTGCAAGATTTGACTGTGGATGCTAGTGGAATGCTAATATGGTGTCTGATGATAGTCATAATTACTGAGAAAATCCTGGGGATATCATAAGCAACTATCAAAAGAAACTTTCTGGAATAAGAATATTTTTACCCTAGATTGCACAACTTTGTCCTAAACAATTTTGCTTGAAAAATTCATTGGCAGATTATTATGGCATATCCCCTATTTGTGATTGATGTGTGATGTAATTATTCATCTTTTCAGGTGCAAGCAATCACAGTTCATGCCACAAATAACTACTTTGCAACAGCATCTCTCGATAATACATGGTGCTTTTATGAGTTTTCAACTGGTTTATGTCTTACTCAGGTCTCAAACTCTCTCTCTCTCTCTCTCTCTCTCTCTCTCTGTGAGGGTGCATGCGTGGAATTTTACACATACATTGACGCAAAACTTGTATCAGTTGTGTATTATGTGTAATGGATGTTCAGGCAAAAAAACAATTATATATGATGATGGAGCAGAAAAAGTGCCAGGCTCCTACAAAAACTGCATTAGCTTTGCACTTACAGTGCTTTTGCAACTCATATATACATATTAACACATATATTATAGTTCAAGAAAAGCTGATGACGTATGGTGACTAAGTTTATGACACAATTTACTTTGAAATAATGTTCCTTGTTTAAATACTCTAAGTTGACTTTTGAAATTCATTATCTGAGTAAATATGATATTCTGAGAACATCACCTGAAGCATTAACATAGTTGTACGGTTGCTGCAGTTTCTTTTGAGGTCATAATGCTGAAGTGCTTTTGATTATGAATGGTTGAGGTTGTCTGCTCTCATTCGTCAAAAGATATTCTAAGATCATTCTTCCTTGCTTTTTCTCCATCATTCTGCAGGTTGAAGGTGCTTCAGGATCTGAGGGTTATACATCTGCAGCTTTCCATCCCGATGGTCTTATCCTGGGTACTGGCACCTCGAATGCCGATGTTAAAATATGGGATGTAAAAACACAGGTACTATATTCACAATCTGTCTGAGAGTGAAAGGGAATGTTATTGCTTTGGCTGGGTCCACAATTGTTTCCCCGTTTGAATGGGCATTTTCACCACAGTTGTTTCTTAGTATTTATACTTCCATGTAGTATAGAATATGATACATTAATCTTGCATCCCACCCTGACGATTTGCAGGTGCAGCATTCCCTTCTATTTTCAGCTTTTGTTTGTCACGCTTAGTTTAGTGACTATATGCCAATTTGGCATGCTGTTAGAAAAAGGAAGTTGTAAGTGGCAGAACTCCATATGTCATGATTTGACAGGCATCCTCATTTTTTTATTCACTGGAATGTCCCAGTTAATTTATTTTATCATGATATAGCTCAACAATCTTGCTAAATCATTTTGAGATAAGTCAGTCACTTCCACAATTCTGTCAGCTGTCATGTTATTCTTGCACATTTTTGGTTCCTCTCCCTGTCCATTTTAGGTTGGCAACATGCTGTTGTAACTGTTTCTCATTTTGAAACAGGCAAATGTTACGACATTTTCTGGCCATACCGGGGCAATTACTGCCATATCTTTCTCTGAGAATGGATACTTCCTTGCGGTACATGTTCCTCTGACCTTTCTTCTATTATCAATATAGATTTAGACATGCCATCTGACTTAGATATTTATTTCATAGACTGCAGCTCAGGATGGGGTTAAGCTGTGGGATCTGCGGAAGTTGAAGAACTTTCGCACGTTTTCGGCGTATGACAAGGACACAGGGACAAATTCTGGTATGACATCCTCTTAGACCTGCTTGTTGTAGCGAGAGTAGATCTGGGTGGCAGTGAGCAGTAAATGCCTCCCTGTTTGCTTGGACTTGTTCTGGATAGTGAACTTTTTCTGTAGAACTCCCTCAAAGAAGATTATACATCGTATTGTTCTATTTTCTCATTTCAATGAAGATTATTCAGTGCGTGAATTATCAGTGCAAAGAGTAACTATGACAGAGTCTCTCTCCTATTTTGCAGTTGAATTTGATCATAGTGGATGTTATCTTGGACTTGCCGGCTCAGATATAAGGTGAGTTTCTATATGCTAGATTTTGTACTGGACTTGTGAGAATAATAAGGTAATATAGGATTGTGTTTTGTTAGAATATTTAAATAATAAACCATGCCTTCATCTTTCAACTTAAGCTTTTAGAACATTTGGCAGTGGTCCCACAAAATCTCACATGGTATCAAAGCAAGTTCAAGTAAAGTAGATGCACGAGAATCATTACGACTAGGAAAGGAACTACGATGATGTTTCCCAAGTTCACAAGCCTCACACTCAAGAGTAGAAATTGATTTACACTCGGGAATTATTTGTTGTAACTTAAATAAAGATAAATGCCCTAAATGAGAATGCCATAATAGGGGGGTAATAGAACTAGCAGCTAGACCATTGGCGTCAGCGGTGGAGACACCATTGAGATAGTAGAGTCCATCACATTCATGTGAAATAAGAGTGAACGAGCAACTTCTAGAAGGTGACGGTATTTTCTCTCGGCCACACCATTCTGCTGAGGGGTATAAGTACAACTTGTTTGATGTATAATGCCAAGATGAGAACAAAACAAAGAAATTGATTTCTGTGTATATTCTAGAGCATTATCTGTTCGCAAAATTTTAAGGGATGTATTAAACTAAGGGTGAGGGGGAGTGTTAGAATATTTAAATAATAAACCATGCCTTCATCTATCAACTTAAGTTTTTAGAACATTTGGCAGTGGTCCCACAAAATCTCACATGTTTGTTTACAGAATATTTACCTGCTGTTTATTTTCATTGTGTTTGGTAGTTTCCCTTACTTTCAATTTCTCTGATAGCTGAACTATATTTTCTATGAAAGTGGAAAACAATGTCTTTTTGATCATTTGCTTATGGAAAAGTTCCACGAAATGCTTTGTCAGAAAGGTGGGAAATTCAAAACTGTGATTTCTCTTGAAACTTTTCTACTTTCATGAAAGTTCAAAATTTTCTCTGCTGAGGACCATAACTCTATGCATCAATTGGAGGATTATTTTACCTCTTACATATTCGAGATTAAGTGACTTTGTGTTCTTGTATTCTTCTGTCCAATGAAAATGCATGTCTAGAATCAGAACCTGTTTTTTCGACTTCTCTCCTCTTTCGTTTAGTAGTGCCAGCTATTTTGAGAAATAACTTAAATTTTGTGATTTGCCAGAGTATACCAAGTTGCCAGTGTAAAATCAGAGTGGAATTGTGTCAAGACTTTCCCTGATCTATCTGGGACAGGTCATCTCTCCCCCTCCTCTCGTCCTCTCTCTTCTTCAAAATCTTTCGTGTGTCTATAAATGTGGCCCCCACTGATATTCTGGTCACAATTGCAGGTAAAGTGACGTGCGTTAAGTTCGGTCCGGATTCAAAATACATTGCTGTCGGATCGATGGATCACAATTTGCGAATCTTTGGATTGCCTTCGGAGGATGGTGCTATGGAATCATGAAGTGTTGGGATCACATCTAGCAGGTAGGATCAGCTTTTGTGAGAGCAAAGTAGATTTTAAGTTTCGTTGTGCTTGGACCGGAAAACTCACATGCTTAGAGTTTAAGCTTTGTGCCAGCTGAATCAGAGTATGAAACATCCTGTACTGCTGCAGTGAACAATTAGCGGCCCTTTGTCTAACATGATTACGATTCTTTGTTTTTCTTTTCGAATTTTGCCTTCTTGAGCACTAAGTCGTGTATACTATTTGTTGTACAAGATTTTGGGACTGACCCATCCTCTACTCTCACATGGCATGAGAAAAATACTTATTGGCAGCTAAGCATAGCGTAGTCTCTCCCAGTTAAAGGCACTGGTGATATTGCCATTTCCTAATTGAATAGGTTGAATCACGAAGTCCACATACGAAGACAGCTGCATTGCACGTGATGCGAAAGGTTTAAGCCTGGATGACCTCCTTTTACCACAAGGTCCATAGAACAGTTTACATTCATGGTGATCGTTTTCAACCTCATCAGTTTTACCTCAGTTCTGTTCCTCAGTTAGATACTTTCCCAAAATTCCTTGTTGTAGTTACGGATCTCTGTTCTATCATTTGGCCTTTCTGATTGTATTGCCAATTCTAAGTGGAATTCCCTCTGGGCGATACGAGAATTGGTCATGTATTTGAGGGATCGAATCTGCCCCCCTAGTCAAAAACAGTAATTTCGCACAAGCATGCCTCCATTTCCTAACTGCACTTCTTCTGCATATATAAACTAGATGCACGATAGCTTTGTCATATCTAAGCTTCACTTCGTATAAGCTATCCGTGCATTCCACGAGGATTGGGACGACATGATTCCACGGTGATTTTAGGCTTGGTCTCTCCTGCTTGGTTCAAGGCCTCTAATAGAACTCAAAAAATTGCGAGCGAAGGATATCCAGTTTAAGGCAACAAACCAAATCAAGTCTTGCCTGTTCTAGACGGGCAGCATGTGAGGGAACCACTCCTGATGAAATCGTTCATGGAAAACTGGAAAAGCAATGAGTCAAATTTATTTTCGATGAGCTCGTTCAGGGAGGGAGGATCTCTTCGTGGTGGCGAGGAAAACATCAATCAGAGTTTGGAGGAACAGCAAGTGATTTAAATTAAGGTCCGAAAATGATTTGGTTGGTAATCATCTTCTGCCCTGTCCATGAATTCGGGGCACATGTACAGCCTTCAATTTGCAGATAGTGATTGAGCACGGATATTTAAATCAGCCACAAAATATTTGATTCTTTTGAAAAGGGACATACATTGACACCAAAAGATGTCCATGTTGTCGATCGATATCTCAGCCGGCAAAAACTGAGTGAGAAGCAATGGAGATAAGATTTGCCAAGTGTCGAAATTTTTCAGTCATCAAAGTCAATTTAGTTGACAAGAAAACTAGTTCTAGCTAACAGGGAATATAGGTGAAAAATAACCTAGTCTTGGAATGAATTTTTGACAAATGATGATTGAGTTGACTGATAAAAAGCCACGTTGTACTTGTAACCATCGACGAAGTGAAGATGGAATTACTGCCAAGCAATATAGCTGACAAAGTCAAATACAATCGATGGAAATTGAAATGGTGGCAACTATTAGAGAGATACTAATCAAGTAGTGAAAACAATCGATTTGGATATAATTACTAGAGAAGTAATAATCAAGTATTGGAACCACGAGATAATTGTTGGTGGAAGGAGCACAACTCATAAATGATGGAATCTACGGTCCTAGACATGTTAATAAAGATTGTTGGATTTTTTTTTTTTTGGTCGAAACATAAGCATGATATTTAAGAGCAAACCATGTTACAACCCTTAAAGAGGGCATCAGTACAAAGCAAATTGAAGAGAGAAATGGGCGGATCAAGAGCCCAATTTAGAAGAGACCTCGGCCTTGGGCCTTGGCGATCCGGTCGGTAGCCAAATTAGCTTCACGGCGACAGTCTTTGAAGAAGAAAATTAGGGCACTCACGAAGAAGGGTTGAGGCGTGCTCGAGCGAAGATTGACAAACCTGTGAAGGCCTCCTGCGGTGGTTCACGGTTTCCACCAACTCCAGACAATCTGATTCAAGAATCATGTGAGTATTTCCCAAACCCTGTCGCAACAGAAATTGGAGGGTGGATAATAAGGCTAGGGTTTCTGTTTGAAGGGGTGAGGAGGCTGAACATTACGGGCATAGCCGTCGAGCAAGGTGCCGTTATGATCACGACACAAGCACGCAATCGACCCTACTTCGAGGGCATCGGGGAAGGCTCCATCCCGATTCACTTTAATGGTGCCGTGTTCGGGGGATCCATCCACGAGAGGATTCGGAGAGGCCATTGATGAAGCCGGATTCGACTTGGAGCAAGAGAGGCACGGCCGAGCTGAAGTGAGAGCCGAATCAACGATCCGTTGAGGGCCGGAGAACCTGTCGCCGGAAGATAAATAGGTTGCGGGCCTTCCAAAGCTGCCAGAGAAGGGAAGCAATGACTTCTAAACCGGGTAAGTGAGATCTATGCCCAATTAGATCGGTCAACCATGCATCCATTCGATGAGTGCTAAATGCTGAGACTGTAATTTGTATGTGCGGATGGGACCAAACCTGATGTGACCTAGGGCAAAGCAGTAGTAGATGTTCTAGAGTTTCTGGGACTTGAGACGGGAAAACAGGGCATGATGGATCATCTGTGATATGGCGCTTGTGAAGATTTTCCTTAGTTGGAAGCGCATTGTGACAGATAGACCATAGGAATATTCGGATTTTGGGTGCCGTCCGAATTTTCCAAATCAAGTTGCCAAAGGCGCCGCGGTGTGGTATAGGATGATGAGGGCCGAGTATTTCGATAAAGTGACTTGACCGATGAATATGATGATAGCCACTTTTAACTGAATATGTACCTGTATGTGTGTCATTCCATAGAATTTGGTGCAGGATAGGCTCCGTTCGCGGCTTAATGGATGAAATTTCATTAACAGTCAGTCATCGAAGCTTTGCTTGAGTTTAGGGATGTCCCAAGTGCGCGGTTTGAAGAAATAAAGCCAGCCACTTTATCGAGTTCATTTCTAGGTCTTTGGGCCACCAATAACTCCTTTCCTCGGCCACTTATCCCGTCGACTTTAACGGTTTGGCCATTACCTACCGACCAATGCATGTTCTCTTTGATGGAGTCCCTTCCCGTGAAGGCTTTGCCAACCCCGGGAGGGTCGCGAGCCATGGTCAGCATGCCAGAAGTCACTGGAATGGTAATATAAGCCCTTAAAAATTGAACTCCATAGGGAAGATGACTTTTGGGAAAGACGCCATGCTTGTTTGCCAAGAAGGGCCCTGTTAAAAGCCACTAAGTCTCTGAATCCCATCCCACCTCTATCTTTACATTCTTTCAGCAAATCCCAGCTTTTCCAGTGGATACCTGATTTGGTTTTGCTAGTCTGCCACCAAAAGCTAGCTATTCTCTATTCAATAGATTTGCAAATAGAGATAGGGAGCTTAAAAATGGACATAGCATACTGAGGGAGAGCTTGCACCACTGATTTAAGTAGAATTTCTTTGCCACCTTTAGAGATAAGGTTCTCTTTCCAGCCTGCTAATTTAGAATTGACTCGAGCCATAATCCAAGAAAACATATCTTTTTTAGAGGCACCCTAATCAGACGGTATCCCCAAATACTTCCCAGATTTCTGTAGCAAGGGGACTCTCAATTCTGAGGCCAAATTCTCCTGCAAACTCATCGGGCAGTTTTTACTGAGGAAAAGACCAGATTTGTTCCTGTTTATAGCTTGGCCCGTGGCTAGGCAATATTGCTGCGAGAATATTCGATAGGTTTTGACATTCAAGAAGCTTACCATCTAGAAAAAAGATTGCATCGTCGGCAAAGAGAAGGTGAAACAAAGTGGGACACCACCTATTAAGCCTTATCCCTTTTAGATTGCCCATATCTACTGCTTGTGTGATAAGTCTAGATAGGAGGTTAGCTAGTAATATGAAGAGATAAGGAGAAAGGGGGTCACCTTGGCGTAGACCCCTTGAAGGCTGAAAGTAGGGAAGAGTTTCACCATTTAACTTAATGCTAATTGATACTTGTGGTGATACACTTTGCATTATCCATTGTATCCATCTAGAATCAAATCCCAACTTGTGAAAATACGCCTCCAAAAAATCCCATTCGACCCGATCATATGCTTTTTTCATGTCCAACTTCAGGATTCCTTGAAACTTCTTCTTTCTCTCCGCGATTACGAACCGATGTATAACCTCTTGAACAATCAATATCTTGTCTTGAATTTGTCGCCTCGATAAAAGCATTCTTTCATGTGAGATAAGGTCAGGAAGCCATTTTTTGAGCCGGTTAGCTAGAATTTTGGATATAATTTTGTATATAAAGTTGCACAGACTGATTGGTCGAAACTGGTCTAACCTCTCTACTTGCTGAACCTTAGGAATCAGAATGATGATGGTTCTATTCAGGGCTGGTGGCATCCTACCAGATATGAAGAAAGATTGCACTGAGGTAAAAATATCATCCTCCACTATATCCCAGTGCCGATGATAGAATAGACCATTAAAGCCATCAGGACCGGGGGCTTTTGTGGCACCTAATTGGAAAGCAGCAATCTTGACTTCCTCTTTAGTTACCTCTGTTTAAATACCGATTCATTTCCATTGTAACTATTTGGGCTGCACCGAGATAGGATAGGATTGAAGTCACGAGCTCCAAGTGAAGTATATAGACTACAAAAGAAGTCCTTAGTCATGTGCTTAAGTTGAGTAGGATCACGAATCCAAAGATTGTTTGCGTCTTGCAGCATACTTATGCGATTTCTTTGGCGTCTTTGGATTGTAGTCGCATGGAAAAACCTGGTATTTTTGTCTCCCCAACGCAACCATTTAACTCGTGAACGCATAGCCCAATATTGCTCCTCTTGTTGCCAAATTTGTTGAATTTCAGCTTTTAGATTTTTAATCTGCTGGTTGTCATGGTAGCAGGATCGTTGGTTTGACTGATCTTGAAGCTGCTGCTTTAGTAAGTTTATCCGGTGATAGCCATTGCTGAACTTGTCTTTACTCCACTGTAGGAGCGCTGTGGTAGCGGCACAGTTTTACGAAGATGGAGACAAGTCCTTGAGAAAGAGAGGACTAGGCAGCAGCAATGATCTGACGACATTCAGGATGATGAAGCCAGAAGGCTTCAAAGGTGAAAGTCCGTTTGCGCTTTGTAGCAAGAGACATAAGCGATAAAATTAGCGGACTATGGTCAGAGCCAATGGCAGGTAGGGCGAACACTTCAGCTGCTGGGTATGTTAACCTCCAGTCCATATTGCATAATACCCTGTCAAGTTTTTCCTTAATCAATTCGTCGCCGTCCCTATTGTTCGCCCATGTATAGGCACAGCCTTTAGATTCTACTTCCATGAGTGAGCAATCGTTTAAGAAGTCCCTAAAAGAGCGCAACCGATAAGATGGAGTGAAACGTTTACCTACTTTTTCCCAGTGGTTTAGTATTTCATTGAAGTCTCCGATGCATACCCAAGGCATTGTAATAACTCTGCTGATATGCTTGAGAACTGTCCATAACTGCTGTCTCTGCTGGAAGGATGTAGGGGCATGGATGCAAGTGAGGCGCATTGGGCTTTCATCATGGGGACCAGAGCAGATCAGGTCAATATAGTGGGCTGAGGAGTCCTCCACACAAACAGAGAGGGTCATTCCAAAAGACAGCCAAACCACCAGCCTAGACCGACGGGGGACACCAAAAAGCTATCTTGGTAATGCAATCTCCTTTGTACTCTAGATAAAAGGAGTCCTGGTTTTAGATTCCATCAAAAACAAAAGGTCGGGCGATCATGGACCACGAGGTCCTTAAGAGCTTGGGCTGTCAAGGGGTTGCCTAGCCCCTGACAGTTCCAACTTACAAACTTCATCTATCCCCCGGTGGCTTTTTAGGGCAAGCCACCATCGCCCAATTGTCAACCCCTTCGGCTTCAAGGATAGGGGTGTCCATTAGTTGGTTGTCATCCAAAACAGGGTAATCCAGGGAGCAAGTGATTCATAAGGCGAGAACCTCTTAGCTTTTTTCGGGGGCTGCCTGGTAAGCCCGTGAGAATTCTTTAATTTGACTGGTTTTGATGAATCTGCTCTTTGGAACATTGAGTGCGGGAGCTTCTTGAAACAGGGGACTTCATTTTAAGCAAGGCGGCTTCAACCGAAGATGACCACCGATCTAAGGTACCTTTTAACTTTGCCCCCGCATATAGTGATCCCTTCTTTGTTCTCAAGCGAGATATGACAACAATTTGTCCAGTTGTTGTGGCTGCACCTTCTCGGACATGTGGAGGTCTTGCATAACACTTGGTTGAGTTGATGATGCAGGGGTTGTATCACTCGAGGGAAGTAGGGCAGTTTTTGATCGACGAGTAGTGGAGGCTCCAACATGCTGGTCATTAAGCCCAGAGGGTGAGAGAGGCACTTCAGAAGCGAGGAGCGCAAGGGTTTTGGTTACTAAGGAAGGATGTGTTTCAGGTATAGCATCATCCATCTCAGAAGGGCAAACAAGATCGCCATAAAAGGTATGCCAGTAAGGGCTATGTTCTCTTACTTCTGTTCGCAGCCATTGACCAAAAGCCATTGATTCCTTACTTGCCAGTTCTGCAGCAGTGAGGGGATTTTCTGGACAACTCACAGCAAAGTGGCCTAACCTACCACAAGAGTAGCAGAAATGAGGGAGGCGCTCGTACACAAAATCAAACCGAAAGTCTTGCCATTAATACGGAGTAAGTGACCTGATTTCAACGGGACTGGCGAGGGTAAGTTCGACCCTAGCTCTTCTGCTATGAAATTAGGAGTCTCCCTAGTGTCTACTCTGGTTTCAATCACTCGTCCCACATGCCGAAACACTTTGTCCAAGATTCGTTCGAGCACCATTCGAGAGGCGGACGAGAACGTGGACCCAAAAGGCACATTTAGAGAAATCATAGCAATGCAGCGGTGTGTTAGGAAGCCAAGGTTTTAGGATAACAAGATGACCTGAGAACGACCAGGGACCTCCATCAAGGATGCGATTTTTCTCCTCTACCGAAGTAAACCTTACAACATATAGGCCTGTATCACGTTGTGAAAAAAAACCTCGTTACGCTCTCCATGAGTGTTTCGGCGTGGATTGAAGACCTTGGAAATTTACAGATGGGTTTGAACTGAGATTACCAACTAAAATAAGCTTGCATTCTTCAATTTGTTCCAGCGGTGGCGGGCCTTCCCAATCTTCCAGTTCATGGTCAGCACAGAGTCTGCCCAATTTGTTGTAGAGGGCAGCTATTCGTGACTCCTCCTCCAAGATGTTTCCTCCCATGGAAAAAGGGGAAAGGGGCGACAAAGGGAAAAAACCAGCACGAAGAGAAACAGGGGTGAAGGGACATGAAAAAAGGCGGGACGCAGCGTAGAGCAAAGGTTGAGGCGAGGTCCGAAGAAGGAAGATGGGGCGAAAAAACCGGAACCCAGGGGGAAGGAAAGCGCGGAAGAGAGCCGCACTTCAATCTGGAACTTGAAGAAGTCCAGAGCTACTGCGAAGCGAAGGAGGTTGAGTTCGAGAGAAGGAATTCGTTTGTGAAGCCATCAGAGAGACCAGGGGCGGAAGAAACCGAAGAGGGGAAGGCAAACCAGAGAAGTAGAGTGAAGAAGAAGCGAAAACTTGCGGGGGGAAGAAAAACGCGAAAAAGGGGTTAGGGCAAACTACCGAGAGGGTAGGGAGAGGAGCTCGACAAGACGAGAGGAAAGTTCATAATAAAGATTGTTGGATTGAAGGAAGGATATTGAACCAGCATTACTTCTTACTAACCATTTGTTAACTGTAGATTATACATATAAATACTTCAACTATAGTTTGTACTACTCCAAATCCATTAAAGAACAAAAGTTATTCAAATTTATCTTTCTACTTATCTGTACAGTTATATTTATATAGTCAGTAATGATTATATTTAGACTTAAGACCTTTAATTTTCTAATCTCTCATATTTCTTGTCAAAGAATTAACAAAAGACCCTTTGCAATCTTTTCTCTCGAGGTGATTCATCAAGCACGAATCGTGTAGATTAGGATTGTAATTGCGCACAAGACGCCTCATTTGGATATTTGAAATTATGAATATGCGTTATTGCTTCTATGCCAAGATGCGTTACCTTATTTTGCGAAGGATATTATGGGAAATGCACAAAGACAACGGTACCAATTTCCAGGGTTTCGTGGAATTCAGGAAAGTTGGGAATTTGCCCGTTTGAATTTGATATCATCACTCCCGCGCGCTCTCTCTCTCTCCCTTCCGTCCGCCTTGCCCCACCGCCCAGCTGCCGGACTCCGCCGCGCCCACGCCGGCGAGCCGCCCCCTCCGCCCGGCTCCGGCGACGGCCTCGGGAGCTCCCGAGAAAGCCACAACTACGGTCATTGCCGACCCAATCGACCTCATCCGAGATCCCCCGAGTCAAAGAGCTTCTTCGACTTTGGATCATTATTGTTGCGCGAACTCTTGCCGAACGCTTGCTTGTAATGAGCCTAGAAACCGATCTTCCGCTCAAAACCTGCCAATGCGCAGGCGGTTTGCCGAAACAAATGGGGTAATTTTTCAATGAGGATATTGTCATCGACATACTCCTGAGGCTACCGGCCAAGTCGCTGGTGCGATTCAAATGCGTCTGCAAACGGCGGTGGTCTCTGATCTCCGACCGGGGCTTCGCCAAGTCGCATCTGCAGAGCTGCTCAAGGTAGGGGATTTGATTCCTCGGTGGTGATGAGGGTCGCGTGGTGGTACCTCATAGGATCAAACCTTTCCAGGAGCCCTGTGTCGTGGGAACCTGTGATGGGTTGGTATGTTTAATTGTCCCCAGCAATTTTCTCATATAACCCAACCACCAAGGAGTGTCTTGAGTTGCCTGGTTCTGATTTTGGTGATCAAAATGAGTGATTCGGTGGAGTCAGATGTGAGTTATTCCGTGGATTTGGATATGACTGTCAGTCCGATGACTACAAAATAGTGGAGGGTGTTGCTAGTGTTAGTGATGAAAATTGGGAGGTGGCAATATTTTCGCTCATGTCTGGTTCTTGGAGAAGGATAAAAGGCCAGCTCCAGGAAGAGGTACAAAGTCCTGTTGAATTTTCTGGCCAAAGAGTTTATTGGAAAGGGGTCTTACACCGGTGTGTCCGTGGCTGGAGCATAAACAACAAGTGGGAAGCTGTGATTATGTCATTTGATTTGTCAGAAGTGAAATTTTATCAGGTGCTTCCGGTCCCTGAAGTCGATGATGACATAGTTCCCCTGGGACTCAGGATTCACAGGGTGAATCTGTTTGTGAATCTGTTTATATACAACAGCGCCCATGATCCCCACATCGAGGCATGGACAACAGATGAGCACGGGAGAGGAGCATTGTGGACAAAAATTCAGTGTTGATTGCAGTGCCTTCATAAATTGGAATACCCCCTTGGGAAGAACCCCCTCGCCTACACAAGGAGTGGAAAAATTGTTTTCTGATAACTATGAAGTGGATGACTCTGTTTAATCCGGAGGATAATACTTGCAATGCTTATCCCATAGGGATGGACTGGCTTATCGACTTTGCTATCTATTTAGAAACTCTTGTTTCTACCTATCTTGGCTGTGAGCCATCAAGAATTCAGAGCTTTTAACAGCTGTTCTGGTGCATATGGTTTTACTGTTTTCTTTCTAGTCTAGAGCCTTTAATGTAGTATTTCCGATCATAACTTGTTATCTATTTCACTCCCACATGCAATGGAACTGATTATTCTCTCTATTTCTATTTCATTATTAAGCTTTTCCTTCACATGCCTTAGGCCCATAAATTGCCAAGAGCCATATTTTGGTCCCTGCCCAATTTAACTATCTCCTTGCTTTGGTGATCTTAAGCAGGGAAAATCACATCCCCCACCCCCCCCCCCAAAAAAAAAAAAAAAAAAAAAAAAAAACCTACCCCTCATATTGGGAGATCAAGTTCACTCTTGCATTCCTATAACTTCTGATTTGCCACTTCTTGAGCCTATGATACTCCATGATGCGACTAGGTTTGACTGATTAACTTTAAGCTGACTCTCAATTTATAAAGATTCAGCAGTGCACTGGATGCTACTATTAGTCGTTGTTGCGGTTGCAATAGTTGATCAACGAGGGGAACAAGGTGTAGCTTCTTCAAGGCCCCGGGGGGAAGGGGAGGAGTGTAGTGATGCTCAGAGAACATTAGATGTACTTAAGATTAGTATAAGAAATCTTTTACCTTGATTCCCTGTGTCTGGCAACAAATCCTCATAGAAGAACTGTGGATGCCACTACAACAGCAAATTAGAACAGTCTACTGAGGTTTCAAGAGCTTATTCAACTAGAGGATTTTGAGATCTTGATAATGCTGAATTCAGACCTTCAGATCCTGAGGAAACCAGGATGCTAAAGAGCCAAACAGTTACCAAACATAATTCTGTTCTTTTGTCCTTTTTACTTTGATCAGTGGGATCAACGACACAATAGACAATACCATTGTTTAAGGCAAAAATAAAGTATGATATATCTTCCATGAAGATATCCTTATCCAGCTATCTCTGCAAATGGAAAATTCAAGTTGCGTGAGGACCAAAGGCACTCACCAGTTGGTTGACACAATCTCTTTTGCCCATATAAGGTTGTGAACACGAATGTTTGGTTTGTCCCGTGCAAGTGAACAGGGAACCGTTACTAACAAGAGGCTTTGAATCAAGAAAGAAGACTAAAATAACTCAATCAAGACCGAACAGAAGATGATTACAAATACAATGACAACAAAATCAAGAATGTTATTGAATTACCCGACATTTCCTTTTTGCTATAGGTTTTAAGGGGCATTCTAGCATGACACCAAGCACTGCCCCTTGCGTGTTGCCAACAATCCAGGTCCATAAGACACCAGCGCCATCACTTGCCATTACTCGCAAGAAGATGGAGTAAAACAAAAGGTTTTGTGTAGCGACTCTCATATAGAAAGCTCTTAAATTTCCCTTCTAACCTTCTGTTCAAGGGAAATGCATGACTAGAATCAGGACTTGTTTAGAATTCTGACTTTCCTCTTCTTTTGATTAAGTAGTGCCAGCTTTTTTGGGAATAACCTTAATTTTGTGCTTTGCCAGAGCCTATCAAATTGCCAGTGTAAAATCAGAGTGGATTTGTATCGAGACTTTCCCTCATCAATCTGGGACATGTCATCCCTCCTCCTCCACCTCCACCTCCTTTCCTCCTTTCCTCCTTTTTTCTTCTTTGAAATCTTGCATGTCTCTAAACGTAGCCCCTGCCAATATTCTTGTTCTGATTGCAGGTAAAGTGAGGTGTGTTAAGTTCAGTCCAGATTCAAAATACATTGCAGTCGGATCAATGGATCACAATTTGCGAATCTTTGGCTTGACTTCAGAGGACATTGCTACAGTAATTGTGACATTGATGTTTGGTCAGCAAAAACAGGTAGGAATATGGACTATTAATGCCAAGTGTGCTAGAGGAGAAAATGGATTGTGATAGAAAGCTGTCTTCGGTCATAGTCCCGGAGACATTATATTATATTGATGCTTTATGAAGCCAATACCTTATTTGCTCTTCTATTTGATTGTTTCATCAAAAGACTGCTGTATCTTGCTTGGGAGGACACGTGCATTTTTTATTTTCTTGTTTGGAGACACGTAGGTCGAGCAGTGGCCTTTTTGGGCAATTGGAGGTTGACAATGCATAGCAAGGAAAAGGTGCAAAAGAATTCTTGTTTGGGTATGGATGAATCTTTAAAATGAATGACTTGACGATGATCTTCCCCAAAATGCTATGGTTTTCGCGAAATGTTTTGGTCAACTGTACGATACAATAATTAGCAGTCTATAACACTCGTTATATGCCCATGCTCTTGCCCGATTCTTTGAATAGGTTTGATAGACATGGTTTTTCCTTGTTTTCTGGATGATTTGAATTGATCACGCATTATGCATCCTGCTATCGGATTTATTGACCTTCAGGCCAGAATGTATGTTTTCCCCCTTAATGGTGTCAGGAGATGTTAAAAATGTTTGGCAGCTGGATTTTTTGAAACTCTTTCCTTGCAGAATCTATTTCTTTGTGTCCCTAGTACAACATGAACTTTTGGTGGCATGTACCATTCATCTGACGTGCTAAGCTACTGAACATGTGAATCTTCTGAGAACTCTGTAGTTCTTTTCTCTGGTCCCCCTTATGATAAGGAAGGGGAAAAGAGAAGAAAATAAATAATTCTGGTAAATATTTCCATTTTGCATGTGGTTGGCTCTGTATACGTTGTGCTCTTCATTCTAACCATAACGATTGCAATAGTTTGTTGAAGTAGTTACTAATGTAATTTTGTCGTACTTTCTCTAGATGATTATGTGTTTGATCTGCAGACTGTGCGGGTTTGACAAGGTTCGGAAGATTGGAGCTATAACTGTCGGCATAATGAAAGATCATACTGCTGAGGTACTCTTTGTGACCTTTTTAACTTGATTAAATACCTTCCTTTCAATTATGAAAAGGAAAAGCACATTCCACGTCACATCTGTCTTGGTTGTAGTCATAAACATGCCTTCTCAACAGTTTATGCTGTATTCAAAGCTGAAACATGCTTCCTTGGTATAAACTTTATGTCTCTTGCTTGTACGAAATCCTTCTGCCTGTTTCTTGCTTCATTTGGTATAGTCAGCTATCTCAATGATTTTTCCTGTTATCTGAAGCATGGATGTCATTCTCCTACTAGTATTGTTCAGTTATGTACCGAGTCAAAATAGCTTTGAATACAGTCACAAGGCTTAAAAACACATGCAGTCAAGAGAAGTAATAGAATCTAGTCTTTTATTGGGAACCAAAGACACGACTTTGGTGCACAGTGATGGTAATTTCTTCTTCATTCATGTGCAGTTCAACTATGCAGCGTATTGTCTGCCAGCCTGCTTAAGAACATGTTGATTTATCTTGTGCATCGTCTGATTTAGTGTTTTGATTTAGCGGATATCTTTTGGGAATATTTGTCAGGTTGATCAAGAACACCTGCAATATTAACTGTTTGTGCCTCCACATGTTTCTTTCCTCGAATATTAGGGTGATGGTGTGAACATTGTTGAACTTTACTGTAGCCTAGGCTTAGATTCTTTGTGCAGTCATCCGTACATTAGAGGTGCAACTGAATAGCTTGTTTCACCTGGTAGATTTGATTTTAAACGGTGTTATCGAAGGTTTGTCATTTCCAGCGAGAATTCAGGTTTTCTAGTTTGGTACACCCTCAATATTTGGTGTTTTAATGCCAGAGTAAACTTACGAGATAATGAAGGATGACCTAAGACAGTCTCAGTTTTGCGTTTTACATTATAGTGCTATAGAGATGGAGGTATCTGGTAGAACTTAATCCAGGGTTATAGCTTAATGGGACTAGGGGCAATCTTATTGTAGTACCTTTTTTGGTGATGAAGCCACTCACACATCCTACTTTCTAAATTGTGTTTCTTGGATGGGTTTCGTCATTTTTTCCAGAAAATAGATCATTAGGATAAGGTGCATGCTATGAATTTCTTGATCTGGGAAGTGAATTTTAGTACTCGTGCACGTGCTGCGATCTCTGGAGTTCCAGAGGGGAATTTTCTTTGGAGAATTATTCTAAGCCTAATTATCACTGTTATTTTCAAGTGGCAGAATGATTTTATTCCTGAGGTGGTCTCGTGTTTGAATAAAAAGACTTAAGAAAAAGGCATGGCATGATAATGAGAGGATCTGAGAGTCTTTGAATGGTTTTCTCGCCTCAAGTTTTGGGGCATAATGAAGCCATCTTCTGTCCTTTTGTAAGTTTGGTATTGATTTCCAGTTTACTGCATCCATCTGAATAATTGTGTTACCGTATGTACATGTGTGTGTTTGTATGGAGTTTCCTGGAAAAAAAACTCGACAGTTACAGCAGTTTGGAAGTTTAGAGGGAAGATAGGTAAAAGGTTTTGAAGAAAAAAATCAATTAATAAGAACATGAGCTTGTTTACATGAGGTGGATTGACAATGTATTGCATAGAAGTGCTTTTCTCGTCTGCCAAGTGAAACGTATGAGGTCTTACTTTTTGAATTGATCAACCGTACATATTAAATTTCTGCTTTAATGAGGTCACGGGCAGACACCACTGCCAAGTGCTACAATGCGTGAGTGCCTTGGGGCGTCTCAAAATGTATGAAGTAGGGATTCTGTGGATGCTTGTGCATGCCTCGCCACCTAAATTGTTTGTCTCCTACACACAGTTTGCCTATAAAAAATAAAATAACCTTATAGTATGTTTCACAATAGGTATCCGTTTCCGCTAGTTTGAAATTTTTCATAACACAAAAGTTAGTTTGATATAAATATGACACAACAGTACTGGTATGGGAATTTTTTTTTTCTATTTTCGCTAGTGACACTTTTTCCGCTAGCACTTGGTAAATGACACGACGTCTTTGTAAGTATTTGTTAAGGTTTCCCCACCATATTTGACTATGTTCAGGTAAATTCAACTACGAACAGTGAAAGCTCTTTTAGTTATTCTATTGCCTGTTCATGTTCTTGAACTCATTTGAATATGTAGAAGTGCTACAATTTATATAGGAGCTCAAGGGAGTTAAAGGGGACTCGGCTGTGATCAAAGCATCAGTTTCATTGTCAGAAAATTAAAAAAATGACATATTAAAAAAGAAGAAGCTAAACTAATGATTCATGCGTTTAGTTGATATATGAATGCTCACTTCGTGAAATTACACCATGTATCTCCAAAACAAATACTTGAAGAACTTGATTTCAACTAGTTTGTTGCTAAAAGAAATTCAGCACCTGGAGATTATTTTATGTGTTTATCTTGATCCTTAGGTTACTATCAAGAGGAAGTTTCATGGAAGGGAGAATTTGGACTAGGAGGGACTTGGTTCGAACCAAACCCGAAAATGTCTTAATTCTTAAATATGGAACCCCTTCTACGTTCCAATTAACGCTTGACGATCTGGCCTCTCTCTCTCGACTCTCCAGCGGCGCCCTTCATTTTGTTCTCTTTCTCCCTCTGGGGTCTCGCCTGAGTCGCCGTCTCGTCTCTCAGTCTCTCTCGATCTCGCGGATTGCGGCCTCGCCTTTGTGGGTCGGCCTTCAATCAGCCCACTAGGTACTCTCTCTCTCTCTCTCTCTCTCTCTCTCTATCTCGGTTTCATTGTCGATCTCCTCATTGAATATTTCGATTTCGGAGTTCTGTGATTTCGGTTCCTTCGTTTTTGATTTCTTCGGCAGTTTGCCATCTCAATTGATGGCTGTGAAGGTTGGCTGGCCATACCCACTACCTGTTTCTTTTTTCTTTTGTTTTTAAACTGCCCTCAATTAATGTCTCGCCTCAAACAAGCTCACTGACAATTTTCCTTCAGCTCGATTCTGTCTCTGAGTCTCGATTGTGACGTGGGATGGCATCGACCACTAACACATGCGGCATGGAGTTTGAGGTGTTCTTGAGTTTTAGGGGACCGGATACTCGGGACAATTTTATTAGTTGCCTATATCATGACATGGTGGAGAAAGGAATCCGAGTCTTCAAAGACGACGAAGAGTTCCGAGTCGGTCAGAAGATTGGTGGAAACCTTTTGCGAGCCCTTGATGAATCTCAAATCTATATTCCCATCTTCTCTAAGGGCTTCGCTTCCAGTCCATGGTGTCTCCATGAGGTTGCACATATGGTAGATTGCATTTCAAAATCGGACGGGAAGAAGGAGATGCTCGCTGTTTTCTTCGATGTGGAGCCAGATGTCGTTAAGGTTAAAAAAGGATTGTACAGAGATGCCCTCTCTGAGCATGAGAACAAGTATGGCTCCCATGAAATGAAGCGCTGGAGAGATGCTATTGTTGAGGTTCCAACCAAGTAGGTTGGACCCTGGAAGGAAAAGAGTAAGTTTTCCACAACTTTTTCTCAATTATTCATTTTTCTAAAAGTGGACAAGAGCAAAATAAATGTTATTTCATTTGTCAAAAACCGTAAAACGAATTCAAATAGCAAAATGAATATTTTTCAACAAATTTATAAAAAAAAGATATGTGGAAACAACAACCAACCAATATTAATGCTTATTCATTGTAGGTCAAACAGACTGATTTTGTAGTACTAGCATATGCACTAATTATATATTTGATAAATCTCAAAAAAACATTGCCTGCACATTAAAAATAACTAAAACCTATGTGATGAATATCAGTTTTCAAAAAAGAACAATTCATCAGTTTTATGTTGATAAGCAAGCACCCGAATTAGGTCACAATCTTCTCTACTATCATTGAAGGACTTATATGGACTGCTTTATCTATAAATTCTCGCGGCCTGTCCATGTATTTTAATGGTCGCGCAAGAAGTTAACAGCACATTTAGCAAAATAATGGAGAAAAAGAGAGGGAGAAAGAGACAGAGTTGACATGGAGACGCCGCATAATGTGAACTTTCTATGTTGCTTATATTCTTTTAATGAGCATTCTATAGAATTGAATCTTGGACTAGCCAATGCCGCTTATGGTCATCTATTTAATATATGAATAAATGAAATGATAAAATAGTCATAAAGATATAATTAGATTTCTTTCCACTCTTTTTTTTTTCTTAACCCAAACATGAAATCACCTAAGTTCCTCCATTTCCTTTCTTTTCTTCTTAAGCATACAAACAACAACAAAATCCAGTCATTTGTTTCTTGTGTTTCCTCTCCTGCGGTCATTATCCGAATCATTTTCATTTCCTCTTATTCACTGCATCCAATCCAAGTGTTGGTAATTAAACCCAATCGATAGCGTTAAACCCAACCAATGGGAGTTTGGGCAGCAGCCACGGTAGCTAATTTGCGTCCTTTGTAGTTTAGATAATTTTCATTGTAATTTGATTATTCTTATGTTTAAATGGATTCAAATTTGCTATTTGAAAAACTACCCCATTTATAAATTGTTCTTAATACATTTAGCTTGTATTGGCAGGTATGGGGAACTTATAAAATTGATTGTCCGAGAGGTTCTACTTAAGCTGAAGGTGAAGAATAGATCTCTTCCCGACAATCTAATTGAAACAGATGATCTAAAACATATAGAGGAGTTGTTGAAAGTTGACTCTACTAACCATGTACGTTTTGTTATAATCCATGGGACGGGTGGCATTGGTAAAACCACTCTTGCTAGCATTATCTTCAATCGGATCCAGTATGAATTCGATTATAGTAGTTTCCTTGAAGATGTCCAAGACTCGTCGCAATGTCATGGTCTTTTAGACGTGCAAAAGAAACTATTATCCGACACATTGGGCTCCACCTCTGCTCAAGAAATCTATGACACCAACGATGGGATCAATCGCATAAGAAGAGGACTTGGTAAAAAGAAAGTTCTAATCGTTCTCGATAATGTGGATAAGAAGGAGCAACTCGAGAAACTCGCTGGGAGTTGCAATTGGTTCGGTCTTGGAAGTAGGATCATTGTCACAGTTAGAGACATGAACATAGTACTAGCTAAGGACAACCAAACGCGACCTAGCAATTACTTGGCCTACCCAGTAAATGAGCTGCCTCGATATCAAGCGATTCAGCTTTTCAGCAAGCATGCCTTTAGAAGCAATGCTCCTCCGGAAAATTGCTACAATTTCTCAGCTGAAGTTGTTTCAAGCATATGAAGGCTTCCTTTGACTCTAGAAGTTCTGGGTTCTCTTTTCGCCCACACGGTTAGATCGGAGTGGGACCAAACATTGAAGGACTTAAAATCAAGTCCCACATAGGGACATCCGAGAAAAACTAATGATAAGTATCGACAAATTGGACCCCAAGGAAAAAGCTATATTCCTAGACATAGCATGTTTTTGTATAGGGGAGGATAAGACAAGTGCGTACTACATGTGGGATGATTGCAAATATTCTTCACGAAGCGCGATTGATGTTCTTCTCCTCATGTCATTAGTAAAAATTGATGAGGAGGATGATACGTTCTGGATGCATAATGAAGTTCGAGATCTAGGAAGGTACATTGCCAAGGAAGAGAATTTCGAAGGTTTTGGAAAGTGCCCTTGGGTGTGGATTGATGAGGATACTTTAGACATACTTGGGAGCAACGAGGTAAAACTTATTAAGAGTAGAAGATATAGTCAATCCAGCTAAATCTTTTGTCATGCTCTTTAAAATCCAGAATATCAGTTGATGGTTTGCTTTGTTTTCTAATTCATAGAGAAATAGAGAGCAACTCGATTAACAACAAAAGTATGTGTAATCATGCCTTACCCTTCTGAATTGAGAAGAAAGCTAAGTTGCTGATTGATTATTTGTGTCCTTGAAAAGGTATTTAATTTGTGAAAAGACAGAAAAATCAATTTCGAATGAACATTTTGAACATGTTTGGTTTGTCTTTTTATCAATATGATGAAAACGGTGAGGTGATTCTTCTGTTCTAACATGCTTTAATTTAATTAGTTTATGGTGGAAGAGGAACTATTGATATTGATGACTACTTCCATGGTTTATTGATTTCTACGTGGCGCACTCATTTTTGTTCTCTGCTGCTGCTTGCAGGAAAAACCAATTGTACAAGCACTCGGCGTGGGTATTCGTCATGGCTTCAAACCTGAAGAATTAGCTTGTTTTCCAATGCTAAGGTTCCCTAAAGGGAAAGGAATGAATTTTGTAGGTGACTTCAAAAATTGTCTTCGTAGTATGAGATGGCTTTCCTGGCATTGTTGCCCGCAATTTCTTCCAGCGACAAATCTTCGCCTAGTAAATCTGGTCGTGCTCAATCTTTCGGACAGCAAGATCACCCACAAGTGGGCTGGATGGAGGCAAATCAAAGTACTAACACTCCTCACTGGTGTTTCCTTCAAATTTACTTTTTGTCAACATGTAATCAACCTTTTTATTCCACATTGCAGATGGTGAAAAAGTTGAAGGTTCTAGATCTGACACGCTGCGAAGAGTTAATCAAGACACCTAATTTTTCAGAGTTTGGCCAGTTGGAGAAATTGATTCTCGCTTGGTGTGCGAAATTGTCTATGATTGATAGCTCAATCGGTAAGTTTAAAACTGCTAAGTACTTTGGATCTTAATGGATGTGAATCCCTTCGAGGGTTGCATGAAGAAATCGGTTCTCTAGAACACTTGTCAGAGATTATCATGCCCTCTGATGGCAAACTATTCAAGCTTCCAAAGACATTAGGCAATCTAAAATCTCTAACAAAGTTTGATACTCAATTTCATCATGGTATCATCCAACTTCCTCACTCTATTGGAAGGATGAATTTGACGCATTTGGTTTTGGCTTTTTGTGAGAATCTATTTGAGCTTCCGGACTCTATTGGAGATATAGAATCATTGATTGAGTTGAATTTAGCATTCTCGGGGATCTCCATTCTCCCTCATTCAATTGGAAAGTTAAAAAATCTTAAGCATTTGCTTTTATTTAAATGCGAGAATCTACATAAGCTTCCGAACTCGATTAGGGAGTTAGAATCATTGGTCAAGTTAGATTTGAAATTCTCAGGGATCTCCATTCTCCCTGATTCCATTGGAAAGTTAAAGAATCTCAAACATTTGCTTTTATATAAATGCAAGAATGTCTATGAGCTTCCGAACTCTATTGGGGAACTAGAATCATTGGTTAATTTGGATTTAAAATGCTCGAGGATCTCCGTTCTTCACAATTCTATAGGAAAGTTAAATAATCTCAAGCATTTGTGCTTACCCGAATGCAAGAACCTACATGAGCTTCCGAATTATATTTAGAAACTAGAATCATTGGTCAAGTTGGATTTAAGCTTCATGGAGATCTCTGTTCTCCCACGTTTCATTGGAAGGTTAACAAGTTTCACACATTTGTCTTTTGTTGGATGCGTGAATCTACATGAACTTCCGGAATTTATTGGGGAAATGAAATCATTGGTTGAGTTAAATTCAAAATACTCGGGGGTCTCCTTTCTCCTTGATTCCATCGGAAATTTGAAGAGACTAAAAGTCTTAAATGTGGCATACACAAAGATACACACGATACCTTTTGCTCTTGGAGGGGTGAAGACGCTTGAAGAGCTCAATGCCTCGTTTTGTCCGCATCTTTTGGATGATATCCCATGGGAAATGTGGAGCTTGACCCGTCTGTGGATCTTGAACTTAGATGGGAGTCCAATCTCTATGGTGCCATAAAAGATCAGTGATTTCTCTAGTCTCCAAATGCTTAAACTTGCAAGCAATCGGCTATCCCCGTTACCAGAACTTCCCTCGAGTTTGAAGTGCCTAGTGGTTGCAGCTGCTCCATTCCCTGATCTTCCCGACCTCTCGAATCTAGTTCATTTAGATCATCTTGAAGTGTGCGGAAGAAATGCATTTAAAGTATTTCGGGGCCAGAATACCGTTATTTCATGTAGCTTGTCAACCTTGACACCGCAATTGCCAGATTTCTCCAACTTCAAGAGCTTGTCGGTTCTCTCCATCAGCGGATGTCCGATGCCGTACTTCCCTGTCCTTAAATACTTGGAGAGGTTAAGGGAATTGACGATTCGGGCGTGCGAATTCCTGAAGAGCTCACCTGATTTAACATGCTTGAGGAGTCTACAACGATTAGAGCCTGGTGGCTTGCCCAAACTGGTGGAGATTCCAGGTTTGGGAGAAGTGGAGTCACTGAAGTTTCTACGCATTACCAAGTGTACTATGATCAGTCGATTGCCTAACCTGTGGAAGTTGAAAAATCTACAGTGTCTGAAGCTAGAACACTGGAGTTTTGAGTGCCGTCAGAGGCTTGACAGAATTAAATTCTTTGAAGTGCCTAGTGGTTGTAGCTGCTCAATTCCCTGATCTTCCCGACCTCTCGAATCTAGTTCATTTAGATCATCTTGAAGTGTGTGGAAGAAATGCATTTACCGTATTTCGGGGCCGGAACAACGTTATATCACGCTGGGTTCCTCCCAGATCCATCCATAAGTTTTCACGTAGCTTGTCAACCTTGACACCGCAATTGCCAGATTTCTCCAACTTCAAGAGCTTGTCGGTTCTCTCCATCAGCGGATGTCCGATGCCGTACTTCCCTGTCCTTAAATACTTGGAGAGGTTAAGGACATTGACGATATGGGCCTGCGAATTCCTGAAGAGCTCACCTGATTTAACATGCTTGAAAAGTCTACAACATTTACAGCTTGGTCGCTTGCCCAAACTGGTGGAGGTTCCAGGTTTGGGAGAAGTGGAGTCACTGAAGTCTCTACGCATTACCACGTGTGATATGATCAGTCGATTGCCTAACCTGTGGAAGTTGAAAAATCTAGAGTGTCTGAAGCTAGAACACTGTAGATTTTTGAGTGCCGTCAGAGGCTTGAAAGAATTAAATTTTTTGGAGAAGGTGGAGATCAGATATTGCCTGTCCCTAAGATTGCCTGATGTGCCAGCATCCACCAAGTTGGAGATAAGTATGATGCCAGCAGAAGCTGCAACACACCATTCATCCACCTGAAAGTTCTGCGAGACTTCCGATTTAAGCACACCACGTTCGGGGTCGAGCTAGTGCCGTACTAAGGTGAGTGGCTTTGAACTCCTCCCAGATTTTCTTTGCATCGTGGGGAAGTATAGCCTTGCCGAATTCTCAGGTGCGTTTTGATTACATGAAAGCAGTTTTCATTACGGCTCGTTTGCTAGCTGGCAGAGCTGGCTTGGAAAAAAGGCAAAGAAAGAGAACGCGGCGAGTTCTAAGAGTTTGAGGCCTTGCACGTGGAACAGAGCCAAATTTGTGGCCCAGCACGTGGAATAAAGGCAAATTTGAAACACACGATCACCGCGTACGTGTACTAATCCGAGCGATGCATGAAGGAAGGCTTAAAACTATATCCAATTGGTCATCCATCACCCATTTGAGGAGACAATATTGGCGATTGCTGCATAACCAGATCTGCTTGTTGAAATGTTGCATACGTGATTCTAGATGGCCAATGAATTGTACAACCCATCAAGGACTTGTTTTGCATTCAGCGTTCAAAACAGCACACAGATGATTTACAATGAAGTGATATTTTCATTCCCCAAGTTCAGAAAGTGATAGTAGTTAAATGATTCAAGTTCTCTATTGAAGCTCGAGAAGATGCGGAATCAACATTGAAGCCTATAGAAAATTCAAAAACGTTGCTAGAGATATAAGTCATCGACATACAATGACTCTTAACTTATATGATAGCATACTCTCTGCTTTTGTGTTTGTTGGGATATAATACGCGGAAACGACAGGATCTTGCAATTTACGTCAACACGAAATCAACAGAGAAATAAACGAGAAAATTAGGACACCAGAAATTTACGTGGTTCGATCCGAGTATCGGTATCTACGTCACTGGGGAGGCGGCGACAAATAATCCACTAAAATCGGAGAATCGGGTTTACAATCGCTCAATCGCTCAAGTGTTTCCCGCACCTAGATTTAACCCCAAACCCAAAGTGTATAAATAACAACTTTGATTGGGTATAAACTCACAGCACAAATTACCGTGCGACAAAACTCTCTACGTACGGCTTCGCGAGGCTTCAAGATCTTGCGGATCTTCCTCAAGCGGCGTGGACGTCTTCACGTGCGTAGGACTTCGGCGGACGTTGAGCGGCTCCTTTGATCGTCGCACGTCTTCTCCTCTCGGTAGGTTTTTTTTCCCTTTTATACGTGTGTGAGAGTGTGCCCCAAGGTCAAAAGTTTGACCTTGGGCCCACCTATTATGTTTCCTCCTTGCAGGTGACGTCTGGACGCTTCCTTCGTAAGTGGATATGTGTGTGCGTGTGCCGACCTTGGGCCCACCTCCTAAATTATCCACGTCCAGAGGCTTCACGGCTTCTTCTTCAATTCGGATTCCGCAAGTTTCCGCAAGAAGAAATTTTCCTTAAATATATTTTATATTTCCTCTTTTCCAGCGAAAACTCGAGACATAATTTAACAATTCCACTTTGGCTCGATATTTGAAGGCCAAGTTATAGTCTTTCATCATCGCTGTCTTTCTTTCTCCCAACGCCCGACGCGCTCACTCTCCACAGACGCCAATAGAGCTCAAGCTCTGTTTGAGCTTCGTCACAGGAACAGACTTAGTCATCATGTCTGCTGGGTTATCTGCTGTAGCAACCTTTTTAACAGTAACAATACCCTTAGCTAAGACATTTCGGATGAAGTGGTACCTGATGTTGATATGCTTCGTTCGCTCGTGATAAACTGGATTATACGCCAAGTATATCGCACCTTGGTTATCACAGTGTATATCCACACTTTTCTGTTCTAACCCAAAGTCCGAGAGCAAACTTTGTAGCCATATCGCCTCCTTCGCTACGAAGGTTAGTGCCATGTACTCTGCCTCAGTCGAAGACAAGGCAATGTGATCCTGTAAGGACGCTTTCCAACTAACTGCACCACCTACTAGCGTAAACACGTACCCTGCTAAAGACCTGCAATCATCCAAGTCACCGGCATGATCCGAATCCACAAAACCAGTGGTCTCACTGCCATTGCTGTTCCTCTGGTATACTATACCCACGTCTGTTGTCCCCTTTAAATATCTGAGAATCCATTTCACAGCTTCCCAATGAGCTTTACCAGGACGCTTCATATAGCGACTAATCACGCTCACAGCTTATGAAATATCAAGCCTAGTGCACACCATAGCATACATAATACTACCCACGGCACTAGAATAAGGAACACGGGACATATGCTCCTCCTCCTCCTCAGTCTGCGGTGATAATTTATCTGAAAGTTTAAAGTGCTTCGCTAAAGGTGTACTTACGGATTTCGCCGACTGCATGTTAAAACGCGTCACAATCTTCTCAATGTATTTCTTTTGAGATAGACGTAAAACTCCTGCAATCCTGTCACGCAAAATCTCCATACCCAAAAATTTTCTTTGCTGCACCTAAATCTTTCATCTCAAATTCAGCATTTAGCTGCCTCTTCAGCACATCAATATCAGACATATCCTTAGCTGCTATCAGCATATCATCAACATATAAAAGTAGATAAATCAAAGAACCATTCTCCAATCTCCTAAAGTAAATGCAGCTGTCCATTTGACTTTTTGAATAGTCTTGACTAGCCATGAAAGTATCAAAACGTTTATACCACTGTCTAGGAGATTGTTTTAGCCCATACATAGATTTCTTCAATAAGCAAACATGATCTTCCTTACCCGGAATAGCAAATCCCTCAGGTTGCCTCATGTAAATCTGCTCCTGCAACTCACCGTGAAGAAACGCAGTTTTCACATCTAGCTGCTCTAACTCGAGATCCTGCGAAACAACTAAGGCAAGTAAAACACGAATAGAAGTATGTCTTACCACAGGAGAGAACACCTCATTGTAGTCAATGCCCTCACGCTGTGTATACCCTTTCGCCACAAGTCTCGCCTTATACTTCGCTGCCTCGACACCGGGAATGCCCTCTTTCCGTTTGAAGACCCATTTACTTCCAACAATCTTTTGGCTCTTTGGTACTTTGACCAGCTCCCATGTCTGATTTCGATGGAGTGATTCCATCTCTTCACTCATAGCCCCTAGCCACTGCGACGACTTTGGACTAGCCATCGCCTCAGAGTAAGACGAAGGCTCATCTGTCTCCACCTCATCACCTACAGTCAATGCATAAGCAATATCTGTATAACCATAACGTACCGGTGGTTTAATTTGCCTTCTCTCTCTATCTGCGGCTATAGTTTGCTGCAGTTTTGCTGGTTGTTCACTATCACCGACTTCAGGAACTGCGGCTTCATCTGCAGTCTCAACCTCTGTTACCTTCGAGGTCTCTAGAGTCTCCACCTGAGGCTCCACCTCACTTATGACACCATGATCTGTCTTCTCTGTTGGTTGTGTCTCAGAACTCCTCTGTTGAAGCATTGCAGTCTCGTCAAAGATCACATCTCTGCTGATTAGAAAACCGAGCGATCTGGGATCAGTGCACCACAGCCGGTAGCCTTTCACCCCTTGTGCATAACCCAGAAATATGCACTTATTCGCTCTCGGCTCAAGCTTACCATCACTCGCATGAGCATACGTAGGACATCCGAATATTCTTAATCCGGAATAATCAACAGGTTTCCCCGACCATACTTCCTCAGGAGTCTTCCACTCGATAGTAGACGATGGAGATCGATTAACCAGGTAACATGACATGTTCACTGCTTCAGCCCAAAATTCCTTGCCAAGTCCTGCATGCGAAAGCATGCATCGAGCTTGCTTAAGCAAGATTCTGTTCTTCCGTTCGCGACGCCATTCTCACGTGGTGTCCCAGTGCTGTGCGGTGTCTTACAATACCTTCTTTCTCGCGAACTCGGTAAAATCTTTACCACGAACTCCATGCCATTATCGGTTCTCGGGCACTTGATCTTTATCGATGCTTCTCAATCAATGCCTTAAATTTCTTGAACCGATCAAACACTTCATATTTGTGCTTCAGAAAGTATACCCATACCTTCCTCGAATAATCGTCGATAAAAGTTAGCATATATCGGGCACCTCCTTTCGAAGGAACTGAAGACGGGCCCCAGACGTCTGAATGAATATATTCTACAGGTCGTTTGGTCGAATGAATAGCTGTAGTAAACTTAACTCTGTGCTGCTTCCCATAGATGCAGTGCTCACATAAGTCCAGCTTGTTTTCTGACCACTCAACAACCCCCTTTCACTCAGCATCGTCATACCTGCCTCACTTATGTGCCCCAAACGCATATGCCATAACTGAATCAAGTTAGAGTCTGACTCACCTGATGAAACAAAGCGGCACTTCCGATCACGGTCTCTCCCGGTAGATGATAGAGTATTCACTTTCTTCCCCTTCATCACCGTCATAGCACCTCGAGATCTTCATTACTCCACCTTCAGCGGTGTACCTACACCCGATGTCATCGAGTGTCCCAGAGAAATAAGGTTCTTCTTGAGCTCCGGTACATGCCTCACATCTTGTCAATGTGCGAACCACCCCATCGTGCATCCGGATTCGAATTGTCCCTATCCCCACGGCCTTACGATGCATTATTCCCCAAAGAACCCTACCACCATCTGCAGCTTGGTAAGTAGTAAACCAGTTCTTATGAGGTGTCATGTGATAAGAACACCCCGAATCTAGCACCCATTCGTCTCCTAACGAAGTAGCAGTCACACATAAAACAGCTTCTGCATCCCTATTGCTCCCCTCAGCATCTGGATTCGAATTGTCCCTATCCCCACAGCCTTACAGACTGCATTATTCCCCAAAAGAACCCTACCACCATCTGCAGCTTGGTAAGTAGTAAACCAGTTCTTATGAGGTGTCATGTGATAAGAACACCCCGAATCTAGCACCCATTCGTCTCCTAACGAAGTAGCAGTCACACATAAAACAGCTTCTGCATCCCTATTGCTCCCCTCAGCAACGTTTGCCACACTGCTTGTAGCATTTTGCTTATCAACCTTATTTCTTCGCTTTGGACAATCTCTCCTGATGTGCCCCTCCTCGTGACACTCAAAGCACTTCACGCGTCCTTTGGACTTTCTATTGCGTGATTTTGATCTGCTTTTACCTCTGCTGCTACTAGGCTCTCGATGTTGTTCTCTACCCCGAATCGTCAATGCTTGCGCTGCTCCTTTCGCCGACCGTCATCTCGCAACTTTCTCTGCCACTCCTTAGAGAATAAGGCGGACTTTACCTCTTCTGAGGTAATAGTAGTACGCCCGCAACAATGAATCGATAAAGTGCTCCCATGACTCTGGTAAAGAGGCTAACAACATCATGCCCTGTTCTTCATCATCAAGTATCTTACCGACGTTCTTCAGATTTAACATGAGTTTATTAAATTCATCTAAATGGGTTCTAATAGACGTACCTTCAGTATATCCAAATTGAAACATCTTCTTCAGCATATATAAGCGATTGTTCAAACCTTTCTTCACATAGAGTGCTTGAAGTTTTGCCCATAATGCTGCGGCATCCTTCTCCTCAATAACCTCTAGTAAGACCTCATCCGACAAATTTAACAGGATTATGCTCTTTGCTTTTTGCATAAGCTCTACCCTCTCTGAGGCTTTCATTATAATCGGCAACTCATCCTCACCATCCAGTGCCTTGGCCAAACCTTGTGTTGTCAATAAAGCTCGCATCTTGATGCTCCATAACACAAAGTTATTTCTCCCATCAAACTTCTCAATCTCAGATTTCCTCTCAGACATGATTGCAATAACAAAATTTCCAGATAATAATCAGACAAGCAAAAGCCCCAAATCAAAATCAAGAAATTCAACCCCACGCTCTGATACCAATTGTTGGGTAAAATATATTTTATATTTCCTCTTTTCTAGCGAAAACTCGAGACATAATTTAACAGTGTTTATGACTCATGTCATTCCATAATATGCAAATAATGAGACATGGTGATGGTAGTAAGCTGGTGTACACTTTTAATTAGACCGTGTTTTCCTCTGTCTCTGATTAAAGGAAACTAGCTTTCTGATTTGTGAGTTACAAGGATAAACATCACCCATATTTCTCTTTTATAAAATTTACATGTGAGTGATGTCATATTTTGTAATCTACCAATAAAAACCATAATTAGGGAAAGTTCTGTCTTGTCATGGATGAATATGCCCGGTGGAAGACTCTTGAAGGGCCTGTGAAGGGCTTAGGAAAGAAAAATTTCTGGTCTTTTTCGCTACCATTGTGATCTAGTTTAACCAACACTTGTTCTCCCTTATTTTAATGACTGAAGGACAGGGGACACTCAAACTTTCATGACCCTATTATAAGGACAAGGTAATAAATGATCTTGACAATAGTGAAAAACCAAAGTGATGAGGCTTTCAGGTTGTGTATAGTTGACATTAGGTATTGGTTTGGGTAGGTATTATTATTTCATGCTAGGTTAATGGAAAGAGGTAAAAAAAAAAGAAAAAAAAGAAGAAGAAGAAATGAATGGACAGAATTATTTCTTCATTAGTACTTTATGATGCAATAGGATATGATGCTTCTGTCCATATGTCGTGTTCGTATTTCTTAAAAGTGTTTTACCTGATTGTTTAAACTCAAGAGATGGTATAAAATATGAAAAACTATTGTAATCCAAGATTTTCAGTGGTTTAAGTTCTTGATTTGGTTTTGCTCCAAACTGTGAGCTTTGATGAGATAAGTCCAGTATGGTTTCTTCACGAAGCATTGCAAAGCCAGAGGAACGGGTGTCCTTGCCCACATAACTGAACCTCTCTCCCTTAAACCAATAAATTAAACCCAGGAGGAAATATATTATCACAAATCGGCCCTCTTGCATTGTGATACCAAGCACCTCATTGGCTGCTAGTGGGAAGCAGCCTTCAAAAGCATTTGATAATGCTCACATCCTGCATAGGAAAACGAAACACCTCTCATCAGAAAATCGACTTCCCATTATTCTTTCAAAGGGATTGATACTTCTTTGGATTGGGACAACTTCTTCTCAGGATGAATTATGCTGACTTCTTGAAAATTGCAAATTTTGGGACTGAACAAAAATGTGCCATGCCTTCTGAATTAGAGCTTTGTTATAGGACTCATGATCGGACTGCAAAATCCATACTGAATATGAATATCCTTGTTTCTGTCAACGTCAAATGTGTTCTTTGGATGATAATTCTTGTGAAGACTGTAATAACTAAATCATGAAATGATGCATTTTGAGCAATTGTTTTATGCATATAGTCTTTCGTTAATTTTAACATGAGTTGAACCGCAAACTATGTTTTACTCTTTTCTGCAATGATATGTGTGATCTTTTTCCTGCCCTTTTCCAACATCCTCTTCGTTCAAACTCCTGATTTTGGTGGTGAAAATCGTGTATCAGCATCAGAATGGTTGTAGGTCTGATGCTGTGTTGCATGATGGTTGATCTACTGTGATGTTGGTTTGCTTTTCAAATTTGCTTATATCATTGTTGTTTTGTTTGAGCATTAAAGAAGTAATTCTTGATTGGAGAAGCGGCTTTCTTATTTTTCTAACAAATTTTCTGTTATTATATGGGATGGAACTATTTAATTTTGTTGCTGTCATAATGTAGTTAATAGCGATCAACTTCAAATTGCTGCAAGTTTTGACTGTGGGTGCTGGTGGGATGCTAATATGGTCATAGATACTGAGAATATGCTGGTGATATCATTAGCAAGTATTAAAAGAAACTATCTGGAAATAAGAATTCTTTTGCCCTAGATTGCGCAATTATGTTGTAAAAAGGTTTTTCTTGAAAATTTATTTAGCAGATTATTATGGCATATCCCCTATTTGTGATTGATGCTTGATGTAACTATTCATCTTTCCAGGTGCAAGCTATCACAGTTCATGCCACAAATAACTACTTCGCAATGGCATCTTGCGATTATGAGGTCTCACAGTTTTTGGTGCTTTTATGAGTTTTCACCTGGTTTATGTTACTCAGGTTTCAAAACTGTGTGCGCGCAGGGGCGTGTGCACAAGGGCGCGCATGCACTTTTACATGTACATCAACACAAAACTTGTATCAGTTGTATTTTGTGTAATGGAAGTTCAGGGGAAGAAACAATTATGCATTATGATTGAGCAGAAAAAGTACTTGGCTCCTAGAGAAACTGCATTTGCTTTGCACTTACAATGCTTGTGCAACTTATATATACATATTAATTGTTGAAAATCATAATCGGATTTTCTGATTATTTTGTTTCAAGATTTTCTAGATTTTCCAGATCTTCCAGATTTTTTAGATTTTCTAGATTTCCAGATTTTATTTTTTCCATATTTTGTTTGTTAGCTTTTAGGAATTTGTTTATTACGTTTTAGGGTGGTGTAGCAGCTATATAAAGGTTAGATGCCTCATGTAAATATTCATTATCTGGAGAATAAAAAATTCAGAGCAATTTCTCCTAAATTTCTTCATGGTAGCAGAGCACGATCTGGACTATTCTCTTCTACCTTATTTCTGAGAGTTTCCACTATGACAAAATACCCTAGAGCTGCCATGGCAAGCGAGGTTGAGAGTGAAACCTCATATCCTAGAGCTCAGAACTCTCCTCACATTACCCAACCTATCAATATATCCGAAGGTGGAACTCTTCTCATCACCGGTCATAAACTTACCGGTCACAACTTCAATCAATAGTCCCATTCTGTCATGATTTTCGTTTGCGGAAAAGGTAAAGAAGATTACCTAACTGGAGCTGCCGTACAACCTGAGGAGACAAGCCCAAATTATCAAACATGGAAGGCGGAAAATAACATGGTGATGTGCTGGTTGCTAAATTCAATGACAAATGAAACAGGGGAGAATTTCATGTACTACAAGACAGCAAAGGAGATTTGGGATGTTGTTCATGAAACCTATTCAAACAAAGACAACACCTCAGCCATATTCGAGATCAAGGGTATTCTCCATGATCTAAGGCAAGGGGAATCTTCTGTCACTGATTATTTTAACCAACTCATACGTTATTGGCAGCAATAAAAAATTCATTATCTGTCACTGATTATATAAAGGTTAGATGCCGTACAACAAAGGAGATTTGGGATGTTGCTAAATTCAATGACAAATGAAACAGGGGAGAATTTCATGTACTACAAGACAGCAAAGGAGATTTGGGATGTTGTTCATGAAACCTATTCAAACAAAGACAACACCTCAGCCATATTCGAGATCAAGGGTATTCTCCATGATCTAAGGCAAGGGGAATCTTCTGTCACTGATTATTTTAACCAACTCATACGTTATTGGCAGCAACTTGACATGCTGGAAGATATGATGTGGAGTTGTCCTGAAGATAGCAAGCGGTACAAGCAAATTCAAGATCGAGAACGCATCTACAAATTTTTGTTAGGCTTGAATCAAGAGCTTGATGAGGTACGTGGACGAATTCTAAGCATAAAACCCCTACCTAGTGTACGAGAAGTTTTTGCTGAGGTCAAGAGAGAAGAGACTCGGCGAAAGGTGATGCTTGGTTCTTCAAACAACCAGACCAATCCAGCAAATTCTGCTCTAATAGCTCGAGGATCTCAACCATCCTACAGTCGAGGCAGTCAATCAAACAACAACCAGCAAAGGGGTGGTCGTCCATGGTGTGATCATTACAAATGAACGGGCCACACAAAAGACACATGCTGGAAAATTCATGGTCGGCCAGATGATTGGAAGCCATTAGTCTCACATCCTACACAAAATCGAGAGAGCAAAAGCAATGTAGTCCAAACTGAAACAATTGCTTCGGTAGATTCGAGTCCCTTCAACAAAGAGCAACTGGAGATGCTAAAAAAGCTACTACAAGAATCAGTTCAAAAGGCAACCCATCTAGAGGGGGTTAGTACAGCAACGATAGCACAACGAGGTAATTCTCTAAATGCCTTTAGTGCTAAACAGGAGAAGATCACCTCTTGGGTTGTAGACTCGGAGCATCCGACCACATGACCGGAGATATCACGGTGTTCAACGAGTACAATCCATGTCAAAATGGCACTAGTGTTCGAATTGCTGATGGTTCTTGCTCAAAGGTGGCTGGTGTTGGATTAGTGGTTATTTCGAAAGATATAACACTGAATTCAGTATTATTTATTCCCAAACTCAGTTATAATCTTATCTCCATTAGCAAGTTAACCAAAGATTTAGGCTGCATTACTAAATTTTTCCCACACTCATGTGAATTTCAAGTTTTGAATTCGGGGATGACGATTGGCAGTGCTGAGATAGATGCGGATCTCTATCTTCTGCGAGTTAATGCCTCATAATGGAAAAACAAGAAGCTATCATGTGTAGCATCTCGTGCTAAAGAAGAGAGTGACGTAAGATTGTGGCACTATAGGTTAGGTCATCCAAATTTCTCATACTTAAAAAGGTGGCTACCTTCTTTGTTCAATAAAGATTCAATAAAACTTCAACGTGAGGTGTGTCAATTATCCAAACATACTTGCAGTTCATATCCTTTGCAACCTTATAAGTCTTCTCATCCATTTCACATGATTCATAGCGATATTTGGGGGCCTTCTCGTGTCAATAACATTTTTGGTTCTAGGTGGTTTGTTACTTTCATTGATGATCATACAAGACTCACCTGGCTCTTCCTAATGAAAGAAAAATCAGATACTGGCCAAATTTTTCAAACCTTCAACCTAATGATCCAAACCCAATTCAGCACAAAAATCCAAGTATTCAAAACAGATAATGGGAGAGAATACTTTCACTCACAGCTCGGGTCATATCTAAACAGCCATGGTATCATACATATTAGCTCTTGTGTAGACACTCCACAACAAAATGGAGTAGCGGAGAGGAAAAATAGGCATCTTTTGGAAGTCGCTCGTTCACTTATGTTAACCACCCATGTTCCTAAATACTTTTGGGGAGAAGCAGTGTTGACAACCACATATCTCATCAATCGTATGCCTTCCCGTGTCCTAGATTTCCAAACACCATTTCAGAGTCTACTTCGTAGCTACCCACATATTCGTTTTTCCTCGCATATCCCACTCAAAGTATTCGGTTGCACATCATTTGTTCATATAAATCAGCAACATCGCAGCAAGCTAGATCCTAAGTCCCTCAAATGTGCTTCTAGGATACGCTCCAAATCAAAGTGGATATAAGTGTTATAGCCCAGAAACAAAGCGTTTTTATACCACCATGGATGTTACTTTCTTTGAGCACCAGCCATTTCACTCCAAAAATACCATTCAGGGGGAGAGTTGTGAGGAATATTATTTTTGGGACACTTTTCATTCACTCGGGTCACAACAAACAAATACCAATTCTGCTTGTCTTCCATGTCTACCCATTCAAACATCTGAGAGTCATCCAACATCCAAAAGTCTTTCGTCTCTACCTATTCAAGATGCTACACAAGACAAAAATAAAGAGGTAATTGTCTACTCTAGGCAGAAAACTCAAAAGGAGTTGGAGGACCGTATTACATCGAAGCCGGCTCAAGAGACAGACCTGAGTTCAAGACCCACAATAGATGAAGGTAATGCCCCTATAAGCTCAAAAAATTTTGCTGTACTTGATGATCTTGATCAGCCCATTGCTCTTAGGAAAGGGAAGAGACAGTGCACTCAACATCCCATTAACAATTTTGTGTCTTATGAAAAGTTGTCTCCTAAATATAAGGCATTTGTTTCAACGTTGAGCAACATTCAAATTCCCAAGAATATCCATGAGGCACTTACTCAATCCGAGTGGAAAAAAGCGGTTCTTGAGGAAATTCATGCACTTGAGAAGAATAATACTTGGGAATATACAAAATTGCCAGCTGGGAAGAAATTGGTGGGATGTAAGTGGGTCTTTATAGTTAAGCACAATGCTGATGGTAGTGTTGATTGTTTCAAGGCAAGGTTGGTTGCTAAGGGATTCACGCAATCATATAGTATAGACTACGAAGAAACCTTTGCTCCGGTGGCTAAACTAAACTCCATTCGGGTGTTGCTCTCCCTTGCAACTAACTTGAACTGGCCCCTATATCAATTAGACATAAAGAATGCCTTCTTGAATGGGAATTGGAGGAAGAAGTCTTTATGGAGGTTCCACCGGGAATTGACACTAAAGAGAGCTTCAACAAGGTATGCAAACTCAAGAAATCCTTATACGGTCTAAAGCAATCACCCCGTGCTTGGTTCGAAAGGTTAACAAGGGTCTTTAAGAAGCTGAATTTCATTCAATGTCAAACAGACCATACAATGTTTGTCAAGAAGTCAGCTGAAGGTAAAAGAGTAGTAATGATTGTATATGTCGATGATATAATCTTAACTGGTGACAATCTGGAGGAGATTGGAAAATTGAAGAATATCTTGGCAGAAGAATTTGAGGTTAAAGACTTAGGTCAACTCAAATACTTCCTAGGTATGGAGGTAGCTCAGTCATGGAAAGGAATTGCAATTTCCTAACACAAATATACTCTTGATCTTTTGAAGGAAACTGGTATGCTTGGATGTAAACTAGCTGACACACCCATGGATTCTACAAATAAAACCGAGATGGAATAAGAAGGACCATTAACGGACAAAGGGAGGTATCAAAGATTAGTTGGCAAACTAATATATCTCTCGCACACTCGGCCAGACATTGGTTTCGTAGTAAGTATGGTTAGTAGATACATGAACCGACCAACAGAGAAACACATGTAGGCAGTTTTTTGAATCTTACAGTACTTGAATAAAAGTCTTGGAAGAGGGCTCTACTTTAAGAAAACGGATGAAAGAAATGTGGAGATATTCACGGATGCAGATTGGGCTAGATCTCTCATGGACCGAAGGTCGACAATAGGGTATTGTACTTTCATGTGGGGGCAACATGGTTACTTGGAGAAGCAAGAAGCAACTTGTTGTTGCTAGGAGCAGCGTTGAAGTGGAGTTTAGAGCAATGTGTCAAGGAATATGTGAAGGCATATGGCTGAGAAGAATCTTAAATGAACTAGGATTCACTAATACCAATCCTATGCCATTATTATGTGACAACAAAGCTGCTATTGAGATTGCCAAGAACCTGGTTTATCATGATAGAACAAAGCATGTGGAGATCGATAAACATTTCATCAAAGAAAAACTCGAGGAAGGAATCTTGAAGCTCTCGTATGTTCCGACCAATCATCAGACAACGGACATACCGACTAAGGTTTTATCTAGAAATAGTTTTGAGACTCTAAGGTATAAGCTGGGTATGATAGACATTCATAACCCAACTTGAGGGGGAGTGTTGAAAATCAGAATCGGATTTTCTGGTTATATTGTTTCAAGATTTTCCAGATTTTCCAGATCTTCCAGATTTTCTAGATTTTCTAGATTTTATTTTTTCTAGATTTTGTTTGTTAGCTTTTAGGAATTTTTTTATTACGTTTTAGGGTGGTGTAGCAGCTATATAAAGGTTAGATGCCTCATGTAAATATTCATTATCTGGAGAATAAAAAACTCAGAGCAATTTCTCTTAAATTTCTTCATTAACACATATATTATAGTTCAAGAAAAGCTGATGACGTATGGTAACATCAGTTTTATGACACAATTTACTTTGAAAGAATGTTCCTTGTTCAAATAGTCTAAGAACAACCTTCCTTGACTTTTGAAATTCATTACCAGAGTAAATATAATATTCTGAGAACATTGCCTGAAGCATCAACATAGTTTTACTGTTGCTGCAATTTTTTTAAGGTCACAATGCGGAAGTGCTTTTGATTATGAATTGTTGAGGTTTTCTGCTCTCGCTTGTCAAAAGATATTTCAAGATTGTCCTTGCTTGCTTTTTCTCCTTCATTCTGCAGATTGAAGGTGCTTCAGGATCTGGTTAGGCTTTTCATCCCGATGGTCTTATCCTGGGTACTGGCACCTCAAATGCTGATGTTATGGGATGTAAAAGACAGTTATAATGTTCACAATCTGTCTGAGATGGAAAGCAATGTTGTGGCTTTGGCTGGGTCCACAATTGTTTCTTGGTTGAATGGGCATTTTCGCCACACTTGTTTCTTTGTCTTCATACTTCCATGTAGTATAGAATATGATACGGCAATACTGCATCCCACCCTGATGATTTTCATGACAGTATTCCATGGTCTAATTTCAGCTTTTGTTCCTCATGCTTAGTTTAGTTACTATATGCCATTTTGGCATGCTGTTAGAACAAGAAGGGAAGTTGTAATTGTCAGAACTCCATATGCCATGATTTAACTGGCATCCTCATTTATTTATTCACCGGAATGTTCCAGTTAATTTATATTATCATGGTATAGCTCAACAATCTAGCTCAATCGTTTTGAGATAAGCCAATCGCCTCCATGATTCTGCCTGCTGCTCATGCTGTTATTCTTGTGCATTTTTGGGTCCTCCTGTCCATTTTAGGTTGGGGACATGCTGTTGTAACTGTTACTCATTTTGAAATAGGCAAGTGTTATGACACGTTTTGGCCATACTCGGGGTACATGTCCCTCTAACCTTTCTTTTATTATCAATAGAGATTTAGACATGCCATCTGACTTAGAAATTTATTTCATAGACTGCAGCTCAGGATGGGGTTAAGCTGTGGGATCTGTGGAAGTTGAAGAACTCTCGCAGATTTTCACATATGACAAAGACACGGACAATTTCTGGTATGACATCCTCTTAAGCCTGCTTGCTGTAGTGAAAGTAGATCTGGATGGCAGTGAGCTTTAGATGCCTTCCTGTTTGCTTATTTTTCTCTGGAGAGTCAATTTTTTCTATAGAACTCCCTCAAAGAAGATTATACATTTTACTGGTTCTATTTTCTCTTCTTTTTTAAAAGGGGGAAAAAGAAAAGAAGAGAGAGGGGAGGGCGGGGGGGGTTAAGGAGGGTTGGCTTAGTGTGTGTGAATTATCAATGAGTAACTATGACTGAGTCTCTCTCCTATTTTGCAGTTGAATTTGATTATAGTGGATTTTATCTTGCACTTGCTGGCGATGAGTTTCTATACGGTAGAATTTTGTACTCGACTTGTGAGAATAATAAGGTAATATAGGATTGTGTTTGTTTATAGAATATTTACCTGTTCTTTATTTTAATTGTATTAGCTAGCCTCTGTTGCTTTCAATTTCTCTGATAGCTGAAAAATATTTTCTGAAAAGTCAGAAAACAATGTGTTTATAATAAGTTGCTTAAAAAATGTTTCACCAAACGCATAGTCAGAAAGGTGGGAAATTCAAAACTGTGAATTCTCTTGAAACTTTTCTACTCTCATGAAATTTCAAAAGTTTTTCCGAGAGCACCATAACTCTATGCACCACCAATGGGAGGATTATTTTGCCTCTTAAGTATTTAAGATCGAGTGACTTTGTGTCCTATTCTTCTGTCCAATAGAAATGCATGTCCAGAATCAGGAACTGTCCTTCTTTTCTTTATTCTTCCTGATCTGGGTAGGTCATGTCTCTCCTTCCTCCTCCTCCTCTCCTCTTTCTTATATAAATCTTGCATCTCTGAATGTGGCTTCCAGTGATATTCTGGTTTGGGTTGCAAGTAAAGTGATGTGCATCAAATTCGGTCCTGATTCAAAATACATTGCCGTTGGATCGATGGATCACAATTTGCAAATCTTTGCCTCGCCTTTGACGGATGGCGCTATGGAACTTTGAAATGTTGGAATCGCATCAAGCAGGTAGGATCAGCTTTTGTGAGAGACAGCAAGAGTTTCGTTATGCTTGGACTGAATACTCATGCACTTAAAGCTTTGTGCTGCTAGCTGAATTTGAGCCTGAACCATCTTGTATTGCTGCAGTTAACAATGAATGGCTCTTTGTCCAACGTTATTACGACTCTTTGTTTTTCTTTTCGAATTTTGCCCTTGTTGAACGCTAAGTTCTGCATACTATTGTTGCACAAGATTTCATGAATGACCCATCCTCTATTCGGGCTACTCTCGCACGGCATGAGAAACATATTATTTGCATCAAAGTGTTTTTGCAGTTTCTTCAATTAAAGAAACTGGCGATATTTCCATTTCCTAATTGATTGTGTTGAATAAATTATTGAAGTCCATGTACGAAAATGCGCTACATCGCATGTGATGAGAAAGGTTTAAGCCTAAATGACCTCTTACCACAATGTCTACAACAATTTACATTCATTGTGATGTTTTGGACCTCATGGGTTTTACATTGGTTCTGTTCCTGATATACTTGCTCGAAGTACCTTGCCGTCACTCTTCCAAGTGGATTTCCCTTGGGATTAAATTGCTAATTCCACTTGCTAAAGCCGTCAAGCGCTTTGTAGTCTATGGTCTTGAAGGGCCTAGAGCCTGCAGACCTATCAAACCCACACCATCCATTCTCTTGGTGATTGCTCTCTTGGTTTCTTCTGCTTGGTTCAAGGCCTAGTTGAAACTCGAAAAATTGCAATTGCAATCTACGCATCGCAGCGAGCCTTCAAGTATATTTCCAATAGTATATAGCTGGTCCCTATACTTATCAGCCGGCACAAAAATAAGAAAAACAAAAAATGTCGGTAAAGATCGTAAGAAGGATCATGAGAGGACAAGTCAGATAAAATATGAGTATTTGATCTACTAAGTTGTGACATTTTGTTCTACGAATGATAGTATGGAAAATTCACGATATACTGATGGAATAATCTTTATAAAAAATGTTGACATAGATAGAAAAAGGAGATATTCAGAACTGGAGGAAGCCTAAGGAAAACATTAAATGCTTTTTGTTTGTTTGTTTTATCCCTACGACAAAGAAGGGATTGGTGAGTATCCTATTGAATTATTTTAAACTTAGAATATATATCTATATCTCTCTCTCTCTCTCTCTCTCTATATATAAGAAATTCTATGGTACAAAACGCTCCCGCTCTCCGCCTTGCCTCCGCCTTGCCTCCGCCCAGCTCCCCAGGCGACCGCCGCCCACGCCGTGCGGCTCCGGCGACGGCCTTGGGACCTCTCGAGGACGCCACACCTACGGCCAGTGTCGACCCAACGGACCTCCTCCGAGATTCCCCGAGTAAAAAGCTTCCTCGACTTTGAATTGTCGTTGTTGCGTGAACTCTTGCTGAACACTCGTTTGTATAAGCCTTGCTCGTTCAAAACCTGCCAACGAACAGGCGATTTTGCGGAAACCAATGGCCGAGAGTATACCCGAGGATATCATCGTCGACATACTCTTGAGGCTACCGGCCAAGTCGTTGGTGCGGTTCAAAGGCGTCTGCAAGCGGTGGCGGTCTCTGATCTCCGACCCGGGCTTCGCCAAGTCGCATCTGCAGAGGCTTGAGGCAGGGGATTTGATCCCTAGCCAGAGAATCATCATCTGCGGCCGCAACCACCCCCTTGAGACCGTGGACTACGAAGCGCTCGGCGGTGGCGAGGGTCGCGTGGTGGTACCTCATGCGATCAAATCTTTGGGGAAGCCCTGCATCGTGGGGTCCTGCGATGGCCTCATATGTTTAATTTGCTTCAGAAATTTTGTCATATATAACCCGACCACCAGGGAGTATATTGAGTTGCCCGGTCCTGATGTTGTTAATCAAGCTGAGTTATTCTATAGATTTGGATATGAATATCAAGCTGAGTTATTCTCTGGATTTGGATATGAATCATTCTGCGGATTCGGATATGACTCTCAATCTGATGACTACAAAATAGTAGCAGCAGATGTTTCTAGTAATGAAAATTGGAAGGTGCAAATATTTTCTCTCAAGTCCGGTTCTTGGAGAAGGATACAAGTTCAGTTCCAGGAATGGAAAGTTGAACTTTCTGGCCAGGGAGTTTATTGGAAAGGGGCCTTTCATTGGCACGCTTATGTCTGGACGATAGACAATCTGCGCAAAGATGTGATTATGTCATTTGATTTGTCGGAAGAGAAATTTCACCAGGTGCTTCCGGTCCCTGAAGTTGATGAGGAGATAGATCTCCTGGGACTCGGGATTCACGGGGTGAATCTATTCATATACCACAGCACCGATTACTTCATTGAGGCATGGCTTATAGATGAGTTCAATAGAGGAGCACTGACGACAAAATTGTTCAGAGTTGATTGCAGTCCCTACATAAATTGGAATAATACCCCCATTCCAAGAAAACCCATCGCATACACAAGGAGCGGAAAAATCGTTTTCCACATGGATATGAGCCTAATGATTCTGTTTAATCCGGAGGATAATTCTCGCAAGGATTATCCCATAGAGGAGGACTCTGGATATGCTATGTATTTGGAAACTCTTGTCTCTCCCTATCTTCGCGGTGAGCCATCAAGAATCTAGAGCCTTTAAGAGTCGTTCTGGTGCTTTGAATTTTACCTTTTTTTTTTTTTAGCTTAATGATCCGGCCATCTTGAGCTGTTGAATGATTTTGTGGATTTTGTAGAAGAAACAAAGAGTGTTGAAAGTCTATTATAAAACCTTGTCATTCTTTATTAACTTCATTGTGCTTTAAGTACCTTGTCCACTTTAGATGTAGGGTCAGATCTCTGCTGGATGAATGGCCATTCGATCATCCTTGTTTTGCTGGAATACTCACTTCACTTGCTAATTTGTCCAATCTGATTTGGTGTAATTTCACCAACAATTTACCGGTCTTGTTAAGTAGTGAACATTCAACTATAATTATGTGAGTCATTCATGCATAAGTAGTAGTATTTATTGGCATGTAATGAAGAAAACGAGGCCAATTTTCACCACGCTCGACTTGGGCAGGCCCGGCGTGCCCGCCCCAGTACCCGCACAGGGCGTGCCACACGTACACGTAGTCCACGCTCCCGAATGAATGGCTCTTTGGTCTTACGTGATTACGACTCTTTGTTTTTCTTTTCGAATTTTGCCCTTCTTGAACGCTAAAAGTCGTGCATACTATATTGTTGCACAAGATTTCGTGAATAACCCATCCTCTGTTCGGGCTACTCTCGCACGCCGAACACGTGGACGCGGATACCGCTGCCTCTCCCAATATATGAAGGCCGGCTACCGGCCATCGCCGACCTAATCGACCTCAATCCGAGCTCTCTCTCCTGTTTCCATTTTGCCGAAACAATGGCCGAAAGCATGCACGAAAATGCCGTCGTCGACATACTCTTGAGGCTACCGGTGAAGTCGCTGGTGCGATGCAAATGCGTCTGCAAGCAGTGGCGGTCTCTGATCTCCGAACCAGGCTTCGCCAAGTCGCATCTGCAGATGCTGAAGGCAGGGGATTTGATCCCTAGCCAGAGAATCATCATCGGTGGCTACCATACCGTGGACTACGAAGCGCTCGACGGCGGCGGCGAGGGTCGCATGGTGGTGGTACCTCATGTTATCAAACCTTTGGGGAGTCCCGCATCGTGGGGTCCTGCGATGGCCTGGTATGTTTTATTACCCCCTTCAAATTTCTTATATATAACCCGACCACCAGGGAGTATATTGAGTTGCCCGTTCTTGTTCTTGATATTCTTCATCAAGCTGAGTTATTCTATGGATTTCGAGATAAGTCATTCTGCGGATTCGGATATGACTCTCAATCTGATGACTACAAAATAGTAGCAGCAGATGTTTTTAGTGATGGAAATTGGGAGGTGGCAATATTTTCTCTCAAGTCTGGTTCTTGGAGAAGGATACAAGTTCCCTTCCAGAAAGGTAAAGTTGAACTTTCTGGCCAAGGAGTTTATTGGAAAGGGGCCTTTCACTGGCACGCTCGTATAGACGATCCGCGCAAAGATGTGATTATGTCATTTGATTTTTCGGAAGAGAAATTTCAAGAGGTGCTTCCGGTCCCTGAAGTCGATGAGAACATGGGACTTGGGATTCACGGAGCGAATCTGTTCATATACCACAGCACCACCCGCAACAGCACCCGTTACCTCATGGAGGCATGGATTACGGATGAGTACGGGAGAGGAGCATTGTGGACAAAATTTTTCAGTGTTGATCGCATTGCAAATAAACCCCTTGCATACACAAGGAGCGGAAAAATCATTTTTCAGATGGATATGAAGCTAATGACTCTGTTTAATCCTGCGGATAATTCTTGCAAGGATTATCCCTTGGATTATCCCATGGGGAGCGACTATGTTGCTATATATTTGGAAACTCTTGTTTCTCCCTATCTTCGCAGTTCTAGTTTAATGATCTGGCCATCTGGAGCTGTTGAATGATTTTGTGGATTTTGTAGAAGAAATAAAGAGTGTTGAAAGTCTATTATAAGATCTGGTCATTCTTTATTAACTTTGTTGTGCTTTAAGTATTCTGTCCACTCCAGATGTAGCTTGAGGAATGGCCATTCTATCATCTTTGTTTTGCTGGAATATTCACTTCACTAGCTAATGTTGTCCAATCTGATTTGGTGTAGTTTCACCAACAATTTATTGGGTCTTGTTATGTGATGAACATTTAACTATAATCATGTGAGTCATTCATGCACGTGTAGTAGTATTTATTGGCATGTAGTGAAGAAAACGAGGTCAATTATCTTGCTACAAATTATAAAGTGAAGAATATATCACAAGATTTGAGAACATGTGTATCTTATGTGAAATTCAGCTGATGCAATTTAAGATAGGGATCCTATCTAAGTGCGGATCGTGGAACTCTTCACGTGAAGTTCTTGTTTAAGATACTTTTCAATTTCATAAGAGCCCTTGAGTCATGAATTGTCCTGAGATCACAATATGATGAAGTATTTTTGGGCGTGAGTAACTTATCATCTATCTCACTCCCGCATGTAGGGCAACCGGTTATCCTCACTATTTCTGTTCCATTATTAGGTTAATCCTTCACATGCCTTGGGCCCCTGCTAAGAGCATCATTTTGGTCCACGTGTAACTTAACTATTTGTTTGCTTTGGTAACCTTAAGCAGGGAAAATTGCCCCTTAGACTATATTGGTGGATCATGTTCACTCGTCTTCATTTAGCCCATCTTTTGCCATTTCTTGAGCCAGTGACCCTCAATGATGTGATTAGGTGGAACTGAGTAGCTTCAAGCTCACTCTCGATTTGTAAAGATTCAGCACTGAACTGAATGCTACAATTAGTCCTTGTTGTAGCAGTAATAGTTGATTAGAGACATGTTAGACATAATTAAGATGAGTAAATTTAGTGTATGAATAAGAGATCCGTTGCATTAGTTCCATGCCTCTGGCCACTACAGCAGCAAATTAGAACAATATATCGAGAACTTATTCAACTAGAGGATTTTGATATATTAATAATGCTGAATTTCAGAACTGCAGATCTTGAGAAATCTAGGATGCTAAAGAGTCAAACCTGTCAATACATATCAAACATAATTTTGCTCTTTTGTCTGTCCTTTTTACTTGGATCAATATGATCAATTATACCACTATTCAAGGCAAAAAGGAAAGTATGATATTCTTCCGTGAGAATATCCTAATCCGACAACCTCTATAAAGGTAAAATTAAAGTTGCATGAAGACCAACGGGTACCTATCAGTTGGTCGAAACTATCTTGGTTGCCAGGTACCTAGCAAACTAAATTCCAAATTTTAGATAAGTAGTGGATTTCCAAACCAAATCAAGTATTGAATGATTCCATATGGAAATCATGTGAGGCTTGGACTTTGAGAACCATTGAAGAAATTGTTCATCGAAACCTGGAAATGCCATGAGTCAATATATTATTTTCGACCAAGCTTGTTTAGAGATGAAATCCCAGAAAATAGGGATGAGGAGGAAAAAAATTGATCAATGATCGCCATAACAGAAAGTGATTTAGAATACGAAACCGAGAATGGTTTCGTCAGTATCATCTTTGGGCCTGTCCATGAATTCTAGCGAAAGCTTGCGCAGACCTGTGGGGACTGATAAACCGAGAGACATACATTTCACGCGGCAAGGAGAGAAGGTTGAATCTCTAGTGGTAAGTGCGACGGAAAAAGCTTGAAAGTGAAAGGTCGAAGACGATTCAGATGGTAAAGAAGATGTAAAGGTGCAACCTTTGCTTCAGTACATGTCCTCCAAATAAATACGTTTTCAAGGCTTCTCGAAAGGAAGTGACAGGGAACATGCCACGAAAAGATATAATATGAAAAGTTACCATCATTAAATGCACATCTGTTCAATTAACTGTGCACAAATATTCAGAAGAATTGAAAATCATAAAATTCTTTTGAAAAGAGGTATGTATTGACACCAAAAGAAATCCAATTTCGGTTGACAAAGACCGAGTGAGAAATAATAGAGGTGAGACTTGCCAAGTGCCAACAATTTCCAGTTGGCAAACTCAGCTAGCCAACAAGAAAACTAATTTTAGCTGACAGGGTATATAGGCGAAAACAACTAAGTCTTGGAGCGAAATGTCCACAAATGAAGATTGAGTTAACAAGGCCGCATTGGTATAACTGTGCATGAAGTGGAGATGAAATTATCACCAAGTAATGGAGCGGATAAAGTCGAATATAACTGATGGAAATTGATATGAATTCAACCATTAGAGAGATAATTATCATGCAGTAAATATTTAACTCAATTGCCACCATTAGAAAAGTAATCATCAATTAATAGAACAAACGGACATAGGTGTAATATCAAAGGAGATACTCGTTAGTGGAAGTAGCTTAATTAATAGGTGGTGGAATGGACGATTGTGCACTTGTGAATAAGAATTGTTGAATTAAAAGAAGCAAGTAAAACTAGCATTATGTATTACCAACCATTTGTTATCTATAAATTATATAATACATTACTTTTGTATAACTCCCAATTAATTAAAGAACACCAATTGTTCAATTTTATCTTTACATGACTATTAACGATTGTTCTTGGCCTTTATATTTTTTGTGCAATAATTAACAAAGTACCCTTCACAATTTTTTATCAATTTGCTCAATCCGCTTTTCGGAAGCTGACTTATCATTATCAATACTTTTCTGCGAAACAGTTTAGAATGACGCGAATTGTGTAAATTATGGCGAGAATGCGCCACACCTTTTGATATAGACCATGCCACCGCATATGAACAAATACTTTTCCAGCCATGAGAGAGAGACCTAAAGGTATGTACGTTATCACCCTTCTATGCCAAGAAGCGACACCTGTTCTGCGAAGGATATTATGGGAAATGCACAAAGTAAGACGGAATGTTATATAATATAAGAAATTCAACTGTACCAATTTCGATTTCTAGGGTTTCATGGAATTAAAAAAAAGTGTGAAATTCGTCCATTTGATAACCTCACACCCACTCTCTCTTTCTCTCCTTACTCTCCTCCGTTTGCCTCTCCGCCGAGCCACTGCCGCTCGACGCCACCATATCCGGTGCTGCTGGACTCCAGTCGACCTCATTCCGGCGTGGAGCGTGCCCATGATACGAGATCTCCTGTCTCCATTTTGCGCCCCCCGTGGCAAAAAGATATGGTTAGCCCTCGTCTCGTTCTGTGCTGGGTAAGCTTCTTCACTTAGAATTATTCTTGCGCGACTTTGAGTGAACGCTTCCTTAGATGAACCTTGGTCAGCGAAAGATTAGGCCTCCGTGATGGCAGAAATTTTCACCGAGGATATCCTCATCGAGATACTCTTGAGGCTACCAGCCAAGTCGTTGATGCGATTCCAATGTGTCGGTAAACGGTGGCGGTCTCTAATTTCCAACCCGGGTTTTGCAAAGTCGCATTTGCAAGCGCTAATGGCGAGGGATTTAATTCCTAGCCAGAGAATCTTCAAGACCAGCCCCTTTGAGAGCATAGACTACGAATTGCACGACGGTGGCATCGGTGGCGATGACGATCTCGCGGTGGTAAAGGTTCATGAGCTGAGAATTGGCGATCCTTACTGGGAGCCTGAGCTCGTGGGGTCTTGCCATGGCTTGGTATGTTTACTTGTTCCCGGTAGGTTTTACCTATATAACCCGACCACCAAGGAGTCTAGGAATTTTCCCTGTTCTGATATTGTTCCACAACATGAGTTAGTCAATGGATTCGGATATGATCCTCGATCCGACGACTACAAAATAGTACAGGCTGGTGGTTCTAAAAAGTGGCAAGAGGCAATATTTTCGCTCAAGTCCGGTTCTTGGAGAAGGATACAAGTCCAACGAGAAAGCCATCCTGCCTATTTCAAGCGAGGAGTTTATTGGAATGGGGCCTTACACTGGTGCCTCTTTGAATTGAGCAGAAACAAGAACGAGACTGCAATTATGTCATTTGATTTGTCAGAAGAGAAATTCCACCGCGTGCTTCCTGTCCCTAAAGTTGATGAAGTTGATGGAGGCATACTTTTCACGGGACTTGGAATTCATGGGGCCAATCTGTTTATATACCAAGAAACCTATAATAAGGATTGCATCGAGGCATGGATAACGAATGAATACGGGAGAGGACGATCATGGACTAAATGGTTCAGTGTCTCAACTAAAAGGATACCTGGCTACACATATTGCCAAACGATCCCTGTCACGTACACAAGGAGTGGAAAAATTGTTTTTCTAATCGATATGGGCAGATGATTCTATTCAATCCAAAAGATAATACTTGTAAGGATTATCCCATCCGGAGGAGGGATGGCTATGTTGAATCTGCTATCTATTTGGAAACTCTTGTTTCTCCCTATCTTGGCTGTGGGCCATCAATAATCTAGTGCCTTTTTCAAGTTGTCCTAGTGGATTTGGTTTTACCCTTTTCTTTCAAGTTTGCTTTTTGGGGAGATCTGGCCATCTTGAGCTGTTGAATGATCTTGTGAATTCTGAAAAAGAGAAAAAAGAGTGTCGAGAGTCCATGAGTTATGGTCATTCGTCAGTAGCTTCACCATTGTGCCTACTTTTCTGTCCTCTCCAGATGTAAGGTTAGATCTCTGCCGGGTGAATGGCTATTCAATCATCTCTGTTTTGCTTGAATCATGTGAATGTTAAAGCAAGCACATATCTAGTGATTTTGTTACAATGGAACGAGAGAGACACAATTCTAACATGAGAACTGAAAGAGTAGATTTCCACAAAGCCTTGACCATAATTCAGACGAAAGCAGAAGCTTCAGGTTAAGCACCTATTAGATGACAAGCTAAATCTGCTTATTGACTGAGCAGCAGAGCAGCAGAGCAGCGAACCTACTCTGGAATTTATAATGGTCCGATGAGCAATCGTAGCCAAGTCCACAAAATTCCAACCTTGTATACAATTAGCATTTGGGTTTGGGATTTTGCTGGACTCTCGAGCATTCGGAGCTTGTACCTGAAAGTGGATGATAGAGCGCAGTGATTGCAGTGTCCTTGATCCCGCGAAGGACTTTCTCCAAGCCCACCGATCTCGGATGGTCGAAGGAGGATTAGGATCTTTCGGTCAGACATTGAATTCTTCTGCATCCATCTATTGAGATGTAGTGTGATGAATCATGGATCGAAGATCACAGAGAGCGACCTCTTACATGTGCACTTGAGCAGACATTTCAATGTGGTGTTTGTGCATACGTCCCTGACATGATTGTTTAATCGAAATTTTGCAGTTTAATAATTTCGTTTAGTTTATCAAAAATGAATTCTATAAGCACTGCTATAATCTCTTCATGGGTGTAACTAAGATAAAAAATCTTTTAGGGGCTCAGTTTGTTTTGGGGAAAATTGATAATTCAAATTCCAAATTTGGATCGTTATCATCGCTTAGAAGAATGAGCTCATAAATAATATATTCATGGTTAGTAACAATCTATGCCTCGTCATATTTTGATAATAACAAAAATAATTTGTGGTTACAATCAGCATTTGGCCCCATTACATAGTTGGAAGGGTGCCCCATCACAGTTAAAATTAACTAGTCGAAAAGTACAATCGGTAGTCGGAATTAAAGGCCTATGCAAATTGCAGTTCACGCATAAAATCGAGTGCTTCTTCAAGTGATCTGCAATTGAAGGCAGGTAGGGAGATTTTAGCTATAGCTACCTCGACATTCTTCAACCCGAACTCTGGGTTGTGAGCTAGACGCAAGTTCCCGAATTTTTCATGAGATCCACTGGTTCCACTTAACCTTTTCGACATAAGAAGCAAAAGACAGTTACAACGGATGTCCTTTGTGGGATTGCAAGGATGGACATCAGTAAATATGACAACTTACGCATCTCTTTCTAAGGAGAAGGTGAAGCCGACCCCACGGCCAAGTGCTACTGAGTCGTTCATGCATATATGGTAACTTATTGCCAACTAGGGTGCTGAAAAGTCATATCAACATGTTTCCAAGAGCTTATTCAATTGGAGGATTTTGAGATCTTGATTTAGCTAAATTCAGAACTTCATATCCTGAGGAAACTAGGATGCTAAAGAGTCAACCAGTCATTGCATAATAAATATACTTTTGTTCTTTTTGTCCTCCTTTTTACTTGGATTAGAATGATCAATTAGACCATAAACAGGACCAATATTCAAAACAAAAGGATAGTATGATATTTCTTCTTTGAAGATATCCTCGTTAAACAACCTCTGCAGCAGCTAAACTTAAGTTGTGTGATGACCAAAAGTACCTGCTAGTTGGTTGAAACAATCTTGGTTGCCCATATCAGGTTGCGAATACAAATGTTTGATTTGACCCTTATTAGTAAACAAGGAGGCTTCAAATCAAGAAAGAAGACTTAAAGTATCGCAATCAAGACTGAACAGAAGATGATTATGAATACAATGACAACAAAATCAAGAATATTATGGATCATCTCATATCTCCTTTTTGATGAAGGTTTTGAGGGGCATTCTAGCATGCTACCAAACACTGCTCCTTGCATGTCGCCATCGATCCAGGTGCATAAGACGTTGGCATCTTCACTTGCCTTTGCTCATTAGGAGTAAAATAAAAGGTTTGTGCGCGGACTCTCATATAGAAAGCATGACCAGAATCAGGACCTGTTGGAGAATTCCGACTTGCCTCTTCTTTCTTTTTAGTGGAGTGCCAGCTATTGGGTAATAACTTTAAATTTGTGATTTTCCACAAATATATCTAGTTTCCAGTGTAAAATGAGAGTGGAATTGTATCAAGACTTTCCCTGATATGTCTGGGACAGGTCATCTCTCCTCCTTTTTCTCCTCTTCCTCCATTTTTTTCTTTGGAATCTTGCATGTCTCTAAACGTGGCCCCCACTGATATTCTTGTTTCGATGACAGGTAAAGTGACATGCGTTAGGTTCGGTCTGGATTCAAATTACATTCCATCAGGTCAATGGATCACGATGTGCGATTCTTTGGCTTGGCTGCGGAGGACAGTGCTATGGAGTTATGTAAGTGTAGGGATTGCGTCAAGCAGGTAGAATCAGCTTTCGTGAAAGATAGCAAGTAGAGTTTGAGTTTCAATGTGCTTGACCGGAATGTGGATACTCGCACTTAAGCTTTGTGCGAGCCGAATCTGAGGATGAACCGCCTTGAACTACTGCAGTTAACATCAGTGGCTCTTTATGTCCAACATGATTATCATTTCTTTTTCTTCCCTTTTCGAATTTGCAAATTGGAAATTTGCAAACATGACAAGTTACAGATCTCCATCTGAGGACAACGCCTATTTGCCTCCACCGCAAAGTGCAAGTGAATCATTCATGCATATGTAGTAGCAACCATTAATCGAGAAACCAGGTCAATTGTCTCACTTCATATCACAAAGTAAGGTATCTGAGATGATATCTCCTGTGTTAAAATATTCAGCTCATGCGATTTCACATGAGGATCCTGTCCGAGTGGGGATTATGGACTCTTCATGTGAAGTTATTGTTAATATACTTTTCAATCTCTTAAGACCAAGGTCATGCCTTCGAGTCACAACACTCAACATCATGAATCCCAAACATTCGTATCATTTCAGTTGAAGGAAAGATTGTTTAACCCGTGAATTTATTGAGCTAATACAGTTGAAAATAGTTTGAGATCACAATATGCTGCAGTACTTCTATGAATATCTCATTATCTACCCCACTTCTACATGCAGCGGAACTGGTTATCCTCTGCTTTCATTTGATTACTAAGCTTTCCTTGACAAGCGTTGGGACCACAAAATGACCACAAAATGCTAAGAGCATTATTCTGATCCCTGCGTAATTTAGTTATTTGCTTTCTTTGGTAATCGTAAGCAAGAAAAAATAACAACCCCCAAAAGTTGTGTACAATACTCACTTTGGTGCCAAAAGTTTCCATTGCATCACTGAAGTCTCAAATTAGAGAAAAAATGATCACTTTAATGTTATCGGCGAGAGATTCCAACTAAATTGGTTACACGGCTTTTATATTTTAAAAAAAGAAGTTGATACGGCAAAAATTTAAAGATGCAATCCACGTGCAATGGCATAAATGGAATCGTTTTCCATCCTCCTTAATAAATGATGTCGTTTTTTCATCATACGTGGATTGCCTTACGAAAATGACGCCACATAGTTCATATGGCCAAAACGACATCATTGTTGCATTGTCGTTTGCTGTCATTTGGTGGCTATAACCCTAACTCTCACTCACTAAACTTTGTCATGTTCTCTCTATGGGTCAATTGGGTGGAAAATTTAAGGTTCGGACTGGCAAATTGAGGTGCGGAGTGCAAAATGAGGGCTCGGCTCGGAGGGAAAGTGGTGGAGACCTCACTTTTTTTAATAACATGACATGGTTTCTTTTGTGGGGATTGCATAGAAAAATAGAGTGCGGAGGGGAAAATGAGAGGTCAGCTCAGAGGAAAATAGTAGTGGGACTTCACTTTGTTTAATTAGTTGTAGTGCTTCTGTGGAAAACTGAATGTGATTGAATTGAAAAATGGGTGGTGGATACCTCATTTTATTTATTCAATTCAGCTTCCTTTGTTACTATAAGGGTACCGAATTGAATAAATTGGCTTCCTTGTTTCTTTCCACAAAAAAGATAGGGACCTGCATGTGAAGTTGATGATTCTGCTATGTGGTCCCAAAAACTAATGACTCTTTTTTCCTCGGGCATAGCACCGACATGGACGAGAATCATAAATGTATCATTGTTTGCTATGGTGAGAAATTTGTTATTGGCGTCAAGGATTGAGAATATGTCAATAGAAATGGATGTACTATCTATGTCAATATTGGGAGACCATCATATATTGATTTCGTGAGGGATTTTGTGCGTTTTTTACTCTGAAAGTGCAAAATTCACGTTATTGTGTTATTGGAAAGGAATTGAAGGATGGTTTAAGATTTTTTAACAACGATAATGGTATTAAGGATATCATTTACCATTATTTTCACGGCGAAAAAGTTAAGATTTATGTTGCGTACTATAATGATGATGAGGATGATGAGACCACTAAAAGATGAGAAGTGAGGGATCCTACTCAAGCAAGTAATCAGGTAGAGGATGAGTGTTGGTTAGATGGAGGGCAAAATGAGAGGCAAATGAGGGAGGAGAGGGAGATGAGTCATATTGACAGAGATGAGTAAATAGGGAGATGTCCTGAAATCTCAGGTGAAGATGTGGGCGATGAAGACTTAATTAGATTAGAATGGAAGTTGCTATAATCAAAATATGAATATTTAGCAATAGTTCCCAAGTGACAAAGATGATGATGAACTTACATAGTCAAGACCAAAGTAAAGAGAATTTGCCATAATTTTTTTTGCAGCTTTAGGAGAAAGGCCTAAGTCATTAAATAAGGATGTAGCTCTGGTAGAAAGTAATGGAAGTGAATATAAAGAAAGTTGCGGCAATGAGACTATTGGCTTAGAGAATGAGCTTGGCAATGATGATGAAGAACTTGTGTGTAGATGTCTAATTATTTGTGCTAGTTGGTCATAGTCTTGATACAATGCAATCTTATTGTAATGCTTATTGAAGGACCAACAAAAAGCCCCATTGTAGGCTCAAGTGTAGAGATGGGGACTATTATAAGCAGTACAACGATAACAACAACTGAGTCAACTATTGAACAAACGATGAAAAAATATCTAGTAAGTTATAGATCGCCGTGTTTGTTTTTTATGGACTAAAATTTAATTCTGTTATATGTTTCTTATGTGAGAAGACGAGCAATTGCACAAGTTGCATAGGTTGCTCCTCCAGAGGTTGCTGTTGAAAGTGATGCACCACAGCAAACAAGAAGTGCTGTTCGAAAAAGATTAAGGCAATATGGTTATGGGATTTGCACAGATGACGTGACATTCTGGATTTTTAGTCCTGTTTTCAATTGAATAAATTGAGCCTTTCATCGACGCACCTATAGTGCTATTCTTAAAGTTGATCACTCTTGAGATAACTAGACTATTTGGGGAAGTCATTAGGAGATTTTAATACAATAGACTTGGGAATTCAACTAGAATCGGCTACTCGACCGTGTTCATCTGTAGAGATCATTATGGCACAGTTAAAAATCGATTAGAGATCGGAGATAGGTCGGTTCGACTGAGATGCGTGGTTAAACATAGGTGATTCCACTAAATTGTAAAATTCTTGTCGACCGGCACTAGACTGATTTTTCTGTAGTTTTGGTACCCTGTGTTCATATTTGAAACATCGAGATTTTCATGACCACCAAGAATTGCCAATGTGTCGAAGAGGTTCATTGTGGCTCGAAGAAAATCAACCACGAGTCAATTGTACTAAAAATTTCTGAAAGCTACCCGATAGCTTAGGTCACGCTAAAATCACGTCGGATTGAAATTAACCGCGAATTTGAATCCGATGGATTAAATGCGGACTATCCATTCATACATCCTCTAATCTGGAAAGAAGATGATTTCCCTGACTAACTTCATGGTTATTATGATACTTAACCAATAAGTACTTAATAGTTATTGAAATTCTAACTAAAAGATTCATTGCCAACCTCACCAGAATATTTGGACTCAACAGAGGAAATATTGAAAATGAGAGTGACATAAATCTCTTATATTTCCTTAATTGGTTTTATCCTTCTACTCATTGAAAATACCTCTTGCAGAAATAACTAAGAACCACAAAACCAAACCCTGAGGTTCATACTATTTTGCTTTTCCAACGGCCATGGGATTTTGTCACAAATAATGGCAACATTACCAATGCAGAAGCTTGGATTCATAAATCTTATCCAGGACCTGTTGGTTACTGTGAGCACCAGTACCGAGAGCTCCAAAGGGTTTTGTGCCAAGAAAATGAAACCATTCCTAAATATGCATGGAATTATAATGTACCCACTGCACGGAATCATTATAGCCTAGCACTAGAAGCGAAGGAGGCACTTGAGGAATTCAAACAAGCTACATCATCACAGGAACATGAAATGGAAGACATAGATGACATTGCATAGTCCTCTCAAGACCCCTATGCCGAATGGGGAGATCCTCTTTCCCAAGACCCCTATGATTGATCAAGGACTTTTGTCCTTATCTCAAGGCATGGACACATCATTCAATGCATAGCCATCCAATTGGCCTTAGCCAAGCATTTCTGCCGATCCAGGAAGGAGCATCCTCGTCAAACCAAATTCTTTCACCAGATTCACTTGCAGGACTTGAGCAAAAATATGAAGAACATATGCTGACAATGTATATAGTTTGGATGACTCAGACTATGACTACAATGCTCGCGATGGACAAGACTACTGACCGTACAAGTCATTGTAGACAGTTCCCGTCACTTTTACTATAGCAGTAGGCTAGGGAAATCACTGTTCACTGTCACGGTTCATACCGTGCGAATAATTCCCTATCGGAAGTTTCCGGCATCTCTATTTATTTTAGGACCCGTGGGCATGGTCCTTGTTTGTGTGTAACCTTTTATTGCCTATAAAAGGTGAGGAGGATGTAATGTGTTGGGCAGAGTCCCTTGAAGTAAAGTGAGTGTTTTGTGAAACTCTCTCATGGCTTTCTAAACTCCTTCTTCTCCAACCTGGTAGGATCCTCTGAGAAATGCAACTTGGATAGTTAAATATGTTACCATCTTGGTTCTATCTAAGTGTCTCTAGGCTCTGAACTAAAGGTCAAAGTTGTTTTCTGCTAAAAAGCTATCCTTAAAGGGCTTGAACGAGAGAGGTTCGCTCGCAGTGGGAAGACATACCTGCAGGAAACTGACTCTGTCCTCCTTGGTTCTAAGTCTAGGTCCATAAAGTTCTATCATGTCATGGGTCATTTTAAGGACGTCGACTTAGTCTCCAAAATTTTTTTTGCAACCGTGACTTTTTGGGAAAAAAATCGAGGTAAGGTCGTTTTAGTCCAAAAAATATCGAGAACTGTTTTGATCGTGCAATTGGGGAGCACGTGGGATCGATTGGTGAAAAAAATGCCAATTTGATTATTGACTTGATAATGGAATTTATGGGAGCCTATTTGAGTTGATTCAAGAAGGATTAAAGTCCAATTTAAGCGAAAATAATGTGAAATTCGTATGCCCCCATTGACCCAACATTTTGGACCAACTCAAGGCTTCTAGAAGAGAGTTGGTGGTTAAAAATTGGCCATGGATTCTAGCTGGTCAAGGTGGAGCCCTCCAAGGGACAAGTGAGATAAGAAGAGACCAAATGGTCCCCTCCCTCTCTCCTCTACCCCAAAACCGTCGAGCAGCCCCCCGTCCTCCATTTTTGTTGTTTGAAGCCCAGAATTCTAGGGAACCAACCAGCAAGCCGTCGCCAACCCCGTCGCAGCCACCACCCCACCACTTGCCCACCATCGCGCTCGTCACACCTCACGCCAGCCCTGCTCGCCTCTTCGCCTTCCTGGCTATCCTCTTGCTTCAGCCACGAGCCCACGTGATCCCCAGAGCTGTTTGAACTTGCCTCGCCATCACCAGAGCTCCCTCCGCCACCGTGAAGCCCCGCCAAGCTCTGTCGAGCACCGACTGCAGCCCTTTCTCTTCATTTCCGCCTTAGCCAGCTCCCATTCAGTCTTTTCTCGGCCCAGATTAGTGGCCGAAGTTAGTGGGTCTCTAGGCTGCTGTTGGGCCTATTTCTGGGCTATTCCCGACCACGTTTGGCAAGCCTGCTTTGGAGTTTCTCAACCCTCACCGCATCCCTGTTGTTTTGATCCGAGCAGATCATTAAACAAGTGAATTTAACTCACTAATCCTTCCTTAATAAGTTAATGACGTTTAAGGGTTGATTAGATTAGACTAAGTATGTATTAGATGGATAGTTAGAATATATTAGCAATTTAATTAATTGTTATGGCATGTTAGGTGGTTAGAGTAGTGTAGTTAGAGCCTAGACAAGCTTTAATATCTATCTAGAGTAGTTCAGAAATTTTCCGGGCTCGTCTTGGCTTTTATTTAGGCTTTACGGGCCTAAGTTGCTATTTATTGCATTTATAATTAATTTCCATATTTATTTATTTATTTTTCGAAAATTAGATCGGAATAGCTGGTGACTTGAATTTTATACCGATTGCAATGGTGTGATCTGTTTATTTAATTGAGCTATAATTTGTGCTGATTGTGTGTGATTTGTGAATTTAGGAATTTATTCTTAAATTTATTTATTTTCAGTAATTGATTGGAAAATAACCGAGCATCGGTTCACAGCGCCAAAAATGTTTTATCGACTATATAAATGGTGGGAATTTTTGAAAGTAAAGGTATTATATTTTTGGCTAATGCCAACCGTGTACCCACACACGATTATTTTTATTGGGTGTCCTTAATACAAGGAAAATAGCCCAAGATGTGATGTCAATTGAGGAGTTTAATTGGTAAGTACACTGGCGTTGGACGTGAGTGAATTATTGTGTGATGAGATGGGTTAGGTCAAGAAAACGGCCTAGTTTGGAATAGGCCTTGCCTTTTGGAGGCCATCATCAATCGCCAAAGTATGGCCATGCCTATTGGGTCGTAATCGACCGCCAGAATTTGGCCATGCCCATTGGGCCGTAATCTACCGTCAAAGATTTAGTAGGCTGTGCCCGCTGAGCCATAATTCAGTGTTGGAGATAAGTGATCGAAATGACCGTGTGATGGTCTTGTTGTCTTGGAATCGACTAGGTCGATTGATTGATGATTCAATATGAGTTTAATGATTTGATGTGATGATGTGATTCGATGATTGTATTAATTGAATTGACTTACAGGTGGGAACTAAGGTCAAGGTAAGTATCTTGACTCGTGATTATGCTTAGGCAGCCCTTATGGCGTATTTTCTTCCTAGTCGGGTCTTAAGGGGTTGAACTTGCTGAGACGTCGTCTCATCCCATTGTGGGATAATATTTTCAAGCCCATAGATGGCAGCTCGATGGGAGTATGAACTTGTATGGTCTGTGGTTTGGGTCGCTGCGGGGTTGTCTCGTTAAGTGCCCTACCGATACAGATCATGGTACCATCAAGTTCGTCATGGCCAAAGAGAGGGACCTATACTGGAATCTGAGATACCTTTGTATGTGATGGAAGTTGCTTTTGGAAAAGGCACCACAGATCCTCCCAAAGATTCAGTAGTAGACCCGATCGACCCGAACCTTGAAGATCCAAGATCTCTTGTGTTTTCTACTGTAGGCTCCAGCTGGAGTGTGGAAGGAGATGATGAGGAGGATGGGGAGCCGTAGTTTGTGAAGTCCCCCCCTTGTTTTGTAGACTTGTGAATGGAGTGACTTGTATTGTACATATATGACTTGGGTTGATATATGTGTGTATATATATATTCAGTTCGAAAATTTATGGCCCTACTTTTCTATCCCATCTTGTTGCTGTTGGGGATTTATTAATTGTTTCCACATTCGCATTAAAATGAATGAATTGGCAATGCGTCTTAGGACATCGCTTTTATATCGACCAAGCAGGGATGGGCTCGTGCTCGGAGGATCGGAACGTGACATTCTCGGTTTAGTGGTATCAGAGCATGGTCGTTAGAGATTGGAGTGATAAGGTGCGATGGTCTATGGGATAGTTAGTAGGAAAGGCCTTTAAATTATGCTGGTGCATGTCTGTGATAATTGATTGGTAGAATTATTTGTTGTTATTGCTTGACTTCTAATTTAGTGTGAAATTGGAAGGCAGGTTTTTGTAGAAAGCTTGCAAGATGAACGATCAGGAGCAAAGGACTCCTAGGAATAGTACCATTAGGCCTGCAGCTCAGGGTAGGACGCCGACGAGGGTCGGTACCTGAGGAGGTCGAGGTAGAGTGCCAGCTCAAGCTAGTATTAGTGGAGTAGCACCACCTCTAGTTGGTGCTAGGGTAGCAGCTCAGGTGATTCAGGAACCGTCGGGATCACCCAACCCTTGGATGCTATGAGAGAAATGATGGGGCAACAAGCCTAAAACCAAGCTACCGCCTTCACCGCCGCCGTTGCAGCTGCTGCTCAAGCTGCCGCTACTGTTGCCATTGCTGCCGCCGTTGAGGCTGCAACCACTACCGCACCTGTCGCCACACCTGCCAATGTTCCAGCTGGGAACATAGTTGTGGATAGGGAGAGACTGATCCACAAGTTGGTTGAGCAATTCCTGAAGCTGAACCTGCCGAGGTTCACGGGTACTGGAGATCTAGAGACTGCCTCTTTTTGGATTCAAGATTTGGATAAGGTGTTTGCACTTCTAAGGTGCAATGAAGAGGAAAAAGTTGTATTGGCAGTTTATCAACTGCAAGGTAATGCCAATACCTGGTGGAAAGCCGCCAGAGACACAGTGTTTCTGGGAAGAGTAGTCTCGCTATGGGATGCTTTCCTCAGGGCATTCAATGAGAAGTATTTTTTGGGAAGTGCCCGAGAATAGAAAATGGAAGAGTTCCAATGTCTCTGCCAGGAAACATGACTGTCGACCAGTATAAGGTCAAATTCGCTAAGCTTTCTCAGTACGCTCTAAGATTGATTGAGGATCGAGAGGATAAGGCTTGAAGGTTCAAGAATGGTCTTCGGCCAAGAGTTGAAGCAGCTATTGGTACCATTTGATTTGAAGGATTACCGTGAGGTAGATAATCAAGCCCAACTGCTAGAGAGGAGCCTAAACAAGCAAGTCGCCTCATCTGGATTGAGGTTCAATTCGTATAGAGAAGGGATCCGTCATGGGAAGAGGCCCATGACTGGAGGAAAATTCCAAGTCCTGCCTAATAGGAAGGGTGGAATTGGGAAGGCAAGGTCTAGCCAGAATGGCATCTGTCGCTTGTGTGGAAGGCGACACGGGTTAGCTCTATGCCAACCTAGACTGAGTACTTGTTTTGGATGTGGCCAGCTGGGTCACATAGTTAGGAATTGTCCCAGAAGACAGGGGAGACCACAACAGTTGCCGCCGCCGCCACCATTAAGTTAGATCAGAGGTTATGCGCCATAGAACATATCGCAGGGTGGATAGGTCAAACCTCCAACCCAAGGAACAGTGTACGCCATCACCCGAGGTCAGGCTAAGGACGCGCCTGACGTGATCACAGGTACGGTTTCACTGAATAACCATGCTGTTTATGCTTTGTTCGACCTAAGAGCAACTCATTCTTTTATTGCCGAGCAATTTGTTAAGTTGATAGGAGTAAGTCCTGAGTTGCTGGAGTCAGTGGTTAGCATATCTACACTGTTAAAGGATAAGGTTTTGTCTGCATTGGGTTGTTCTGGTTGCAAGTTAACAATTGGTGAGCGAGAGGGAAAAATAGATTTGTTAATCCTAGCCATGTATGACTTTGACTTGATGCATGGACTGGCTCACCAAGCAACGAGCTAAAATGGACTGCTATCGCAAGGCTATTCAGTTTAATCCGCTAGAGGGTGAGAGCTTCGAGTTTGTTGGAAATTGAGGAGGACCCTCAATTTCCCTAATCTCGTTGTAAGAGGCAACCCATTTGTTAGATGGAGGTTGTCAAGGTTACCTGACGATTGTCGTTGATACAACAGTTGAGGACCTGAAGATTGAAGATATTTCAGTTGTGCAAGAATTTCCAGATGTATTCTCGAAGGAATTGCCAGGACTGCTGCCAGAGATAGAAATTGAGTTCGTGATTGAGTTAGCACCCGGGATAGAGCCAATCTTTAAGACTTGTTATCGGATGACGCTATCAGAGTTGAAGGAACTGAAGGTACATATGTAGAAATTGTTGGACAAGAGATTTATACGCCCTAGTGCATCACCTTGGGAAGCACCAGTTCTATTCGTAAAGAAAAATGATGGATCATTATGCTTGTGCATCGACTATCGCCAATTCAATCAGGTGATGATCAATAACAAGTATCAACTCCTGAGGATCGATGACTTTTTGATCAGTTACAGGAGCGTCGATATTTTCGAAAATCGACTTGAGAACAGGATATCATCAGTTAAGGATCAAGAAAGAATGTGACATCGTGAATTTTTATTCCTATTTTCAATTGAATAAATTGGGTATTTCATCGACGCACCTATAGTGCTATTCTCAAAGCTGATCACTTGTGAGATAACTAGACTATCTGGGAAAGTCATTAAGAGATTTTAAGGTAAATAGACTTGATGATTTGATCAGGAATCGGCTGCTCGACCGTGCTCATTTGCAGAGATCATTACGGCACAGTTTTTTTATCGTGAAATTGGAATGCAAGTGGGATGAATTTGTGAGGAAAAATACCAATTTGATCGAGGGTTCGACTATTGAATTTTTAAGAACCAAATTGGAGTGATTCAAGAAGCTTTTGTTGTCCAATTGAAGCAAATACATTCAAAATTCGTGTGCCCCCTTGCTTACAACTATTGGGCTACTTCAAGGGCTTCTAGAAGGGCTTTAGTGGCTGAAAATTGGCCATGGAATCTAGCTGGTGGGGGGATAAGGTCAAGGGGACCAAAGAGGATGAGGAAGACAAGGTAGGCCCCCTTTGCCCCCTCTCTCTTCTCCCTCTTTCCTCTCCCCCTCTAGCTCGTCGACACTCCTTCCTCCCCCTCTCTTTCTGCTGTTCGATGCCCAACAGCCAAGAGAAGCTGTCGGAGCAGCTAGTAGCCCAAGCGGAACTGCATGCCGTCGCCATTCCCTATCGCGCACCCTAATTGCACCCGTCACGCCTCGCCCTGCTGCGCGTATCCCCCGACGTCCCTTGGTTGTCCTCGTGCTTTAGCCACGAGCCCTAGTGATCTCCGAAGTTGTTCGAGCTTGTCTCGCCATCCCTGGAGCCTTTTGGAAGCCCGAGGCTGTCCACCTAGACCCAGTTCAACCTCCTTGATCCACCTCAGCCCGTTGTCGCCTTAACCAGCTCTTGTTTCAACCTTTCCTGACCCAGAACAGTAGTTGAAGATTCCAGACCCCAGTTGGCAAGCCCGCTTTGAAGCTTCTCGTCCCTCATCGCATTCTCGTAAGTTTGACCTGAGCGGATTGTCAAACAAGTGAGTTTAACTCACTAATCCTTACTTAGTAAGTTAATGATGTTTAAGAGTTGATTAGTTTAGGTTAAGTATGGATTATGTGGATAGTTAGATTAGATTAGCAATTTAATAAATTATTATTGCATGTTAGGTGGTTAGAATAGTGTAATTAGAGCCTAGATATGCTCTAGTATTTATTTAAAGTAATTCAGAAATTTTCCGGGCTCATAGTGACTTCCAATTAGGCTTTACGAGCCTAAGTTTGTATTTTTGGCAATAATTAATTACTTTTCGTAATTATTTAATTAATTAATTATTTTTCGAAAATTAGACCGAGATAACCGGTGATCGAAATTTTATGTTGATTGCAATGGTGTAATCTATTTATTTAATTGAGCTCAAATTTGTGTTGTTTGTGTGTGATTTGTGAATTTGAGAATTTATTTCTAAATTTATTTAATTTCAGTGGTTGATTGAAAAATAACTGAGCGTCAATTTACAACGCCAAAAATATTTTGGTGGACCATATTATATGGTGGGATTTGTGGAAAGGAAAATATTATATTTTGGCTAAAGCAGATCGTGTACCCATACACGAGTATTTTTATCATGAAAGATAAAAACTTTGGGTGAACAATAATTTATCAACCTTGGGTGAGCGGTATATCGGTATGTTATATTTTCCTACGGGCCTTAATATGTCAGTTTTGGGTGAGCAGCATACCTATATCAGCCTAAGGACCCTAATATGTTAGTTTTGGGTGAGCAGTATACTATATTATCAGTTTTGGGCAAGCTATACTATTTATCTTTAGCTTAGGGTGAGCGGTTTTGATTTGACAGGACATTATAAAAAGTATTGAATGTGTTGACTAAGAAGTGGTCATAATGACATGTAATCAATTGAGTCGATTGATCGATAGTTCGATCTAATTTGATTAGATGGTAAGATTTGTCGGTATTTATTATTTAAACAAACACTCAGGAAGAAGTGGAGGCCAAGGTAAGTCCTCTGACTTGTGGTTGTGCTTAGGCAGCCCTCATGGCATATTTTCTTCCTAGTCAAGTCTTAGGAGGTTGAACTTACTAAGACATCGTCTCATCCCATTGTGGGATATCATTTTCAGGCCCCTAGACGGCAGCTCCTATCGAAAATTTTGGAAAGCCGAAAGGAATCACAGAACAAAGTAACTTCATTTCGTTTCATCAGGACCCTAGGGGGTGGGAGTACGAACTTATACGGTCCGGGTTTGGGTCAATGCCGGTTTATCCCAACGGGTGCCCTATCGATATTGGTCATGGTATCGTCAAGATTCTGACGGTTATAGGGAGGGCCCTGTACCAAAGTGTGAGATACCTCTATATGTCATGGAGGTCACTTTTGGGAAAGGCATCATAGACCCTTCAGAGGGTTCAGTCATAGATGCAATCGACCCTAAGCTTGAAGAGCCGGAATCTCTGATGTTTTCTACTGTAGGCTCCAACTGGAGTGTGGAGAGAGATGACAAGGAGGATGAGGAGCCGTAGTTGGTGAAACCCCTTTTGTTTTGTAGGTTTTGAGAATGGAATGACTTGTATATTATATATATATGACTCGGATTGTTGTATGTATATGTATATAAGTGTAGTTGTTGTTTTTAGTTCAAAATTGTAAGACCCTGCTTTTCTATTACATCTTGTTGTTGTCTAGGGATTTATTAATTGTTTCCGCATGCGTATTAAAATGAATGGGTTAGCGATGCGTCCTGAGATATCACTATTATATCGACCAAGCAGGGATGGGCATGTGCTTGGAGGATCGGGGCGTGACAGAGAAGACATACCAAAGTCGGCATTTTGTACTCAGTATGGTCATTACCAGTTCACTGTAATGCCGTTTGGGTTGATGAATGCTCTAGCTGCTTTCATGGATCTGATGAACAGAGTGTTCAAAGAATATTTGGACTAGTTTGTGATTGTGTTCATCGATGATATCTTGGTGTATTTGAGAAGTGCTGAGGAGCATGAGAGTCATTTGAGATTAGTACTCAAGACCTTAAGGATTCATCAGCTGTATGATAAGTTTAGCAAATGTGAGTTTTGGTTGACTTGTGTTGCGTTCCTTAGTCACGTGATTTCAGGTGGAGGAATTTTTGTGGACCCGTCCAAGATTGAAGCAGTAATTAACTGACCGAGACCGATTGTCATGACAAAAATTAGGAGTTTTCTAGGTTTGGCAAGATTCTATAGATGGTTTGTGGAAGGATTTTTAGCCTTAGTGTCGCCTTTGACTAGACTCTTGAAGAAAAACGAAAAGTTTGTGTGGACAGACAAGTGCGAGTGCAGTTTTCAAGAGCTGAAGCAAAAGCTGACTACTATACCTGTGCTGACGATTCCATCTGGTCTTAGAGGTTACAAGATCTATAAAGATGCATCGTTTAGAGGATTGGATTGCATGCTGATGCAATATGGTAGGGTTGTTGCATACGTTTCCCGCTAGTTGAGACCTCATGAGTTGAACTATCCAACGCATGACTTAGAACTTGTAGCAATCATATTCGCATTGAAAATTTGGAGACATTATTTGTGTGGAGAAAGATTCCTGATCTTCACGAACCATCAGAGTCTCAAGTACATATTTTCTCAAAAGGAGTTGAATATGAGACAGCACCGTTGGATGGAACTTTTGAAGGACTACAATTGTGATATCTTATATCACCTTAGAAAGGTGAATAAGGTTGCTGATGCTTTGAGCCGAAAGTCTTTAGTTGCTCACATGTTGGTTAAAGAGTGGAATCTACTCAAAAGAGCTCGGGATTCGGTTTTCAAATTTGAGGTAGGCCACCTTTCTCATCTTATGGCCACCCTTAGAATTGAGCCGAATGTGCAGATTATGATCAAATTACTTCAACCAACAAACCCAGATGTTTAGAAAATCCTACAAGAGGACACTGATAAGAGGAAAGCTGACTTTCGGATTTCTAATGATGTAACACTGAAGTTCTGAGGACGACTGTGTGTACCTAACGATGTGAAGCTTAGAGAGATATTTTATCAGAAGCTCATCATAGCAGTTACAACATTTATCTTGGAAGTACAAAGATGTATCAGAATCTGTGTCAACACTATTGGTGGTCTAATATGAAGGCAGACATCGTCAAGCATGTTTGACGTGTCAGTAGGTCTCAGCATTGTAAACCGGGAGGACTTCTACAACCTCTCGAGATCCTAGAGTGGAAGTGAGAGCACATCACGATGGATTTCGTGACCGGATTACTAAGGAGTCAGAGAGGTAACGATTCTATTTGGGTAGTAGTCGACAAGTTGATAAAGTCAGCTCACTTTATTATAGTGCGAAAGGACCTTGATTTGGATAGGCACATTGAGTTATACGTTCGTTAGATAGTTTGACTGCATGAAGTGTCGGTTATGATAACTTCAGATTGAGACCCAAGATTCACAGTTACTTTTTGGAAGAGCTTGTAGAGTGCTTAAGGTACGAAGCTGCAGTACAATACGGCTTATCATTCTCAAATGGATTTTTGTCTGAGAGGACGATTCAGACCTTCGAAAACATGTTGTGAGCGTGTGTACTAGATTTTAAGGGAAGCTGAGAGGAACAACTTCATCTTATGGAGTTTACCTACAACAATAGCTACCGGCAGAGTATTCAGATGGCTCCTTTTAAAGCGTGTAGAACACCCGTATGGCAGAGCGTGCAGAACACTCGTATGTTGGGATGGAGTTGGGGAGAGAAAGATCACAGGCCCAGAGTTGGTTCAACAGTTAGTGGATGCAGTCGCAATGATCAAAAATAGATTAAAGACCGCTCAGAGTCGCCAAAAAAGTTACGCAGATAAGCGTCGAAGGCTTTTAGAATTCCAGTTCACATTTTTCTGAAGGTGTCACCGATGAGGGGAACTTCGCGCTTTGGCAAGAAAGGAAAACTGAGCTCGAGGTATGTAGGTCCATTTAAGATTCTTGAGAGAATCGGGACCCTGGTATATTGTCTTGCGTTACCGCCGAGACTGGCACAAGTGCATGACATCTTTCACGTGTTGATGTTGAGGAAGTACGAGTCTGACCCAATCCACATGCTTAATTTTAAGGAATTGGATGTGGATGACCGTGTGTCGTACGTTGAAAGCCCAGTCTAGATCATGAATCGAAAAGAACAAATTCTGCGTACAAAGACCATCCCGTTGGTCAAAGTGATCTGGCAACATCACGGTACTGAAGGAGCAACCTGAGAGAGCAAAGAGTTGACGAGACGTTTATACCCCCACCTTTTTGTTTAAAGTGTGTAATGGTTTAAAGTTCGATGACGAAATTTTTATAAGAGGGGAAGAGTTGTGACATCCTGGATTTTCATCTTGTTTTCAATTGAATAAATCGGGTCTTTTATTGACGCGCTTATAGTACTATTATCAGCACTGATCATTCTTGAGATAACTAGACTATCTGGGGAAGTCATTAGGAGATTTTAATGCAATAGACTTGGGAATTCAATTAGGAATTGGCTACTCGACCGTACTCATCTATAGAGATCATTATGACATAGTTAAAAATCGATTAGAGATCAGAGATATGTCGGTTCGACTGAGATGCGTGGTTAAATGTGGGTGATTCCACTAAATTGCATTCTCGTCGATCAACATTAGATTGATTTTTCTATTGTTTTGATACCTTGTGTCCGTATTTGAAACCTCAAGATTTTTACGACCATCGAGAGTCACCAATGTGTTGAAGAGGTTCATTGTGGCTCGAAGAAAATCGACCACAGGTCATTTGCACTAAAAATTTCTAAAAGCTACCTGGTAGCCTAAGTCACGCTAAAATCGCGTCGGATTGAAATTAACTGCGAATTTGAATCCAATCTCGAAAATTGAAAGTTCTGTCATGTCACAGGTTATTTTAGGAACATCGACTTAATCTTCGAAGATTTTTTTTGCAAATCGAGACTTTTTGGGAAAAAGTCGAGGTACGATCGTTTTTGTCTAGAAAATGTTGGGGACCGTTTTGTTCGCACGATTGGGGAGCAAGTGGGATCAATTGGTGAAGAAAAATACCAATTTGATCGTTGACTTGATAATGAAATTTATGGGAGCCTATTTGAGTTGATTTAAGAAGGATTAAAGTCTAATTTGAGGGAAAATAATGTGAAATTTGTATGCCCCCATAGACCCAACATTTTGGACCAACTCAAGGCTTCTAGAAGAGAGTTGGTGTCACGTCCCAATCCTCAGAGCTTGTGCCCATCCTTGCTTGGTTGATATAATAGCAATGTCCCAAGACGCATCACCGACCCATTTGTTTTAATATGCATGCAGAAACAAATAATAATCCCCAGACAATAACACAATGGAATAGGAAAGTAGTTCTCCATCACGATCGATCCGACTCTCTCGGACGGAGGACGCTCTCGGGGGAGAAACAGAAAACAGCTTCTCTTTCGGATAATTTCTCTCAGGGGGGGGGGACTCGGCGAAGAGTTTTGGGGAGAGTTCATTGAGGATTTCGCTGCCGAGGGTTTGTCGACGGGAGGAGGCAGAGAGAGCTGCTCTCTGGTTTGAGGTCCTCCAGGGATTTACTCTCTCAAGCTCGCCGGTTCTCTCCATCGGAATCTCTCCACAAATCCGTTCGGTTTGAGAGATTTTGATCGATCGAAGCCGACCGGTGAGGATCGGCGACAGAGATTGCGGCAACGACGTAGCGAAGCTGGTTCGGTGGATCACCCTCGGAAATCGAAAACTGATGATCAAGCATCGTGAAGGGGTTCTCAATCGCTCTTGGTTCTGGTGGTTCTGAAGGTTTTTTAGCGGATCTCTTTGGTTTGCTCAATCGTGGCGACAACGGCTCCCAATCTGTGGTGTGATTCGGCCCTCCACGGGATCCTACGCTCAACCCCTGTTTGCTCGGCTCTCAGTCCTCTGGTGCAGAGGCTCGCCGGTGATCTCTCTCTCTCTAGGTTGGGCGGATTGGCGATAGCCGCGGCGACGATGATGCTTAACCGAGTTTCTCTCTGGATCGAACTCACCAGAACGGTGAGTTCTCTTTCTCTCTTGATCCGATTAAGTTTTTAGGATCTGCTAGAAAGTTTATGATCCAGATTATTACAAGCACAAATGAATGAAATGAACGGAATTCCCTCGCAGGGGAGAAATGAACGGAATTCCCTCGCAGTGGAGAAATGAATCGAATTCCCTCGCAGGGGAGAAATGAATGGAATACAACTAAAAATTGAATGCAAGAACTAGAAACATCCCTTACACAGTGGAAACTGTAGGTTCTTCATTTCCATCAACAGCGCCAACCATGTTGACATCTTCAGAATGCTTTGGAAGGGGGTTTTGTTGGACATTCGGTGTTGAGTCCTTAAAGGTGAGCAGCTTTTTATCCAGCAAATTCTGGATCTTATAACGGAGCACAAAACAATTATCTACATGATGACCTTTTTCACCCATATGATATTCACATGTCTTATTAAGATCAAATCCGGCAAACTTTGGCGGATTATTCCTCGGGATCTCTTTTGCGACAAGATGATTTTCGATCAGCATTGGAAGTAGTTGGGACATGGGCCTAGGCAATGGAGTAAATTGCCTTTGAGGGGCTTTTCCTTTGTGCTCAAATTTTTTGGAAGAACCCCTTACTTCCATGGCAGGTTTATGAGCTTGAAGGTTGTACGGCTTCTGAGAAGAGGAATTTTGTATGTAGGCAATCTCCACAGCCGATTCCTTTTCTCTCTTCGGGGTATATCAACGGTTTGTGTTCTCCGTCAACCTTCCTTCCCGCATGATCCCTTCGATGCGTTCACCCAACTCTACAAATGTGGCAAAATTCATACATGTATGATTGTACATCTTCTCGAAATAATCACGGGGCATAGCTTAAAGTAGCAATTTCAGGTCTCTTTCTCAGATAATGGCAGTTTTACTTGAGACACAGTGACCCTCTATCTTTGAGCTTAGGCCCTAAATGATTTAATTCTCCTTTTCTCGACCCGAATCAATTCCTCTCGAGTCGGAGCGATTTCAGTATTAACCATGTTAGCGCAGGACCAACCAGGCTGTCCTGAAATGAATTGATCAAGAGTGGGGGATTATCTGAATAACGGGCCATCTTGCCCAGGTAGTACTTCAAATGTGTCTTAGGACATCCGATGCCGTCGTATTTTCTTGTGAACTCCGGCTCCATATAGAATTCAGGGACTGTAACTTTGGCAAAGGGTGACAGTTTATCAAACCCCTGCAATTGATAGCCTTGCAGCATGCAAAGGTGTTCCTCGATCTTGGCGAGGCGTCTTGCATTTTCTTCATCGAAGTGCGAGGTTGGAATCTCTTTAGATGGAGGCTTTGGATCGATAACTATCGGGATTGCAGTGGGAATCTCTTCCACAGGCCCTTTTGCCATGGGCTCTACTACCGGCACTTCAGGGGGCTCGGTAGGAATATTCATGGTAGAAGAAGCAGAATTTACAGACATCAAGTTTTTGACCTGGTTGGAGAGATCGGCCAATAATGTCATCATTTGTGCCATTTGATTCTCCATATTAATGACACGGGCTCGGGTATCTTCGTTTTCCATTTTTGTTTGGCGGCGAGTTCGTATAACAAATCTTTCTTCAGCCGTTTTTTTCAAAACTTCCTGTAAAAGAAAATGACTCGAATTAGTACCAATCAAAAGAAACCATTAAAGTACAAATCCTAGTCAATTTTATATTTTCTTGAGATGAAATAATGATAAGAGCAATGTCATAAATTTTCAAACTGAAACAAGAACCACACTTTTATATATATATATAATATAACCAGTCATACATATACAATACGAACTAAGCGAATTATACACACACACACACACATAGGTAGGTTCTCAAACGGGGTTTAACAAACTATGGCTCCTCATCCTCCTCCTCATCTGTCTCCATACTCCAGCTGGAGCCTACTACTGAGTACACTGGGGAGTCTAGTTCTTTGAGGGCAGGGTCCACTGGGTTTGACATCGAGCCACTTGGAGGGTTAGCAGTGCCCTTTCCAAAAGCAACCTCTATCACATACAAAGGTACTTCACATTCCGGCACGGGGCCCTCTCTTTGCCCATTACGATACAGGCGATACCATGCACTGTATTGGTGGGGCACCTTTTTGGGTAGACCCGCATCAACCCAGATTATGGTTTTAATCAGCTTGTATTGCAGTCTCTCGGGATACTCATGAATTGAAATGTAGTACTTATGTTCTATGATATTCCTTAGTTATTCAAAATGCTTAGGAGGAGCTGCCATATATGGGCTTGAAATTTTTATCCCACAACGGGGCAAGATGACGTCTCAGCAAGTTCAACTCTTTAAGACCTGATTAGGAAGAAAATATGCCCTAAGGGCGGCCTAAGTACAACCACGAGTTAGAGGACTTACCTTGGTCTCTACTTCTTCCTACAAGTCAGTTTAATTAATAAATATTGACAAACCATACCATCTAATGACCATCGCCTATGGTGGCCTAGCTGGATAAGAGCTCCCATGACATCTACCCAAGATGGAGGAGTTCGAATCTCGTGGGTCGCACGGGATCTTAAGCGTGACGTCGGGGTGGTGGGTCTTCCGCTAGCGTTGCTCTAGGGTTTACCCGTCGGCTGCTAGCTATACGGGGTTCCCTAGGTATAAAAAAAAAAAATACCATCCAATCAAATCAGATTGAACCATCTATCAATCGACTCAATCGATTATATGTTATCATGACCACTCCTCGGTCAATTCAATCAATACTATCTATAATGTCCCATCCATTTAAGACTGCTCGCCCAAAGCTGAAGATAGATAGTATAGCTCGCCCAAAGCTGATAACATTATTGCTCACCCAAAGTTGATAAGGTATACTGCTCACCCAAAGCTGATATATCATGGCCCTCAGGCTGATATAGTATACCGGTCTACTCCTCACCCAAAGCTGACATATCAGAGCCCATAGGTTGATATAGTATATCATTATGACTATCTAACAAATTCACTATTTTTATCATATCTGATAAAAATAATCATGTATGGGTACACAGTTGGCCTTAACCAAAATATAATATTTTCACTTTTGAAAATCTGACCAATTTCCTATAGTCCAAAATATATTTTTGGCACTGTAAACCGACGCTCGGTTATTTTCCAATTAAATACTAAAAATAAATAAATTTATGAATCAATTTTCAAATTCACAAATCAATCACAATCAACACAAATTAAAGCTCAATTATATAAACAGACCACACCAATAGAATCGCATAAAATTCCGGTCACTGACTATTTCGATCTAATTTCCGGAAAATAAATAAATAATTTAATAATTACGGAAATTAATAAATAAATATAAAAAATGCAACTTATGCCCAAAAAAGCCTAATTGGAAGCCGAGACGAGTCCAAAAATTTCCGAACCACTCTAGATAAATACTAGAGCTTGTCTAGGCTTTAACTACACTACTCTAACCACCTAACATGCAACAACAATTAATTAAATTGCTAATTTAATCTAATTATCCACCTAATCCATACTTAGTTTAAACTAATCAACTCTTAAACGTTATTAACGTACTAAGTAAGGATTAGTGAGTTAAAATCCCTTGCTCAACGATCCACTCATATCAAATCGACGGGGACGGGGAGGAGCTCGACAAACTCAAAAGCAGGACCAACTTTCGGGGTCAGGAAGCGGGCCAAAATGGGCCAAACAGCAATTTGGAGACCCACTTCTTCAGCTGCTGGTCTAGGCCGTTAAAGGCTGAAACAAGGACGGGTTGAGGCGACAACGGGCTGAGATGAACTAAGGGGGTCGAACTGGGTCCCGGACGGGCGGTGGTGATGCTTCACGGTGGCTTTGGTGACCTCCACACGACTCGGGCAAACGACTGGATAGCGAGCAGGTCTAAATGAAGTAGATGGGATGGCGGGGATGGTCGCGTGGTAGGGCGAGGGGTGACGGGCACGGTTGGGGCGAGTGATGGTGAACGACGATGACGTGCAATTTCGCTTGTGTTGCTGGCTACTCCGGCGATTTTCCTAGGCTTGAAGCTCTCTCTCTCCCTTTGGAATATGCTGGTCGACGGGCTGAGGATGGGGGAAAGAGAGGAAGGGATCGGTTCTTGCTTGGAGGGGCCACCAAAGGCTTTAACTCAATCTTCTTGTCCCCCTTGCTGACCTCACCAATTCAATTGGCCTCCCAGCTCAATCCCTAGCCCATAACACCCCTTCTAGAAGCATTTGAGGGGGTCCAAAGGTTAGGTTCATGGGGCATACGAATTTCACATATTTTCCTTCAAATTGGACCTTAATTCCTCTTTGAATCCACCCAATTTGGCTTTTAAAAATTCGATTGTCAAACCCTCGATCAAATTAGTATTTTTCCTCATCAATTAATCTTACTTGCATCCCAATTGCACAATAAAAAACGGTCCCGGACATTTTTTGGACAAAAATGACCTTATCTCGACTTTTTTCCAAAAAGTCTCGGTTTACAAAAAAATCTTCGTAAACTGAGTCAATATTCCTAAAATGACATGTGACATGATAGAACTTTCAATTTTTGAAATCGGATTTAAATTCGCGATTAATTTCAAGCCGGCACGATTTTAGCGTGACCTACGCTACTTGGTAGCTTTCAGAATTTTTTGTGCAAATGACCCGTGGTCGATTTTCTTCGAGCCACAATGAACCTCTTCGACACATTGGCGACTCTTAGTAGTCGTGAAAATCTCAAGATTTCAAATACGGATATAGGGTACCAAAACGATAGAAAAATCAATCTAGTGCCGATCGATGGGAATTTTAATCACCCACATTTAATCACATATTTCAATCGAACCGACCTATCTCTAATCTCTAATCGATGTTTAACTGTGCTATAATGATCTCAACAGATGAGCACGGTCGAGTAGACGATTCCTGATCGAATCCTCAAGTCTAGTTGCCTTAAAATCTCTTAATGACTTCCCTAGATTATATAGTTATCTCATGAGTGATCAGCTCTAAGAATAGCACTATAAGCGCGCCGATGAAAGACCCGATTTATTCAATTGAAAACAGGATTGAAAATACATGACATCACAGTTGGTGGCTGAAAATTGGCCATGGATTCCAGCTGGTCAAAGTGGAGCCCTCCAAGGGGACAAGTGCGATAAGAAGAGACCGAATGGTCCCCTCCCTCTCTTCTCTACCCCAAAACCGTTGAGCAACCCCCCTCCTTCTCCATTTTTGCTGTTTGAAGCCCAAAATTCTAGGGAACTAGCCAGCAAGCTGTCGCTAGCCTCGTCGCAACCACCGCCTTGCTGCTCGCCCACCGTCGTGCCCGTTGCGCCTCACACCATCCTCGCTCGCGTCTCCGCCTTCCCCGGTTGTCCTCCTGCTTTAGCCGCAAGCCCACGTGATCTCCAGAGCTGTTTGAGCTCGCCTCGCCATAACCGGAGCTCCCTCCACCACCATGAAGCCTTGCCAAGCTGTGTCGAGCACCGCTGCATCCCTTTATCTTCGTTTAGCCCTTTTTTCGCCTAGATCAGTGGCTGAAGTTAGTGGGTCTCTAGGTTGTTGTTGGGCTTGTTTCCGGGCCAATCCTGACCCCGTTTAGCAAGCTCACTTTGGAGCTTCTCAACCCTCGCCGCATCCCCATTGTTTTTATTCGAGCGAATCATTTAACAAGTGAGTTTAACTCACTAATCCTTGCTTAGTAAGTTAATGGTGTTTAAGGGTTGATTAGATTATACTAAGTATGGAATAGATGGATAGTTAAAATAGATTAGCAATTTAATTAATTGTTATGGTATGTTAGGTGGTTAGAGTAGTGTAGTTAGAGCTTAAACAAACTCTAGTATTTATCTAGAGTGGTTCGGAAATTTTCCGGGCTCGTCTCGGCTTTTATTTAGGCTTTATGGGCCTAAATTGCTATTTATTGCATTTAGTAATTAATTTCCGTAATTATTTGATTAATTAATTATTTTCAGGAAATTAGATCAGAATAGTTGGTAATTGGAATTTTATGCTGATTGCAATGGTGTGATCTGTTTCTTTAATTGAGCTCTAATTTGTGCTGATTGTGTGTGATTTGTGAATTTAGGAATTTGTTCCTATTTTTTTTTTCAATATTTGATTGGAAAATAACCGAGCGTTGGTTCATAGTGCCAAAAATGTTTTTATCGACTATATAAATGGTGGGAATTTTTGAAAGTAAATGTATTATATTTTTTACTGAGGCCGACTGTGTACCCACACACGATTATTTTTATCGTGTATCCTTAATACAAGGAAAATAGGCAAAGATGTGGTGTGAATTGAGGAGTTTAATTGTGAAGTACATTGGCGTTGCATGAGTGAATTATCGTGTGATGATATGGGTTAGGTCAAGAAAATTGCCTAGTTTGGAATAGGCCGTGCCTTTTAGAGGCCATAATCAACTGCCGAAGTATGGCCATGCCCATTGGGCCGTAATCAACCACCAAAATTTGGCGTGCCCTCTATGCTGTAATTTAATGTCGAGAGTAGAACCGGTCGTGCCCGTTGGGCCGTAATCCACCGCCGAAGATTTAGTAGGCCATGCCCGCTGAGCCATAATTTAGTGTCAGAGATGAGTGATCGAAATGACCGTGTGATGGTCCTGTTCTCTTGGAATCAATTAGGTTGATTGATCGATAAATCAATCTGAGTTTAATGATTTGATGTAATGATGTGATTCGATGATTGTATGAATTAAATTGACTTGCAGGAAGGAACTGAGGCCAATGTAAGTCACTTGACTCGTGATTGTGCTTAGGTAGCCATTAGAATGTATTTTCTTCCTAATTGAGTCTTAGGGGGTTAAACTTGCTGAGACATCGTCATTGTGGGATAACATTTTCAGGCCCATAGATGGCAGCTCCACCCGAGAATTTTGGACAACCAAAGGAAGTCACAGAATAGAAGTCTTACATTGCATACCATGGGGACCCTAGGGGATGGGAGTATGAACTTGTATGATTTGTGGTTTGGGTCACTGCAGGGTTGTCTCACCGAGTGCCCTACCGATACAGATCATGGTACCGTCAAGATTGTCATGGCTAGAGAGAGGGACCCATACCGGAATCTGAGTTACCTTTGTATGTGATTGAATTTGCTTTTGGAAAAGGCATCGCAAATCCTCTCGAAGTTTCAGTCGTAGACGCGATCGACCCGGACCTTGAAGATCCAAGATCTCCTATGTATCCTATTGTAGGCTCCAGCTGGAGTTTGAAGGGAGATGATGAGGAGGATGAGGAGTCGTAGTTTGTGAAGCCCCCCAATGTTTTGTAGACTTGTGAATGGAGTGACTTGTATTGTACATATATGACTCGAGTTGTTATATGTATATAAGTGTGGTTGTTGTTTTCAGTTCGAAAATTTGTGGCCCTACTTTTCTATCCCATCTTGTTGCTGTTTGGGGATTTATTAATTGTTTCCACATGCGCATTAAAATGAATGGGTTGGCGATTCGTCCTAAGACATCGCTTTTATATCGACCAAGCAGGGATGGGCACGTGCTCGGAGGATCGAGACGTGACAGATGAACGTACTAAAATGACTATTTTGAATGTAAGATTTGTAGGACTTATGTATTCAATTTGTGGTACTTCAATTCATTTGGTTGACAATATGGTTATGTTCTTATAGCCCAAGAGAACTTCGGAGGTGCTTTTCTCTTAGGTGGGCCAACTCAAGAGTCAAGGCGCAGCCAAAGAAGAGTGCTTCAAAGAAGAGGATATCAAGTACAACTCCAAAATAGCCATAAAAAAAGAACTAGCATCAATTTTGTCTCAACAAACTGATCATGGGAGTAATTAGATCCTATGAGCCAACAAATGACACGTGCTAAAAAAAGAAATAGTTGCTACTAAGAAAAAGGAAAAGGAGATGACAAAAAGGTTAGTTAAAGAATCTGCACGTCTAGTTTGAAAGAGTGTCTCGATTATGAATCAATTCAAAGCTTTAAAAAGAAAAGAAGGTGGGGGTATTGTGTATATTGATTGATGGGAGAGTGCTAGGCATGGTATCTTTATAAGTTTTTTTTTTTTTTTTTTTTTAATGATGGGGGTTGTTGCTGCCATTGTTTTTTGAGCAAGGTGCATATTGCCATTTTTTTTTTTTGAGGAGTGTTAAACCTTGAGTGGTTGGAGAGTGAAGTTGGACAATTTTTTTTTTTTTTTTTTTTTTTTTTTTTGTAAAGAATCAATCAATATTAGTGGCAAGGGCTATTTTTGTTATTTTCTCTTATCTTGTTTTAGCTGGTGATTTGAATAGGGTTATCATGTTGTATAAATTTCTTGCCGTTGGTGCAATGTTGTTATATGGCTAATGTTATTTTTGGAAGTAATATGTTCATATATTGTTGTTGGTTGAAGTTGTGGGTGTTAGTGAATTTATGAGTGCTGGTTGTATGTGTTGGTACAAGAACAAAATGCACAAACACGCTTTGGTACAGTTGTTGGTGTTGCATCTTATTGCATTAGCACATACAAGTGTTGGTGCAAGAACAAGATACACCAACATAGCTCTGGTGCATTTTTGGGTGCTGGTGCAAGATGCATCGGCAACCCAATTGGTACAACAAGATATACCATGACCGGTGGAAGTCAAGTGATATTTGAAACTAACATATATATATTATTTTTTTTTTAAATTTGTGCAACACAAGTGATCACTTTTAACCGCGATTGACATTTAAACGATCACTATTTATAAATTATGGCATTGAAATTGTAAATTGCAAATTTAGCACCACCTCTTAAATTTGTCATGGTTTGTAGTAATAGTTGTAGCAAACTAGCAAATTATTACTAAACAAAAAATGCAGCAAACCATTATATCTAAAGCAAAAACTAAGCAAAACAAACATTGACGATATACAACTAAGCAAGAAAAAGTTTTAAGTGCTCACAACCAATGAATTCCAACTCTAACTTTCGATTTCTACCATAGATTGCAATAAGACCTTTTGTTCCATACAAAAATTACTACCATATATTGTAATAAAATCTTTTGTTCCATACAAAATTGTAGCAAACCAAGAACACACTTACTTACAAATAACCCAATAAAATTACATATTTCACATCTTCAACTATGACAGACATACAGACTTATCCTTCTTACTCACATTTGAATAGACTACACAAAAGAACAATAATACAATCATTGTTCAATAAATGTTTATTTCAATTTTCAACCTTGAAACTTCTATTTTCAAATGGTCGACCAAATATGTTAAACCGTTCATTTGAGCTTGCATTGAGTCGACATCCTTTAACTCATCCATTAATATAGGTGGAAGTTGATGTTAGCCTTCAAACAGCTCAAAGATCACTTTTGTCACTCGAACGGAGCATTTCGCATCAACCTATTTGAAATATTTGTATTTTGAGCCTTCTCTATATCTATTGTACTCATGGAATCTTCTCCCGAGATTTAATCAAGTCCAAGATATTCTTCTCACACTCAATAATCAGCAATAACAGTAACATTCACCATCCAATTTGCTTTTTTGGAGCAAAGGTGAGTCATTGCTGAAGCATCTGCCTTCTATTTGCAAAATCAAGTTGATAATTTTGGGAGAAAATCGAAGTAGATGCTCAAATTAGCCGGTTAGTGTTTTGAACTTCCGGTTCTATTTAAATTTGGGGATTTAGGGTTTTTGCTTGGGGGAAAAATGCTAAACTGTGCGGTTTTATTGTTTACATGTTGATTATACTCTCCAATAAACCACATTGACTTTAAAAATTAATAAAAAAGTGCCACATTCGATTTCCAGCCAATGAGAACGGCGTTATCATTGAAACGATCATTTTTTTTTTCAAACTTTTTAGCACTTAAGTGATCCAAAATAAACTTTTGGCTCCAAAGTGAGTATCGTATATAACTTTTGATGCTTATAATGTACTTACTTCATAGAATATGACATAGCAATCTTGCATCCCACCTTGACAATTTGCATGTGCATTCATTTTGGGGAACAAAAGAACAAAAAAAAAAAATAGAAAAACATGATGGTTACCAAAGAGACTCTAAATGTGACATTCATTCTGGTTGCAATTGTAGATAAAGTGACAAGCATTAAGTTCGATCTAGATTCAAAGTACATTGCAGTCGGATGGATGGATCACAATCTACGAATCTTTGGCTTGCCTTCAAAGGATGGTGCTATGGAATCATGAAATGCTGGGATTGCATCAAACAAGAAGAATCAGTTTTTGTGAGAGACAACAAAGTAGAGTTTGAGTTTCGTTACGCTTGGACCAGAAATCTCGCACACTTGAGGCTTTGTGCTAGCTGAATTAGAGTAAGAACCATCTTGTGCTTGCTGCAATTAATAATCAGCATACTATTGTTGTACAAGATTTCATGAATGACCCATTGTCTATCCGGGCTACTCTACTATCGGCACCGAACCATATTCATAGTTTCTCCAATTAAAGAAACTAGTGACATTGACATTTCCTAATTATTTGTTGAATAAATTATTGAAATCCACATATGAAGACGCGTTACCTCGCACGTGATGCGATAGATTTAGCTTGGATGATGTCCTTTTACCACAATGTGTGTAGAACAATTTGCATTCATTGTGATCTCATGGTTTTTACCTCAATTCTATTCCTTGATTAGATACTTCCTCAAAATATCTTGCCGTCATTTTACCAAAGGGAGTTCCCTTGGAACTTAATTGCTAATTCCACTTGCTATAGCCGTCAAGCGCTTTGTAGTCTATGGCCTCGCCGTCACTTTACTGTAGGTTCAAATTAACCCTAAGGTCTAATGTAATACAATTTCAACATGCCAGACTAGCTATTTAGCATACTTGGAAGAAATTATCCAATTCATCATGGGTTGACGCAAATATTCATCTCAAACGTGCACAAGCGTTTCCTCGTGGAGACGACCCCAAATCCAATTAATCACTCTCCTCCGTGCTTTGCGGGGTAGATTTAGATACGTGTCTGAACGAGATCTAACGACAGGACAAGTGTCACCGTATCCCAGAAAGCTTCGGAAAGCGGGATAAAGATAAGGAGATAACGTGCCGACCAAATCATACCGACTTAATTAAGTCAACTTAAATAACCGAAACAACCACCTAAACGGTGGAGTTGTCCTACTCCAAAGATAAGAGAAAACGACCCAGATCTCCAGTTTGTTTCTAAGTTCTTTCATATGTGTTAACAACTACAGCACGTAATCGAATTAAAATAGATAAACTAAGAAAAGGTTCGATTTTTCTTGAACTTGATTAAAAAAAGGAAAAGGGGGAATGGCGACTCACGTGAATGACGTCCACCTTCACGCCGTCAATCCCAGCCCACTCCAGGTGTGAGTGAAGGCCCTCGTACATCCGCTCGACCAGCTCCGGCGGGACCAGCCCCACCCCGTTGTTCACGATCTTATCGACAGCTAGATCTTCCATCGTCGTCTCGAGCCCCGGCGACAGCTTGGGCTTCACCACGCTCGACTTGGGCAGGCCCGGCGTGCCTGGCCTGAGCCTGCCCCAGTACCCCCACAGAGCATGCCACACGTACACGTAGTCCACGCTCCCGAACTCCTCCTTCAGGTCCCTGACGAAGGCGCCCATGCCCTTGCCGCTCCTCGGGCTCGCGTAGTCCCTGAACATGTGGTTCTCCTGGAACTTGAGCAGCCGGCACGGCATTTGCTCGCCCGCCACCACGTGGTTCATGCCCTCCTTCGTGACCGGGTCCTCGTCGTGGCTGATGGACTGCCACCCGTCGTCGATCAGGACGAGCCCCGTCCCAGATCCCCTAGGGGTGCACCGTTAGGTAGAACGCATCCCAGATCCCCGTCGACCAGGCCTTGACGCCGTCCAAGATCCCCATCGGGGTGCACCGTTAGGCAGAACGCATCCCACGTGCACCAACCGAACTCGTCCGCGATCCCGGGCGGGGTCTTCTCCTCGAGGAGCTTGAACGTTCCCAGGTGGTCCCTAGCCGAGAAAATACGGGAAACGAAATTCAATTGCGACATGCAAAATAAAGTTAGCGTGGAAGTAAATCGAAAATAAAAAACAAAAATAGGGAAAGGCGTTAATAACAAGAGGAACGCCCGCCCTGCCTTACCTGCCCCGATTATACGCCGAACACGTGGAGGCGGAGCCCGCCTCCTCTCCCAATATATGAAAGCACATCTCGAGAATCGCAGGCTACGGCCATCCGCGACCCAATCGACCTCGTCCCAGATCTCTCCTGTTTCCATTTTGCCGAAACAATGACCGAAAGTATACCCGAGGAGGTCATCGTCGAGATACTCTTGAGGCTACCAGCGAAGTCACTGGTGCGATTCAAATGCGTCTGCAAGCGGTGGCGGTCTCTGATCTCCGACCGGGCCTTCGCCAAGTCACATCTGCAGAGGCTGAAGGCAGGGGATTTGATCCCTAGCCAGAGAATCATCATCGGTGGCCCCAACAGCCCCCTCAAGACCGTGGACTACGAAGCACTCGATGGCGGCGGTGAGGGCCACATGGTGGTACCTCATGGGATCGAACCTTTGCGGGAGTCCCGCATCGTGGGGTCCTGCGATGGCCTTGTATGTTTAATTGGCCCCATCAATTTTGTCATATATAACCCGACCACTAGGGAGTATATCGAGTTGCCTGGTTCCGATTTTGTTGATCAAGCTACGTTATTCAGTGGAGCCAGATATGAAACCTTCTACGGATTCGGTTATGACTCTCAATCTGATGACTACAAAATAGCCCTAGTAGTAGGGGATGTTGTTCGAGTTGAAAATTGGAAGGTGGCAATATTTTCACTCAAGTCCAGTTGCTGGAGGATGATAGAGGGTGCGTTTGGGAACCACTTTTGGGGAAAGTCTTTAGAAAAATGCAAATACCTTTGAGTTAAAGTGTTTTCCAAAATGCAAAGTGTGTTTGGTAAATTGTACTTTGAAAGCTCTTTGTGAAGTATTTTGAGCAAAATGGTGTTTGGGGAATTACATTTACAAAGGAATTTTGTGGTAAAAAAAAATTATCAAAAGAAAAATTAAAAAGAAAATGACCGGCAAGGGCGGTGGTCATCGGCGACCTCCGGCGACCGCCGGCGACTTCCGGCGACCGCCGGCGACCTCCGTGACCCCCTGGTTCTTGGGCGCGAGGTCGCGCGATGCCGTCGCGACCTCCGGCGACCTCCGTGACCCCGGTTCTTGGGCGGCGAGGTCGCGCGACGCCGTCGCGACCTCCGGCGACCCCGGATCCGGGCGGTGAGGTCGCGCGACGCCGCACGACGCGGCCTCGACCTCCGGCGACCTAGATCCGGGCGTCGAGGTCGCGGGAGGACCTCGCCGCCCGGATGCGGGTCGCGGCGGGGTTGCGCGACCTCGCCGCCTCGGGATCTCGAGGCGGCGAGGTCGCGCGACCCCGCCGCGACCCGCATCCGGGCGGCGAGGCGCGACCAGATCTCGGTCGCCGCCGAGCTTTCGGCACCGGATCTGGTCGCAACCACCGCCCGGCGACCGGATGGGTCGCGCGGCCCGGCGAGCTCGGTGCGGAGGTCGCGGTGCAGCGAGCGACGGTCGCCGCAACGCCGCGACTCGCGGAGGTCGCCCGACTCTCCGACGAAGACCATGGGTCGCGCGTCCCGTAGCGGTCGTTCGCCCGAAGAAGATGAACAGTGTTCATCCAAGGGCACGCACCGAAAAAACAAAAATTCATGAGGACAGTTTTGGAAAAAAAAAAAAAGTGAACAGTGTCTCCTCAGCATGCCGAAAATGCTGAAAAGCCCAAGGCAGCCCCCCACCTGCCTTGGGCTTTCAGCCTTAAAAATGCTAGCATTTTACCTAAGTCCCTTCCAAAGTGTGTTGCCAAACACCATTTTTTTGGCCCAAAGGGCTTTGGACTCCCAAGGGGCTTTGGGAAGTGGTTCCCAAACGCACCCAGAAGTTCCGTTCCAGGAAGAGGAAGTCAAATGTTGCGGCCCAGCAGTTTATTGGAAAGGGGCCTTACACTGGCACGTCTATACCTCAATTGACGAGGACGAATCTGCGATTATGTCATTTGACTTGTCGGAAGAGAGATTTCACCAGGTGCTTCCAGTCCCTCAAGTCGATGAGGACACACGACTCTTGGGACTCGAGATTCATGGGGCGAATCTGTTCATATACAACAGCGCCCATGATCCCCGCATTGAGGCATGGATAACAGATGAGTACGGGATAGAAGCACCATGGACAAAATGGTTTAGTGCCTTCGTGAATTGGAATACCCCCTATGGGAAGATCCCCCTTGCGTACACAAGGAGTGGAAAAATTGTCTTTTGGATGGATATGAAGCGGATGATTCTGTTTAATCCGGAGGATAATACTTGCACAGATTACCTCTTAGAGATGGACAGTGTTACCGAATATGCCATCTATCTAGAAACTCTTGTTTCTCCCTACCTTGGCAGTGGAGCTGGTGAATGATCTTGTGGATTTTGAAGAAAATACAAAGAGTGTTGAAAGTCTATCCTTTAGTAAGTTTATCGTGCTTTTAGTACTTTGTCCAGATGTAGGGTTAGATGTCTGCTTGATGAATGGCCGTTTAATCATCTTTGGTTTGCTAGAATAATGGGAGACGGTAAGTAGAGTTTGAGTTTTAATGTGCTTGACTGGAATGTGGATACTTGTGCGCTAAGCTTTGTGCCAGCTGAATTTGAGGATGAACTATCTTGTAATACTATAGTCAACATCAGTGACTCTTTTTGAATTTTGCCTTGTTGAGTACTTTATGTACTATTGCTGTGCAAGATTTCGGGAATGACCCATCCTCTGATTGGGCTGCATTTGCACGCACTGCTTGATAGACATACCGTTGGGATCAAAGCACAATGTAGTCTCTAAAGCAACTGGCGATGATGTTATTCCCTAATTACCAAATAAACTATTGAATTCACGTACCAAGATGCGAGTTATCTATTCAAAGGGATGGTGATGGCAAAATCCCGCGTGATGTGAAATGGTGCGAAAGGTTTAGACTAGATGAAACTCTTTCATTGCAATGTGTATAGAACTGTGTACATTCATCGTAATAGTTTTTCATACCATTGGTTTTAACCTTGAATGTCTGCTTCTGTTTCTGAAGTTAGATTACTTCTTTACGTACCCTGTTGTAATTGGGGATCTCTTGTTCTTTTGTGATTTGACTTTATGAACAGATTGGTAATTCTAAGTAAAATTCCCTCTGGGCAAACAAGAACCACTCAGGTACATTACTCTGCAATTCATCGAATCTTCTCAACTCTATTAATCCACACATTGAAGAAAACAGATTATAGAAATAACCGCCAACACCCATAAGAATTCCTCACTTTTAGAAAACAAGCTTCATTTGAAGTTGAAATGAGTTTAAACAGGAATAAGTCTCAAGTAACCGGCACAATCAGCCGTTTCGCCCCATCACATACCTGGAAGGGTGCCTCAAAAACTAATACTATGTGGCTACGGAATTCTGAGGATAGATGTGGATATATTAAGGCAAAATTGAAACAATAAAGAATGAACTTCAGACGGGAGCGGCGCGAGCGGGCCTCGTTGGAACTTCAGGTCTTGTAGCATGTAATGATGAGTGAGTGAAGCCCCATAACTGCACCACAAACGAGACAACGAAATTGCTAATACGAAATGTGGAGGCTAATCTTCACAGATATAGATGACAAGTGAACATTAGCAGCGGAACTTGCAATTTAGTTGAAGCCTTATTCTCCAAGGCGGTAAGATCCGCATAAAATGTCAAACCTAAAGCAAGCAAGACAATAATTCATAGCACATTCAACTCCATGGAGATAGCCAATCTAATTCACTTCTCTTTTCCCACCCTCAGAGTTCAACAGATTATTCATGCACCTTTGTACACCAAGGTCATCAACCTCCTTAGACAAAACTAATTTGTCAGAAAAAATCAAGTTAAAAGATGTATTTAAGGCCTATGCAAATTGCAAGTCGTGCATCAATTCAAACGCTTCATCCGATGAAGTCTATCCTGACAACATGAAGTGATTGCAATTGAAGGCAAGCTTGGACATTTTAGCTTGTTATCTCAACATTCTTCAACTCGAACTTTGGGTTGTGAGCCAAACATAAGCTTCCAAATGTTTCATAGGTCCACTTGTTCCACTTAACCTTTTCATAACAAGATACAAAAGAGATGATTAGAAATGGACCCCTCTATTGGAAAAATGGAAATTTGTAAACGACAACTTACAAATCTCCATCTAAGGACAAGGCAAAGTTGCCTCCACCACCAAGTGCAAGTGAGTCTTTCATGCATATGTAGTAGTACCTATTGGCACCTAATCAAAAAAAAAAAAAAAAAAAACCAGCAATTATCTTACTTCATATCACAAAGTGATGTATCTGAGAACAAGTATCCTGTGTAGAAATTCAGCTGATGCGATTTCAGATAAGGATTCTGTCTAAGTGGAAATTATGAAACTCATCACGTGAAGTTATCTTTAATATACTTTTCAATTTCTTAAGACAAAGGTCACGCCCTCGAGTCAAGACGCTTAACATCATGAATCCCAAACATTCGCATAATTTCAGTTTAAGGAAAGATAGTTTATAATCTGTGAAGTTATTATACTTATACAGCTATAAATTGTCTTGAGATCACAATATGATGTAGTATTTCTGAGCGTGAGTAACTTATCATCTATCTCACTCCCACATGTAGTGCAATTGGTTGTCCTCACTATTTCTGTTTCATTATCAAATTAATCCTTCACATGCTTTAGGCCCTTGCTAAGAGCATCATTTGGTCCATGCATTATTTAACTATTTGTTTGCTTTGGTAACCTTAAGCGGGGAAATTACCCCTTATACTGTATATTGGTGGATCATGTTCACTCTTGTCTTCATTTAGCCCATGTGTTGCCATTTCTCGAGCCAGTGACACTCAATGGTGTGATTAGGTTGGATTGAGTAGCTTCAAGTTCACTCTCGATTTGTACAGATTCAGCACTGAACTTAATGCTACAATTAGTCCTTGTTGTTGTAGCTGTAACAGTTGATTAGAAACACGGTAAATGTAATTAAGATGAGTAAATTAAGTGTAAGAATAAGAGATCCATTGCATTGATTCTGGGTGTCTAGCCACTGCAGCAGAAAATTGGAATAGTCTATTGAGATCTTATTCAACTAGAGGATTTGGAGATCTTAATAATGTCGAGTTTCAAAACTGCAAATCCTGAAAAATCTAGGATGCTAAAGAGTCAAACTTGTCAATGCATATTAAACATAATTTTGCTCTTTTGTCATCCTTTTTACTTGGATCAATATGATCAATTATACCACAGACGGACCATTATTCAAGGCAAAAGGAAAGTATGATATTTTTCCATGAAGATATCCTACTCCGACAACCTCCACAAAGGTAAAATACAAGTTGCATGATGACCAGTGGGTACTTATCAGTTGGTCGAAACAATCTTGGTTGCCCTTATAAGGTTTTGAATGCAAATGTTTGGTTTGTCTCCTGCAAGTAAACAAGAACTCATTACTAACGGGAGGCTTCAAATCGAGAAAGAAGACTAAAATATCTCAATCAAGACCGAACAGAATATGATTGCAAATACAAGACACCAGATACATTAACTTTTCCTTTTCGCTTTAGGTTTTGAGGGGCATTCTAGCATGCCACCAAACACTTCTCCTTGCATGTCGCCAAAAATCTAGGCGCATATGACACCGTCATAGTCACTTGCCATTACTGTCATATGTCACTTGCTATTACTCTTTAGAAAGAGTAAAATAAAAAGTCTGTGCGGCAACTTTCATGTAGAAAGCTCTTAAACTTCTATCCTTTTGTCCAGTGGAAATGTATGACCTAGATCAGGACCGACTGTAATTCTGACTTTCCTCCTCTGTCGTTTTAGTAATGCCAGCTATTTGGGAGCTGTAATTTTGTGCTTTACCTGAGTATATCAAATTGCCATTGTAAAATTAGAGTTCACTTAAGCTTTGTGACAGCTAAATCCGAGTTGGACCATCTTGTACTACTGTAGTTAACCTCGATGGCTCTTCATGCCTAACATGATTATCACTCTTCTTTCTTTTCCCTCTCCTTTTGAATTGAGCCTTCTTGAATACTCTGTATACTATTACTATACAAGATTTTAGAAATGACCCTCTCGTTGTTCTACACTCACACAACTTGACAAACATACTATTGGCATTAAAGCACAATGTAGTCTCCAATTAAAGAAAGTGGTGATAATGCTATGTTAATCCCTAATCGATTACTGAATAAACTATTGAATCCACATATTATTGGCGTTATTTAACTATTTGTTTGCTTTGGTAACCTTAAGCAGGGAAAATTGGCCCTTAGACTGTATATTGGTGGATCATGTTCACTCTTGTCTTCATTTAGCCCATGTTTTGACATCTCTTGAGCTAGTGACACTCAATGATGTGATTAGGTTGAACTGAGTAGCTCCAAGCTCACTTTTGTAAAGATTCAGCATTGAACTGAATGCTATAATTAGTCCTTGTTGTAGCTACAATAGTTGATCAGAGACATGTTATACATAATTAGGATGAGTAAATTTAGTGTATGAATAAGAGATCCGTTATTGGTTCCATGCATCTGGCTACTGTAGCAGCAAATTAGAACAGTTTATTGAGATCTTATTCAACTAGAGGATTTTGATATCTTAATAATACTGAATTTCAAAACTGCAGATCCTGAGAAATCTAGGATGCTAAAGAGTCAAACCTATCAATGCATATCAAACATAATTTTGCTCATTAGCTGACAGGGTATATAGGCGAAAACAACTAAGTCTTGGAGTGAAATGTCAATAAATGAAGATTGAGTTAACAAGGCCGCATTGGTATAATTGTGCATGAAGTGGAGATGAAATTATCACCAAGTAATGGGGCCGATAAAATCGAATATGATTGATGGAAATTGATATGAATGCAACATTAGAGAGATAATTATCATGTAGTAAATATTTAACTCAGTTGCCACCATTAGAAAAGTAATCATCAATTAATAGAACAGACGGACACAAGTGTAATATCAAAGGAGATAATTGTCAGTGGAAGCAGCTTAACTAATAGGCGGTGGAATGGACGATTATGAATTTGTGAATAAGAATTGTTGAATCACAAGAAGCAAGTAAAACTCGCATTATGTATTACCAACCATTTGTTATCTATAAATTATATAATACATATACTTTTGTATAACTCCCAATTAATTAAAGAACACAAACTGTTCAAATTTATCTTTACATGACTGCTAACGATTGTTCTTGGCCTTTATATTTTTTGTGCAATAATTAACAAAGTACCCTTCACAATTTTTATTTTTATTTTTATTTTTTTTTATTTTTTTATTTTTTATTTTTTATCAATTTGCTCAATCCGCATTTCGGAAGCTGACTTATCAATAATTTTCCGCGAAACAGTTTAGAATGACGCGAATTGTGTAAATTATGGTGAGAATGCGCCACACCTTTTGATATTGAGCGCAAGCCACCGGATATTAATAAATACTTTTCCAGCCACGAGAGAGACCTAAAAGTATGAATGTACGTTATCACCCTTCTATGCCAAGACGCGACACCTGTTTTGTGAAGGCTATTATGGGAAATGCACAAAGTGAGACGGCATATTATATAATATAAGAAATTCAACTGTACCAGTTTCAATTTCTAGGGTTTCATGGAATTAAAAAAAAAAGTGTGAAATCGTCCATTTGATAACCTCACACCCGGTCTCTCTTCCTCCCCTTACTCTCCTCCGTTTGCCTCTCCGCCGAGCCACTGCCGCTCGACCCCACCATATCCGGCGCTGCTGGACTCCAATCGACCTCATTCCGGCGTCAAGCGTGCAAATAGATATGGTTAGCCCTCGTCTTGTTCTGTGCTGGGTAAGCTTCTTCACTTAGAATTATTCTTGCGCGACTTTGAGTGAACGCTTCCTTAGATGAACCTTGGTCAGCAAAAGATTAGGCCTCCGTGATGGCAGAAATTTTGACCGAGGATATCCTCATCGAGATACTCTTGAGGCTGCCAGCCAAGTCGTTGATGCGATTCAAATGGGTCGATAAACAGTGGCGGTCTCTAATTTCCAACCCAGGTTTTGCAAAGTCGCATTTGCAAAGGCTAATGGCGAGGGATTCAATTCCTAGCCAGAGAATCTTCAAAACCAGCCCCTTTGAGAGCATAGACTACGAATTGCACGACGGTGGCATCGGTGGTGATGACGATCTCGCGGTGGTAAAGGTTCATGAGGTGAGAATTGGCGATCCTTACTGGGAGCCTGAGCTCGCGGGGTCTTGCCATTGCTTGGTATGTTTACTTGTTCCTGGTAGGTTTTTCCTATATAACCCGACCACCAAGGAGTCTAGGAATTTTCCCTGCTCTGATCTTGCTCAACAAGATGCGTTAGTCAATGGATTCGGATATGATCCTCGATTTGACGACTACAAAATAGTAAAGGCTGGTGGTTCTAAAAAGTGGCAAGAGGCAATATTTTCGCTCAAGTCCGGTTCTTGGAGAAGGATACAAGTCCAACGAGAAAGCCGTCCCGACTATTTCAACCGAGGAGTTTATTGGAATGGGGCCTTACACTGGTGCGTTATTGACATAAGCTTAAACAAGAAAGAGAATGCAATTATGTCATTTGATTTGTCAGAAGAGAAATTCCACCGGGTGCTTCCTGTCCCTGAAGTTGATGGAGGCGTACTTTTCATTGGACTTGGAATTCATGGGGCCAATCTGTTCATATACCGAGACACCCGTAATAATGATTGCATCGAGGCGTGGATAACGAATGAATACGGGAGAGGACGATGGTGGACTAAATGGTTCAATGTCTCAACTAAAAGAATACCTGGCTACAAATATTGGCAGACGATCCCAGTCGCGTACACAAGGAGTGGAAAAATTGTTTTTCTAATTGAAATGGGCAAGATGATTCTATTCAATCCAAAAGATAATACTTGTAAGGATTATCCCATCCGGAGGAAGGATGGATATGTTGAATTTGCTATCTATTTGGAAACTCTTGTTTCTCCCTATCTTGGCTCTGGGCCATCAATAATCTAGTGCCTTTTACAAGTTGTCCTAGTGGATTTGGTTTTACCCTTTTCTTTCAAGTTTGCTTTTTTGGGGAGATCTGGCCATCTTGAGCTGTTGAATGATCTTGTGAATTCTGAAAAAGAGAAAAAAGAGTGTCGAGAGTCCATGAGTTATGGTCAAGCTTCACCATTAGTGCCTACTTTTCTGTCCTCTCCAGATGTAAGGTTAGCTCTCTGCCCGATGAATGGCTATTCAATCATCTCTGTTTTGCTTGAATCATGTGAATGTTAAAGCAAGCACATATCTAGTGATTTTGTTACAATGGAACGAGAGAGACACAATTCTAACATGAGAACTGTAAGAGTAGGTTTCCACAAAGCCTTGACCATAATTCAGACGAAAGCAGAAGCTTCAGGTTAAGCACCTATTAGATGACAAGCTAAATCTGCTTATTGACTGAGCAGCAGAGCAGCGAACCTGCTCAGGAATTTATAATGGTCCGATGAGCAATCGTAGCCAAGTCCACAAAATTCCAACCTTGTATACAATTAGCATTTGGATTTGGGATTTTGCTGGACTCCGAATATTCGGAGCTTAAACCTGAAAGTGGATGATAGAGCGCAGCGATTGCAGTGTCCTTGATCCCACGAAGGACTTTCTCCAAGCCCACCGATCTCGGATGGTCGAAGGAGGATTAGGATCTTTCGGTGAGACGTCGAATTCTTCTGCATCCATCTATTGAGACGTAGTTTGGTGAATCATGGATCGAAGATCACAGAGAGCGACCTCTTACATGTGCACTTGAGCAGACATTTTAATATGGTGTTTGTGCATACGTCCCTTACATGATTGTTTATGGACATGACAGAAATCGAATTTGCAGTTTATTAATTTCGTTTAGTTTATCAAAAATGAATTCTATAAGCACTGCTATAATCTCTTCATGGGTGTAACTAAGATCAAAAATCTTTTAGGGGCTCAGTTTGTTTTGGGGAAAATTGATAATTCAAAAAGTATATTCCAAATTTTGATCGTTATCGTCGCTTAGAAGAATGAGCTCATAAATAATATTTTCATGGTTAGTAACAATCTATGCCTCATCATATTTGATAATAACGAAAATAACTTGCGGTTACAATAAGCATTTGGCCCCATTACATAGTTGGAAGGGTGCCCCATCATAGTTAAAGGTAACTAGTTGAAAAGTACAATTGGTAGTTAGAATTAAAGGCCTATGCAAATTGCAGTTCATGCATAAAATCGAGTGCTTCATTAGAGAGTGTCACTCTCGATATCATCAAGTGATCTGCAATTGAAGGCTGGCATGGAGATTTTAGCTAAAGCTACCTCAACATTCTTCAACCCAAATTTTGGGTTGTGAGCCAGACGCAAGTTCCCGAATTTTTCACGAGTTCCATTGGTTCCACTTAACCTTTTCGACCTAAGACACAAAAGGTAATTAAAACGGACCTCTTGCATGGGATTGCAAGGATGGACATTGGTAAATATGACAACTTACGCATCTCTTTCTAAGGAGAAGGTGAAGTCGACGCCACGGCCAAGTGCTACTGAGTTGTTCATGCATATGTAGTCATATCAATGTGTTTCCCAGAGCTCATTCAACTAGAGGATTTTGAGAACTTGATAATGCTGAATTCAAAACTTCATATCATGAGGAAACTAGGATGCTAAAGAGCCAAGCGGTCATTGCATAATAAAGATACTTTTGTTCTTTTGTCCTCCTTTTTACTTGGATTAGAGTGATCAAATAGACCATAGATAGGACTGATATTCAAAACAAAAGGATAGTATGATACTTCTTCCTTGAAGATATCCTATTAAACAACCTCTGCAGTGGCTAAACTTAAGTTGTGTGATGACCAAAAGTATCTGCTAGTTGGTCGAAACAATCTTTGTTGCCCATCTTAGGTTGCGAAAATAAACAGGTTTGTCCCCTATGAGTAAATAAGGAGGCTTCAAATCAAGAAAGAAGACTAAAATATCTCAATCAAGATTGAGATGATTGCGAATACAATGACAACAAAATCAAGAATATTACGGATCATCTCATATTTCCTTTTTGATGTAGGTTTTAAGGGACATTCTAGCATGCCACCAAACACTGATCCGTGCATGTCGCCACCAAACTTTTGTCGATCCATATGGAGAGAGAAATAAAGTGTGAATGTACGTTGTGGCCCTTCCATGCCATGATGGGACGCTTTGTCTTGCGAAGGATATTATGGGAAATGCACAAAACGAGACAACATATCATATAATATAATAAGGCTGCAATTTCTAGGGTTTCATAAAATTCAGGAAAGTTGGGAATATGTTCAATTGAAAATTCCACGCCAGCTCTCTTCTCCTCCTCCTCCTCCGCCTTGCCTCCGCCCAGCTGCCGGGCTCCACCGCGCGACCGCCGCCCAAGCCGGCGAGTTCCCCCTCCGCCCGTGTCCGGCGGTGGCCTTGGGACCTCTCGAGAAAGCCGGCTACGGGCCATCGCTGACCCAATCGACCGCGTCCGAGATCCCTCCTGTTTCCGTTTTGCCCAAACAATGGCCGAAAGTATACCCGAGGATGTCGTCGTCGACATACTCTTGAGGCTACCGGCGAAGTCGCTGGTGCGATTCAAATGCGTCTGCAAGCGCTGGCGGTCTCTGATCTCCGACCGGGCCTTCGCCAAGTCGCATCTGCAGAGGGTGAAGGCAGCGGATGTGATCCCTAGCCAGAGAATCATCATCGGCGGCCGCAACAGCCCCCTCAAGACCGTGGACTACGAAGCGCTCGACGGTGGTGGCGAGGGTCGCATGGTGGTACCTCATGGGATCAAACCTTTGTGGGAGTCCCGCATCGTGGGGTCCTGTGATGGCCTTGTATGTTTACTTGGCCCCTCCAATTTTGTCATATATAACCCGACCACCGGGGAGTATATTGAGTTGCCCAGTTCCGATTTTGTTGATCATGCTATGTATTTCAGTGGAGCCAGATATGATTCATTCTATGGATTCGGATATGACTCTCAATCTGATGACTACAAAATAGCCCTTGTTGAAGTTGAAAATTGGAAGGTGGCAATATTTTCGCTCAAATCTTGTTCCTGGAGGATGATGATGATAGAAGTTCCGTTCCAAGAAGAGGGAGTCGAATGTTGCGGCCCAGCAGTTTATTGGAAAGGTGCCTTACACTGGGACGTCTTTGTCTGGAACACGAATGGTGAGGGCTTTTCTGCGATGATGTCATTTGACTTGTTGGAAGAGAAACTTCACCAGGTGCTTCCAGTCCCTCCAGTTGATGATGGCATACTACTCCTGGGACTCGAGATTCATGGGGCGAATCTGTTCATATACAATAATGCCCAAAATCCCCGCATTGAGGCATGGATAACAGATCAGTACAGGATAGGAGCACCGTGGAAAAAATGGTTCGGTGTTGATTGCAGTGCCTTGAATACGCCCTTTGAGAAGATTCCCCTTGTGTACACAAGGAGTGAAAAGATTGTTTTTTTGATGTATAGGAAGTGGATGATTATGTTTAATCCGGAGGATAATACTTGCAGGGAATATCTCTTAGGGACGGACCTTATTACCGAATATGCTATCTATTTGGAAACCCTTGTTTCTCCCTACCTTGGCGGTGGAGCTGTTGAATGATCTTGTGGATTTTGAAGAGAAAAATAGTGTCGAAAGTCTATTCTTTAGTAAGTTTATCGTGCTTTTAGTACTCTGTCCGGATGTAGGGTTACATGTCTGCTCTCGATGGCCATTCAGTCATCTTTGGTTTGCTAGAATAATGAGAGATGGTAAGTAGAGTTTGAGTTTTAATGTGCTTGACTGGAATGTGGATAGTGCAACTGAATTCGAGGATGAACTATCTTGTAATACTATAATCAAGATCAGTGACTCTTTTTGAATTTTGCCTTCTTGAGTATACTATTGCTGTGCAAGATTTCGGGAATGACCCATCCTCTCGTTGGGCTGCATTTGCACGCACAGCTTGATAAACATACCGTTGGGATCAAAGCACAATGTAGTCTCCAGTTAAAGAAACTGGCGATAATGTTATTCCCTAATTACCAATTAAACTATTGAATCCACGTACCAAGATGCGAGTTATCTACTCAAAGGGATGGTGATGGCAAAATCCCGCTGTAATGTGAAATGTTGCGAAAGGTTTAGCCTAGGTGAAACTCTTTCGTTGCAATGTTCATAGAACTGTGTACATTTATCGTAATAGTTTTTCATCCCATTGGTTTAACCTTGAATGCCTGCTTTTGTTTCTGGACTTAGATACTCCTCTATGTACCCTGTTGTAATTAGGGATCTCTTGTTCTTGTGATTTGACTTTATGAACAGATTGCTAATTCTAAGTAAAATTCCCTCTGGGCAAACAAGAACCACTCAGGTATATTAGTCTGCATGCCATCGATTCTTCTCTTCTCTATTAATCCACACATTGAAGAAAACAGATTACAGAAATGACCGCGCACACCCACAAGAATTCCTCACTCTTAGAAAACAAGCTTCATTTGAAGTTGAAATGAGTTTAAACAGGAATAAGTCTCAAGTAACCGGTACAATCAGCCGTTTCGCCCCATCACATACCTGGAAGGGTGCCTCAACAAGTAATATAAATAGACCTATTTGGCTACAGAATTCTGAGGATAGATGTGGATATATTTAGGCAAAGTTGAAACAATAAAGAATGAACTTCAGAGGAGAGCGGCGCGAGCAGGCCTTGTTACAACTTCAGGTCTTGTAGTATGGCATGATGAGTGAGTGAAGCCCCATAACTGCACCACAAACGAGACAATGGGATTGCTAATACGAAATGTGGAGCCTATTCTTCACAGATGTAGATGACAAGTGAACATTAGCAACGGAACTTGCAATTTAGTAAAGTCTTATCCTCCAAGGCGGTAAGATCCACATAAAATGTGAAACCTAAAGCAAGCAAGACAATAATTCTTAGCACATTCAACTCTATGGAGATAGCCAATCTAATTCACTTCTCTTTTACCACACACAGAGTTCAACAGATTATTCATGCACCTTTGTACATCAAGGTCATCAACCTCCTTAGACAAAACTAATTTGTCAGAAAAAATCAAGTTAAAAGATGTATTTAAGGCCTATGCAAATTGCAAGTCGTGCATCAATTCAAACGCTTCATCCGATGAAGTCTATCCTAACAACATGAAGTGATTGCAATTGAAGGCAAGCTTGGACATTTTAGCTTGTTACCTCAACATTCTTCAACTCGAACTTTGGGTTGTGAGCCAGACATAAGCTTCCAAATGTTTCACAGGTCCACTTGTTCCCACTTAACCTATTCATAACAAAACTCACAACAAGAAACCTCGATGGGGTCCTCTCTCGACATGCAAAGCCTCCCTCTACCAACAATGGTAGTTTTCTTTTTTCATCGCATCTGTTTCTAAACCCTTATTTTCACTTCTAATCCCATCTCTTTCCTGTGCGACCTTGTAGTTATCGTCTACCCCTTCCCTTTGCAATCGTAGCTCCGTTTTTCTGCTTCGTTGGTGCCTCGGAGCATTTCTTCTCTAACAAGCTTCCCTCCCAGTTTCTGCGATGAATTTTCGTTTACCAACTTGACCTTCCACGCAATTTCCTTTATAGAATCCTCTTAGCCCAACCAAATTCCCTGCTGTGTTGCATCGATGATGGTGTTGCTTTTGCTCTTGTCAATTATCTCAGCCATCAATTCCGCTTGCTTCTTTCCTTTTCAGCTGCAAAATTATGATCGTTACCTGTTTGTTGAATTTGTTGATGCTGATCAAAGCAGCAAAGAAGCAGAAATGCCAGAACTATAGATATTGAGGAAGAAAGAAGAAGAAAACAGAGGAAACAGAGAGAACAGAACATAAAACTGTCTTCTGCAGTTCTCTAGTAAAAAGTCCAGTACAAAACACGACTTAAACCAAAAAGAAAAAAAAAATAACTGCACACACACGTTCAGCTTGTAACTGCACCAGAACAAGTACTTAACTTCCTAAATAATACAACAACAACTGCATAACATAATTAACTAAGTAAGAAAAATAAACTAAAAACAATATAAAACAGAACAGAAAAGCTTTAGTCTAAAAACAGCAGCACTGAGACATCAGAAATCCAACAAACTCCTCCTTGGATCAGTAGCTGCTGCATACTCCAATTTTCTTTCTCAATGCTTCAAATCTTCCAGCTTGAAGTGGTTTAGTGAACATATCGGCAAGTTGATCTTCAGATCTACAATAAACCAGCATGACCTCACCATTTTGTTGCACCTCACGTAGAAAGAAGAACTTGACCTTGAAATGCTTAGTTTTGCCATGAAAAATCTGGGTTCGAGATATTGCAATTGCAGCTTGGTTATCCACATTGATCTTGATACATTCATTGGAGTTCAGCCAAAGATCTTTCATTATCTTCTTCAGCCATAAGGCTTGATTTGCAGCTGCGTAGAAGCTATAAACTCGCTTCAAAGAGAGATTGAGCTACAATTTCTTGCTTTTTAGAACACCAAGTGAAACAAGCTGATCCTAAACTCGAAACAAACACCCAGATGTACTCTTCATATCATCCATCGAGCCAGCCCAATCACTATCGAATAACCTTGTAGATTGAATTCTTGACTCCTTTGAAACTTCACTCCAAAAGCATGGTTCCTTTCAAATACCTTAAAATCCTCTTAGCTGCAATCAAATGAAGCCGACTTGGATCACTCATAAATCGACAGAACACTTATAGCAAATAGAATGTCCGGTCCGGTTGCCGTGAGGTACATGAGACAACCTATTAGACTTCGTACATCGAGACATCCATAGCTTCAGCCCATCACTCTTCCGCAACTTCTCTTTTGCTGCCATAGGTGTACCGACACTTCGACATTCTTCCATCTCGAAACTTCTTCAAAATTTCCTTTAAGTACTTCCTCGACAAATGAAGATTTCATAAGGACTTTGCTTGATTTCTAGACCTAAGAAGTAAGCCATTTTTCCTAAGTCTGTCATCTCAAAACCAGCAAATAAGCCTTGCTTAACATTTTCTATCAGCTGAACATCATTTCCTATTACCAAAAGATCATCCACATATAGAGACAGAACTACCACACTATGATTCACTTTCTTAATATAAAGAGTGAACTCACTCAGCTCCTTTTAAAACCTAAATCCAAAAGTAGATATCGATCAATTTTTCCATACCAGCTCTTGGAGCTTGCTTCAGTCCATATAAAGCTTTGTGCAATTTGTATACACTCTCTTCTTGCCCTTTAACACGTAACCCTTCAGGTTGTTCAACAAAAATTTCCTCTTCAAGCTCACCATTTAGAAATGCAGACTTGACATCAAGCTGAAAAATAGTCCAACCCTTCTCGGCTGCAACAGCTAACAGGAGTCTTACTGTGTCCAGCCTTGCAACTGGAGCAAAATTTTCAGAATAGTCTACTCCCCATACCTGAGCATAGCCTTTCACAACCAGCCTTGCTTTATACTTGTTAACAGAGCCATCAGGATTGAGTTTTGTCCTAAAGACCCACTTAACTCCAATTACATTCTTATTTAATGGCTTGTCTACCAATTCCCAAGTCTGATTTTTTGAATCATTGTCATCTCCTCCCGCATTGCCGCAAACCACTTCGATCTTCCTTGGCTTCAGCAAAATTTGAAGGTTCGAGCACCGCCACATTACTCCTTTCATAGATCTCAAAGCAAGTGACCTTGTGCCTCTTACAGTTCATCATCTATATTTTCTTCCATTTCCCCGTAATTTCATTAGTCTCCACATCGCTTTCAGGTTGTCTTTCAAAGTGCTTCAATTCGTGTTCCTTCCATTTAACCAATTCCATTCATCTTCCTCTAAGAACATAACATCTCTGCTCACGGTAATCTTCCTTGTCTTTGGATAGAAAATTCTATAAGCCTTTGACTGAGAGCTATATCCAACAAAAATTCCAATCTCAGCCTTTTTATCAAGCTTATCCCTTTTGACATCGAATATGAGTATAACACAAACTTCCAAAAACCTTCAAATTTTTCACAGTAAGGTTTAGTGTCTTGCCAAATTTCCCTCGAGAGGTGTTAGTTTCTCTAAAGCTTTTGTAGGTAATCTATTTAAAAGAAATACAACAAGTGTTGGCTGCCTCACCCAAAAACTTTTAGGCAAATTCTTTTCCCCGCATCAAACATCTGGCCATCTCCATAATGCTTCTATTTTTTCTCTCACTAACCCCATTCTCGTTGAGGTGAGTAAGGGGCTGTAAATTGCTGTACAATTCCAGCTTGCTCACAAATCAGTTTGAATTTGTTAGCTGTATACTCGTATCCATTGTCCGACCCGAGAGCTTTGATTCTCTTCCCACTTTGATTTTCAACTAATGCTTTAAACTTCATAAATACATCAGCTACTTCAGTCTTAGCTTGCAGAAAATAGATCCAGCTCATTCTAGTCGATCATCAAGAAAAGTAATAAAATACCTGCTTCCATTTAAAGAAGGTTCAGACATAGGTCCACACACATCAGTGTGAACTAATTCCAGCTTTTGATATGTCTTTGAGACTCCTCCTTTGAAGGGAAATCTGGCTTGTTTGCCAAGAAGGCAGGTTCTGCATTGTGGAAGCTCTTCCTTCAAGCTTGGTAAATCATCTACCATGCCATTTTTCTGCATAACCAGCATACTCCTCCTATGAACATGCCCCAATCTTTTGTGCCACAGCTCTATATTCTCTTCCGTACACTTCAAAGCCATCTGCTGCATCTCATTTGGCTTGAACACAAAACTTTTATCCCTCATTTGAACTCTCAAGACTTCATTGCTGTCAATATCTTTAATGAGACATTCCCTTCCTTCGAACTTCACTATATAGCCCTTCTCCACTAACCGACCAACACTTAATAGATTCTCGGTCAATGTTTGGCACAAAGAGGACATCCCCGATTAACTTCACCCCGGTTTCCTTTAACAGCAACTACACCTTTACCTTGAGCTTCAATATGCTGTCCATTGCCAATTCGACTTTGGACTTTACTATTTTGTTTATGCTCTTGAATAGCTCTAAGTTGCCAGTCATGTGATTGGTACAACCACTATCTATCACCATGTACTATTTTCGATCGAATATTCACCAGCTGAAGCAACAAATAAGTGCTCTTCATCAACTTCACTCACCGCCACTTGTGCTTCTCCCGTTTGCCGATAGGCTTTTCCTTTGCAAATAGCTTCCATATGACCCAACTTGTGGCATCTTCTACACCTCGCATCCGGCCTTTTCCAAAGCATCTAAAGGACTCGATGGTTGGTTCCACCACAATACCGACATGGCCTTTTATTATTTTTCCATTTGCTAGATCCACCAAAGATTTCCTTCTTTTGGTAAAAATTTCGAATCAGCAACATTTCCCTTAAACTGAATCCATTTCTTCCCTTTGCCTCCATCATTTTGCTTTACTTTGGCTTGCAATGCCCCGTCAACATGATCTTCTCTCCTCATTAGTCTTATGTGCTCCCGTGCTCGCAAAGCATTCAGCAACTCCGCAAGTTTAATATCGCCCAAGTCCCTTGTGTTTTCCAGAGAAGCTATAGTAGCTTCAAATTTTTCTCTGAAGAGACACTAGGATCTTCCCGAACAAGCCTATCATCTCTCAAGTCAGCCTCCCAAAACTCGATTTTATCAGCTATTCCCACTAGCCTATCTCGAGTATTCCTTCACCGACTCGATTCCTTCATCTCGCTGTCTCTCAAATTCTCTCAAGAGATTCAGCACCTTCATACCTCTTATCTTCTCATCTCCTTCATATTCTTCCTTCAAGAAATCCCATATGACCTTCGAGAGTCACACTTCATAATTCGGTGAAGATGGTAGGCGAGACAGCAAAGCATACGAGCAAGATTTTGCCTTGGCTTTCCTTGTGGTTCTCTCTTTATGAAGCTTGATTTGATTCATGGTCGGATTATTTGGAAGCAGAGCAACTTCATAATCATCCTCCACAGCTTCCCACGGATCATGACCTCCGAAATGCTTTCATTTTAACAGCCCATGCTTGATAATTCTCTCCAAAGAATACCGGAGAAGCCATTGCAGAAAAACCACTTGAACCTGTCTCCATCACCCTCTAACCTCTTTGCACTACAATACTTGCTTCACTTCACAGTCCCTCAAGATCATTCGATGCTCGATACCACCGTTGATGCCGATCAAAGCAAAAAGAAGCAGAAATGCCAGAACTATAGATATTGAGGAAGAAAGAAGAAGAAAACAGAGGAAACAGAGAGAATGAACATAAAACTGTTTCATCGGCTTCTCTAGTAAAAGTCCAAGTACAAAACACGACTTAAACCAAAAAGAAAAAAAAAAACAATAACTGCACACACACGTTCAGCTTGTAACTCGCACCAGAACAAGTACTTAACTTCCTAAATAATACAACAACAATGCATAACATAATTAACTAAGTAAGAAAAATAAACTAAAAACAATATAAAACAGAACAGAAAAGCTTTAGTCTAAAAACAGCAGCACTGAGACATCAGAAATCCAACAGAATTACCCCAATGTCTCTATCAGTTTCGTTAATCCTCTATCAACCACATAGCCAGTAATCTACTACTCTTTGCATGCCGACTCCAGTCCTTACCTCCTCTGATTTCTGAATTGAGACCTTCATCATGGACTATCTCGAACAGAACAAAAGCATGCCTTGCCGCCCTCCGTAAATGATTGGGTCGATTATGGTCAGAGTAGGAAATCGATACCTGGGATGAGTCGCCACCCCTGGAAAAAATTGAAGAATGTCGAAGGATATTAGTCGGTAAGGTTTTCTCAGACTCCCCTATTAATCTACCAGCATTCCAGAATACAATGCAGCGTGCTTGGCGTACAGATCATGTGCAAATCTCTCAATAGGAAATGGATATCTATGTGGCTAAATTCAAGTTAGAGAGTGATAAACGGAGAGTAGAAGAGGGAGGGCCGTGGCGATTCTCTAATAATTTGGTGATCTTTCAACCCTGGAAGCCGAATACTCCTCTCCACTGTTATGATTTTTCTAAATGTGTATTCTGGGTTCAAGTATTTGGCCTTCCCCTAGAATGGTGCACAACTCAGATGTTAAGCAGAGCTGTAAGAAGCATTGGAAGAATGCTGGAAGTTAAGCTTGATACCAAAGAAGGAACAACTTCGAAAGTGGGTCGTGTCAGGGTGGAATTTAACCTAAGTGATCCCTTAAAAACAGGGCAACTGATTCGTATTGCAGGAAAAGCATTATGGCTAGACTTCCGATATAAACGGCTTCCCCATTTTTGTTATTCATGTGGACAAATAGAACATTATGCCATGTATTGTCAAACCATACCTTTCACCGAAGCCAAAATGGAAGGTAAGGAGAAGATAGCATTCGGTCACTGGTTGCGAGCTGAAGTTAAGCAGAATAGTCCGTACTAGAGGACTTTCTATGAAGGCAGCCCTCCGTCTGACGAAACTGATGACGTTATCCCAGAAACTCCTCCCTTCCTAACATCTAAAGTACCCGCTCTACCTCCTCTTGAAGAAGTCACCTCAAAGGCAGATTATCAGGTTGTCGCTGAACGTAGGAATGTAATTACTACTGATAAGATCTCGGTCTCATCAAAATAGAAAGGTATACAAACAGTCTATCATGAAAAGGAGTCAAGTATCTCGATTATAGCAATGGATACAAGTGAGCCAATGCACCAATACTTACCTCTTGTAGAAGCAGGGAATGGTGTAAAGTCGAAACAGGATTCTATTGCTCTTCCTCCTCCCTTGGTAGCTTCTGCCGGAGGTGCTCTGGTCCCGGTCCCTGCTCTGCACAAAGTCCAACAAGAAACTGTTCAACGACCTAGGAATGCCAAGAAGATAAAACCTTATTGTATTGCTACTAAGACAGGAACATCGAAGAAACTCAAGAGATACAATCCATATTGTGACATCCCGATTTTCCAATTCTATTTTCAATAAATTGAGACGGGCATTTCGTTGGCACACATATAGTTCTTTTCCTTGAGTCGGCCACTCATGTGAAAACTAGTCTATCAGGTGAAGCCGTTAAGAAATTCTAATGCATCAGACTCGAAAATTTGGCCAGGAAGCGATCTTTCGACCGAGCTAATCTGCAAGGGTCATTACGGCACAATTAAAAATCGATTAGAGATCGGAGATAGGTCGACTCGACAGAGGCATGTGATCAGGTGTGGGTGATTCCACCATATCGCACAATTCTTGTCGATCGGCACTGGACCGACTTTTCTATCGATTGGGTACCTGTGTTTGTATTTGAAACCTTGAGATTACCTCGACAACCGAAAGTCGTCAATGTTTCAAAGATGTCCATTGTGGCTTGAGATGATCAACCACAGGTCAAATGCATGAAAATTTCTAAAGGCTACCCGGTAGGTTGGGCAGCGCTAGTATCGTGCCAAAGTGAAATTAACCGTGAGATTGAGATCGAATACTGAAATTGGGAGTCATGATGTGTCACAAATCTTATTAGGAACATTGGATTAATTTATGGATTTTAATTGGACTCAATTGGAGGAGAATTGATTTGGAATTGAAGAATTTAGTGTACAAGATTTCATGCCCCGACGGAAAAATAAAATGGACCAATTGGAATAAGGTTGTGGGAGTTTTGAGTGAGTGGAGTATGACATCATCAAGTGATGTCATGGTGGGCCAATTTGTTGGATTAAAGAAAGGGAAAAAGAAAAGAAATTGGCCCCCCTTCTTCTCTCTCCTCCCTCTCTTCTTCCTCTCTCCCGTGCGACTCCTCCATGGGCATCTTCTTCTTCTTCTTCTTCTTTGGACGTCACCAGAGCAGAAACAACCGTCGCAGCCACCGCCGGAGCGAGATCCGCCGTCGCTCGTCGCCGTCGCCGTCCGCGCTCGCTCACCCGCGCGACCGACTAGCTCGCTGCTCCGCCTCAGCCCGTTTCCCCAGCAGATCTGAGATCTCGTGCAGCAACTGACAGGGACCAGCCGAGCTCGACGCCGCACGCCCGTTCGTTGGAGCTCGCCGTTGCGGTCGCCGTTTGCCCGCACGCCCGTCACCGTGCTCACTCGTCGTCGCACCGCCTTCTCCGCTCCGCTTCGCCCGCGCTAGTCCGTCACCACCGCTGCCCGTAGCCGTGTCCAGCGTCGTCGGCCGCCGTTCGCCGTTGCCAAGGTCGCGGAGTCCCGCCCGCAGCCGCCAAGACCAGGCTGCCGCCACCGCCGATTCTCCTTCGCTCAATCAACGCCGGATCCGCCATTCTCGGCCCCAAATCAGAGGGCTGGAAAAATGGGTATGGCAGCACCTATTTGGCCCGTTTTGGCCGGCTTCCCGAACCCGGATGCTCGGCCCCGCCTTGAGGAAAGTCGATCCTCGCGTCGTCATCGTCGTTTTGGTTCGCTCGGCTCGCTAATCCGGTGAGTTTAGCTCACTAAATCTCGATTAGACGGTTAATTATGCCTTAAGTGTGCTTAGTCTAAGTTAATCAAGTTTAGGTGGATATTTTAGTTTATTTAATTGTAATTTGGATTAAAAGGTTTGTTTAATTTAAAGTGTGTTTAATTAAAGGCTAAGATAGTTTATTTAATAATAAACCTTGATGGGACATAATAGGGTTTTATTTTTGAATTATTTAATGATTTCGAATTCTGGAATTTATAATATTATATTATATTCCGAAATTATTAAAATATTATTATTTATAAAAAAAAGAAAAATTATTTTTGACCTTAGGTTGAATTTCGTGCCGATCGCGCTGTGTATTCGGATTTTGAAATTGATGGTTGGATATTATAAATTGAGTGTGGATTGCGAAAAATATGGATATTATTATTTAATTAATTTTCGGAATAAATTTAATTGTTTATTAAAATTCGAAAATTTCGTCGAGACCTTATACTCTCAGAATTTCGTGCCGATCGCTGCTGTGTATTTAGAATTTGAATTTGATGATTGATTGTGGCAAATTGAGTGTGATTGTGATAATAGGGATTATTTTTATAAAGTCCCAAGTGTCGGAATTGATGGGAGATTGTCCTTGATGGACCACCTATGAGAGGTCGTGCCTAATAGGGCCGTGATTGACCACCTATTAGAGGTTGTGCCCAGTGAGGCCGTGATGGACCACCTATGAGAGGTCGTGCCTAATAGGGCCGTGATGAACCACCTATGAGAGGTCATGCCCAGTGAGGCCGTGATTGACCACCTATTAGAGGTCGTGCCCAGTGAGGCCGGTATGGACCACCTAATTAAAGGTCGTGCCGAGTGGGGTCGTGCTTGCCACTGGTTGTTAAATCTTCCTATAGGGCCGCGATTGAGAGCAATGATTGATTTGCTAGAATGACATGTAATCGGCCAAATCGATTGATCACTGAGACGATCCAAGTGGTTGAATTGTTTTGATGATGTGATTGTGCCATGGTTGTTTGGTTATCATAATTGCACATGGTTGAATTATATAAATTGTGCTAGCCTGCAGATGAAGGCTAATGCGAGGTAAGTCTTCTGTGTGATGTGGCTAGGTCACCCGAGGCGTATTTTCTTTCTAATAGGGGTTTAAAGGGTTGAACTTGCTGAGACATTGTCTCATCCCGATTTGAGGATTAAAATTTCAGGTCCTTGGTGGACGGAGCAGCCAAATAGCTTTGGTTGGCCTTGAGGAGTTGCAGAGGTGAAGTCATAAGATTGGAGAACGTGTCCGACTTGTAGGTCGTAGGACAGTTCATTTTTAAAAGCCGGTCTTTTGTAGACTTTTGACCATAGACCTCTGTTTGTAATTCTGTTGAATTATGAAAGTGTTATGTTGTGGTTTTGCTTCTTGCTTTTCTATCCCAAGTTAAATGTTGTCAGGGGATTTGTTTCGCTTCCGCATGCGTAAGTAAATGAATGGGTCGGTGACATATCCTGGGATGTCGCATATTTGATTGACCGCAGTGGGATGTGCGCGCGCTTGGGGTTCGGGGCGTGACACATATGACTCGGGATCTCACGGATCGGACTATATTGATGACATTCATTTACTGGATACTCCTGTCCTAATCGCTGAAGAAGTCAGGAATTGGGCCAAGGTGGCTTGCCCTAAAAAGCCACCGGTAGCAAAATGAAGCTTATATGTTGGAATCGTTAGGGACTGGGCTCTTCCCTGACGGTTCAAGCCTTAAAGGCCCTAGTGGCCACAGAGAGGTCGGATGTATTTTTTTTAATGGAAACGAAGAATCGAGAACTATTTCTTTCCAGAATTCAGCGTCGACTTCAGTTCACTAATTCCCATATCGTTAATCCAGTAGGCATAGCTAGAGGTTTGGCCATGTTTTGGCATTCTCACGTGACTCTACAAGTGGAAATTACTACTTTTAACTTTATTGATTCAATATGTACAGAGTCAGGGAGAGGAACACCTATGAGACTGACCTGTGTACATGCTCCAGCAACTCCTCAATCACGTCAGCCCTTTTGGACAGCACTTCGTCAAATTGCATCCATCAACTCTTTACCTTGGATTTGCGCCGGGGACTTCAACGAAATTTTGCCTATCATTGGGAGAAAGTAGGTAAGCGCCCCCCTATTTTTTCGAATGCAATCCTTTAGAGAGGTTCTACACAATTGTGCATTGATGGATATCGACAGCAAGGGATGCGTGTTTAGCTGGATGAATAACCGCGAGGGGAATGATTTGGTTAAAGAGAGATTGGACCGGGTTCTTTGCAACTGGAACTGGAGGATCGCTTTCTCTGAGGTTGAAGTCTGCGCTTTACAAGTAGTGGGTTCGGATCACAGTCCTCTAGTACTTTATTTTGATGCCAGAGTGCGCAGAAAAGGGAAGACCTTCTACTTTGAAGCTTACTGGTTGCAGCATCAGGACTGTCAAGATGTCATCGACACAGCTTGGTCTTCAGCTCGAGCTAAGGGATATAACTTGCCACAAATGTTAAAACAGGTCAGTTGGGCTCTTCTGAAGTGGAGTAGAGCCATTTTTTCTAAAGCAAACGAGCAGATAATATCTTTATAGCAGCAACTTCAAGTGTTAACCAATTAGACCAGCACTACATTAGATTAATAGCAAGTCAGTAAGCTGAAAGGGTTGCTCCACAATGCTTGGCAGTAGGAGGAACAGTACTGGGTGATGCGATCTAGGATTAATTGGCTCCGGTGGAGTGATAAAAACCCTAAATTTTTTCACGCCGCTACTATTCAATGGCGAAATAGAAACAGAATTAGGATGCTACTGGATGAGAACCAAAGATGGGTTCGAGATGATCAACTCAAAGACATGACGCTGGAATTCTTCTCTAAGCTCTACAAATCAAAAGGTTATCGTGACTATGGGCCTATTCTCGAGAAATGTGAGTGTGTTGTGACAGATGCTATGAACATGCAACTTATTTCAACTGTTACTCGAGAGGAAGTTCGTCTCGCTATTTTTCAGTTGGGGAAATCTCGAGTCTCCAGTCCTGATGGTTTTAATGGCTTGTTTTACCAATATCATTGGGAAATCTTAAAAGAAGACGTTTTTTCCTCGGTGCAGCAGTTTTTTCAATCTGGTTTGATGCCCACCGAACTCAATAGAACCATTATCACACTCATACCGAAAGTCCCAAATCCAGAATGTCTAGATCAATACCGACCCATTAGTCTTTGTAATTATGCCTATAAAATTATTTCCAAGGTGCTCGCCAACAGACTAAAGCCTTTCCTTCTTGACATCATTTCTATGGAACGAAGTGCATTTGTAAGTGACCGTCAAATACAAGACAATATCTTAATTGTGTAGGAGATTCTACATCAGCTGAAGATGAGAACCAGAAAGAAAAAATTCTAAGCTGTTGTCAAGATGGACATGAAAAAGGTGGATGACCGTGTTGAGTGGGACTTTCTTAACGACTACCTGTCCAGGTTAGGTTTCCATCCTAATTGGGTTCAGTGGACTATGCAGTGCATCACTACTATTTCCATAAGTGTCAAATTTAATGGCGATCAGCTGCAATACTTCCAACTGACGTGAGGGATTCGACAGAGAGATCCTTTATCACCCTATCTTTTTATTCTAATGGCGAACATGCTGACTACTCTCATCCATCAAGCTCTCCATATGGGAAACCTTAAAGGTATCCAACTAAACAGATGGTGCCCAACTCTGACTCATTTGTTTTTTGCCGATGATGCTATGTTCTTCCTAGATGAGTCAATACCGGAATGCCAAGAACTAGCCAATATTCTCAATCAGTATTGTCTTGCTAAAGGACAGGCAATCAACCGGAATAAGTCGGGTATTTTCTGTAGCAAAGGCTGCCCTTCCCGACTTCAGGATAACTTAGCACAAGAAATTCGAATCCCGGTATTAGCTAAAACTGGAAAATACCTTGGTATCCCGTCGGACTGGGGAAGATCTAAACGAGACATGTTTGCTTGGATACTCGGGAGAGTTAATGCCAAACTAGATGGTTGGAAAAAGAGTATCATTTCTAAGGGTGGTAAGGAGATTCTTATTAAAAGTGTACTGCAGGCAATACCTCAATACGCTATGTCTATCTTTAAAATCCCTGTTTCGCTTTGCAAGTCCATTGAAAAAAAGATAGCATGTTTTTGGTGGCAAAATTATAACAGAAAGTTTGGCATCCATTGGAAAAGCGGGGAAGTATTAAAGAATGGAAAGGAATTGGGAGGACTCGGGTTTCGCGACCTTGTGGCTTTCAATAAAGCCATGTTCAGGTAAACAAGCTTGGCGACTACTACAATAGCCTACTACTTTATGGGCTAAACTTTTCAAAGGTCTATGTTTTCACTCAAGGGACTTCCTAACAGCCCCAAAAGGTACTCGCTCTTCCTGGGGTTGGCAAAGCATACTAGTTGGACGGGATTCTATTTTACCTTTGATATAGCTAGTATAAGCACCTAGAGGGGGGGTGAATAGGTATATAAATATTTTTCTCGTTAATCGCACAATATTGGACAGTTAATAGAATTGAGACAATCAGCGATCAAAGTAAGACGAGATAAGGGAAGAGAAGATTAAACACAAGGTTTATAATGGTTCGGCTTATTCTAAGCCTACGTCCACTCTTCCGCACCGACATGCCAATTGGCTGGATTCCACTATGAACAAAAGAGGAGTTACACCACGGCTCTTCCTTGATTCCACAAGTGTAGATGTTCTACTACACCTCCTCAAGGTCTCTTACAAATATAGACTCTCTTTTGAATACAATGATTCGCTCAAAGAATTTGTCTAAACAACGAAAGCTTTCGAGACTTTGGAATTTTTCTATCGCGCACACACTCAACAACTAATACGTCTTCTTTATATACTCCTTCATGCCATCATACCCGTTGGCACTTACCAAAGGAATTCCTCCAATCTACCCGTTGGACGTAATCAATCAAGAAGATTAATTAAGCTATTAAAGGAACGTGTCGATAGCCCATCAATCCCGCTCGCCCATACAATCAGGATCTCGGTTTCCATAAGTAAAACATTCCAAGAATATCCAGACAATCATCGGATCTTCAATCATCGAGTCAATCTCGATCAATCAAGGATTCCGTTATGTCTTCTCCAGCCACGAGGTCTTCTCCAGTTGATAAGGTCATCCCTTAACGAATCATCCAGATCTGGATAACCATTCTTCAACGGATTAGAGACTCCAATGAGGATAGACTTTGAGTCTTGAGTCCGGCTGTCCTGAGGTCTTCGAGACTTTAAATAGAAGAGTCTGCAAAACCTTCGACTAGATCGAAAGAAACGTTTTGTCAACTTCAAAACACTTCAAGAAGATTTCTCCAACAATCTCCCCCTTTTTGATGGTGACAAAACTTTCCTGCTTGATTTGGACAACATTGACCTCGCAAAACATATCTCAAACATATGTGCATATCTTATAGAGATAAATGGCTAACTCTAAAATCTGCAACCACATAAAATAGGTTAGTCTCGAATATGATAAACTATCCATAAGATATTAATAGCAGTCAATAGCAATAATCCAAATTCAAATCCAGACAGAAACACACAAAGTTTAAGTCCAAATCAAACAAATTAACCAAAAAAGATAAGATGTAAGTAAAAGTTGTTGTTCAAATCTCTTGCATCTCTCCCCTTTTTTGTCGGCATTGAAAGGGTTGATATGAAAATGGAATGAAGTCAAGATTTCTTGGGAACACGAACAAGCTGGAAATCTTCCATTGATCGAACCATCCCTTCCAAATTTTTTCAAGTCTTCCTTTAGTTGAGCAATTTCCTCACCCTTGGCATTGGCCTGAATTTGAACAGATAGGGCTTGGATCTGATCTTGTAAGGACACTGAAGAAGCTTGACCAGCATTCTGCAAATTTTGAACCTCGCATCCCAAGGCATAAATTTGACCACGCATCTCCAAGAGAACATCGAGAATTCTGCGAAAATCCCCTGAGTTGACAGTCTGCGTACTAGCTTCAGCACATTCTGCAGATGATGGCATGTCTGAATAATCTCGCAGGTTTGGCGTTGAAACTTCATGATCTTCTTCTGGAAATTGAGAGGCATAAACATCCTCGGGTCTCAGGAGAACGACCGACTCCTTCACTCATGTCGGGATGTGAGGACTTCCCTCCTTTCTCTTGATCTCCCCATGTTTTCATGCCTACGGGTGGAGAGGACTGCCTCGGGTTCTCCTTCTTCTCTTCTTTCATTTCCAGATCTTTCCTCCTCTGCTTCGCCAACTTCTCTTTCTTCTTCTTCTTTTCTTTCTTCTCTTCTTTCTTCTTCTTCTGCTTGATCTTCTTTCTTCTTCTCTTCTACATTTCTTTCTTCTTGACTTTCTCCTTCTCTTCTTTCTGTCTCTTGCTGTTCTGTTGAGTCTGGAACAGAACGACTTAGCCTTTTCAAAGCTATTGCCGAAATGGTAAGATCATCATCTTCTTCTTCGTCCACAATAAGAGCTCTTCTTTTCTGCTTTGAAGCAATCAATGGCTCCTTTCCTTTTCTTTTTGAAGAAGAGGTTTGATGAGATCTCGACTTGAGTCTTCTCCTTGAATTTCTCCAACTCCTTGTTCAGGTTCCTTCGGATGCATTTTGGTCACCATCTTCAGTCCTACCACCATATGATCGCACGATCGAACACAAAATATTTGCGGAGGCTGAATATTGAGATGTCTGAACAACTTTGTCACAAGGCTTGGATAAGGCAGTTGACCTCTGTCCTTCATCATTGCTCTATACATGTGAAACATGACAGTGTGAGGAAGAGAAAGCCTTTTTCCAGTGAGGATGGCATACATCAATTTTGCCTTTGAACTTGAAACATCAGTCTTCGAGGTTGATTTTGGCCGGAGGCAATTGATCACTATCTTGTGAAGCAAGATATTGAATGCATTCATCCTTAGGTATGTGATCTTCTCATCTGTTCTCCTATCCTTCACAAGTTCCAAAGTGGCCCGAGCGATGGAAACCTTGATCGGGCGATATCTTCCTCTTTCAACTCCTAATACATCTGCCAGCACATTCATATCCACAACATAGTCTTGATCTTTGACACTGAAAGAAAATCTATTCGCATCCAAAAAGCTAAGATTCGAATAGAAATAGGCAGTCGGTTTAGGATAGGCCTCTGTCGAATCAGAACAGAACGTCTCAAGTTGAAGGTAACTTAATATCTCCCTCAAGTTCACCTTCACAAAGATCCAGAAAATCAAAGTCCACACTTCTAGGGTTTATAACCCCACGCTTAAGCAATTTCGAGTACAAATCCTCTTGTTCCTTCGATCGGAACACTTCTCCCCTTTTTCCTCGACTGTTAACCACAACACCCATTTTTGGTTGAAATTGACTGTACAACTTGTCATCATCATTTCCATCTACGATTCGGTCCCCGATCCACGAGGATCACTTGGGATATTCGCAAGAGATTCCTCGGCCACCCATTGTCGAGCAATTCCCAAACTTTCCATTCTTCGCAAAAAGAGGTATTCGTTCCTATAACCTTTGTCTTTAAGAAAAGAGTCGACATAGTTCAAGGGAGTACCAGTTCCTTTTAAAGCGCGATACAACTTATAAATAAAGGCAGGCGTTTGAATTCTTACTGGATCTGCATCCTCAATGATTTCTTCCTCTTGTTGATGATCAACGCCTTGAGGACTAGATGGATGACGCTGCTGAGAATGTTGTGGGCTCGGTTGCTGTTCAGGAGAAGCTTCTTCTTCAGTAAGATCGAAGTGCGTAGGCCCCTCATTCAATCTTCGTGGTCCCCTGTTAGTGATTCTCGATGACTTTCTCGAGGACAACATTCTTCTCAGTTTTGGAAGATTCCTTGCTTGACTTTCTCAAGAAAGATGAAAACTTTTTCAAGGATTAAAGAAGGGTGAAAAATGGAGAATGGAGGATTGATGCTTTCTAGGGTTTTTGAGAGTAAAGCGAAGAGAAACAAATAGAGCACTATCGAATAAAAGGAGAGGTAAATGAACCGTCACAAAGGAAGGTAAAAAGATGCCTTTAAAAAATAACTACCCCTTTTCCGTGAAGATATTCATTTGAAAAAAAGATAACTTCTTTTCGAAAAAGGAAACGATGCAATAATTACGTCGATTGAAAATAGCAATAAAACACGGTTGGCAATCGTACCTTTTCAAGATAAAATTCAAGAGAGAGAGAGAAAGACTAACTTACGGTCGACGATCGTACCAAGACTAACTTACGGTTAAGGTCTTGCATCTACGAGTCCGAGGGTCTTTAGACTTTGATCTCCTCAAACCTTAAAATGTTGAGTCCGGAGCGAATCGATTCAAATTGATTTTTCTCTAGAGGCTTCGTGAATATATCTGTCGGTGATTCTTTGTATCAACATATTGAATTGAAACATCTCCATTCTGAACGTGATCTCGATGAAGTGATGTCGAATCTCTATATGCTTTGCTCTTGAGTGAAGAATTGGATTTTTGGTAAGATTGATAGCACTGGTGTTGTCACAATTTATTTCAGTGCATGAATCTTCAATTCCAAAGTGTCTTAGTTGTTGCTTTATCCATAGAATTTGTGAACAGCAACTTCCAAGAGCTACATACTCTGCTTCTGCTGTAGAGAGAGCTACCGTACTCGTTTTCTTGAAAACCAAGACACCGTCCTGCCTCCAAGTAGTTGATAGGTACCCGAGGTGCTCTTTCTATCAACTCGCAACCAGCTAAATCTGCGTCGAGTATCCAAGAAGAGTAAAGTCTCCCTCTTTAGGATACCATAGACCGATGCTTGAAGTTGAAGCAATGTATTTGAGAATACGCTTTGTAGCACTTAAATGAGATTCTTTAGGATCTGCTTGAAATCTAGCACAAATGCAAACACTAAACAAAATGTCAGGTCTTGAAGCAGTAAGATAAAGAAGTGAGCCAATGATACTCCCGTATAGCTTTTGATCAACTTTCTTTCCTTCTTCATCTTTGTCTATCTTCAAGGCACTTGACATTGGAATGTCGATCTTTTGCAATTGTCCAGTCCAAACTTTTTGACAAGCTCATTAGCATATTTTTCTTGACGAATAAAAGTTCATTCCTTTAGTTGTTTCACTTGAAGTCCAAGAAAGAAGGTTAACTCACCCATCATGCTCATTTCAAACTCTCCTGCATAGTCTTAGAGAATTTCTTGCACAGACTTTCATTAGGAGATTCGAATATGATATTATCAACATATATTTGAACTAGAATAAAACTTTTGCTTTCCTTTTTGATAAATAGAGTAGTGTCTACTTTACCTTTCACGAAATTGTTTTGAATTAAGAACTTACTCAGCTGTCATACCAAGCTCGAGGTGCTTGTTTCAAGCCATATAAGGCCTTTTTGAGTCGAATACGAGTCTGGTTTCTTTGGGTCTTCAAACCCGGTGGTTATTCCACATAAACTTCCTCATGGATGAATCCATTTAGAAAAGCACTTTTGACGTCCATTTGGAATAACCTGAAATTTTTGTAACAAGCAAATGCAAGTAATAAACGAATTGCTTCTAACCTTGCTACGGTGCGTAAGTCTCGTCATAGTCGATCCCTTCTTCTTGCGTGTAACCCTTGGCCACGAGTCTTGCTTTGTTTCTCAAGATTTTTCCTTTTTCGTCCATCTTGTTTCGAAAACCCATTTTGTTCCAACAACGATTTACCTTTAGGTTTAGGAGATAATTCCCAGGACATCATTGATCTTGTATTGCCCGAGTTCTTCTTGCATAGCTTCAATCTAGCTTTCATCAGATAAAGCTTATTCTATGCTCTTGGGTTATATTTCAGAAATAAGAGCTACAGCACTAGATTCTTCACGCTTTTTGGATCTTGTACGAATTCCTTCATTGATGTCGCCAATGATAAGATCTTTGGGATGACCCCGGACTTATGCTTCAAGTTGCTGAATAATTTGTCGATTGATGATCACTTTCTTCGCTTGATTCTTCAACAGTCACTTGCTGCGATCCTTCAAAGTCCGAGCTGCTTCTTGAGATTTAGACTTTGTAAGATCTGGAGCGGTCGTTCCCGAATATGACTCGAGTAGATTCATTTTGAATGGAATCTTGGAATTTGACATTCATTGATTCTTCCATTTTTAGAGACTTCTTGTTGTAGACTCGAATCATTTGCTAGAGGTTGAATATCCAAGGAAGATGCCTTCATCGACTTTTCTTCAAACTTACCAACTTGATCATTTGCATTTTTCAGTATGAAACATTTGCATCCAAATACATGGAAATATGAAACAATAGGCTTCTTTTCTTTAAAAGTTCATAGGGTTTTTTTTTTTTCTAGAATAGGTCTTAGAAAAACTCTATTGATAATATAACATGATGTTGAAACAGACTTCAGCCCAAAATTGTAAAGAGATATTACTTTCAATTAAAAGAGTTCTAGCCATTTCTTGAAGAGATCTATTCTTCCTTTCCACAACTCCGTTTTGCTCTGGAGTATATGGAGAAGAGAATAAATGCTGAAAACCAGATTCTTCACAAAATTTGGCAAAATCTTGATTTTCAAATTCTCCTCAATGATCTGTTTTTATTCTTGAAATAACATATCCCTTTTCATTTTGAACCATCTTAGCAAATTTTTCAAAATATGAGAAAGTTTCAGACTTACTTGCTAAGAAATATACCCAAGTATATCGTGAGTAATCATCCACAATTACTAGGTAATATTTCTTACCTCCAATGCTCTGCGTTCTTGTTGGTCCAAAGAGATCCATATGCAAGAGCTGCAGTACACGGTTAGTAGAAACTTGATTTATTGATTTGAAGGAATTTCTTACTTGTTTTTCCAATGTGCATGGTGTACATAGATCAGACTTTTGGTATGATAAATTGGGTAGACCACGAACAAGCTTCTTTCTTTGAGATCTTGGCTATCTGCTTCATGTTAACATGCCCAAGCTTTACGTGCCACAAGCTTGCTTCGTCTTGGATTGAGATTAAACATTGTGACTCATCTGGTTTTAAATCCAAGAGGTAGATATTTCCATGTCTTCGACCCATAAATGACTGAGTAGAGTCTTTACTGGTTCATGAACAAATACCCTATTGAAAGTTGATCATAAAACTAGCATCACACAGCTGACTGACACTGAGCAGATTGTAATTGAGCCATTCAACTAAAGAAACATTGCTTATTGTGAGGTTCCCAATCTTTACAGTTCCAAAGCCTACTATTTTTCTTTTGCTGTTTCCACCAAATGAAACTTTTCCACCATTCACTTGATTGAGCTTTATGAAGCAATTTGAATCTCCTGTTATGTGTCTCGAGCATCCACTATCCAAGTACCATTTCACCTTTTTCTTGATAGTGACCTGCGTATAAAAAGAGACTCAAACTTTCTTTGGTACCCATATTTTCTTGGGTCCTTTTGAGTTAGTTTGATATACGGTTTTTGCCCAGACTTTATTGACAGGTCTCCATATCATAGGACATTTTTCTCAAAATGATCTGCACTATTGCATTTTGAACATTTAAGAGCATTGCGACCTCGGTTTTTACAAAGTTCCTTTCAAAATAATTTTTGTAAGCATTTCTTGAAGGTCTTTGTTTGATTCTTTCTTTTACTTTAGGAAAACCGATTAAAGGAATAGTTTCAGCAGTCATTCCTAAACCAGATTTATTGAAATAAGGTCTTTGAACAGAAAGTATTTTTCAAGTTTTTCAGATCCCAGAGAAAATCTTTTGGAAATATTTGAAATGTCATTTTTCAAAAATGTATTCTCTTTTAAAAGATTATCTTTGCTTTCATTGATAGAAGAAACATTCGGTCTAAGCATTTCACTTTTCTTCCAAAACATTCTTTTGATGTTTTAGAGCAGAATTTTCCTTTTTGATTTCGGAAATTCTTTTAAGAGAAGTCTTAAGACTAAAACATAATTCATCAATGTATTTTGAAACTTTAACAGGGATTTTGAAGTTACTTATCTCGAATTCACTTTCTGAATCTGAATCGGAGTTTGATTCTGAGTCTGATTGTGCCATCAGACATATGTTGGCATAATCATCATCACTTTCTTCACATTCTGTATCACTCCAGGTCTCTACTTTAAGAGCCTTTCGATACTTTTCAGCTTTTCCTTTCTTCTTTCTCAAAAGAGGACAGTTGGGTCTGATGTGTCCTTTTTTCTTGCATTCGAAGCAAACAACATCTTTGTTTGATTCATCATCCTCAACAGACTTAGCCTGTTGCTTTTGAAAACCTTGTTTCCTTAGATTGAATCTTCTTCCTTTTCTGTTCAGCTTTCTGAATCTTCTAATCATGAGAGCAAGCTCCTCATCGTCCATATCGTCTTCGAGAATCTGCAACATCAGAATCATCATTGGATTTTAATGCAATGGATTTCTTACCTTTAGGGTCTTCATCTTCATTGATTCGTTCTACTTCATAAGACTGAAGAGTTCCAACCAACTCATCAACAGATAGTGGCATGATTCTTTGAGTTTCTCTGATTGATGTCTTTATGTGGTTCCAATCCTTGGAGAGTCCTCGCAGTAGCTTATTTACTTTCATGGAGTCAGAAACTGGTTGACCTTGATTCTCCAGACCATTTACGATATCTGTAAAACGACTAAACATGTCAGTTATAGATTCTCCCATTTTCATCCTGAAGGCTTCGTATTGACCGAGGAGTATATTGACTCTGGTCTCTTTCACACGATCGGTTCCTTCATAAGTAATGTGTAATCTATCCCAGACTTCTTTGGCTGTATCACAAGAAGATATTCTGTTATATTCAGTAGGTGATAAAGCACAATATAAATAATAGATTGCTTTTGCATCAAGAGTTTGTCTCTTGATTTTCTCTTCCTGACTCATGTCGCTGGTCTCAACAGTTTCTTTTCCTCTTTCGAACCGGATGCGCTTTAGGAATGATTCCTTTTTCTACAACGTCCCATTCCGGAGGATCTTTTGATCTTAGAAACGCCTTCATCTTGTTCTTCCATATGTTGTAGTCCTTTCCATCAAAGTAAGGCGGTCTCATGTTGCTTTGCCCTTCTACCAGCCACAGAGCCAACATACTAGCCATGGATCTTTTACTCAAGTAAAACACTTCAAACAAAGTGAGCACATGAGCTCTGATACCAATTGATATAGCTAGTATAAGCACCTAGAGGGGGGTGAATAGGTATATAAATATTTTTCTCGTTAATCGCACAATATTGGACATTTAATAGAATTGAGACAATCAACGATCAAAGTAAGACTGAGATAAGGGAAGAGAAGATTAAACACAAGGTTTATAGTGGTTCGGCTTATTCTAAGCCTACGTCCACTCTTCCGCACCGACACCAATTGGCTGGATTCCACTATGAACAAAAGAGGAGTTACACCACGGCTCTTCCTTGATTCCACAAAGTGTAGATGTTCTACTACACCTCCTCAAGGTCTCTTACAAATATAGACTCTCTTTTGAATACAATGATTCGCTCAAAGAATTTGTCTAAACAACAGGAAGCTTTCAGACTTTGGAATTTTTCTATCGCGCACACACTCAACAACTAATATGTCTTCTTTATATACTCCTTCATGCCATCATACCCGTTGGCACTTACCAAAGGAATTCCTCCAATCTACCCGTTGGACGGAATCAATCAAGAAGATTAATTAAGCTATTAAAGGAACGTGTCGATAGCCCATCAATCCTGCTCGCCCATACAATCAGGATCTCGGTTTCCATAAGTAAAACATTCCAAGAATATCCAGACAATCATCGGATCTTCAATCATCGAGTCAATCTCAATCAATCAAGGATTCCGTTATGTCTTCTCCAGCCACGAGGTCTTCTCCAGTTGATAAGATCATCCCCTTAACGAATCATCCAGATCTGGATAACCATTCTTCAACGGATTAGAGACTGTCAATGAGGATAGATTTTGAGTCTTGAGTCTGGCTGTCCGGAGGTCTTCAGACTTTAAATAGAAGAGTCTGCAAAACCTTCAGACTAGACTGAAAGAAACGTTTTGTCAACTTCAAAACACTTCAAGAAGATTTCTCCAACAACCTTCGATTCAATGGTTAGTTGGCGATGGATCTAGCATCAATATTAGAGAGGACCGATGGCTTCCTAAAGGTAAAATTAGAGGAATAGCTACTGTACACGAACCTCAAAAGGTTGCTGATTTGATCGACACAAATACTCACCTATGGAATATGAACTTACTGAATTGTTTCTTTGATGGTGAGACTATTGCAGAAATCATTAAGATCCCTATTAGACCTCATTATGTGTCAGACAAGATCATTTGGCCGTGTACAACTCAAGGTGATTATACTGTGAAAAGTGCGTATTCTGTTCTCAGGCATGTTCCTTCCACTACATCTGTAAATAAGGCATCTTCCTCATATCAGGCTCCACCGTACCTCTGGAAAAGAATATGGAAACTCCAAATCCCTCCTAAAGTTAAAATTTTCCTTTGGTCTCTATGCCAGAACGCCCTACACACTAAGGACAACCTATTTCACAGGAAACTTTGTGCCAATCCTATATGTATCCTTTGCTCAACCCAGCAACCCAAAACTTCAGAGCACCTCTTTTTATTATGCCCATGGACCTCCCAGGTCTGGTCCCACCCCCGGATCAACGTTCCTATACTACCAGCATATATTACTCGCATAGAAGACTGGCTAACTACTCTATTTGTTACAAGACAGACATTACCTGGACTCGAGCTCATCGCCATATTGTTGTGGCAAATTTGGAAGTCCCGCAATCGGTTCATATTCTGCCAACAGACTCCTACTCCTTCTCACGTTGTTGCTGAAGCACGTAGCCAGGCTCGCACAGCTGCAATTTCTCCTGTTCCTGCTGATCACAGTCGTCCAGATCTGGACAGCTTATGGCGGCCCCTTGATCCCGATGTTCTGAAGATAAATATTGATGGGGCTTTCAAGCCAGGAAGCGACCATGGATCAGTTGCCTACCTTTGTCGTGATCAGAATGGCCATATCATTGAAGGATTCACGAAGACAGTACCTGCATCTTCGGCTTTGCAGGTGGGGTTCAGGCTCTGTGTTTCACCCTTCATCATTTGATCCACGCCAACAAGACCTCAGATCCCCTTATCATCGAGTTCGACTGCCTTGTGATGGTTGAAGTGGTGAATGATCTTCAAGTGTCGCCATGGGAGGTTCGTCCTCTACTCGCCGAAGCTGCTGCCCTGCTCCCTTGTCTCGCTCAGTCGTGCGTTAGGTTTTGCTGAAGAGATGCCAATGCTGCTGCGGATTGGGCTGCCAAGGCCCATAACAATGGTCTTTTGACATTATAGCCTTTGATGCCTTTCAAGCGGGTTGTAATGTTCGGTTCAATTAATATATTGCCTTCTTTCGACCAAAAAAAAAAAAACCTAATTCATAACAAGATACAAAAGAGATGATTAGAAATGGACCCCTCCTTTATTGGAAAAATGGAAATTTGTAAATGACAACTTACATATCTCCATCTAAGGACAGGGCAAAGTTGCCTCCACCACCAAGTGCTAGTGAGTCATTCATGCATATGTAGTAGTACCTATTGGCACCTAATCAAGAAAACCAACAATTATCTTACTTCATATCATAAAGTGATGTATTTGAGAACAAGTATCCCATGTAGAAATTTAGCTAATGCGATTTCAGATAAGGATTCTGTCTAAGTGGAAATTATGAAACTCATCACGTGAAGTTATCTTTAATATACTTTTCAATCTCTTAAGACAAAGTTCATGCCCTTGAGTCATGATGCTTAACATCACGAATCCCAAACATTCGCAAAATTTCAGTTTAAGGAAAGATAGTTTATAATCCGTGAAGTTATTATGCTTATACAGCTATAAATTGTCTTGAGATCACAATATGATGTAGTATTTCTGAGCGTGAGTAACTTATCATCTATCTCACTCCCACATGGAGTGCAACTGGTTGTCCTCACTATTTCTATTTCATTATCAGGTTAATCCTTCACATGCTTTAGGCCCTTGCTAAGAGCATCATTTTGGTCCATGCATTATTTAACTATTTGTTTGCTTTGGTAACCTTAAGCGAGGAAAATTACCCCTTATACTGTATATTGGTGGATATTGTTCACTCTTGTCTTCATTTAGCCCATGTGTTGCCATTTCTCGAGCTAGTGACACTCAGTGATGTGATTAGGTTGGACTGAGTAGCTTCAAGTTCACTCTCGATTTGTACAGATTCAGCACTGAGCTGAATGCTACAATTAGTCCTTGTTGTTGTAGCTGCAATAGTTGATTAGAGACACGGTAAATGTAATTAAGATGAGTAAATTCTATGTAAGAATAAGAGATCCATTGCATTGATTCTGGGTGTCTGGCTATTGCGGTAGAAAATTAGAATAGTCTATTGAGATCTTATTCAACTAGAGGATTTGGAGATCTTAATAATGCCAAGTTTCAAAACTGCAGATCCTGAAAAATCTAGGATGCTAAAGAGTCAAACCTGTCAATGCATATTAAACATAATTTTGCTCCTTTGTTGTCCTTTTTACTTGGATCAATATGATCAATTATACCATAGGCGGGCCATTATTCAAGGCAAAAGGAAAGTATGATATTCTTCCGTGAAGATATCCTACTCCGACAACCTCCGCAAAGGTCAAATACAAGTTGCATGATGACCAGTGGGTACTTATAAGTTGGTCGAAATAATCTTGGTTGCCCATATAAGGTTTTGAATGCAAATGTTTGGTTTGTCTCCTACAAGTAAACAAGGACCCATTACTAACGGGAGGCTTCAAATCGAGAAAGAAGACTAAAATATCTTAATCAAGACCGAACAGAATATGATTGCAAATACAATGACAACAAATACATTAACTTTTCCTTTTCGCTTTAGGTTTTGAGGGGCATTCTAGCATGCCACCAAACACTTCTCCTTGTATGTCGCCAAAAATCTAGGCACATATGACACCGTCATAGTCACTTGCCATTACTCTTTAGAAGGAGTAAAGTAAAAGGTTTGTGCGGCAACTTTCACGTAGAATTCTCTTAAACTTCTATCCTTATGTCCAGTGGAAATGTATGACCTGGATCAGGGCCGACTGTAATTCTAACTTTCCTCCTTTGTCATTGTTGACACCTAAATTTTTGCATAATTTTTAGGGTTAATTTTTACCAAAATAAGAAATAATCACATGGCATATAGTTTAGAAACATTTTTGTTGGACCGTTGGCGAACACAAGATTTTTCACATATTCTACTGAGATACGCCAAGTGATGTATTTTCGAGCAAAAAGGAAAATTTTGGATAGAATATGTGAAAAATACAAAAGAGAATATCACATGTGGTGTAATGATATATTCAGAGAATTATGCACGAGTGAAATTGGAAATAAAATACGCTTCAAAGATCTAAATTTTTCCCCTATAAAAGGCGTTGCGCACGTACGGACAAAAGGGGGAGCGATTTTCGAAAATTGGAGAGCAAAATGGTGAGAGGCCTTCCTTCGGTTTTGGGGGAGAAAAGAAAAGAAAAGTCAAAAAAGAAAGAGCAAAAAGGGTCGACAAGAAGGAGAAGAGACAGAAGAGAAGCGTAAAGGCGAAGAAAAGGGAAGAAAAGGGGTGATTTGACCCTTACTTGTTCATCGTCTCCCCAAGCTTGTTGCCCACGTTGCTGCTCCATCCGCTACGCCCGTTGCTGCTCCATTCGCGACTACCTAGAGCTGCTCCGTCTCACCGCGCGATTACCGCCGTTCATCGCCACTGCCACGCTGGCGCCGCATCTCCGGTGAGGACCTGACGCCGAGCCGCTCCCTGCCGTCGCGACCAGTCCCGACGCTGGAGCCGGTCGCCAATCCGTCGCGCGCCTCCACCTCGGTCAGAGCCCCTACCCCGACGCTCCACCCTCCGCGAGTAGGCCCGAGCCATGCCACAGCCGAGCCGCCTTACGCACTGCAGCACCACCAGCAGCACCGAATGCCAGGTGCCCCGACGACCGCGCTCTTGCCCAGTCGACGCCGGAGCTCCGAAGCCTGCCGCTCCCGACCTCACTGCGCCACTGCGCTGCTCGCCTCAGCCCAGCACCCGGTGCCTTCGCCGCCCGTCTCCGCTCACCGGACGCCACGCCTGCGCACCCGACGCCGCCGCACCAGCTGCCCGAGGCCTCCTGCCGTCCTTGCAGTGCCCCACCGTTCGAAGCCCGCGACCCAACGACCTACAGTCCGCGATCTGCGCTCCAGCTCTGTCGCCCCTCCTCTGCCCGTGAAGTTGCAGCTGCTACCAAGCCGAGATCCTGACACCGGAGCTCCCCCCCGTCGCCGCCCAGCTTTGCCAGAGCTCCGACCGCGACGCCCCTGCCGGACCTCCGATTAGCCACCCTTGGCCGGGCCCCACGGCTGTCAAGCCCATTTTTTGAAAAAAAGAAAGAAAGAAAAGAAAACACATTAGGTAGTTTTCTTTAGTTTATTTTATTTATTTTATTTTACTTTATCTTGTGTTTTTTAGTATAATTAGTATTTACATTATGATTGGAAATTCCAACATATCACCCGATTCGCAAATCGCTACAGGGATTTTTATTTCATCTATAAGGCCTTAGATGAAATAATTAATTAAGCGGGAATAAAATTGATATTTTGATCTTTAAGGCTTAAGATCAATTTATCAATTTCATCAGCGAAATATTATCCCTTGATATGAATGATGTGTGATATCCTTGGTTTAGCTTGTCATGATCGCTTTGTTCATCTTGAAATGTGTTTGGGTTATAATATTGCATATTTTAGGGTTTACATATTTAGAATATGAATCTTATTTCGAATTTTAAAATCAAAAATAAAAAAATCAAATCAATTAATTTAGGTTGCTAGATTTTTAATTTGGATTGCATGTTTAATTATTTGGCAATTATTAATTTCGAAATTAAAAAAAAAAAAATCATCATATACGTGTCATGTAGTGTTAAAGCATATTTTGCACGTCATTGCATATTAGGATTAAATTGCACTTAGTTTAATTCTATATAATATTTTTCTTAATTTGTTATAAGTTTAGGTATTTTTTAGATATATTGCATTTTAGGATTATTTAGGTTAAGATAATATTTTAGTTTAAATTAGGATATGGCTCAACCTAATTCCTAATATAAATTAAATAGGATCTTAATCTAATTAGGCAATTTTCACATTTCACCAAATTTCGAATTTCATGAAAAATACGAAAAAATGTCATAGGTTAAATTAGTTTTATTATTTAGGATAAAATGCATTCTTTTAGGAAAAGGAAAAAATATCATATGCACATCATTAGGGTTAGATTCATTGAATGCATGTCATTTAGTATTTTTGCTAGGCTCATTTAATTAGAAATTACATGTCATTAGGATTAAGCCATTTAGTTAATATCGCATTGCATATTGCATGATTTTCATTAATAAAGTGAAAACAAAAAAAAGAAATTGTGTGTTAATTAGAAACCATATCTAAGGTTGTTGATGTGGATTTTGACTTAACATTGCAAATGCTTTCGTTGCTTCGAGGTAAGTTTTTGCAATTTATTTATTGTTTATCTGGTATTAAATTGATGGATTGCGCACTCGCATGATCATCTCACATGTTAGGAAAATAGATTTAAAATCAATTTAAGCTGCCTGCAAAAACATTTTTTGAAAATAAAATAATGGTACCGAAAGGGTATTAGAGATATTTAGTGTAACCAAGTCTCCGTACCCATAGCCTCTGGTTCGTAGGAGTAAAGTGAAACTCCCATTACTTTACTTGGGTTTCTAATCGACCCATCAAAAAATAGATTAGTGGCGACTCCTAATTAAAAAATCAATTGCATGTTAAGAACTTGAATTTAAGTCGTGAATTGGTATGGGCTTGGGAGAGCCCGAATTAAGTCTAGGCTTAATAATCCATTAGCCAAACCCTAGGTGGTTCACACTCGAAAAAATTGGTCGCGACAGTCGTTTTAGTAATGCCAGCTATTTTGGGAGTTGTTATTTTGTGCTTTACCTGAGTATATCAAATTGCCATTGTAAAATCAGAGTTTGCTTAAGCTTTGTGACAGCTGAATCTGAGTTGGACCATCTTGTACTACTATAGTTAACCTTGATGGCTCTTCATGCCTAACATGATTATCACTCTTTTTTTTTCCTTCTCCTTTTGAATTGAGCCTTCTTGAATACTCAGTATACTATTACTATACAAGATTTCAGAAATGACCCTCTCGTCGTGTTACACTCACACAACTTGACAAACATACTATTGGCATTAAAGCACAATGTAGTCTCCAATTAAAGAAAGTGGTGATAATGCTATGCTAATCCCTAATTGATTACGGAATAAACTATTGAATCCACATACTATTGGCGTTATTTAACTATTTGTTTGCTTTGGTAACCTTAAGCGGGGAAAATTGCCCCTTAGACTATATATTGGTGGATCATGTTCACTCTTGTCTTCATTTAGCCCATGTTTTGCCATTTCTTGAGTCATTGACACTCGATGATGTGATTAGGTTGAATTGAGTAGCTTCAATTAAACCCTTCATTTGAGCTTGCATTGAGTCGACATCCTCTAACTTGTCCATTAATGTAGGTGGAGGTTGATGTCGGCCTTCAAATAGCTCAAAGATCACCTTTGTCGCTCAACCGAAGAATTTCACATCAACCCATTTGAAATATTTGTATTTCGAGCCTTCTCTATACCTACACCCATGGAATCTTCTCCTCAAATTGAACCGAGTCCAAGATGTTCTTCTCAAACTCAGTAATTCGCAACAACAGTAACACTCACCATCCAATTCGCTTTTTTGGAACGAATGTGAGCTGCTGCTGGGGCTTCTGCCCTTCATTTGCAAGATCAAGCTAATAATTTTGGGAGAAAATCTAAGTAGGCGCTCGGATTAGCCAGTTAGAGTTTTAACTTCCGGTTTTATTTGAATTTGGAGATTTAGGGTTCTTACTTGGGGAAAGATGTCAAACGGTGTTGTTTTGTTGTTTTCATGTTGACTGTACTTTCTGACGAACCATGTTGACTTCAAAATTAATAAAAAAAAGTGTCATTGGATTTCCAGCTAATTAGATTGACATTGCCACTGAAATGATGATTTTTCAAACTTTTTGGCACTTAAGTGACCCAAAATAAACTTTTGACACCAAAATGAGCGTCGTACACAACTTTTGGCACTTCTAGTATACTTACCCCATAAAATATGATATGACAATCTTGCATCCCACCCTGATGATTTGCATGTGCAGTATTCCTTGGTCTATTTTCAGCTTTTGTTCCTTATGGTCAATTTAGTCGCAATATGCCAACTTGGCATGTTGTTAGAAAAAGGAGGGAAAATGTAAGTAGCAGAATTCCATATGCCATGATTCAACTAGCATCCTCATTTTTGTATTCACCAGATTGTTCTAGTAAGTTTAGTTCTTCATGGTTATAGCTCAACAATCTTGCTTGATCATTTCGAGACAAGTCAATCACCTCCACGATTCTGCCTTCTTCTCATGTTTTATTCTTGCGCATTTATTGTTCCTCTTCTATCCGTTTTAGGTAGGGCGACATGCTATTGTAGCTATTTTTCATTTTGACCCAGTCAGAAAATAGAGAGAGAGAGAGAGAGAGAGAGAGAGAGAGAGAGAGAGAGAGAGAGAGAGAGAAGAAGGAAAGAAAAGAAAAGAAAAGAAAGAAATAAAAAGAGAAAGGAGGAAATAAAAAGGGAAAGAGAGAAGGGAAAAGAAGGAGAGAGAGAAAGGGAGACCAGAGAGCTTGTGCAAGGGAAAGAAAGTAAAGAAAAGGAGAAGGAGAAGAAGGAAATGGAGAAAAAGAGGGTTTCATGCATTGTCTCCATGGGAGCCTTGCCAAGCCAACTCAACCATATAATGCAACGCCCGGTAAGCACCCGTGCCCCTGCCCCTGCCCCCCCGCGATTCATTCAATCGAATTAAGTTTGGACTTAGGGCTTGAAATTCAGAATTTTGGGAAAATAGAGTGGCGAAGTATGATTTTTGAGTCGTTGAGCCATGTATTTTTAAAGAAATTATATTTTAGGGTGTTGTGGAGTTGTAAGATTTTACGGATCGTAATTTGAGCTTACGGTTTGCTGGAAACAAAATTTTAAAGTTTATCATGCATGATGAACAGAGCGCGACCGGGATTTTGGGACCATATTTTGTTGATTTTTGTTTGATTTCGGGTTGGCTAAATTGGGGTTCTTGTAGTATGTTGGAAGGGCTTTCCATTGACTATAAGTATGCTTGAAACGGGGTTCGGTAGAGAAAGTTACGAGATGACCAATTTTCGCCCTCAAGTTTCACATTGCGGACAGCTTAAATGATCGCTTTGAATATGTGGTTTATTAGCAAGTAGGTATCGTTTTATCGATGAATAAGCATAATTTAATCGAGTTTTTAGTTGGAGAGTAGCATATTACTTGGTTTGGATATTGTTTTTGATTAATTGATAGGAATACGAATGTGTTGGCTTGAGTAACCACATAAGTTGATTTTCGGCTTTCCCAAATGAGTGGTGCTATTCTTCTAAGAATTTATAAGCTCATGTCTTTAAAATGATAAAGATTTGATATTTTATGAGTTATGAATAAGCATGTTTGTTGCATAAAATTTGAATAAGATATTTACTACGTTTTGGTATTTGAAAATAGAGTGAGAACTTTTCGGTCGAAATATATATTCTATTTGATGAACGAAGCTGAGAAATATTACATATTTTGGGTCTGTGAAATTTTTTTACGAAAATGTCAACTTTGAGATGGTATATGGAATGTTAATATAGAAATCGATTTGTGATAAGCTTTTTGACAAGTATTTGATTTGATTTGGATTGTAAAACTGGTTTATGAGATGAGTTCTAATGGTTTTATGTGATGGGCTTAAGGCCCGTCCGCTCATGTTGGGCCTAAAAGCTCGGCCCATAAGATTAGGGCCCATGGATGAAGGGGCACGATTCCTGTTTGGAGGGAACGTATATAAGGGAGGAAAGAGAGGGAGAAGACACCCTTTGGCATAATGTACGTACGTTTCCTCTCCCTCTCTCCCTCCAAAAAGAAAACGAGCGCTCAAGGCGATGCCGTCTTCCCTTCAAGGCCAATCGACGTCATCGGATTGAACGAGATCAGAATTTCTTCCTCGATCTTCAGCATTGGTGTTTAATCTATGGCTAACAAGGTACGCTCGATTCCGTGGTGTGCTTTAGGATCGGTGATACATGTTTTTCTCGGGCTTCGCTTCCGCATTTGTTTTAGGAGTTCGATTTAGAGTCGAATCCGATTTTCGGGCATTCGTTATTCCCAACATTGGTATCAGAGCCATAATTCACGTTTTCCCGACCTGTTTGATGTTTTTTGATTGATTTTTCGCGAAAGTAATTCGGCCGTACGAATCGGGGCAAGAAATCTCGACACTCGAGCGCTGTTCGTCCTTTTTTCTAAGTTTTCATAAGTCGAAATCGAATTCTGAAGGCAGGCACTGGGTGAAAGAGGTCGTCGAGGCGAGTCCGGCGACATGTCGTGCGCCGCCGGGAGACGCCGCCGTGCCCACACGCGCGGCCAGAAGGCGCTGCACGTGGGCGCGACGCGCCCGGAAGCGCTGGCTTCACTAGCGCGTGCACGACACGCGCCGGTGGCGAACCGGCACGTGCGTGTCGGCGACCGGCGAACCGGCGCGTGCTGATGTCATCTTGACGTCAGGGTAACGCCGGGATGACGTCATCGCCAGCGACCGTTGGCCGGCTGGAGAACCGATGGCGACCCGACCTGCGCGGATGCCTGGCACGCGCGCGGCACGTGCGGTCGGTCCGTCCGACCCGGCTCGACCGGTCCGACCCGCGCACCCTTCGACCCGATCTGTTGACCCGTTGACCGATGACCGACGACTGTTGATCGTTGACTTTGACCGTTGACCGTTGACTGTTGACCGTTGACCCGAAAAAAAAGAAAAGGATTTGTTTCTTTTTTCAATTATGTCTATGTGGGTTATATGTAATCCATTGTTTATTCTGCATTTGTTGCATGAATTATGGAATATTATGTATTTTCCCTTATGTAAATTATGGATTATAAATGATCCATTTTTAGTTCTGCATTTGTTGCAGGAACTATGATGCGTCATGCACGGATATCTGCAATCCTGAGAATGGACGAGGGAAATGCAAGACTTAAAAGGCTAATGTCAGATTTAGCTAATTATCGGTGGCATGACGGTGATTTAGTATCATATGTGGTCAGGGTCAATCAGATGATACAGGAAATCATCTGGAATGGTTATCTTATGTCAGATTTTGAGAAGGTGCCGGCTTTGATGAACACTCTTCCACCTGAATGGTAAGCAGTGTTAGATCGGCTATGGGAGGTCAACGTGGTCCCGGATTATAAGAGGCTAGTGGAAGCTTTTGTAAGAGAGTATTATAGGATTGAGTTGGCCAAAACTTCAACCTTTAGAATGAGCGCCTCATGGCGTAGAGTAAATGCGCCTTGGTGGTGACATGAAAGCTCTCCAAAAGTTTTTCCATGGTTGGCAAATGTGCCTTCAGTTTTCTCAGATGTTTTGACTGATAGATTAGAAGGGACATTCCCTATTTATTTCTTAGATTAATTATGAGATGTTTTATGGGTGTAAATATCTCTTTCCATGTTGATATTTTTCTCTGTATATATTGCTTAGTGTAATGGATAGTTGTATTAGATGAAAGCATTGTTATTCTATTGGATATTAGATATTATTTGCTTTCTGTTATAGTTGATTCTTTGTGGGTAGTTGATAGAAGTTTTTGTAACTTTATAGAATTTATTTTGCATAAGACAATTATATTAATAATAATTTTGAGTTAGGATTTTTGGAGGATGATTGGAAACATAGTGACCTTTTGATTCTAAAACCTTGCTTGAAATTATTCATTGATATGATGGGTCTATGCAAAGTGGATGCATAAATGATAAGCATTAATTATTCGTGCATATATGTCTGATGTGTTCAGATAGATGGTTTCAGCAACTAAGAACGTAATTGCTGATATGAACGGTAACAATTGTGAAATATTGAATATGAAGATTCAATATGTGCTGGAAAAGCAAGAAGCACTAGAAGCTCTTGACCATATTATGGAAGATCTTGAGGATGCTGTGCGCCACCTTGAGCTAGTAGAGGACCGCCTAACGGCATATGAGTCGAAAATAGACATTTGCAATGCTAGTTCTAGCTCAAAAAGGGCTTTGTGCTTTAAGCGCAAACGTATTGATTCGTTCAATATGTGGGAATGCAAAGAATCAAGTTCTTATTGTAAGAAATCAAGAGTTAACCAACACAAGAGAGGAAAACGTCCTCAAGTGAAGAAAATGTCAAGGGTGAGGTGTTACAATTGTGACAAAATAGGTCACTATGCTTGCAACTATTATGAGCCGAATAAGGTAAACACCTCTTGTACATTTGAGAATTTTGCTTATGTGTCAAGTTCTGCATTATTGGCTGAATCCAATCCTTTGTGGATTGTAGATTCATGAGCGACAGACCATGTAGCGAAGGATAGAGAATCCTTCGTGGAATTCCGACAAGTACCAACTGGAACTAAGTGGATCTATGTGGGATATAACTCTAGAGATGGAGTTAAAGGAATTGGCACCTGCCAATTGAACATGCGTGGTCGACGCACCCTGTTCCTACATGATGTTCTATATGCTCCAGAGATTCGTCGAAATTTAATGTCTGTTTTTAGTGTTGGTTAAACTTGTTTTTTATATGAACTTCCATAATAGCGGTGTAGATTTGTATTGGGATACAAACTACTATGATTGTGGTCATTTTCTAGATGATTTTATTGTACTAAATGTTGACTGTGGTGATGTCAATGTTTGTTACTCCTTTTTCACGTCTTCTACTTCATATGATAATGATGTGAGTGTGTGGTATGCTGGACTTGGTCATATTGGCCAACAACGTATGAATAGACTAGCCAAAGAGGGCTTGTTGGACAACATTGAATAAGTCGATTTGCCCATATGTGAGCATTGCCTAATAGGGAAAACGACAAGGAAACCATTTGGAAAAGGTAAAAGAGTTGAATTTCCTCTGCATTTAATCCATTCTGACGTCTGTGGTTCAATGAATGTGAGAGGAAGGCTTGGGACTGTTTATTTCATCACTTATATAAATGATTATACTCGATTCGGATATGTCTATTTGATTTCTCATAAATCTGAAGCATTAAGCTGTTTCAAAAGGTTTATGAACTTGGTAGAAAATCAATTAGACAAAAATAAATAAATAAAGACATTGAGATCCGATCGAGGTCGAGAATATTTATCTGATGAGTTCAGAAAATTATGTGATGAAAAAGGAATAGAAAGACAGTTGTCTATTCCATATAATCCTCAACAAAATTGTGTTGCGAGAGAGAAGAAACGAAACCCTACTTTGGAAATGGTTAGGTCCATGATGGCGCATGCTAACTTACCTATCACTTTTTGGATTGATGCGTTGTTAACTGCTGCCTATATACTTAACCGGGTGCCTTCCAAATCAGTTACCTCCAGTCCATATGAGTTATGGACAGGTAGAAAACCGGACTTAAGTTTTCTTAAGCCATGGGATTGTGCTGCCTATACTCATGAGCCATCTCACAAATTTGGGAAATTGGGTCCAAGAAGAGTATTTTAATGAGATACTTCGAACACTCGAAATGGTATGTGTTCATAGGTGAGCAGGAAAGTGGGAGTATAACTGAATTTGAATCACGGGATGTCACATTCTTAGAGGAGGAATTTCCTAAGAAGGGCGAAATAGGGAAAGATTACTCCCTATTTGAAACCTTGGATCAAGATAATGATCTTAGTGGAGTTCGTCCAAGTGGGAGTAATATGAGAAGTGATGAATTGAATTTAACTCATTCTCAATTACAACCACATGATGAGACAACATCATCATTATCTCATCCAAGTGGGAGCATAATGGGGAATGATGTGCTAAGCGTACAATCTCCCATACGGTGAACAAGTCGCCAAAGTATTCCCCGTCGACGTTTTGACATTGAAGGAGAAACTTTTATGATTGCTTCGCAAGATAAGGATGAGCCAAGAAATATTAATGAGGCTCTGAATTGTCCTAGTAAGGAGAAATGGATTCATGCAATGGAAGAGGAAATGGAGTCAGTGAAATCAAACCGAGTCTGGGAATTGGTTGATCTTCTGAAAGGACGCAAAGCTATTGGAAACAAGTGGGTTCTCAAAATAAAGCGAAAGACTGATGGCTCGATAGAAAGGCATAAGGCTCGCCTTGTGGCGAATGGGTATAATCAACAGAAATGAATTGATTATGAAGAATCATTTTCTCCTGTAGTGTGATTTACCTCGATTCGCATTATTCTGGCAATAATGGTTAGTATGGATCTTAAGTTACATCAAATGGATGTAAAGACTGCTTTCCTCAATGGAGAATTAGATGAAGAAATATATATGGAACAACCTACTGGTTTCATAGTGAAAGACCAAGAAGAAAATGTATGTCGACTTTGGGGGTCGATATATGGCCTTAAGCAGTCGTCGAGACAATGGTATATACGTTTTCATAATGCCATAATGGCATATGATTTTACAATGATTGATGAGGATCATTGTGTATATATCAAAAGATCCAATGATCAATTTGTGATCATATCATTATATATTTATGATATACTACTTGTCGGAAGTAATATGGAGTTTGTTAATACTGTCAAGAGTTGGTTATCTTCCAACTTTGAGATGAAGAATATGGGTGAGGCTGCATACATTCTTGGAGTTAAGATTTCAAGAGATCGTTCGAAGAGATCGTTATCTTTTTCGTAAGAAACAGATATAAATAAGGTTCTTGAACGATTTAGTATGCAAGATTGTAAACCCATAGACACTCCTATTGCAAAAGGTGAAGGATTGAGCCATAGACTGTGTCCTAAGACTCCAAAAGAGAAGGAACAAATGAAAGATGTTCCTTATGCTAGTGCTATTGGAAGCTTGATGTACGCTATAATGTGTACAAAACCTGACATATGTTTTGCAATTGGAATGGTGAGCAGTTACCAATCCAATCCAGGTCAAGCACATTGAAAAGCCGTTAAGAGAATACTAAGGTATCTAAAGGGGACTGCTGATTATACGCTGAGTTATTAAGGAAATGATCTGCAACTCAAAGGCTATTCTGATGCTGATTGGGAGGAGATTTAGATGAAAGAAAATCTACCTCTGGGTTTGTTTTCTTACCGAATAATGGCACCATATGTTGGAGCAGTAAGAAACAAAAGTGTATAGCCTTGTCCATGATAGAAGTTGAGTTCGTGGCATTATCAACAGCAGTATAGGAAGGTGTTTGGCTTAAGAGATTTTTGGATCATTTAGGTGTTATTGGAAGTGCTGCAGATTCATTGTTGGTTAACTGTAATAGCCAAGCAGCAAAAATGTACACCAAAGATCCAAAATATAATGGTAAGACCAAACCTATAGATACCAATTATAACTTTTGTCAAGAATATGATTGCACGAAAAGATGTGAACGTAGAGTACATATTACGCATAGAATGGTAGCAGGTCCTATGAGAAAATCGATACCTAGAGATGTGTTTTGTGGCCATATGAAATCTCTAGGATTGTGTAGAGGCTGATGTACTAAATATTGTTATTTTCCTAAGTGTTCACATTTGATGAATTTATGTTTTCATCATTAATGCCTATGAATCTTTGTTTGATCTTTATGCATCTTAATGCTCAGTGCATTACTTTAAGTTGAGAAAGTATGTCGGACAGATATAAGATTAGCCCACTCACACGGGTAATCGCCTCTATTTACTGTGTGATAAATAGAGATGAGACTGTTTTTAAGATTATTATCTAGGTGATAATCGAGAGCTCAAGTTTAAAATACGTATGTCGCCTTAACTGAGTGTTAAGATGATGTCATAATACTTACTATGTCCGAAAGTAAAATAATCCACATATTTTATTTTATCTGTCTATGATGCCAGATGTGAGTTCTGATGAATTTTGTTAATGAGTAGATACGTGAACTCAAGTTAGACATTTGGTATGTCTGAACTATCATTTGTACGGTGTTGAAGGTGTAGACATACACTCCATGGGAAAGGAGTTAATACCATAATACGTATTTCATACTACGTATGCATGAGACGACCAATAAGAGTGGCAAAAGTTTGATCTCAACTTTTATGCCGTGTGAGGCTCTTGAGGAAAAGAGTTCATCAATTTTTTAATCCCCTCATGACTCTTACTTATTCTCAAAATTTCTATTTAGTGTTTGCTATCTTAGGATGTTGCCAATGGTCATGAGTTGATTCGATCTAATGGGGCATTTCTAGAAAAGTAAGCTGAACTGAAATTGAGAGTTTGAAGGAAAGAGGAAGATCGATTTTGGAGAATCACATTGTAATTTTGTATTCACCGGTTAACCAATTATGACTGTCTTTGGGATAATCATAATTGTGAATACAATATATATATCATTGTTTGAAAGAGATCAAGAGAGATATAAATGTGATCGATCGGTCTAGGGTATTGCATACTAAATCTACTCTGGATGTGATGCCCATTATGAGTTGCTATATATTCCTAACAGATGTATGGCAATGAGCTCTCAAAGTATGCTGGTCGCACAGATTATTCACCGGTATGAATGTGGAAGAGAGGTAAAGAGAATCATGTTCGGCCCACCATGTGCGAGTGTGAGATGATGGTTTTATGTGATGGGCTTAAGGCCCGTCCGCCCATGTTGGGCCTAAAAGCCCGACCCACAAGATTAGGGCCCATGGATGAAGGGGCACGATTCCTGTTTGGAGGAAACGTATATAAGGGAGGAAAGAGAAGGAGAAGACACCCTTTGGCATAACGTACGTACGTTTCCTCTCTCTCTCTCTCCCTCCAAAAAGAAAACGAGCGCTCAAGGCGACACCGTCTTTCCTTCAAGGCCAATCGACGTCATCGGATCGAACGGGATCAGAATTTCTTCCTCGATCTTCAGCATTGGTGTTTAATCGGTGGCTAACAATGTACGCTCAATTCCGTGGTGTGCTTTAGGATCGGTGATACATGTTTTTCTCGGGCTTCGCTTCCGCATTCGTTTTAGGGGTTCGATTTAGTGTCGAATCCGGTTTTTGGGGATCCGTTATTCCCAACAAGTTCTAAAATGATTTGAGAAATATTTTACAAAAAGTATTTGTAGCGAATAAATTGAGTTGCGAAAGGTTATGTGGTTGATTTATTAAATATATTATGACATATGAAATGATTTTTGGATATGGCTTTGTAAATTATGGAGGTTGTTGTAGATTGGTGTTGATGCTTAATATCGCTGTATGCCTAGTAAGATGCTTACTCTAGGATACCCTTGTGGGCCGAACCACTGGTTAATAATAGGTGGAGACCTTGCTAAGGGGGAAATCCTGGTCACGTTGTCACTAAGTGTTGTGTTGTGACCATGATTTGATATTGAGCAACAGATTGGTCAATGGATTGGACTATTGACATGTGATATGAGCTTAGTCAATGGAGTGGACCATTGACATGTGATATGAAGTTGGTCTATGGAATGGACCATTGACATATGATTTGAGTTTAGTCGATGAAATGGACCATTGACGTATGATTTGAAATTAGTCGTTGGAATAAACCATTGATGTGTGATTTCATTAGACCATTGATGAGATTAACCAATTAAATGGACCATTGGCATGTGAATTAATGAGATTGATCAATGAATTGGACCATTAATGTTTGTTATGATATTATTGTGAAATGAATCTGCTATGTTAAAGCATATGTGACTTATTCTCTTATTTTATGTTTGTTATATTATGTATTTGAGTTAAAAGAGTTGCGGTTTGGTTTATAAATATGCATAGTAGGTGCTCAATCCATTTAGAAGAAATGCACTACTCACTGACCTATGGTTGCTCATCCCTTTATTTTTCTAATCTTTTTCAGGCTTCTCAGCTAACGATGAGTAATACGAGAGCGATATCGACGAGGGGACTTTTAGGAGTTGGATTTTGGGAGCTTTGAGATTGCGTCCTTCAAGTTGAAAGACGGCTGTGTCATCCCCCTTCATGATATTTTCAGGGTGTGATAGAAACAGGCAAATGTTACGACACTTTCTGGCCAACCGGGGCAATTACTGCTATATCTTTCTCTAAGAATGGAAACTTCCTTGCGGTAAATGTTCCTCTGATCTCTCTTTATTATCAATAGAGATTTTGGACATGCCATATGACTTGGAGATTTATTTCATAGACTGAAGCTCGGGTTGGGGTTAAGTTGTGGGATTTGCGGAAGTTGAAGAACTTTCGCACATTTTCAGCATATGACAAGATAGAGACAGGTTCTGGTATAACACCCTCTTAGCCCTCTTAGCCCTGCTTGTTGTAGTGAAAGTAGATCTGGGATGGCAGTGAGCAATGGATGCCTCCTTGTTTGCCTGGATTTGTTATGAAGAGTGAACTTTTTCTATAGAGCTCCCTCAAAGAAGATTATACATTATATTGGTTCTATTTTCTCTTCTTTTACAAAGGGAAAAAATAAGAAAAAGAAAAAGGAAAGAGAGACAGGGGAGGAAGGAGGGGAGGAGAGGGAAGCGGGAGGAGGGTTGGCTTAGTGAGTGTAAATTATTTGTGCAAATATAACTATGACTGGGTCTCTCTCTTATTTTGCAGTTGGATTTGATCATAATGGATGTTATCTTGCACTTGCTGGCTCAAATATAATGTGAGTTTCTATGGTAGATTTTGTACGCAAATTCTGAAAATAATAAGGAAATAAAGGATGTGTTTGTTTACAGAATATTTACCTGTTCTTTATTTTCATTGTATTTGCCTTTTTTTCAAAAGTCTGAATTCTCTTGAAACCTTTCTACCCTCATAAAATTTCCATAGTTTTTCCGAGAGCACCATAACTCTATGCACTAATAGGAGGATTAATTTTTTTTTTCTGGTAAGGTTAATAGGAGGATTATTTCACCTCTTAAGTATTCGAGATCGAGATACTTTGTGTTCTTCTATTCTTCTGTCCAGTGGAAGTGCATGTCTAGAATCACAACGTATTGTTATACTGCTTTCCTCCTGTTTCGTTTAGTAGTGCAAGCTGCTTTGGGGAATAACTTAAATATTTTGTGCTTTGCCAGAGTATATCAAGTATAAAATTAGAGTAAATTTGTATCAAGTTTTTCCCTGATCTATTCGGGATAGGTCATCTCTGCCTCTCCTCCTCCTTTTCCCCTCCTTTGAAATCTTGCACATGGTACATCTGGTAATGTTTCTATTCTTGAAAACAAATTCTATTCAAAAATAGAATTATCAATTTCTATTCTCAAAAACAATGAAATAGATTTTTTTTTTTTTTACTTTTAGTTTTATTTCAAATCTATTCCCTGACCATTTTTCTTTTTCAAGAAATAGAAAAATTAGTTGATATTCTTTTAATGCTCTAGGGAACAAAAGAACAAAAAAATAGAAAAAACATGATGGTTATTGAAGAGACTCTAAACTTGACATTCATTCTAGTTGCAATTGTAGGTAAAATGACAAGCGTTAAGTTTGTCTGGATTCAAAGTACATTGCAATCGGATAGATGGATCACAATCTGCGAATCCTTGGCTTGCCTTCGAAGGATGGTGCTATGGAATCATGAAGTACTAGGATTGCATCAAACAGGAAGAATAAGCTTTTGTGAGAGACAACAAAGTAGAGTTCAATTTTCGTTACGCTTGGACTGGAAAACTCACACACTTGAGACTTTGTGCCAGCTGAAATAGAGTAAGAACCATCTTGTACTTGCTGTAGTTAATAACCAGCATACTATTGTTGTACAAGATTTCGTGAATGACCCATCCTCTATTCGGGCTACTCTCGCACGGCATGAAAAATGTACCATTGGCACCAAACCATATTTGTAGTTTCTCCAATTAAAGAAACTGGTGATATTGAAATTTCGTAGTTGATTGTCGTATAAATGATTGAAATCCACATATGAAGACGCGTTACCTCGCACGGTATGCGACAGATTTAGCCTGGATGATGTCCTTTTACCACAATGTGTGCAGAACAATTTGCAATCATTGTGATGTTTTTGACCTCATGCGTTTTACCTTAGTTCTGTTCGTTGATTAGATACTTCCTCAAAATACCTCACTGTCACTTTACCAAGTGGAGTTCCCTTGGAACTAAATCGCTAATTCCACCTGCTGTAGCCGTCCAGCGCTTTGTAGTCTATGGTCTTGAAGGGCCTAGAACCTACAAACCTATCAAAATCCACATCATCCTTGCTCTTGGTAATTGTTCCCTTGGTTTCTTCTGCTTGGTTCAAGGCCTAATTAAACTCGAAAAATTGCAATTGCAATCTACGAATCACAACGAGCCTTCAAGTCTATTTTCCAATAATGTACAGCTTGTGTCCTTCATTCCAAGTGCAATTTCCCAAGTTCATCTTTTCTGAAGAGGTGTTAGCTAGGCCCTATAGTTGTCGACCAGCACAAAAATAAGAAAAACAAAAAACGTCGATAAAGCTCATAAGAAATGGGAGGACAAGTCAGAGAAATACGAGTATTTGATCTACTAAGATGTGACACTTTGATCTATGAATGATATAATGGGAAATTTGCAAAATGCCAATATAATAATCTCTGTACGAAATGTTGAGATAAATAGAAAAGGGAATGTTCAAATAACATCCACTAAGGCTGTGTTTGGTAATCGGGATAAAATTCGGGATATGATATAATTTATCCTATCCTACGTTTGGTGCTCACTCAAGATAGGATAAAGTCGGATATAAGGGGATATAGACATGATAAAATTATCCCATGGGGAGTGGGATAAAGGTGGATAGGATTTTTAATGTCTATAATAGAAAAGTTATTTTTCTTGAATAAAAAATTTATTAAATTAACAAAATTGAAATTATATTTCAATATAAATAATATTTGAATTCTAATTTAAGAAAATAAAAATAAAAAATAAAAAATATTTTTAATTAATCTTATTTTAATTTATATATTCAATTTTAATTCTATTTTATAATAAACATTCAATCTATAAATTAAATATTTATATTTATTATATATTTTAGGTATTTTTGTATTTTAAATATGTTAGTACAGTTTACTATTTGATAAATTTTTATTAAAGAATGATGAAAGGGAAAAAAAGAAATAATAATGAAAATAATATAAAAAAGAGGAAAAATAAAATAAATAATAAATAATAAATAAATTAAGGAATAGTGTTACGAGATATTTTCACCATCTTCATTTATGAACATTTAGGTTCATTTATAATGATATGCCGTTTATATAAAATATATATATACATGATGTGAACATATCCGACTTTAATATCGATTCACCAAACACTGGACGGAATGTAAAAAAATCACAAGATTTCATATCCTATCCTATCTAATCCTATCATAATTAGAAATTCGGACGACCAAATGTAGCCTAATATCATGGAAAACATTATTAAAATACTATTAAAAGAAGGTTTCATCATCAGCGGCCGCAAGAGCCTGCTCGAGACGGTAAACTACAAGCGCTAAACGACGGTGAGGGTCCCATGGTGGTACCTCATCGGATCAAACCTTTCTAGAAGCCCCGCATCGTGGGGTCCTCTGATGGCCTGGTATGTTTGGCCCCAGCAATTTTCTTATACATAACCTGACCACCAGGGAGTATATTGAGTTGTCCGATTTTGGTTTTGTTCATCAAACTGAGTCATTCGGTGAAGTCAGATCTGATGACAACAAAATAATAGCAGCAGATGTTTCTAGTGATGAAGATTGGGAGGTGGCAATATTTTCGCTCAAGTCTGGTTCGTGGAGAAGCATAGAAGTCCAGTTCCAGGAAGTGGAACAAAGTGATGTGTAATTTACAGCCAAGGAGTTTATTGAAAAGGGGCCTTACACTAGTGCGGCCATGTCTGGAGCATAGACAACAAGTGCCAAGTTGTGATTGTCTCATTTGATTTGTTGGAAGAGGAATTTCGTCGGTGCGTCCGGTCCTTAAAGTCGATGAGGACGTACATCTCCTGGGACTCCGGATTCATGGGGCCAATCTGTTCATATATGACAGCGCCTATGATCCCCGTATCGAGGCATGGATTACAGATGGGTACAGGAGAGGAGCATCGTGGACAAAATGGTTCGGTGTTGATTGCAGTGCTTTCATAAATTGGAATACCCCCTTAGGAAGGACCCCCTCGCGTACACATGGTGTGGAAAAATCGTTTTCCAGATGGATATGAAGTGGATGATTCTATTTAATCTAGAGGATAATACTTGCAAGGATTATCCCATAGATGGGGGCTGCCATATCGAATTTGCAATCTATTTGGAAACTCTTGTTTCTCCCTGTCTTGTCGGTGGAGCTGTTGAATGATCTTGTGGATTTTGAAGAAGAAATAAAGAGCATCGAAAGTCTGTCGTTTATCAACTTAATTGTGCTATCAGCACTGTCCGCTCCATACGTAGGGTTAGATGTTTGCTTGACGAATTGCCATTCAATCATCTTTATTTTGCTAGAAGAGATAACAAGTAGAGTTTGAGTTTCAATTTGCTTCACTGGAGTATGGATACTCTCGTACTTAAGCTTTGTGCAAACTGAATCCGAAGATGAACCATCTTGTAATTCTGTAGTTAACATCGGTGGCTTTTCATGTCTAACATGATTATCACTCTTTTGTTTTTGTATTTTTTCTTTTCCATTCTCTTTTCGAATTTTGTCTTCTTCAGCACTCTGTATACTATTGCTGTACAGGATTTCGGAAATGACTCATCCTCTCATCGAGCTGCATTCGCATAGCTTGATAAGCATACTATTGGTATCAATGTGTAGTGTAATCTCCATTCAAAGAAAATAGTGATAATGCTATTCCCTAATCGATTACGGAATAAACTATTGAATTCATGTACCAAGACGCAAGATATCTATTCAAAGGGTTGGCGATGGCAACATCCTACATGATGTGAATCGGTGTGAAAGGTTAAACCTAGATGAAACTGTTTCATCACAATGTTTATTGTACGGTTTACATTCATTGTAATAGTTTTTTACCACGTCGGTCTTACCTTGAGCATCGGTTCTATTTTTGGAGTCATATACTCATCTAAGCAACTTGCCGTAATTTTGTCATATATAACCTGCCCACCGGGGAGTATAGAGAGTTGCCTGTTTCCGATTTATATCGACAAAATGGGTTACTCTATAGATTTGGATATGACTCTCGCTCTAACGACTACAAAATAGTAGAGGGCCTCCATGAAAATTGGGAGGTGGAAATATTTTCTCTCATGTCCGGATCTTGGAGAAGGATACAAGACCAGTTAGATGAAAGTCGCCTCGAGGTTTCCGGCGAAGGAGTTTATTGGAACGTGGCCTTACGCTGGTGCGTCTTTGACCAAAGCCTAAATCATAGGACCGAGATTATGTCATTTGATTTGTCGGAAGAGAAATTCCACCGGAAGAAACAGCTTAAAGAGTTGATGGGAGACTTGGCTAAAGAAGCTTTAATGCAAGAGGCCATAGCACAGGACCAGAGATTTCACGACAATCATCTTTCCAGTGAAGAAAGTGTTAGTGGAAATACTTTAGAGCGTGAAGACAGAGAACACGGTAGTCCAGCCACGCCAGCGTCTTTAGACACTATCGCGGAGCATAACCTGGACACCTAAGCAGAATCCAGTAGGAACTTTTTCTTTTCTTCTCCCGCAAGGGAATTTTGTAATCTTTATTCTTTTGAGATGGCTATATAAGCCATACTCCGGCATTAGTTGTAGGCACCGGTTTTCAGAAGCTCACAAGCATCCTTAAGCTGTGATCTTCCGCAAACCGCCCTTGTAATCACTCCCATCCTGTAAATTTTCCTTTTCGCAATAAAGAAGAAGTAAGTTCAGCCCAAGTTCTCCGAGTTCTTGCAAAAGTTTCTTTGCTTAGTTCGGGGCCTTCCCGAAAGGGAACGGCTATCTCCTTTCCAATGTAAGTTTCCAATTACTTAGAGCCTATATAGGCTTGTTCTATATCCAAATTTTCTTCCATGTTATCATGCTCAGCATTTCATTCCTGCATGAAACTATTATCAACCCGTCTGATAATAGTTAGGATTTTGAAACACCCGAAGTTATTCCAAAGTTAGCCCAGAGGTCCTCGAAGGGGAAAAAAGTACGCAGGAGGCGGAAGAAAGTACCCGTTCTGACCGTAGGCAAAGATAGGAGGAAGATAGGGCGTGGGATACCCTTGTCACAGTAGGCAGCCTGCAGGAACAGAAGCGCTGATCCATTATAACCTGGAAGATAGGTTGGATATAAGAACATAAGGGTATAGGTCTTTGATTTGGTGGAAACTTAGCTTGGAAATGAAGATGAGCCTAGTACCCAGTAGGATTAAGTCTCATTAAATTAACTCCGATAAGCACCGGCTCTTGCATGACATCTCACTGTCCTCTTTACATTCATTGCATAGTAGCAGAACTAATTGAAGAGCTCACATATAGTTTTAATTCTTTCACACTAGCCCAAGTTAATTACCCAGAATTTTTAGGTAATATCCAGATTAGTCTATAACATTTTAATGCTAAGTTTGCAGCCAGACATCAATATTGCTTACATGGAGGACGTACTCGTATTTCTAGAAGAGCTCATAATACACGAAATAGTAGTCCAGATAATCCTTTTGATTTTTAGACTCTTAGCACTAGACCTAGAAGGAATTTTATGATATTTATTTCCTTTCTTGTAAGCTTTGTATTATTGTGCTATTTATTCCTACACCAGTTTTAATACTTCTTTCATTAGAAATTAAAGGCTTAATTTATATTTTAGAACATATTTTAAAAGTTTAAGTGAACCGGCACTTTAACCGGCGCAAATTCCCCCACAAAAAGGTCGGTGGAGCTGTTGAATGATCTTGTGGATTTTGAAGAAGAAACAAAGAGCATTGAAAGTCTATCCTTTATCAACTTAATTGTGCTATTAGCACTCTGTCCGCTCCATATGTAGGGTTAGATGTCCACAAAGAGCAGTGGAACGAGAGAGACTCGTTTCTAACAAGAGAACTGTAAAAGTATGCTTCGCAAATATTTTAACCATAAGTCGACAAAAAGCAGAAGATTAGCATTTGGGTTTGGGCTTTTGCAGGACTTTCTGGTAGTCGCATTCCGTAACACTAACGATTCAGGGTTCGAGCGACATAAATTCGGAGCTGGAGCCTCGAACCTCGAATGTTTGAGTGGATGATGGAGCACAGTGTTCTGCATCCATCTATTGAGATGTAGTTTGGCGAATCGAAGATGTGAATCGAGCAAACATTTCTATATGGTGTTTGTGCATGGCTTCCTTACGTTGTCGTCTATGGACATGATAGAAACCTAATCTGTAGTTCATTTATTTTGTTCAACTGTTCGCAAATGAATTTTATAAGCATTGCTATAATCTCTTCGTAGATGTAATTAAAAATCTAATATCTTTTTGTTTTGCAGAAAATCGATAATTCAAAAGATATTTTAGAGTTTCGGATCATTATCACCGCTTGAAAAAATAAGTTAAATAAAAAATGTTTTCACGATTAGTAAGAATTTATGCTTCATCATTTTTGTTGATAACGAAAATAACTTTCGGTTACAATGCCCCATCACAATGGAATGGTGCCCCTTTGTGGTTAAAGCTAACTAGTTCAAAAACACGATTGGTAGTCGGAAGATGACTTCATGGCCTACGCAAATTGCAATCCATGTATAAAAATCGAGGGCTTCATTTGAGGGAGTCACTCTTGACAACATCTAGTGATCTTCAACTCGAACTCCCGGTTGTGAGCCAAACACAAGTTCCCAAATGTTTCACAAGACGATCTCGACAAGATCATTAGGTAGTGAAAAAAAAAAATGACTTGGGAAGAGAGAACATGATAAACAATTGACCAAGATGCAATTATTAGAGAAGTAATCATCAAGTGATAATATTGACTGACTTAAGTGTGATGTCGAAAGAGGTAATCGTCGATGAAATGAGTATAACCCATGGATGATGGAATCTATAATCCCACATATGTGAGAAAGGAATGTTAGATTGATTAAAGCACATAGAACTCGCATCGTTCTTCTTACACATTTATTAACCGTAGATTATATATATAAATACTTGAATTTTAATTTATATGACTATCGATCAATTAAAAAACGCCAGATGTTTAAATTTATCAACCTATTTATTTGGATATTCCAGGTATCTTTACATGGCCGGTGACGATTATTCTCAATCTTAAGACCTTTAATTTTCTTATAGTTTATATTTTCTGTCCAAGATCCACTAAATGTGTAATTCACAACTTTTGTCGATTTACTCTTTGATCTTTATGGGGGGAGAGAGAGAGATATAAAGTGTGAATGTACGTTATGGCCCTTCTATGCCATGATGGGACGCTTTGTCTTGCGAAGGATATTATGGGAAATGCACAAAACGAGACGACATATCATATAATATAATACGCCAGCAATTTCTAGGGTTTCATAAAATTCAGGAAAGTTGGGAATATGCCCAATTGAAAATTCCACGCCAGCTCTCTCCTCCTCCTCCTCCTCCGCCTTGCCTCCGCCCAGCTGCCGGGCTCCACCGCGCGACCGCCGCCCACGCCGGCGAGTTCCCCCTCCACCCGTGTCCGGCGGTGGCCTTGGGACCTCTCGAGAAAGCCGGCTACGGGCCATCGCCGACCCAATCGACCGCGTCCGAGATCTCTCCTGTTTCCGTTTTGCCCAAACAATGGCCGAAAGTATACCCGAGGATGTCGTCGTCGACATACTCTGGAGGCTACCGGCGAAGTCGCTGGTGCGATTCAAATGCGTCTGCAAGCGGTGGCGGTCTCTGATCTCCGACCGGGCCTTTGCCAAGTGGCATCTGCAGAGGCTGAAGGCAGGGGATTTGATCCCTAGCCAGAGAATCATCATCGGTGGCGGCATCGGCCCCCTCAAGACCGTGGACTACGAAGCGCTCGACGGCGGCGGCGAGGGTCGCATGGTGGTACCTCATGGGATCAAACCTTTGCGGGAGTTCCGCATCGTGGGGTCCTGCGATGGCCTGTTATGTTTAATTGGCCCCAGCAATTTTGTCATATATAACCCGACCACCAGGGAGTATATTGAGTTGCCCGGTTCCGATTTTGTTGATCAAGCTACGTTATTCAGTGGAGCCATAAATAATTCATTCTACGGATTCGGATATGACTCTCAATCTGATGACTACAAAATAGCCCTAGTAGTAGGGGATGTTGTTGAAGTTGAAAATGGGAAGGTGGCAATATTTTCGCTCAAATCCTGTTCTTGGAGGATGACGATGATAGAAGTTCCGTTCCAGGAAGAGGGAGTCGAATGTTGCGGCCCAGCAGTTTATTGGAAAGGGGCCTTACACTGGCACGTCTATGTCTGGAACACGAATGAGGAGGGCTTTTCTGCAATTATGTCATTTGACTTGTCGGAAGAGAAATTTCATCAGGTGCTTCCAGTCCCTCCAATCGATGAGGACATACTACTCTTGGGACTCGAGATTCATGGGGCGAATCTGTTCATATACAATACTGCCCAAAATCCCCGCATTGAGGCATGGATGACAGATGAGTACGGGATAGGAGCACGGTGGGAAAAATGGTTCAGTATTGATTCCAATGCCTTCATAAATTGGAATACGCCCTTCAAGAAGATCCCCCTTGCATACACAAGGAGTGGAAAAATTGTTTTTTTGATTGATAGGAAGTGGATGATTCTGTTTAATCCAGAGTATAATACTTGCCAAAATCATCTCTTAGGGACGGACTTTGTTACCGAATATGCCATCTATTTGGAAACTCTCGTTTCTCCCTACCTTGGTGGTGGAGCTGTTGAATGATCTTGTGGATTTTGAAGAAAAAAATAGTGTCGAAAGTCTATTCTTTAATAAGTTTATCGTGCTTTTAGTACTCTGTCCAGATGGAGGGTTAGATGTCTGCTCAATGAATGGCCATTCAATCATCTTTGGTTTGCTAGAATAATGAGAGACGGTAAGTAGAGTTTGAGTTTTAATGTGCTTGACTGGAATGTGGATACTATAGTCAAGATCAGCGACTCTTTTTGAGTTTTGCCTTCTTGAGTACTCTCTGTACTATTGCTGTGCAAGATTTCGGGAATGACCCATCCTCTCATTGGGCTGCATTTGCACGCACAGCTTGATAAACATACCGTCGGGATCAAAGCACAATGTAGTCTCCAGTTAAAGAAACTGGCGATAATGTTATTCAAATAAACTATTGGATCCACGTACCAAGATGCGAGTTATCTATTCAAAGGGATGGTGATGGCAAAATCCGGCTGTGATGTGAAATGGTGCGAAAGATTTAGCCTAGATGAAACTCTTTCGTTGCAATGTTCATAGAACTGTGTACATTCATCGTAATAGTTTTTCATCCCATTGGTTTAACCTTGAATGTCTGCTTCTGTTTCTCGAGTTAGATACTTCTCTACGTACCCTGTTGTAATTGGGGATCTCTTGTTCTTTTGTGATTTGACTTTATGAACAAATTGCTAATTCTAAGTAAAATTCCCTCTGGGCAAACAAGAACCACTCAGGTTTATTACTCTGCATGCCATCGAATCTTCTCTTCTCTATTAATCCACACATTGAAGAAAACAGATTACAGAAATGACCGCGCACACCCTCAAGAATTCCTCACTCTTAGAAAACAAGCTTCATTTGAAGTTGAAATGAGTTTAAACAGGAATAAGTCTCAAGTAACCGGTACAATCAGCCGTTTCGCCCCATCACATACCTGGAAGGGTGCCTCAACAAGTAATATAAATAGACCTATCTGGCTACAGAATTCTGAGGATAGATGTGGATATATTAAGGCAAAATTGAAACAGTAAAGAATGAACTTCAGAGGAGAGCGGCGCGAGCAGGCCTTGTTGCAACTTCAGGTCTTGTAGTATGGTATGATGAGTGAGTGAAACCCCATAACTGCACCACAAACGAAATGGGATTGCTAATACGAAATGTGGAGGCTAATCTTCACAGATATAGATGACAAGTGAACATTAGCAACGGAACATGCAATTTAGTTAAAGCCTTATTCTCCAAGGCGGTAAGATCCACATAAAATGTCAAACCTAAAGCAAGCAAGACAATAATTCTTAGCACCTTCAACTCCATGGAGATAGCCAATCTAATTAACTTCTCTTTTCCCACACACAGAGTTTAACAGATTATTCATGCACCTTTGTACATCAAGGTCATCAACCTCCTTAGACAAAACTAATTTGTCAGAAAAAATCAAGTTAAAAGATGTATTTAAGGCCTATGCAAATTGCAAGTCGTGCATCAATTCAAACGCTTCATCCAATGAAGTCTATCCTCACAACATGAAGTGATTGCAATTGAAGGCAAGCTTGGACATTTTAGCTTGTTACCTCAGCATTCTTCAACTCGAACTCTGGGTTGTGAGCCAAACATAAGCTTCCAAATGTTTCGCAGGGTCCACTTGTTCCACTTAACCTTTTCATAACAAGATACAAAAGAGATGACTAAAAATGGACCTCTCCTTTATTGGAAAAATGGAAATTTGTAAACACGACAACTTATAGATCTCCATCTAAGGACAGGGCAAAGTTGCCTCCACCGCCAAGTGCAAGTGAGTCATTCATGCATATGTAGTAGTACCTATTGGCACCTAATCAAGAAAACCAGGTCAATTATCTTACTTCGTATCACAAAGTGATGTATCTGAGAACAAGTATCCCATGTAGAAATTCAGATGATGCGGTTTCAGATAAGGAATCTATCTAAGTGGAAATTATGAAACTCATCACGTAAAGTTATTGTTAATATACTTTTCAATCTCTTAAGACAAAGGTCATGCCCTCGAGTCACGACGCTTAACATCACGAATCCCAAACATTCGTATAATTTCAGTTTAAGTCGTTTATAATCTGTGAAGTTATTATGCTTATACAGCTATAAATTGTCGTGAGATCACATTATGACGTAGTACTTCTGAGCGTGAGTATTTTATTATCTACCCCACTCCCACATGCAGTGGAACTGGTTATCCTCTATTTTAATTTGATTATTTAAGCTTTTCCTTGACATGTCTTCGGACCAGAAAATTGGTAAGAGCATTTTCCTAATCCAAGCATAATTTAACTATATGCTTGCTTTGGTAATCTAAAGCAAGAAAAATTAGTTGCCTGCGTCCCTACCACCACCCCCCCAATCTCTCTCACTCTTGTCTACTTCATATAACCAATCCTTTTGCCACTTCCTGAGCCAATGACACTGCATGATGTAGAAAGGTTTGACTGAGTAACTTTAAACTCACTCTCGATTTATATAGATTCAGCACAAAGATGCTACAATTAGTCCGTGTCGTTGTAGCTGCGATAGCATGTCAAGAAGGGAAACAAGGTGTAGCTTCTTCAAGGCAAGGGAAGAGAAGAAAGGGGGGTGGTTTACTGATGCTCGGAGACAGTAAATATACATTGCCTTGATTATGTGCGTCAAGCGACAAACCCTCTTAGAAGAATTGTGGATGCCACTACTGCAGTAAATTAGAACAGTCTATTGACTTGGATGTCCTCCCCCAGTTTTCTTAATCAACTACAACGAATCACATCGATAGGTTTCCCAGAGCTTATTCAGCTAGAGAATTTTAAAATCTTGATAATGCTGAATTCAGAGCTTCAGATCCTGAGTTGCTAAAGAGTCAATCAGTCCTCCCCCCAATCTTTTATGGTCCTCTTTACTTGGATCAGCATGATCAATTATACCATAGACAGGACTGCTATTCAAGGCAAACAGAAAGTATGATATACTTTTGGTGAATAAATCCTCATTCAACAACCTCTGCAAAGGTAAAATTCAAGTTCCATGACTTTACCTGTTGGTCGAAACAATCTTGTTTGCCCATATAAAATTGTGAATACAAATGCTTGGTTTGTCCCCTGCGAGTAAACAAGGACCCATTACAAAAAGGAACCTTTGAATCAAGAAATAAGACAAATATATCTCAATGCTACAATTAGTCTTTGTTGTTGTAGCTGCAATAGTTGATCAGAGACACGGTAAATGTAATTAAGATGAGTAAATTCAGTGTAAGAATAAGAGATCTGTTGCATTGATTCTGGGTGTCTGGCCACTACAGTAGAAAATTAGAACAGTCTATTGAGATCTTATTCAACTAGAGGATTTGGAGATCTTAATAATGCCGAGTTTCAAAACTGCAGATTCTGAAAAATCTAGGATGCTAAAGAGTCAAACTTGTCAATGCATATCAAACATAATTTTGCTCTTTTGTTGTCCTTTTTACTTGGATCAATATGATCAATTATACCACAGACGGACCATTATTCAAGGCAAAAAGAAAGTACGATATTCTTCCGTGAAGATATCCTACTCCGACAACCTCCTCAAAGGTAAAATACAAGTTGCATGATGAGTGATGACCAGTGGGTACTTATTAACTGGTTGAAACAATCTTGGTTGCCCATATAAGGTTTTGAATGCAAATGTTTGGTTTGTCTCCTGCAAGTAAACAAGGATCCATTACTAACGGGAGGCTTCAAATCAAGAAAGAAGACTAAAATATCTCAATCAAGACCGAACAGAAGATGATTGCAAATACAATGACGACAAATACATTAACTTATCTTTTTCGATGTAGGTCTTGAGGGGCATTCTAGCATGCCACCAAACACTGCTCCTTGCATGTCGCCAACAATCTAGGTGCATATGACACCGTCGTAGTCACTTGCCATTACTCTTTAGGAGTAAAATAAAAGGTCTGTGTGGCAACTCTCATGTAGAAAGCTCTTAAACTTCTCCTATCCTTCCGTCCAGTGGAAATGCATGACCTGGATCAGGACCGGCTATAAGCCTATAATTATGACTTTCCTCCTCTGTCATTTTAGTAATGCCAGCTACTTTAGGAGCTGTAATTTTGTGCTTTACCTGAGTATATCAAATTGCCATTGTAAAATTAGAGTTCACTTAAGCTTTGTGACAGCTGAATCCGAGTTGGACCATCTTGTACTACTGTAGTTAACCTCGATGGCTCTTCATGCCTAACATGATTATCACTCTTTTTCTTTTTTCTTTTTTTCCTTCTATTTTTTGAATCAAGCCTTTGTGAATACTCTATATACTATTACTATACAAGATTCTAGAAATGACCCTCTCGCCGTGCTACACTCACACAACTTGACAAACATACTATTGGCATTAAAGCGCAATGTAGTCTCCAATTAAAGAAAGTGGTGATAATGCTATGTTAATCCCTAATCGATTACCGAGTGAACTATTGAATCCACATACAATCGGCGTTATTTAACTATTTTTTTGCTTTGGTAACCTTAAGCAGGGAAAATTGCCCTTTAGACTGTATATTGGTGGATCATGTTCACTCTTGTCTTCATTTAGCCCATGTTTTGCCATTTCTTGAGCCAGTGACACTCAATGATGTGATTAGGTTTAACTGAGTAGCTTCAAGCTCACCCTCTATTTGTAAAGATTCAGCACTGAACTGAATGTTACAATTAGTCCTTCTTGTTATAGCTGCAATAGTTGATCAGAGACACGTTAGACGTAATTAAGATGGGTAAATTTAGTGTATGAATAAGAGGTCCATTGCATTGATTCCATGCATTTGGCCACTGTAGCGGCAAATTAGAACAATCTATTGAGATCTTATTCAACTATAGGATTTTGATATTTTAATAATGCCGAATTTCAAAACTGCAGATCCTGAGAAATCTAGGATGCTAAAGAGTCAAGCCTGTCAATGCATATCAAACATAATTTTCAAACATAATTTTGCTCTTTTGTCATCCTTTTTACTTGGATCAATATGATCATTATACCATAGATAGACCACTATTCAAGGCGAAAAAGGAAAGTATGATATTATTTTGTGAAGATATCCTAATTTGACAACCTCTGCAAAGGTAAAATTCAAGTTGCATGAAGACCAACGGGTACCGATTAGTTGGTCGAAACAATCTTGGTTGCCCGTGTAAGGTACCTATCAAACTAAATTCAAAATTTTAGATAAGTAAAAATCTGATATATTTTAGGGGCTTGGTTTGCTTTATGAAAAATCGATAATTCAAAAGATATTTTAGAGATACGGATTATTATCACCCGAGAATAAGTTATATAAAAAATATTTTCACGGTCAGCAATATTCTTCATTTTTGTTGATAACAAAAGTAACTTTTAGTTATAATGCCCCATCACAGCAATGGAATGGTGCCCTATTGTGGTTTAAATTAACTAGTAAAAAAACACAATCCGTAGTCAAAAGATGAATTCATAGCCTATGCAAATTGCAATCAATCCATAAAAATCGAATGCTTCATCGGAGAAAGTCAGATGCAATTATTAGAGAAGTAATCATAAGTGATAAAACCGACGAACTTATATGTGACGTCAAAGGAGGTAATTGTTGGTGAAATGTGTCACGACCAGATTCCAAGTACATGCACATCCCTCCGTGGTTGATATAAATTTTTAAACATCCCAGAACCTGTTGCTGACCCATTTGTTTATCAAGCATGCGGAAGCGAAATCATATTCTCCCAACAACACAGAAGTGAGATAGTAAACATAGAATTATATTTTTACAAACTACACACGTTTTACAAACCACACTTACTCCTACTATAGCATTCCAATACAGAAGAGTCTATCAAAACATGGAGTGTTTTAAAATAAAAAACTTCTAGGCTAATTACGCTTTGAGCTCTTCATCCATGGGGTCAGGTCTCTATGTACAACCCTGTCAGACTCTTTAATAGACTAGGGTGAGTGGTAACCCCATATCCAGACATGATGGCAGACCCGTCACTATTTGGCAGAAGCTACCAAGGCATCCGTACTCCACTGCCTGTAGACCTCTGCCTCTTGCTTGCCTACTTTCCATCTAGAGACTTGAAAATGTTAGCCCATTAAGGGGTGAGATCACATCTCAACAAGTCAATCCCCTAAATCCCGATTAGGAGAAGGGCACGCTCAACATGCAATCTAATCAACTTTCTTACACTTTCTTAATGCCCGTACTTTCTTGCATGTTAGTGTCAATCAACCATACAATAAATTATCGATACCATATATCATTCAAATACTCTAACATATATACAGATAAAGACACAAATACCAATTCAATGACTATGGCCAACTTAATAGATAATAGTCTTTCGGCATAACTGGGCTTCGCCTCTTACCGTCGAGCACGTCAATGTCTACACATAAACGGCATTCCATTTAGGAGCATCGATCTAGCATCTACTGCGACCGGCATCCGTTGACTTGGGGTATTCCCGAAGGAGCATCACCCAGCCCCAAAGGCTTGTGATGGATTCTCAGGCCATAGTTATATTCATTCAATGTCACACTTTAAAAATCCATTGCATTTCTCATTCACAACATCAATTCATCAAATTTCCAGCAAGAACACTTCAAACAGACATAAGGTTCTACTAAACAGAAATTGGCAGAAAACTGTCTAATTACGCGCTTTCAAGTTTGAAGTTAGAAACCAACTCATATGAGCTCGAAAAATTCTCAAACTTGGACATGTGATAAAAAACAAATAAAAAAATATTTTTTATGAGACATTGAGATCCAGATCTATTTGGATTCGGCCCAGAAATTTTCTCAATCCCGCACTAAAATCGGGTCCAGTTCCAGAGAGTCTAACTTATCGAAATCAGTTCGGTTCTGGGTTGAAATCTGATCCGTTTGATTTGAAATTCGAGTATGCTAAATTAGAAGTTGTAATGAACAACTTTCTTGAAGAAACCAATTGGAAATTCGACCTCTAAAGGTTGGTAACAGCCCTCGGAATCATAACAGGTCGCGGTTCACAATACTGTCCGAATTTCTGCTTAAAGATGACGTAATTAAAATCGTCATTTTTTTAATTTCCAAAAATTATGAGAAAAATATATGTTATTATTTAAGATGTCTAAAACATTTCTTCAGAAAGAAATTTCTTCAAAATCGCAACATATAGTCATCTACAAAATTAGAAAAACGCGCACGTCTAGAAAACTGTTTCAAGAACCAGCCTTTGTTCTTGGCCGAATCTTCATCCACGGTGTTCCTCTTGCCCTCTAAACCATAACTAAGCTTTTCTATGGCTATTCTAACATTCCTAACCAATATCCATCCATGTATAACATAATCTACCTCTTTCATATACAAATGAACTCCTAAACAAGGGTACTCAGCCCCTAATCCGAATTTAGAAGACAACTTAATTTGTGAATTGAAGAACTTTTGGCGACGGTTCGTCGAAGCTGAGCTCAAGGCCAAGGGCGCTCGGCTTAGGCAGATGGTGTGCAACAGTGAGGGTGATGGTGGCGAGACAAGTAGATGATGAAATTAGAGAAAATAAAAGCAAATAAATGGAGGTGAAAGAAGATGGGGGTGCTACGGTAGAAGGGAGAATACGTGAGGGGGAGAAGAGAGAGAAAGGGAGAGAAAAAGAAAAGAAGAAGGGAGGGGAGTTGTCGAGAAGAGGAAGGGGAAGAGAGGAGAGAAACAATAATGTAACGGAGGGGAAGTTGAGGGGGAAATTGCATAAGGGTTGGCGTAGGTGAGGAGGCGGAAAAGTGGGAGAGAGAGGGAGAAAAGGAAGAAAGAGAGAAGAAAGAGGAGAAAAGGGGGTGGAAATTTCAGTAGAAAGAGGGGGAAATGTAAGGGTGAAGAGAGAGAAAAAAAGAGAAAAGAAAAAGGAGGAAGAGGAATCTGGCCTAAGGAGGAGGATGCATGAAGAAAAGGAGAAAGAGGAGAGAGAAAGAAGGAAGATAATAATAGTATTGTTATCATTTTCTTCTTCTTTTTTTTTTTTTTTTTTGATTTTCATCGGATAATTTCTTTTTCCGAAATTTCGGGATGTCATAAAATGAGCATAACCCATAGATGATAATCTACGATTCCAGATATGTGAATAAGGAATGTTGGATTGATTGAAACACGTAGAACTAGCATTGTTTCTTCTTACTCGTTTGTAAACCATAGATTATACATATAAATACCCGAATTACAATTTATATGACCGCCAATCAATCAAAAAATGCCAAATGTTTTGTCGCGACCAATTTTTCGGGTGTGAACCACCTAAGGTTTGGCTAATGGATTGTTAAGCCTAGACTTAACTCGGGCTCTCCCAAGCCCATATCAATTCGCGACTTTCGGTTCAAGTTCTTAACATGCAGTTGATTTTTAATTAGGAGTCGCCACTAATCTATTTTTTGTGGGTCGATTAGAAACCCAAGTAAAATAACGGGAGAATTATTTTACTCCTACGAACCAGAGACTATGGGTACGGGGACTTGGTTACGCTAGAATTCTCTAACGCCCTTTCGGTACCTTTCTTTTTATTTTGAAAAATGTTTGGCAAGCAGTTTGGATTGATTTTAAACTAATTCCCTAACATGTGAGGTGTTCATGCAGGTGCACAAACCACCAATTTAACACTCAAGTAAAGCAGAAAATAAATTGCAGGACTTACCTCAAAGCAACGAAAGCATCTGCAATGTTAAATTAAAAATCCACATCAACAATCCTAGATATGGTTTCTAATTAACACGCAATTTTTGTTTTGTTTTCACTTAATTAATGAAAATCATGCAATATGTAATGCAATGTTAATCGAATGACCTAATTCTAATGACATGTAATCCTAATTAAATGGGCCTAGCAAAAATACTAAATGATATGCATCTCAATTAATCAAACCCTAAGAACGCATTTTTTATCCTAAATAATAAAACCAAATCAACCTATGGCATTTTTTGTATTTTTCATGAAATTCGAAATTAGGTGAAATGTGAAAATTACCTAATTAGATTAAGATCCTATTTAATTTATATTAGGAATTAGGTTGAGCCACATCCTAATTTAAACTAAAATATTATCTTAACCTAGATAATCCTAAAATGCAATCTATTTAATAAAATACCTAAACCAATAATAAATTAAGAAAAACATCATCTAAAATTAAACTAAATGCAATTTTACCTTAATATGCAATGACGTGCAAAAAATGCCTTAATTTTACGTGACATATGCATAATGACTTTTTTGTGATTTTCCTTTTTTTCCTTTTTTTTAAATTTCGAAATTAATAATTGCCAAATAATTAAACATGCAATTTAAACTAGTGAAGCAGAAATCTAACATCCTAACTTTTTGTGTTTTTCATTTTTTCAAAAATTCGAAATAAATAAATTTCCTATTCTAGACATGCAAAATAATCTAAAACAAGTAACATCCTAACATGCATCTAATCTAACTCAAATATTTTTTCTCTTACGGGAGCAAACAAATAAAGCATCAAGAACAACACGGCACCAAATCAAGCAAGACATCATCCACGTCCATTTAATTTTGGGAACTAAATTAACGAATTATATCTCGCGCATGAGATCGGATTGGCCAATTTTTAAATAAAATCACGAATCATATCTCGGCGTGAGATCGGATTGGTGATTTTTCCGTATGATTGCGGGTCGTATTTCGAGCATGAAATCGGACCGTCAATCATATATACGTTGCGAAATTAGGAAGATTTCCCAATTTAAAAGGCTAATCGTGTTGCGAATATCATGGCATATTGGGAATTTCCATCACGTGCACCGATGAATATATCAAATAAGGAAACAAAATTTTCGGAAATTAACATAGACAAAATTCTTACCTATCCCAAATATTTGCTTCCAAATTTGGCCTCCAAACGGCAGCTCGTGAATCACGATAGGGGCTCAATGTGATGGCGCAAGGACAGCTTGCTGTGGTGTTTGCTTCGACTAAGGAACGGTTCTGAACAGTAGCCGGGCGTCGTGGAGTACAAGATGCGAATAGCGGCCGTTGCTTGCTATTTGTACGCTGGTCCAACTCACGTCAAGAAAGCGCGAGATGTCGCCGCGGGGATTGACTCGCCGGACTTCATTGATCAGCTGCGGTAGGGAGAAGGTATGACGTGCATGGCCTAGACGTCGCAACGAAGTCAGCAACAACGTCGGGATAAAAGCCGGCATCACAGATGCAGCTGGAGATGACGGCCCAAAAGGATGAGTCTCGGCACCACCCGGATCAGTGGAGGGCGACACCAGCAAAAGTCAGTGGCGTCCTTTACAACGCTGAATCGTGAAGCTGGTAGACCCCAATTGCAGCTACGAAGACTCACTCTCAAGGAAGAAACATCAACTCTCTCTCATGTGTTCTCTGTATTGCTCCAAAAATCCTCTCCTCTCTAGTTTGCGAAAGGTCCCTTTTATAGGGAGAAGGTCCGAACTTATTAAGAAAAACAGCATATTTCGTTTCCTCTTCTGTGCATGCTTTGACATATATTCTATTTCCTTTTCTTTTCCTCGTTGACCGATGCCTTCTATGCAGTAATATATCTTTTTTGCAAATCAATGTGCCCGCAGTGTAGAACGTGCTAAACATTCCTTGCTCATGCTGATCTTCCGAATTTCCTTTGTGCATATGCTCGTATCTTTCCTCTTAAAATAATGCTGGTCAATTTCTTGCTCCCCACGTTGACCGAATTATGGGAAAGCGCATAATTTTCCTTCATGTGGATGGGCTTCTCTATGTTCGAATCGGTGGCCGCTTACACACTGTCCTTCCTTTGCATTCGTTCCCTTAAATGCACAAATATGTCGGTGCCAATATGCTGGAAATTTCTTAATTGACTTTTAACAATTTAGGACACCCATGTAATATCAATCACCATGGAGGAATTATCGACTTATCCACAGTTTAATGCTCTTGTTGGCTTCAATATTCAAAGCCATTCACAAAAATCCATTCACCGCCGGCCTAATAAATATGCAATTAAATGAAATATGCTTCTAATGACCATATGTTATGGAATTAGATTATTATTTTTTTTAGGAGTAAAATTTACTCTCCTTCCCTGATCCTAAGTCTAGGTCCATTTATGGTATCAGAGCCACGGTTTCGTTTTTAGTATTATCCATTCCATGCGCTTGATAGGTGAATCCAGTGCTGAGAAGATCTTCACACACCATGACAGATCCAGAGATTCTTGAAGCACCAGTTTCTCTTGCACCTTCTTCTTCTTCATCCTCAGCTCTCTCAGAATTTCGTGTTTCCAATGCCTCTAAGATAGACTATCTCTATGAAGTCTCTCTTAGTGATGAAACCAAGATCTCAGAAACTCAGCTTCCTCTCATGAATCCCTATTCAGCCTTTGCTAAACCCACCTCATCATTCTCACCTATCCGTTCCATCCGTCAACTTATTCACCAAACACCAAAGCAAGTAAAGGAGTACGTTCAGTCCTCCAAGTTCGACCAGCATCCCATTCCTGCTACTGAAAAGGAGTATTTTATTACTCTTCAGATCCCTCCAAAGTTTCCCAGACAATGGGTCCAACAGGGATATTCTCATGTCCATTATGGAGCTGTTCGTCTTGCTCTCACCTTCCATGGTCGTAAAGGTTTGCCAGTAGTGGCAAGAATCGCTTTGTTGGATACCAGGTTTTTACAATACCAACATGCTTGCATAGGAACTGTTTAGACTACTCTGAATGCCGGAACAGTCTTTGTGACTTTGTATCCAAACTTCAACATCGCTCTTTCAGACCCACAGCTTCTCTCTTTTTTGAAAGTTCAAGTCCAGCTCACTGGAGCACCCCAAACTGCGACTCGTGCTGCAACCCTACATTACCAAATGGTTTGCAGTGCGAGAACCATGCCCTCGACCTCAACTTCAACAATGGTAATGAAGATGCGTTGTTCATATCCATGCGGAATGACCAAGCGCCCCGCATCCATGTACCAAGACAGATCCCGAAGGATACGTTGGCCAAGCTTCTTCCAGATACTTGGATCACCAACTATGAAAAGCTACACTAGCATAACAAGCCTTTCCAGTCCACTGACTCGGAGTTTATAAGGAAAAAAGATGGAACTGTTTCCATCAAATTTGGCAAAGAAAAGGAAGAAAGTCCTTCTATCTTCCAGACCATCCTCATGATTGAACCATGTGTTCCAGAATCCATTTCTGAACCGGACCCAAAAAAGCATGTCCGACACTTTGACGGTGATGGACATCCTGTTCATTACTATAAAGACAATTATGGTCATTGTTTTTGGGATCCTTTTTGCCAATGTTCCTACTGTATAAATTCTCCCGACGAGGCAGACCCCCATGCAAAATCTCCTCCTCGACGAAAAAAGTTCAAGGATAAAGTATACCAGAGGTACTTAGACGGAGACTCCTCCGTAGATACTCTTGGTGAATGTGACAAATACCAGTTCATGGTGTCTTATGCACCACCTCCATCACCAGAGTCTAGTACTACATCCCGAACCTCACCAGATCCACCAAAATCACCCCCACCTTCTCCTCCTCAAAGAAAGCAAGCTCTCTCTCCATTCTATAAGCCAATTCTTAAATGGGCTAAGAAACATTCTTACCCCCTCGAAGTTCCAACGGAAACACCACCCATCTCCTCTATCGCCATGTTCCAAGATACTGACTTTCCTCCTCTTGTTAAGGAAGGTACTAAACTCTCGTTCCCTGCTACAGAAGAGTTTATTGATCCACATGGCAGGTACCGCCATGTTCCCAAAATACCTACCCCCACTGACGTGGACGAACATGGAAGACAGAAGAAAACTCCTGCTGCTGAAGCCGTTCTAAACGCAATCGAGACTCGTTGGCACGAACAATGCCTTCAAGGCTATTGATTCCAAGATTGGAAATGTGCAACAAGATCTCCGAAGATATGATGAAAGTACCAAGAAGATACTTTCTCGAGTTCCAAAAAGGCTTCATGCCTTGGAATCAGGACAACATCTTGGGTACCATTATCTTGAAAGTCCAAAGCCAGAAATAGACAAACTCAAGAAGCAAATTCAACTTCTTGAAGAAGGAAGGTTTAGACCTTTCGATCCATTGGCACCTCCTGTTCAAACTGGGTATGTATCCCCAACACCACAAGTGTCTGTTTTGCCAATATCCCTGAGGATTCCTCCCGAGAAGAGAATCAAATATACGAGATCGTCTCAAAGCCTTGAAGAAAGAAAAGGGGAAAGCAAAAACACCACCTACAGAATCAAGCTCAATTGTTATAAGAGAAAGGCCAGACCAGATGATGTTATCAAATCCATTAGAATCATTTTTGAAGGATTTGAGTAATCAAGCAATTGATCCTATTACTCAGCAGCCTGAGCCTGATCCTGTCATCCAGAAAAAACAGATTCTGGTCACTGAGCAAACCTCCCCCACTACATCAGATTCAGTATCTTTTTTCTTCATCTTCATCTTTCTCAGATCAAATAATCGATTCTCCCCCCATTGATCCACCAACCTCACAAATATTCATGGGCGACTCTCCTCCGGACTACGAAATGGAATCAAACTATTCGATCCGAATTTGGACAGACAAGTAATCCCACCAGAAACAATTCTACCAAGCATGTATCCATGGCATCGAAACAATTTTTCTCCATTGACGATATTCCTTATCCAAAATGGCCAGAAAGACTTGAAGAGTTTCATACTTGGTTGAATACACAGTCCCTTACCAACCATGATATGAGTGATGTCATTTGCAATTTTGTTACAAGGTTTACAGGAAGCCTTAAATTCTGGTGGCAATCACTCACAGAACAAGACCAGCTCACATTTCTGTTATCACCCAACTTCAGCCATGCCCTTACCTACCTATATCATGTTTTTGTGGGAACCCCAGGAGACCTCAAAGAGCTAAAAAGAAGAGAATTCTTTGAAAGAAGATGCTGCTCTCTCCAAAAGAGGCATCTTGATAAGCATTACCGTCTAATGCTTCAACTCTTCTACCAAATCGACGCAGATCCAAACCTAAAGCACGTCTTCCTCACTTCTATTCCTAAAGAACTATCACAGATGGTTGAAAGATCTTTCTTTGGAAAGCAAAGAAGGATACAAGACGTTCCCTTGGGAGAAATCCAGCAAGAAGTCCATATCTGTCTCGAAGAATTATGCTTAAAGCGTCGGATGGTCCAAACATACATCACAGATGACAAGCGTCTTGAATCAGCTTGTTCTCACTAGAAGTTAAAGATCAAATGCTCCAAAAAGGATTGTGATGGTACATGTGGCCAGTATTCCCGGAAGAAAAAGCATTACAAGAAGTACTCGATTAGAAAAACCAAACATGGTTCCAAACATTTCCGGAAAAAGAAGAAATGGCGATACCTCCGCAAGAGAAAAGATCACACGAGGCCATAAGAAATCAAGCCGTTGCTACATTTGCGACAAGAAAGGACATTTTGCCAAAAATTGTCCTCAGGCAAAAAAAGGTCAGAATCATCTTATTGAAAATGAGACAGGTATTTCTCTAGAAAATGATGATATTGAATCCTTATTTTCTGCTGACGAAGAACCAACAGAACAGACTCTTTGTGTTATTCCCTTCTATCAAACCTCCAGTGAAGTTGAGTCTGATGAATCAGAATCTGAAGACATCTTTCATATATCACCCACATCTTCAGAACCAAATCCAGACATATTCTCAAGTTAAACTCACTGTCCTCACTTCCCTGTGAAAATCTTCACCTCAAAATTTGCCAAACCTATCAATGTCATTGCTCTCATTGATACCGGAGCAAGTTGTTCCATTCGGACACTAAAGTTTTGCCGAAGAATATTGGACTCCTCATATCCGATATTTCAACTCTGCCTCTGGAGACACTTTCTCCACGAATGTCAGAACTACTCCAGTTACTATCCAGTTCTTCCCCGATTGCTCCATAAAAGCAAAAATCTTTGGATCAAATCTCCCCAATAAAGATTTGTTAATTGGGTGGGACATCATGACTCAAATCTCTCAACTTCGCATCATTCTGGAAAGGGTCTTAGATATAAAAATCACTTTTACGAGTTCGTTGATATTCAGAGACTCTTTTCTATCCAAATGAGTTTGTTAGATCCAATCATGCAAAAGCTGCTAGAATCTTGTTCGGAATCCCACTCAGAATTCGCTCAAAAATGTTCTCATCCTCTATGGAAGAATCCAGAATTCTTTGTTCGCCTCCCCTTAAAAAAAAAAAAAATGAAGACATCAACCCAACAAAGGCGAGTCATGTGGGAATGAAGCCAGAACACTTGGCTTTAGCTCAAAGGGAATGCTCAGAATTATTGCAACAAGGCCTTATTGAAATTTCTGATTCTCAATGGGCTTGTGAAGCCTTTTATGTCAATAAGCGAGCCGAAAGGCGAACGGAGGAAAAATGAGACGTAATCAACTACCAACCTCTTAATCTTTTTCTTCAAGATGATAAGTTCCCTTTACCATCCAGAGATTCTCTCTTTAGTGGGTTAACCAAGGCCCATATTTACTCCAAATTCGACCTCAAAGCCGGATTTTGGCAGTTGGGCATTCATCCTGAAGACAGAACCAAAACAGGATTTTGTATCCCGAACCAACACTTCCAGTGGAAAGTTCTTCCTTTTGGTTTAAAGGTAGCACCATCCCTTTTCCAAAAGGCCATGTGCCGTATTTTCCAACCCATTTTGTCAAGTGCAGCGGTTTATATCGACGATATTACGCTCTATAGCCCCGATGAACAGAGCCACTTTGCCAACTCCTTGAGAAATTTGCAGAAATCGTGAAAAAGCATGGCATTATGCTTTCTCAAAGAAAAATGAATATTGCCCAAACAGAAATTGAATTTCTTGGTATGCACCTAAACAAAGGTACGTACTATCCAGGGCCACATATTGCTCAAGAACTATTGAAGTTTCTGAAGATAACTTCACAACAAAACAAGTTCAGCAATTTCTTGGGATAATTAATTATCTCGGGGTTTTGTCCCAAACATTGCAAAGCTTCGATTCCTTTGCAATCCATGCTGAAAAGGAACTCCCCGCCTTGGGGAAAGATCCAGACTAAAGCAGTTGCTGAGCTAAAGGAGATCATGCAGAATCTCCCACCATTACAAATACCATCAACAGGCAAAAGAATCCTTCAAACTGATGCCGGTGACGAATCTTTGGGCAGCCGTCTGTTCGAAGAAATTGATGGTAAGAAACACCTTTGTGCTCACAAAAGTAGAAAGTTTTCCCAGCTGAAATGCATTACCATTCCACTTTCAAGGAAATCCTAGCAGTAAAAAATGGAATCAAAAATTTGAGTTTCATCTCATCGGCCATCACTTTTTGGTAGAATTAGACATGGCATCTTTCCCTCGGATGACCAAGTTTAAACAAAACATATTCCGAATTCTCGGCTACTTCGATGGGCTGAATGGTTTTCAAAATACTCTTTTGAAACCAAACATATTCCCGGAAAAAGAATGTCCTTGCTGACTTTTTGTCAAGACCCAAAGCACCAAATGAAATCAAATGTACATCAAAAGACCTGCTTTCCATATGCTTAACCATGGAGTCAAATACAAGATCGAAAAGATTAAAGATTCGTCGAGCCAGAAATATCCCCAGGAGATTATTCAACAAATCCAAAATGACAGTCTTGTTGCGAACATGGAAAACCTCATGTGGCAATGCCACACAAACCTTTTTAGATTCAATGGAGGTTCGATCCTTTATCCTTCCGGGTTAAATTTGAATTATCCTTTTATTCATCCTCTTATCTGGAAGGAAGATGATTTTCCTGATCAACTCAAAACGCTATTATGGTACTTAACCAATAAGTACTTGATAGCCATTGAAATTCCCACCAGAAGATTCATCGCCAATCTCACCAAAATATTTATGCTCGGAAGAAACATCGAAAAGGAATGTGATAGAAATCTTTTAGAATTTCTAAATTGGTTCTATCATCCTACATGTTGGAAACAAGACTTAGAAAATGAACTAAGAACCATGACACCAAATCCTGAAGTGCACACCATCCTGTTTTTCCGGCGACCATGGAATTTTTGCAGAAATAATGGTAGTATTCTCGATGCACCACTTGAAATAGGAACCACAGCCTATAAACCTCACTTGAACAGCCGAGAAGGTCGGATTCACAAATCTTATCCAAGATCTGTTAGATTTTGTGAACAAGAATACCGAGAACTCCAGAGAATCCTATGCCAGGAAAACAAGACCATTCCCGAAGATGTCTGGAATAATGCACCCACTACGTGGGATCATTATGACCTAGCACTAGAAGCTAAGGAAGCACTAGAGCAATACAGACAAGCTGCATCATCCCAGGAACATGAAATGACAAGCGAAGATGACATTGTCCAGTCTACTCAAGACCCCTATGCACGCTTTGGAGGTCCTCTGTCCCAGGATCCCTACGAATAGGGATCTTCGTCCTCATTCCAAAATATGGACATGTCCTTTTACGCACAGCCGTCCAATTGGCCTCAGCCAAGCATTCCTGCCAACACTGCAAGCGAAAATACAAACTGGGCAGAAGAAGAAGCATCCCATTGGGCTCATGAAGCATCCTCATCTCAAAGGCTGAACCAGATCCTTTCGCCCCAAGATCTTAAGCCCTCCAGCAGAAGTATGAAGCACATCTCCTAGAAGAAAGTTCAGATAATGACTCAGTATGTAGCTACAATGCTCATGACGGACGAGATCGTTGAGTCCGTACAAATTCGCTGTAGCAAAGTACTGTTCACTTTTTTAGTAGCACTAGGCTAGGGGAAGGTGCATTCACGCTACGATTCTTGTTCATAGTGCTCGAATAATTCCCCTCCCGGTAGTTTCCGGTGCCTTTGTTTGTTTCTGGACCCGTGAGTTGGTCCCTGTGTGTGTCCTTGTTGTCTTTTATTTGCCTATATAAGGCATTGTTGTTGTATCGTTTAGGGCAGAGTCCTTGAAGTAAAGAGTGTCTTTGTGAGAAATCTCTATGGCTTTCTAAATCCTCTCTTCTCCAAAACATTTGTAGGATCCTTCGAGAAATGCAGCTTGGGTAGACTAGAAACGTTTCCATCCCGGCATCCTCCGAATGTCTCTAGGCCTCGGATTAAAAGGCCTGAGTGGTTTTTTTTTTTTTCTTCAAAGGCTGTCCCCAGAAGGGCAGACGGAAGTTGTTCGCCCAATGTGGGATGCATACCTGCAGAAAATTTACTCTCCTTCCCTGATCCTAAGTCTAGGTCCATTTATGGTATCAAAATGCGATAAATGACTAAACTGATACCAAAATTTATGTGTCAACATGTTTAAATTTATCAACCTGTTTATTTGAATATTTCGGGTATCTTTACATGGCGGACAACCATAATTCTAAATCTTAAGACCTTTAGTTTTCTTGTAGTTGATAATTCGTGTCCAAGATCAACGAAATGTGTCATTCACAACTTTTGTCGATTTACTCGTCGGTCCATATCAATCGATCGAGAGAGAAAGTGTGAATGTACGTTATGGCCCTTCTATGCCATGATGGGACGCTTTGTCTTGCGAAGGATATTATGGGAAATGCACAAAACGAGACAACATATTATATAACATAAGAAGGCAGCAATTTCTAGGGTTTCATAAAATTCAGGAAAGTTGGGAATATGCCCAATTGAAAATTCCCCGCCAGCTCTCTCCTCCTCCTCCTCCTCCGCCTTGCCACCGCCCGACCGCTGCCCACGCCGGCGAGTCCCCCATCCGCCCGTGTCCGGCGGCGGCCTTGGGACCTCTCGAGAAAGCCGGCTACGGCCATCGCCGACCCAATCGACCTCGTCCGAGATCTCACCTGTTTCCATTTTGCCGAAACAATGGCCGAGAGTATGCCCGAGGATATCGTCGTGGACATACTCTTGAGGCTACCGGCGAAGTCGCTGGTGCGATTCAAATGCGTCTGCAAGCGGTGGCGGTCTCTGATCTCCGACCGGGCCTTCGCCGAGTCGCATCTGCAGAGGCTGAAGGCAGGGGATTTGATCCCTAGCCAGAGATTCATCATCAGTGGCTGCAACGGCTCCCTCAAGACCGTGGACTACGAAGCGCTCGACGACGACGGCGGCGGCGAGGGTCGCATGGTGGTACCTCATGGGATCAAACCTTTGTGGGAGCCCCGCATTGTGGGGTCCTGCGATGGCCTTGTATGTTTACGTGGCCCCTCCAATTTTGTCATATATAACCCGACCACCAGGGAGTGCAAGTGCATTGAGTTGCCCGGTTCCAATTTTGTTGATCGAGCTGGGTTATGGGGTGTCTCCGGATTCGGATATGACTCTCAATCTGATGATTATAAATTAGTAGCAGATGTTTCTTCATCTAGTGATGACAATTTGAAGCTGGCAATATTTTCGCTCAAGTCCGGTTCTTGGAGAAGTATAGAAGTCCCGTTCCAGGAAGAGTTTATGGAATTGGTCGGCCAAGGAGTTTATTGGAAAGGGGCCTTACACTGGCACGTCTATGTCTTGTGCATGTACGATCGGCGCGAAGGTGTGATTATGTCATTTGATCTGTTGGAAGAGAAATTTCACGAGGTGCTTCCGGTTCCAGTCCCTGAAGTCGATGAGGACATATGTCTCCTGGGACTCGGGATTCATGGGGCAAATCTGTTCATATACAACTGCACCCATGATCGCCGCATCGAGGGATGGATAACAGATGAGTACGGGAGAGGAGCATCCTGGACAAAATTGTTCAGTGTTGATTGCAGTGCCATCATAAATTTGGATAGGGACTTTGGGCAGACCCCCTTGCGTACACAAGGAGTGGAAAATTGTTATTTGGATGGATAGGAAGCGGATGATTATGTTTAATCTGAAGGATAATACTTGTAAGGATTATCTCTTAGGAATGGACCTTGTTATGGAATATGCCATCTATTTGGAAACTCTTGTTTCTCCTTATCTTGATGGTGGAGCTGTCGAATGATCTTGTGGATTTTGAAGACAAAATAAAGAGTGTAGAAAGTCTATATAGTAAGTTTATTGTGGTTTTAGTACTCTGTCTGGGTTAGATGTCTGCTCGATGAATGGCCATTCAATATTCTTTGTTTTGCCAGAATGATGAGAGACCGCAAGTAGAGTTTGAGTATAAATGTGCTTGACTGGAAATGTGGATACTAGCACACTTAAGCTTTGTGCCAACTGAATTCGAGGATGAACTATCTTGTAATACTATAGTTAACAGCAGTGACTCTTTTTGAATTTTTGCCTTCTTGAGTACCCTATGTACTATTGCTGTGCAAGATTTCGGGAATGACCGATCCTCTCGTTGGGCTGCACTCGGACGCTCAGCTTGATAAACATACTATTGGCATCAAAGCACAATGTAGTCTCCAGTTAAAGAAACTGGCGATAATGTTATTCCCTAATTACTGAATGAACTATTGAATCCACGTACCAAGATGCAAGTTATCTATTCAAAGGGTTGCTGATGGCGAAATCCCACGTTATGTGTATTGATGCGAAAGGTTTAGCCTAGATGAAAGTGTTTCATCACAGTGTTTATAGAACAGTTTACATTCGTTGTTGTAGTTTTTCACCCGTTGGTTTAACTTGAATGTCCGTTCTGTTTCTGGAGTTAAATACTCCTCTACGTACCTTGTTGTAATTAGGGATCTCTTGTTCTTCTGTGATTTGACTTTAGGAACAGATTGTTGATTCCAAGTAAAATTCCCTCGGGGCAAACGAGAACCACTCAGGTATATTACTCTGCACGCCATCGAATCTTCTCTTCTCTATTAATCCACACATGAAGAAAACAGATTACAGAAGTAACCGCGCACACCCACAAGAATTCCTCACTCTTATATAAGTGGAGGTCGAATCAGAAGTTTTACAAGAATTGAAAACAAGCTTCATTTGAAGTTGAAATGAGTTTAAACACGAACAAGTCTTAAGTAACCGGCACAATCAGCCGTTTGGCCCCATCACATACCTCGAGGGTGCCTCCACAACTAATATAAATAGACCTATCTGGCTACAGAATTCTGAGGATAGATGTGCATTTACTAAGGCAAAATTGAAACAATAAAGAATGAACTTCAGATGAGAGCAGTGCGAGCAGGCCTTGTTGCAACTTCAGGTCTTGTAGTATAGTATGATGAGTGAGTGAAGCCCCATAACTGCACCACAAACGAGACAATGGGATTGCTAATACGAAATCTAGAGGCTAATCTTCACAGATATAGATGACAAGTGATTATTAGCAGCGGAACTTGCAATTTAGTTAAAGCCTTATTCTCTAAGGTGGTAAGATCCGCATAACATGTCAAACCTAAAGCAAGCAAGACAATAATTCATAGCACATTCAACTCCATGGAGATAGCCAATCTAATTCACTTATCTTTTCCCACACAGAGAGTTCAACAGATTATTCACGCACCTTTGTATACCAAGGTCATCAACCTCCTTAGACAAAACTAATATGTCAGAAAAATCAAGTTAAAAGATGAATTTAAAGCCTATGCAAATTGCAAGTCGTGCATCAATTCAAATGCTTCATCTGATGAAGTCTATCCTCACAACATCAAGTGATTGCAATTGAAGGCAAGCTTGGACATTTTAGCTTCTTACCTCAACATTCTTCAACTCGAACTCTGGGTTGTGAGCCAAACATAAGCTCCCAAATGTTTCACAGGGTCCACTTGTTCCACTTAACCTTTTCATAACAAGATACAAAAAAGATTATTAAAAATGGGCCCCCTTCCTGTATTGGAAAAATGGAAATTTGTAAACACGACAACTTACAGATCTCCATCTAAGGACAGGGCAAAGTTGCCTCCACCGCCAAGTGCAAGTGAGTCATTCATGCATATGTAGTAGTACCTATTGGCACCTAATCAAGAAAACCGGGTCTATTATCTTACTTCATATCACAAAGTGATGTATCTGAGAACAAGTATCCCATGTAAAAATTCAGCTGATGCGGTTTCAGATAAGGATCCTGTCTAAGTGGAAATTATGAAACTCATCACGTAAAGTTATTGTTAATATACTTTTCAATCTCTTAAGACCAAGGTCATGCCCTCGAGTCATGACGCTTAACATCACGAATCCCAAACATTTGCATAATTTCAGCTGAAGGAAAGATAGTTTATAACCTGTGAAGTTATTATGCTTATACAGCTGTCAATTGTCGTGAGATCACAATATGATGTAGTACTTCTGAGCATGAGTACCTAATTATCTACCCCACTCCCACATGCAGTGGAACTGGTTATCCTCTATTTTAATTTGATTACTAAGCTTTTCCTTGACATGTCTTTGGACCAGAAATTGCTAAGAGCATCATCCTAATCCATGCATAATTTAACTATATGCTTGCTTTGGTAATCTAAAGCAAGAAAAATTAACCACCTCGTACCCCCCCCCCCCACCCCCCCCCCCCTTCCTTTTCTCTCTCTCACTCTTGTCTTCATATAACCAATCCAATCCTTTTGCCACTTCCTGAGCCAATGACAATGCATGATGTAACAAGGTTTGACTGAGTAACTTCAAACTCACTCTCAATTTATATAGATTCAGCACAGAGATGCTACAATTAGTCCTTGTCGTTGTAGCTGCGATAGTGTGTCAAGGAGGGGAACAAGGTGTAGCTTCTTCAAGGCAAGGGAACGAGGAAAAAAAAAAGGGGGGGAGGGGGGGTTTATTGATGCTCAGAGACAATAAATATACATTGCCTTGATTCTGTGCGTCAAGCGACAAACCCTCATAGAAGAATTGTGGATGCTAGTACTGCAGCAAATTAGAATAGTCTATTGACTTGGATGTCCTCCCCCTGGTTTTCTTAATCAACTACACCGAATCATATTAATAGGTTTCCCAGAGCTTATTCAGCTAGAGAATTTTAAAATCTTGATAACACTGAATTCAGAACTTCAGATCCTGAGGTGCTAAAGAGTCAACCAGTCAATGCATATCAAACAGAATTTTGTTGTTTTATGGTCCTGTTTACTTCAATCAGCATGATCAATTATACCATAGACAGGACTGCTATTCAAGGCAAACAGAAAGTATGATATACTTTTGGTGAGCACATCCTTATTCAACAACCTCTGCAAAGGTAAAATTCAAGTTCCATGACTTTACCTGTTGGTCGAAACAATCTTGGCTGCCCATATAAGGTTGTGAATACAAATGTTTGGTTTGTCCCCTGCGAGTAAACAAGGACCCATTACAAAAAGGAACCTTTGAATCAAGAAATAAGACTAAAATATCTCAATCAAGACCGAAAATAATATGATTGCAAATAGAATGACAACAAATTCAAGAATGTTATGGATCACCTGATATTTCCTTTCCGTTGTAGGTTTTAAGGGGCATTCTAGCATGCCACCAAACACTGCTCCTTGCATGTCACCAACAATCTAGGTGCATAAGACACCAGCGTCAACACAAGCCATTACTTTAAAACAAAAGGTTTGGGTGGCGCCTCTCATATTGAAAAATATCTTAAACTTCTCTTCCTAAATATCAATAGAAGAGATTTCTCTAGGGCAAGTACAGTTGAACATTGAAAGTGACATACCAGCAAACAGGGGCCAGAAAGGTCAGCACTCTTGCGGATGAGTGTACGCAATGAGATACCATGTCTTAGCGTACTGCCCTTCATTTAAAACGATAACTATCAAATTAAAATTCTCAAAACACGGACATTTATGTCAAAAGTTCCTATGAGACCTTTAACTTGGTAAAGAGATATGGAAGAACCACTTGGCACAATGTGTCAGGGCTCTCTACAGCAAGATAATAAAGAGACTGACCTGTACAGCAAGACCCATTGGCGACCTTTCACAAGATTTGGAAGGCATGAGTGCAAAAATTCATATAGATCAGGGGAGATAAAGACAGAATTGTCCACAAGATTTTGAAGAGGCTTGTCTGAGCAATGCTTGTCAGTTGCCTCTTCAAACAAGTCAGAACTACTGGTACTTCCTTCATCTTCTTCCTTCGTACTTAGCGATTTCCTGTTCTCACAGACTGAAGCACATTTTTTTGAATTTTCACGGCCATCAGCTGTTGCTTTGCTTTTATCTAGAGTAAATTCTAAACCTTCTGAAGAAACATCTTGCCATCTAGGTTTTTCATCATTACACTCAGCAGGAAGTGATTGATAGAGTTCGACGTCCTGCTCACACTTCTTTGATCTGAGTCCATCAAGTCTGCTAGTTGGAACAAAGTAAGAAAAGTACGAAGAGAGAGACTTTCTTTCTTGGGAACTCGGCCTGGCCTATACAACAATTAAATTGAGTATACAAACCTTGAGTCAATTGTTAGAAATTAAAATATACAACAAGTAACAGATCATTCATCCCCCTGTTCAGAAAAATATGAGAAAAAGTAAAGAAGAGGACATATACACATGACCTTTGTGACCTCATGAATGTTTTTTCTTAATGACTAAGCTAACCCAGAAGCCTATTATCATCACTATAATAGAGAGCCCAGTTACTTAAGGCCCACAACTTTTCAATAATAATGCATTAAGACAAGAATGACAGGCAATGCTGACACAGAGCATCTGTCTATGTGTAAATCATCGGCACAGTATGGCAGGGTGCACTCCTCAACAAAAATGTCATTGCACACTAAAGGAATGTAAGCCAGCCAAGAAGTACAAAGAAAGCGGTTCTTGATTGCAACACAAAGTAGAAATGAAGTATTTAGGCCAATTTGAGCTCAACTGGCACAGCCACTAAATTTCAAAAGATCCATGGTTTTGGACAATGATAGCAGGCTCTTTGAGGGTGAGAGTGGCGCCTTCACTTCAAGTTGCGGTCTCTGATGTTTGACCAGTCCATCAGATTGAAGGGAAGCATGAACATTTGTGGAAAGGAAAAAGGCTAGAGGGGAATCAACATTACTGGCGATTTAGCCCAATTTCAGTTAGATCAACAGGCAGAATCAGACTATACAGCTACAGAGCATTCCTACATGTCATCATAACATTTAAATAGGAACACACATTGAATGGGAAACACGTTGTCACATGAATCATGAATTCCCATGTCACTCCAATATCATAACCAAGCATAGAAACTGAAATTTCCAATTTACTCACACTCCTGTAACCATCCTATATTTTCCTCTTTTCGATTCCACTCAATCCGTTTCTCCATACCATTTGTTACTCAGGCCGTCTACTCCAGATAGACTGAGGAGAGAGCACAATTTAGATCAAATGAGAAAAAGCGATGGCTCACCTAGATACCAGCCTAAACTGAGAGATAGCCCTTGACAGAACTGGATCATCCAGGTCAGGCAAGTTATGAATCCTGGATTGATTCCTTATCCACCAAGTGACAACAGCCACATCTGTCAGCTCAGAGTTCACAGACCAAATAGTCCAATGCCACTGCTCAAAAGTGGCTCCTTGGCTTGCCATAAGTATTGGTCAGCAACCTCAGCCCAGTTAAGTTCACTAAGCCAAACACTTCTCACGCCCATATATTCACTATCATACGCCCTTTCCTACTTGACTTAAGCATGAATCAGCTCATCCAGGCCTCAATCACCGATGCCTCAAGTTGTACAACACGCCGATCAAGCTCCATTTTCTTCCATTGAATCCGCCTTTCACACAATCTCACTCTCCTTCAAAACACCAATTCTTTTTTTAATCTCATAATAACTTCTGACCCCATTGACAGCATCCCAAGCCGTCTGGACGACAATCAAGACCCTACTTTGACACCTATACGCATGCTAAATCCCGCGGACATAAAAAGCCCCAGAACGCGATCAACCGCAAATCCCAATAAAAATCAAGCAAAACACATCAAACTAAACGATGCAAACAAGCGCACGAATACAAACGTAGACACCCATATAAAAAAGAACCACGAAAAGTCACCTGGGGTTGGTTCCCACGGTCGCTGGATTGTGGAGACGGAGAGGGAGGAGGAGAAGATCCCGGGGAAGGAGCAAAGAGACCCGAAAGCTTCTCCGAGACTCTCCCCTTCAACGCATTCATCGTCTTTCCTCTATCCTCGATGCTTTCTTGCTTCTCCGAGGCGTCACGTGATGCGCATCTTCTTGAAAATGACCTTCCTCCTGCGAACGCTTGCACAAGCTGATTTCTTCCCTTTTTCAACCTGGGTTCAACGCGTCATGCGATGGGCATCTTCTTGAAAGATCATAAATGGATCTCCTTCCTTCCTGCGAACTCTCTCTTGCGAGCTGATTTCTTTCCTCTTTTTGCTTTCCTGGGGATCAATTAACAAACGTCAGGCGCGACCCGCGAGTGGGCGTGTTCGTTTTGGGCTGCGTTTCCTCGTCGAATTCGTGGAGATCAAGAAGAGCAAGAAAAGCCCTGTCGGTGACCCCACGGCTGGTTTCGGAAGGGCGGAGCGATGCGCGGAATTTGAATGTTAGGTGCGTGAGAACTTTCAGCGTCCGGACAAGACTTTCTGGACGAAAGAGAGAGAGAGAGAGAGGGGAGGAGGCGTGGGGCGGGGCCTCCGAAAGGTGGAAAGTGCTTCACGCCACGGATCTCACGTACGTCTCCCTCGTCCGACACGCACGCGTTTTGCTGCATTTGCATCCGCATGTGAGTAGAACTGGTCATGTGACGGTACTTTCTGGTCGCGAGAATGCAACGGTTGCCATTGTTAACCATGAATTGCTGATAGGAGGAGGGTACATAGAGTTCGTCGAGGGCCTTAATTTCATGCTGGTGCAAATTGATTGGGGGCGTCGGGGATTTTCAACTCCACTGCTCGCGAAACCGTTCTGGATCGGAGCTGCCTATACGAGCCAAGAATCTTGACTTGACGGGTTAATGAGACTAGTAGGGTGCTCTATGACTTCCGAGTAGTTAAGATCGTGTCTTTAGATTATTAAAAACACTCATCTTTTTCATTTTTTTTTTTTGTCTATGTGTAAATATGTTAATATCATTAAGCAGATGAGGTATGAAAGCTTAGGGAATTCCTGACATTATGGACTCATTTTAAATGAAAATAAGTTCTTGTGAATCTTCTAAGCTCGTCATAGATGGCATGGGTTTTACTAGATTGGAGAGATAGATTTAGTCTGATATGTGAAAACTAATTTGAGATATAATTTGATCGCTATTTCAGAAGAAGGGGAAAAATGGCGTGTGTGCCAGTTTGGTTCAATTTGGCCTAAGATACAGTAGAGTTCAGCGCAAGAGTAATTTCGAGGCCAAGCATGGGCAAAAGGTACAACTGTAAAAGGCTTTTCTTGGTTATTTAGGCATATGTTAAGGTAACTCATCAGTGAAGAATGGTGAAATCTAGTGGGATATTCATGAGATAAATCAAATGCAGTTTAGTGTGTGACTTACGCTCACCAAATAATTTCTCTTGAATTGGCAATTGGCAATTGGCAATTAGTTATTGTGATTAATTTTAAAGGAAGCATGGGCAATCACGAAATTTCTTAAACAAAAAAATTTTGAGTTTGAAAAGGAACCTCTGAGTTTGCTATGTATATGAGCAAGAATGCGTATGTCGCATCTATGCAAATTTAACATGTAAAAGATATTGCTTTATTATGAGATTTTTGAATTACTAATTGTTGACACATGTATGTGAAAAGAGAAAATATTTCCGGATTGGAAATTTTTTCTTTAAACTTTTCTATAAAAATAAAAAAGATTGAAATTTTAAAAATCATTAATTTACGCTTGTCCATCGATAGACTATTCATAAATTAACTAACTGTTAATATTTTCGGATAAAATATATATTGTGATCCCTTAAAGTTTGAAATCCTCTTTGCATTATACAATAGTTAGATGATGGAAATAAACAATCTTAAAATCAGATTCTATATACTAATATCGTGAATAAAATTTCATTACTAAAAATAAAAATAAAAAACTATATATTAAGTGACTTTTTGCATTTTCTTCGTGATGTATTATCCTGTGATATATTATCCTATGCTGCATTAGAATTGCACCCAAGGAAGAAATTTTCAAATTTCCTATTTTTCTTTCAATAATCAATTATTAGTCAAAAGAGCTTAAGCATATCATAGACATTGATGCTGTTTCAAATTCCTAGCAAGAGTGGATTATGACCTCATCTTTTAAGTCTTAAAAAACTACATATCCCAAGATGCATATACTTACTAGTTATTATAGGAAACCAAATCCTAATCTATTACAAACCCTACATTATAAGTTGAGATGCATTTGGTTCAATTTTCTTAATGGGCTTTTGGCCTCGAAATCCCCTTGGGGAAATGTTGAGGTGTTTGACAACCCATCTCAATGAGTTTTCGACTAAATGCTAGTCTTAGAAAAGCTAAAAGCCTAATGCTAATAAGGATTAACATTGAGCTTTCAGCATTTAACCAAATGCTGAAATTAGTTTTCTTCCTCCAAAAGTATCTTCAGCAATTTTTAATTCTCTAGTTTTGTCCTCATTACTGTTCATCTTTTCTTGAGAAAGGGCAATCGACAAGGGCAGCTGTTGAGGGTGGTTAGCTAGGGTTGATTGGGCTAGCGGGGGTGGATTGGGCTAGCGAAGGGTTGGTGAGAGGCCGGCAAAGTCGTGTGATGGCCACTTGGGTTGCGCAACCCTAGCGATGCTTGCCTGAGGTCTTGCGAGCCCAATCAACAAGGCCTATGGTCGTACAAACCTAGATAGCCGTCATCGAGGTCGCATGACCAAGGCGACCGTCACTTGGGTTTGCGCGACCCGGGTAATGGTCATCAAGGTGGCACAACCTTGACAACAACCGCCTAGGGTTGCACGACCAATGCTGAGGTCGCACAACCTTGGGCAATGGTGCTAGCGCTAGCCAAATATCACTAGCGGTTAGAGGTGTCAAAATGGGTACACAACTCATTTATGAACTCATATTTGTTTAAATTGGTCGTTAATGGATCAAGCCTTATTTCTCAAAGCACATAATCTAAAAATAAAGAGACTGAAATAAATGGGTTTTAAATGGGTCTAATCTGCACCCATTTAAGATCCATTTATCAACCCATTATTATGGGGACATAGCCACGATTACTCCCCCTCTTTGTTTCCATCCACCCTTCCATGAATCTGATTCGCCGCCTTGCCGCCGCCATCGAGGTCGTCCGACAGCTCAATCGTCACGGTGTCGCTGGTCCTGCACTCCTCACAAACCCTAACCCCCGTTTCAAGCAGATAAATCACTCCGGTCACCACCTGCGGTGGGGTTTTTAGCTGCGCAGCTCGAGCAAGAGAGAGGGAGAGAGACAGATACTAGTCATCATGGTAAGTGAATATCTGCTTCTAGCCATTGTTTCCCAGCTCTGATTCGGTGACAATGCCGGCCGTTTTCTTGTGGCGTGGTTGGCGGGAGCTGATTGTGGAGTGAATCCTTGTGGAATGCGAGTGTCGCGGCCGATTCCTCCGTTTTCTCGTGGATTTTCGCTGTTGTTGTCTTCCTCTAGTCCTCGATCTGTGCGGGATTTCGCGGGGCTTTTGTTGTGATCTGTTGGTGTGGTTGGGTTCGTTTGCTGGTGTTTGAACGGATCAGTGCCGTGCACGTGATCCGCGTAGAGCTTGGACGCTGATGCTGTGTCGATAGGCTTTCTGATTTTTTGTTTCCCTCCTGGACCGTGGGAATGGCGTGTGATTCGCTGAGCATCGCCAATCCGTAGCATGCCGCTTGAAATGATCACACGTCCCCAAGTTTTTTCTTTTTCTTCTTTTGATTCACTTTGTTCGTTTATGTTTGCTACGTTCCTCTAATTTTTCAGCATCATGAGACATTCATATATCTACTACCAAGTATTGGTTTCCATTCCTAGTGCCAGATTCATCTACAGCAGATTGTTAGTAGATTTTGGAGCTGCTAAGTGTAGACGTGGATGTAGTTTAGTCAATTACTTGAGGACCCCGTGAGGATTCTGCTTGCATGAATGAGGACTATTTATTCAAACTTCTTTTTAATGATCATACAATTCGATTTGTATTTTTGTCGACGTGCGGACCCCTCAAGTGCCATAACATTGGCCAAAGGGACACTTAAGTGCCATAACTTACGAAGGTATCTTAAGTGCCAAAATCGGAGTAAAATGGATCACTTGAGTGCCAATCGACCAAAATCTGGCCAAAACGGGCGTCGTTTTGGGTTGACGTGGAAAAAAAAATAAATAAAAAATTAATTAAATTAAATTTAAAATTAAATTTAGTTAAAATATTTTAAAAAATAAACATTTAAAAATTTAAAAAACTTTAAAAAACTTTAAATTTTTTTTAAAAAGTTAAAAAAAAGGGGAAAGGGGAGGCGGGCCGAGGGATCGATCCTCGGCCGCCGCCCCCCGCCGCCAGAAGGGCCGGCGACGGCGGGGAGGGTTGGCGGGGTCATCGGGCCACGGCACCCGGCGGCGACCCCGACCGGCGGGCGGCAAGGGCTCGCGAGCCCTCGCCGGGATCCGGGCGAGGGCCACGAGCCCTCACCGCCGGATCAGGGGTGCGCGGCCCTCGCCCCCGGATCGGGCGAGGGCTCGCGAGCCCTCGCCGCCGTCGGCGGGGTCGCGGCCCTGGCCGAGGCCGGCGACCCCGGCCGACCCTCCCCCGCCGTCGCCGGCCCTTCCCGCGGTGGCGGCGGCGCGGCGGCGGCGGCCGAGGGCGATCCCCGGCCGCCTCCCCCATTCCCTTTTTTTTTTATTTTAATAAGTTTTTTAAATTTTTTTAAATTATTATTTTTTAAAATATTTTAAATAAATTTAATTTTAAAATTATTAATTTTAAATATTTTAACTAAATTTAATTTTAAAATTAATTTAATTAATTTTTAATTTTCTTTTTACCATGTCGGCCCAAAATGACGCCGTTTTGGCCACGTCCAGGCAGGCTTCGCCGGAAAAACGTCACGTTGGCGTTTTGGCCGGACTTTGACCGGAGTGGAACTCAAGTGATCTGTTTTTTTCGAATGTGGCACTTAAGTGTACCTTTCGTAAGTTATGGCACTTAAGTGTCCCTTTGGCCAAAGTTATGGCACTTGAAGCGTTCTTTTGCCTATTTTTGTCAGTGATCAATATTTATGTCCTAGAGGTTTAGGAATTACTGTTTTGTCGTTAGGATACCTGGTTGCATTTTTTGTTTATTTGAGATTCTGAACTTTTAAAAATCTGGTTGGTCAATAATTTATGGTGCTAATGGTTTGGGTGTGTAATGCAGTCCAAGATGGTTGTTGAAACTAGAAGTAACAAAAATTGTTAGATCTACTAATAGACAGCTACGTGAGAAATCAATCAAAACTAAGGTGGTGCAGTCCTCCAGTCTCCTTAGACATTTTTCCTTCCTAGTAAATTTTAATATATGCAATTGTTGCAGGTTGGTGCTTTTGCTGTCTTGAAAGAACTTGTGGTTGTATTGTCAGATTGTCTTACTGACCACATTGGATCACTTATTCCTGGAATTGAAAATGCACTAAGTGTATGTACATTGTCATTTTCCAAATGTTTTGTTAGAGTTTTTTGACTCCATGATGTAAATGATCTATTGGTTATATTCAACATAGAATAGTTTCGCCACCCTTTTAAGCCACCATCCATAATCTAATCTCAAATCCATTTCATGATTTGTGTATCATCAAATGTGGACTCTACACACATTTTGCCACATCTATTTTAAAAACAAGTTTAAACGGGTCATAAATGGGTTGCTTAGCATTTTTTTTTTTTTTTTTGGTCGATGGATGCTTAGCGATTTAATGGGTTTTAAATGGGTTGACCAGCGAACCTCTCTAGATGCAGAAGAAAAAAAGGAAAAGAAAGAAAAAGAAAAACGAAAAAAAATAATTTTTTTTTTGAAAAATTATAAAAAAATTGAAAAATTATTGATTAGATTTGTATTTCTTGGAAGTATTTTAGTAATATAATTTTTTTAAACATAAGGATAAGTTTTCATAAATTTGGTTAAATATAAAAATATTATATTAATATGGGTTGGGTCAGCTATGGCTGGGGTATGGGTCATGTCGAGTATGGGTCAGAAAATTTACATTAGGCATAAATGGGTCATCAATGGGTTAATGTGTCAATTTGGGTCGGACCATTAATGACCCAACCCAAACCTGACCCGACCCACCTGTTTAATAGCTATACTAGCGGCCTTAGCCCTTCATTGGAAGGTTTTTATTTTTATTTTTAAAAAATAAAAATTAGACTCAAAAGCCCTTTGCAAAAAAATATTTGCCCCAAACATTATTTAGGACAAAGTAGCTTTGTAAATGATCTTTTACGAAAACACAATTTGCATTTCCTCAATGGAAATGGGCATTAGATCAAAGGCATTTACATTTCCCCAAAGTTCATTTGCAAAATCGAATGAAACACACCCTATATGTACTTACACTAGATGAATTGCAATTTGCCTTTTCTTAGTTTCCTGCAATTATTCTGTCTAGCCTAGTGAGTTTACCGAAATTTCCCAACATTCAAATAGGAAAGAAATGTTGATAAGTTTGCGATTAGTGGAGCGGTTAACCATGGCTCGAAAATGATACCTTCGAGTAGGAGAAAGGCTATTCGGTCCCTTTGGCATATTTAGATTGCAAGATCTTCCAAGCTTTGCTTAATAATTTTGAAGACCAAATTCGTTCAGAGCACAGGCCTGTCAAGCTACTGTGCTCGCAATGGTTGTTCGAGAGCGTGATCATTCTGGCCAAGACGGAACGTGAAGAGGCTAAGCACGTGTCACGCAATAAAGGTTTTTGGACCATGCTAGAACTTCGATGAATTTATTTTTTTGTAAATGTAGAATCTGAATACAATTTATAATATATTTCTTTTCCCATCCCTTTCTTTTTGTTTAAGTTATTCTATATGTGTGGAAATTTATGGATATGTAAGTAGTAATTTAGTCGATAGAAAATATATTTAGTATTTCTCGTGAAGATTTTGTAGCTATATTTTGTCCAGATAAATTTTTCTCTTCCTAAAGTTTTTATTTGCCCACTCAAAATCAAATAATTTTCGTAGGTGATATTGGTTATTAATACTGGGTTTATCTTTAGTACATGGTGGCCTCAGTATTCTTTTGTGTGCACAATTCACTTTCATCAACATTGATTTTTTCCCTCCGGACGGAAAGGTAGGTCGCCGTAAAGTAGTAGCGAAGTTTGAATTCTAGCAAAATGATTATGATTTGACTCAAACGACAAGCCAATATGGAGATGATGAAAACATTTTTCGAAATTGAACCCATAAAGGAAACTGTTGGAGAAATCCTACCAGAATATTTTGAAGCTGATAAAACGTTTCTATCGGTCTAGTCCTGATTATTACAGACTTTCGGTTTAGAGTCCGAAGACAGGTTGGACATCAAGACTCAAGACTCAAGACTCAAAGATATTCTCATTGACAGTTTTCTAATCCAAATGTCGAAAGGCTATCCGAACCTAAGTGTTTGGTTAAGGAGTTAGTCCTATTCTCTGGAGAAGATATCTTGGCTGGGTTAAGCTAACGGATTCTTTCTATTCAAGATCCGATAGTTGACGAAGTAATCTTGGAAAGTTCTATTCTTGGAAACCAAGATCCTGGTTGTATGGGCGAACATGATTGATGGGCTATCGTCAAGCTCCTTTAATAGCTCGAAAGATCTCCTTAATTGATTCCGTCCAACGGGTAGATTGGAGGAATTCCTTTGGTAAGTGCCAATGGGTATGATGGCATGAAGGAGTATAAAAGGAAGTCATTCAAGTTATTTTAGTGCATGCTCGATAGACGAATTCCAGTAGTCCAAGTTCCTTGATATTCGCGATTCATTCTCGAGCAAAATTGTATACACAAAAAGTGTTTATACTTAGTGATATCTTGAGCGAGTGTGGTAGATCATCTACACCACTCAATCAAGGAAGAACAACATTGTAACACTTCTTTGTTCATAGTGGAATCCAGCCAATAGGGTCATCGGTGCGAAAGAGTGGATGTAGGCTTAAACAAAAGCCGAACCACTATAAACATTGTGTTTAATTCTCTTTTCCCTTCTCTCAGTCTTTCGATTGTTGTTTAAATCCATCAATTGTCTAAGTATTGTGTGTTTTAAGTGAAAAATCGTTTTATACCTATTCACCCCCCCTCTAGGTACTCGTTCTAGCTATATCAATTGGTATCGAGCTTGTGTACTCACTTTATTTGAAGTGTTTTACTTCGAGTAAAAGATCCATGGCTAGTATGTTAGCACCAGGGTTGGTGGAAGGGCAAAAAAGCAATACCGAACCACCCTACTTTGATGGAAAGGATTACAACATCCGGAAGAACAAGATGAAAGCTTTTCTACGATCAAAGGATCCTCTCGGAATGGGACGTTGTAGAAAAAGGAATCATTCCTAAAGTTGCAAATCTTGTCTCGAAAGAGGAAAAGAAGCCTGTGGAAGCTAGCGGAATGTCTCGGAAGAAATAATCAAGAGACAAACTCTTGATGCAAAAGCAATATATTCTTTATATTGTGCTTTATCACCTACTGAATATAACAGAATATCTTCTTGTGATACATCAAAAGAAGTCTGGGATAGGTTACATATTACCTATGAAGGAACTGATCGAGTGAAAGAGACCCGGAATCAATATTCTTCTCGGTCAATATGAAGCCTTCAAAATGAGATCTGGAGAATCAATAACGACATGTTCGGTCGTTTTACGAAATTGTGAATGGTCTTCAAAATCAAGGTCAACCAATTTCTGATTCCATGAAGGTTAACAAGCTTCTGCGTGGACTCTCCAAGGATTGGAATCACATAAAGACTTCAATAAGAGAGACACAAAGAATCATGCCACTATCTGTCGATGAGCTGGTTGGAACTCTTCAGTCTTATGAAGTGGAACGAATAATTGAAGACGAAGATCCAAAAGGTAAGAAATCCATTGCATTAAAATCAAATGATGATTCGATGTTACGATTACAAGACGATATGAACGATGAGGAGCTTGCCCTTATGATAAGAAGATTCAGAAAGTTGAATAGAAAAGGAAGAAGATTCAACTCTAAGAGACAAGGCTTTCAAAAACAAATGCACCAAGACTGATGATGATGAAGCAAACAAAGATGTAGTTTGCTTTGAATGTAAGAAAAAGGGACATATCAGACCCAACTGTCATCTTCTAAAGAAGAAGAAAGGAAAGGCTGAAAAGTCTCGAAAGGCTTTCAAAGATGAAACCTGGAGTGATACAGAGTGTGAAGAAAGTGATGATGAATATGCCAACTTGTGTCTGATGGCGCAATTAGACTCAGACTCAAACTCTGAATCAGACTCAGACAGCGAATTTGAAGTAAGTAATTTCAAAATTCCTGTCAAGGTTTCTAAGTATATTGATGAGCTATGTTTAAGTCTTAAGACTTCTCATAAAAGGATTTATGAACTAAAAAGGGAAAACTCAATTTTAAAACAGCAAGAAAATATTTTGAAAGAAAAAGTTAAATGTTTAGACATGAATGTTTCTACTCTTAAAGAAAGTGAAGAAAATCTTTTGAAAGAAAATTCTCGTTTAAAAATTGACTCATCAAATATTTCAAAGAAATTTTCAATAGGGTCTGAGAAACTTGAAAAAATTCTTTCAGTATAGAGACCTTATTTCAATAAGTCTCGGTTTAGGTATGTTAGCGAAACTATTCCCTTAATTGATTTTCCTAAAGTAAAAGAAAGAATTAAGCAAAGACCTTCAAAAGAAGCTTATAAAAATCATTTCAAAAGGTTTTTGTAAAGCCTGTAGGTCGAGATGCTCTCGTGTTCTAAGTGCAAAAGTCCGGATCATTTTGAAAAAGAATGTCCTATGGTTTGGAAACCCGTTAAGAAAACTTGGGCTAATACTTTTTATCTTACTAACACAAAAGGACTCAAGAAAATGTGGGTACCAAAGAAAGCTTGAGATTTTTCTTTGAATGCGGTATCCATCAAGAGAAATGTAAAGTGGTATCCGGGACAAGTGGATGTTCAAGACATATGACAGGAGACTCAAAATGCTTTATAAAGCTTGTTCAAGTAAATGGTGGAAAAGTCTCATTTGGAGGAAATAGCAAAGGAAGAATTGTGGGTTTTGGAACTGTGAAAATTGGAAATCTCACAATAAGCAATGTTTCTCTAGTGGAAGGACTCAATTACAATCTTCTCAAAGATCAGTCAACTATGTGATACTGGTTTTAAGATCTTCTTTCAAGAAGGAATATGTTTCTGGAACCGGTAAAGACTCTACTCGATCTTTCTTGGGTAGAAGGCATGGAAATATCTATCTCCCGGATGTGAAACCGGAAGAATCGCAATGCTTGATTTCAATTCAAGACGAAGCAAGTCTGTGGCACGAAAGCTTGGGCATATTAATATGAAGCAATTAGCCAAAATCTCATCAAAGCAAACTTGTTCGTGGTCTACCCAAATTGCCTTATCAAAAGACCGATCTGTGTACTCCATGTATTCTGGGAAAGCAGGTAAGAAATTCATATAAGTCTATAAATCATGTCTCAACTAATCATGTACTACAGTTACTACATATGGATCTCTTCGGACCAACCAGAACCCAGAGTATTGGAGGTAAGAAATACTGCTTAGTAATTGTGGATGATTACTCTCGCTTTACTTGGGTATTTTTTTCTAGCAAGTAAATCCGAAACCTTTTCGTATTTTGAAAAATTTGCTAAAAAGGTTCAAAATGAAAAGGGATGTGTTATTTCAAGCATAAGAACAGATCATGGTGGTGAATTTGAAAATCAAGATTTTACAAAATTCTGTGAAGAATCTGGCTTTAAGCATATGTTCTCTTCTCCATATACTCTTCAGCAAAATGGAGTTGTGGAAAGGAAGAATAGATCTCTTCAAGAAATGGCAAGAACTCTTTTAATTGAAAGTAAAATTTCTTCTCGATTTTGGGCTGAAGCTGTTTCAACAGCTTGCTATATCATTAATAGTCTTTTTAAGACCTATTCTAAAGAAAACCCCCTATGAATTATTCAAAGGTAAGAAGCCTATTGTTTCATACTTTCATGTGTTCGGTTGCAAATGCTTTATATTGAAAAATGCAAAAGATTATGTTGGTAAGTTTGAAGAAAGATCAGATGAAGGCATCTTCCTTGGATATTCTTCATCAAGCAAAGCCTACGAGTCTATAACAAGAAGAGTCGACCGTGGATGAGTCAATGAATGTCAAATTTCAAGACTCGGACAAGATGAATCCAATCAGACTCATCATGAAGAGTCTGATCTTGCTCCATCCTCTCCAAAGTCTTCAACACAAGAGGCGTCACAGATTCAGGAAGACCAGCATCAAACCATTTTTGAAGATTCAAGCAAAGAAAGGGATCATCAGCCAGATAAATCAACCAGCAACTGGAAGCATAAGTCCAAATCATCCTAAAGATCTAATTATTGGCGAACTTAATGAAGGAATTCGCACTGCAGATCCAAAAGGCGTGAAGAGTCTAGTGCCGTAGCTCTCATTTCTGAAATTAAACCAAAAAGCGTAGAAGAAGCTTTGTCTGACGAAAGCTGGATTGAAGCTATGCAAGATGAGCTCAGACAGTTTAACATTAATGATGTCTGGGAATTGACATATAAACCAAAAGGTAAAACTGTTATTGGAGCCAAATGGGTGTTCAGAAACAAGATGAATGAAAAAGGAAAAGTCGTACGAAACAAGGCCAGACTCGTAGCCAAAGGATATACGCAAGAAGAAGGGATATACTATGATGAGACTTACGCACCAGTAGCAAGGTTAGAAGCTATTCGACTATTGCTTGTTTTTGCTTGTTATAAAGATTTCAAGTTATTCCAAATGGACGTCAAAAGTGCCTTCCTGAACGGATTTATCCATGAGGAAGTCTATGTGGAACAACCACCGGGTTTGAAGACCCAAAGAAGCCGACTTAGTCTTCGGGAAAAAAGGCCTTGTATGGTTTAAAGCAAGCACCTCGAGCATGGTACGACGGACTCGAAGTTTTTAATACATAATGGATTTGTTAAAGGTAAAGTTGATACTACTTTATTTATCAAAAAGGAAAACAAAAGCTTTTTACTTGTTCAAATATATGTGGATGATATTATTTTTGGATCATCTAATGAAAGTCTATGCAAGAAATTTTCTAAGTCTATGTAGGATGAGTTTGAGATGAGTATGATGGGAGAGTTAACATTCTTTCTTGGACTTCAAATTAAACAATTGAAGGAAGGAACTTTCATTTATCAAGAAAAATATGCTAATGATATTGTCAAAAGATTTGGGCTTGAAAAGTGCAAAATGATGCACATACCAATGTCTTGTTCCTTAAAGATAGATAAAGATGAAGAAGGAAAGAAAGTTGATCAAAAATTATACGGAGTATAATCGGTTCACTTCTTTATCTTACTGCTTCTAGACTGATATTTTGTTAAATGTTTGCATCTGTGCTAGGTTTCAATCGACCCTAGAGAATCTCATCTCAGTCTTTGCGAAACGTATTATCAAATACGTTGCTTCATCTTCAAGCATTGGTCTCTGGTATCCTAAGAAGGGAGACTTTAATCTTCTCGGAATATTCAGGCCAGATCTAGCGCGGTTGCGAGTTGATAGAAAGAGTACTTCAGTACGTGCCGGTTGCTTGGAAACAGGGGCGATATCTTGGTTTTCAAGGAAGCGGAGTACGTGGCTCTTTCAACAACGAAGCAGTATGTAGCTCTTGGCGATTCTGTTCGCAAATTCTATGGATTAAGCAACGACTACAAGACTTCGGAATTGAAGACTCATGCACATAAATCGAGATGCGACAAAGACTAGTGCAATAAATCTCACTAAAAATCCAATTCTTCACTCAAGAGCAAAGCATATAGAGATTCGACATCACTTCATCGAGATCATGTACAAAATGGAGAAATCTCGATTCAATTTGTTAACTCAAAGAGTCAATTGGCGGATATATTCACAAAGCCTTTGGAGAAAATCAATTCGATTTTATCCGCTCCGTGACTCAACATTTTGAAGCTTGAAGAAGTTAAAGTCTAGAGACTCTCAGACTCAGACTCAGACTCTCAGACTCAGACTCAGACTCATGGCTATAATCTGTAAGTTGTTATTTTATTCTGTCTCGAAAAGGTATGATTATTTAACTAATTTATAATTACCGAGAAAAAGGGAATCGTGTCTTTTCAAAAATATAACTTCTATTAAAAATGGCAGTTATTGATTTTAAAAGAATTCGTCGGTTCACTTTCCTTCGTACCGATTGGTTTTTCCTTTTTAAAACAGAGCTATATATATACAGTTTTTCTTCTCTCCATTTTCTAAACCCTCGAAAAGCATTTTTCTCTCAATCTCGTTTCCATTTCGTGTTCAAACTCGAGAAAGTTGTCAACTTTTCTTGGGAAAACGATTAAAGAAATCTCTCAGTGTCAAAGAAAGATGTCTTCTTCAAGGAAGTCCTCAAGAATTGCAAGGGGGACCACAAAGAGCAAGAGAGGGTCCTACCCATGTTGATCTCACCGAAGAAGATGAGTTATCGAGTCAAGAACGAGCCCTATTCATTCTCCAGCACGTGATTCTTCTCCATCTACCCCACAAAGTGCGGGTCACCATCGAGAGGATGAGATAATCGAGGATGCAGAGCCTGTAAGAATACAAAAAACCTCTTTTATCTATAAACTCTATCGTGCTTTGAAAAGTATAGGAACTCCGTTGAACCACGTGAATAATTTTCTCAAAAGTAAGAACTATGGGAATGAGTATCTTTTTCTGCGACAAATGGAGGAGTTGGGAATTGCTCCTAGAGGAAGGGCTGAGGAAGCTCTTGCAAGTATTCCTAGTGATTCTCGTGTGTCCGGACGGACTCCTACCGATGGGAATAACGATGATAAAATGTTCTATGATTTTCAACCGAGATTGGGTGTTGCTGCAAAGGTGAAAGGAAAGAGGATGGATTTGTTTAAATCCAAAGAACATGAAAATTTGTTTTTTAGGCTGTTGAAGAGAGGGGTGATAAACCCTAGAAGTGTTGATTTTGATTTTCTGGATGCTATTCATGTGAACTTAAGGGAGAAGTTCGATCTACTGCAACTTGAGGAATTTTGCTCTGACACTACTGAAGGATATGCTCAACTGACTGCATATTTCTATTCAAATCTTAGCTTTTTAGATGCGAATAGAATGTCCTTTAGTGTCCGAGATCAAGATTATATAGTAGATGTGGACATGTTGGCTGATATCATTGGAGTAGAGAGAGGATCATATCAACCGATTAAAGTTTCCACTGCTCTTCTTATGCTGGATCTTGTCAAAGGCAACAGTACAGAAGGAAAAATTGTCTACACGAGAATGCGGGCCATCAACATTTTGCTGCACAAAATTGTCATCAACTGTCTTAGGCCAAAATCGACATCAAAGACAGATGTGTCAAATTCGGAGGCAAAATTGATGTATGCAATCATCAAAGGGAAGAAATTCTCTCTTCCTCACATCATTCTCTTTCACATGTATAGAGCAATGGTGAAGGACAAGGGACAACCGCCTTATGCAAGTCTTGTGACCAAGATCTTCGAGACACTTGAACATTGAGCCCCCATAATCTCTGTGTGTTCGACCATGCGATAAAATGGTGGTGGGTCTGCGAATGGTGACAAAAATGTGTCTGAAAGAGCTTGAAAAGGCAATGGAGCAGTTTAAAGTGAAATCTCCAGTACCTTCGGCATCCAAAAGGAAAGGAAAGGAGCAAATCAGTCCACCATCCAAAAAGCAAAAGAGGAGTATCTTGGTGGATGAAGAAGAAGAAGAAGAGGAGGATTGCACTATTTATGCATTGATAAGGAGAAGATGTTCTGTATCTGAATCAACGGAACGTCAGGAGAAGGAAAAAGAAGCGGAGGAAAAACAGAGAGAAGAAGAGAGACAAGAAAAGGCCAGAGAAGAAGAGAAAGAAAAAGCGAGCAAGAAGAGAAAGAGAGAGAAGAGACAGAGAAAAGAAGAAGCGAGAAAAGATGCTGAAAAAAGAAGAAGAGGCAGCCAAAGAAAAGTTTGCACATGAAGATGAAGATTTTCAAGACGCTGCAGAGATTGACCCTCATTCTTTCCCATCCGAGGCTTTCGAAACAGGGGGAGAAGCGTTAGAAACAGGGGGAGGAGTTGAGCACATGAACACTACATCTGTTCCTGGAGAAGGAATTCCAGAAGATATTCAGGCTTCTTAAATGCCTGGAGAAGGTCATGATACATCAACATCGAAACTGCGCGATTTCACAAAAGATCCATCGTCTGCGTTTACCCCATCGACCGAGCAAATGTCGGTACGAGACGGATAATTCGGCAGATTTTCGTCGCATACTTGATATCCTTCTGGAAATGCGTGGTCAAATCTATGCTTTGGACTGTGAAATTCAAGTCCTGAAGAATGCTGGGAAAGCATCTTCTGTTTCCCTGCAGGATCAGATCAAAGATCTCTCTTCTCAAATTCAAGCCAATGCCAAAGGAGAAGAGGTAGCTCATCTAAGGGAAGACTTGAAGAGGCTGGAAGGAATCGTTCAGTCCATGGGAGATTTCCGAGATCGTTCGCATTCCCAGCGGAATTGACCACTTTCTCACCTTTTTAATGATGACAAAAGGGGGAGAAATTACCAGCTTTGAACTCGAACTTTGAACTTTTGAACTCGAACTTTAAATTTTATGTGTTTATATTTTTGGTTTTGATTTGGGTGTGAGCTTGAACTTGAACTTGGTCCGATTTAAGTGTGGATTTTGATATCTGAATGCTTGCTTACATCAAGTATTGTTATATGGTTTTACTTGTGAAGGACTAACCAATTTTTCCGTGGATGCGAGTCCGGTTGTTCTTTATTAATTTTTATGAGATAGCCATATTACTTGAGTAATATTTTGCGAGGTCAAAGTTGTTCAAATCTACAAGAAAGTTTTGTCACCATCAAAAAGGGAGATTGTTGGAGAAATCCTACCGAGAATATTTTGAAGGCGACAAAACGTTTCTATTAGTCTAGTCGGATTATTACGGACTTTCGGTTTAGAGTCCGAAGACAGTTTGGACATCAAGACTCAAGACTCAAGACTCAAAGATATTCTCATTGACGTTTTCTAATCCCGTGTCGAAAGGCTATCCAGAATCTAAGTGTTTGGTTAAGGAGTTAGTCCTATTCTCTGGAGAAGATATCTTGGTCAAGGGTTAAGCTAACGGATTCTTTCTATTCAAGATCCGATGGTTGACGAAGTAATCTTGGAAAGTTCTATTCTTGGAAACCAAGATCCTGGTTGTATGGGCGAACAGGATTGATGGGCTATCGTCAAGTTCCTTTAATAGCTCGAAAGATCTCCTTAATTGATTCCGTCCAACGGGTAGATTGGAGGAATTCCTTTGGGAAGTGCCAATGGGTATGATGGCATGAAGGAGTATAAAAGGAAGTCATTCAAGTTATTTTAGTGCATGCTCGATAGACGAATTCCGAGTCCAAGTTCCTTGATATTCGTCGATTCATTCGAGCAAAATTGTATACACAAAAAGTGTTTATACTTAGTGATATCTTGAGCGAGTGTGGTAGATCATCTACACCACTGAATCAAGGAAGAACAACATTGTAACACTTCTTTGTTCATAGTGGAATCCAGCTAATAGGCTGTCAGTGCAGAAGAGTGGACGTAGGCTTAAACAAAAGCCGAACCACTATAAACATTGTGTTTAATTCTCTTTTCCCTTATCTCAGTCTTTCGATTGTTGTTTAAATCTATCAATTGTCTAAGTATTGTGTGTTTTAAGTGAAAAATCGTTTTATACCTATTCACCCCCCCCTCTAGGTACTCGTTCTAGCTATATCAGAAACCCCATCCAAATAGCCTTCCTAACTTGTGTAGGTTTCCTACATTGGATCCAAAGAGACAACTTCTTTGTGAATTACACTGTGAAGCAATCCAAGAGGAGCTTTTAGTATTTGAGTCAAGCAAAGCCTTGTGGGTAAAATTTATGAATTCTTTTGTGAGATTGAGAGATTAGTTTTTGAGGAACTGAGTGCTAAATACTATGTGAATGTAATTAGGAATTGGGGCACACTTAGAGTATTTGAGTGCCTCGAGTGTGGTTTTATTACTTAATTTATAGTTGCTTGTAATCTTGGTTTTATCACTTAATTTATAGTAAAATCATGTGCTGCTTTCCTTTTGTTTTGTTATCGTTTGTTTTTGCAACGATGATGAGTAAGTTATCGGCCAACTATACACGCAATAAGATGCACAATTAAGTTAAAAGTGCCCATATTCCAAGCTTTCTGAGCTCAAGTTAACAAGTAATGATTGAGTGAACAAAAGCGTGCCTATAACCCGCGAGAGGGAGGTGGCTTGAGTAAAAGAGATGGTAAAAAAAAAAAAGGTACGGATAAGACCATTTTCTGAAGAAGTAACGGTACTTAATCCTTAACACTAACCATATTTTTTATGAAACTTATTGGTCTAAGTTTGAGGTTTATCTTTTTTGGGTTTGCTGTACTATGTAGAGAGATTATACTTAATGGTCGAAGCATAGCTCACGAGTTCAACTAATGCACTTCCTCTTTTTCCTTGAAATTATTTCACGGCAATAATTTTTCAGTTTGTTTTCCTGTCTATTATCACCAATTTGATTTGAATACATTCATGTCCTATCTTACATTTGTAGGGCACTAGTTATATGCAAAGAGAATTCTGAAAGAATAAGTCATGCAGACAACGTAGGCCGATTTCATTATTTAAGTTCTTTGCAGAAACATATAAAAATTGGTACAATGTACCTTATGCAAATTCCAAGTCAAAAGTATTTAAGATGCGAATCCACGATCTCAATAACTAGAACAAGAATATATATAACCAAGTAAAAAGATTAATGTACATGTTTTGGAATCCATCTGCTTAATGTGGAAAACTAACGATTCAAGCATAAGTACTTCTCCTCTATTACTCTATGTATCACTGGCTCAATGAGATCACCCCTCATCTTTAATGTTTGGTAAACGCTCATTATATGAGGATAATTGCGTGCGTTGAGGTTAGAAGAAAGATTTGAGTACTAGTTATACAATTTTCAATCAGGCCGTTTACTTATGAGCTAAGCTCAACTCGACCCGCACTGGCCAATTTCATATTAAGCTAATTAAGAAACTTTTTGTCTCATCTTATTAGATCAATCTCATGAAACAATAAATTGCAATATCAAATAATGTAGCTCACATTATAAAAACTCTTACATTATCTTACTTGAGATATTAATTAAAATTGTATTGTATGTACACACCTTGGTCTACAGATAATTTTTGATAGTCAATCATATCCTGTAAAATTTCACATACCGAACCATGGTGGTAGTTACATATATACACACAGAGCCTTTCATGATCACATATACTTTAACTCTATCGATATGGATTCAATATAGTAATGTGTCGAATGGATATTGCCTCTCATAGAGAGTAATACCTTACGTGTTATCCTTTTTATCAGTCATCATTCTTTTATCTTAAGTGTCACAAAAAATTTGTTGTCGCGACCTCTCTTTTGCCATCAAGGAAAAATGAAGAGGTTTAGGGGTATTGCCGAAAGAGGTGAGCCAACGGTCTTGGATTTCTGGCATGGGCTCTCCTAAGCTCATACCTTGCGTGACATTAAATTTTGTATTTCAGTTCTTAACAACTTAAATATTTTTAAGAGTTGCCACTAATCTATTGAGGTTGACTAGAAACCAGTCGAGACACATAATGGAGACTTGTTTACACCAATATTTCTATTAGTGCCCGTACAATACCACTAACTTGAAATGTTGTTTATAAATGGCCACACAATCTTGATTGCTAATTATAATCCTTATGAAATCACTAAATGTCCATGCAAATGTTTTTGTAGGTTTGTTTTCCTTAATGTCTAGACTAATCCTAATCTAATTTAGAAGAGAAATTTGCACTCAAATTAATGAAGAGCGGTGCGGTAAGTAAATATCCAAAAAATTGAAATGACTTGAAAATAAATACAGAAAAAGAAAACCTGATACAAGTTGGATAAATAATATTACATGGCCTTATTATCACGCCCCGGGATAGGACTCCCATGAGCAAAATGAGAATTTATGTATACATGAAATTACTCTAAATGCATGAGACTAATCTATATAATTTTAATCTATGGAATATGGATTATTTACAAAAATGATTATAAAATACCAAAATAGCATTAAATTAAGAAAAATGACCTTATAAAATTAAGAAAATTTCATAGATGTCATTCCTTCCCTAATTTAATATCATCCAAAAATTTTATTTTTATTTTTGAAATTTTCATATTTTTCATTTTTTAAAATTTTTATTTAAAAATAATTCCCTAAACCAATATAAGCTGATTTACACCAATGTGGAACAACCCAATATATGAATATCACAATAATCAAGCTCAAATCAGTTGTCTCAAGTTCGCAACTTGGTTCGAGCATTTTATCGAACATTTGGCGTGAATCAATCACCCCAAAGTAGCTTCCTTAGGCCATGTTCTTGGCCTTCAATCTTGACGCATAAGCAATCTCACATGGAACTAAAATATCAAGGTTATATTACTACATGCAAATAATAGGTAGAAATCACAGCCTAAAACACACAATAACCAAATTGAAATCAGCCTCCAATGTGTGGGTTTGAGCTATTTTTTGTAGTTATGGGTTTTAAACCAAGTCAAACAAACATGTTGTACTTTACTAAAAAAAAAAAAAAACATGTTGTATGCCTGAATTCAAGCCTTGACACTCATCACATGCGTGATCCATAAGAAACATCATTTCATCTGAGTAAAAATAAGTAATATGGACTTTCAAATGCAATAAATATCATAGAGAATGATCAGTCAGACATATCGAGGAACTCTCCAAAATGCATACACGCATGACCTATGCTGGCCAACCATATCTCAATATGGATTGGCTTGGTTTTTTACTCAAGTTGTAAACGATCTCATGATTCACATGGAGATTTAAAGACTAAACCACGCTGACCTAAGCATCATTTGTACTCTCATATAACATCCGTCAAAGTCACGAAGACAAGTAATGCATGAAAAGGGGGCATAACAAATCAAACATGCAAGACTCTTGAAGAGATTTCAGCACTTGGACAAAATCCAGCATCAAAATAAGTTTTCTAGATTGATTGTCCTCTTGCTTTTTCACATTTAAAACATATTTAAATTTGACCAAACATACATCTAGGACTCTTACATTGCTTTCTAGTTTCCAAATTAACACCGAGCCAAATTATATGTATTCCAATTTGGGTAAAAATCATGGCTTTCCTTATTTGTCTCTCACTTTTTTAAAAAATACTCGCTTTCCCTTCATCGTGACCAACAAGGCCCAACACTTGGAAAATTTTTAAACTTTCTTCACCTATGGGGAGAGTATTTTTCGGGAGGCTTTAGGAGGCCTTCCTGATGTCCATTTGGGACATGCAACCTATGGTTGGAAAGATATTGAATGAAGTTTCACTCTCAAATTAAAGATTTTGGCTAATTTTGTTACAAGTTTGTGAAAATTTCATTTTTCTCTCCAAGAGTCAATCTGAAATTTCCAGGTTTTTTTTTTAAGTTGCTTGTGGGGGTGTTTTTGGAGAACGATTGTGAGCTCTCCCTAGTGCTTTTTGTCTCCGACTTTTTATTCCTGAAAAAAGCTTACTTCATATATCTTATTCACTGAATAAAGTAATCTCTTGGTCGGTTTTTGCCCCCTACCAAGCCTTCCAACTGAGTTAATTCACCAATTTTCTGACTTAGCCAAAATTTTCAACTTTCGCAATTGTTGAGTGTGCAGATTTTGCTGTGATTTTCACATGCTTTCAACAGCTTATCCCTGTCTAATTTTCATTCACTTGCACTCCTAATTATGGTCTTCCACCACGTGCAAAGATTAGGTTGATCGGGCAGCTGAGGGGGATATAATTGGGCCACCAAGTTGCTTACTCAATAGCTTCAAATTGAGAGCATCTTGTGGACTGAGTTTTGGCAGTTGGCTTGAGTGCTTTAATCCATCAATTTGGTTGTGATTTTTGATCAATTAGCAAGCCTATATATAGTAATTTAAGATCTTAATCAATTTTCACAATTGTCCTCGCCCAATTTTGCAAGAAAGTTCCTCAAAGTTGATTATCTTCTTGCTTGAGAATGCTCAATTCAATGCAACTTGGTCATTTTTACCTGATTCGATTAATTAGACCTAACTCAAGTTCAATTTCAACTCAATTGGGGGGCCAAGATGATGATTTAAGGGCTCGGGCGAAATTTTACAAAATTTACGAATTGATCCCTCAAATTTTGGAAATTGCATTTTGGTCCCAAATTGCCATTTTAATTCCAATATGACCTCCTAAGCTTGGCTAGCCGCATTCAAATCATCTGCTCCAACTTTTTTATTTTTTATTTTTTTAATTTTTTATCTTTATTTATTTTAATTTTTTAATTTTTTAAATTTTGATTTTTTTCATATCAAGAAAATAAATGCATTAAAAAAATATACTAAATGCCTATGTAATCTTTATGCAATAATTTGACAAGAAACATTTTTGCGGAAAAATAAGTTCCCATTTTTTTGGAAATGATTTTTGGGCAAAAAATTTAAGTGTCAACATCTATGCTACTAGAAAATATTTTTATGGTTCCAATGAACTCGCATATGTTTTGTCCATATGATTACTCTTTCTTTATGTGTAACAAGATATATATTCAAAGTTAATAATTGGATGCTCGTAACTTTTACTTAAGATTTATACAATACCTTGAGATTATATATGTATTCAATTCGATGACTGTCACGTCACAACCTCGGACACGCACACATCTCTCGGCAGTCGACTAAAATTTTGCGATGTCCCAGGACGCGTCACCGACTCTTTTGTTTTATTCATATGCGGAAGTGAACTCATTAACCCCAGACAACAATCAAACACACGGGATAGAAAAAAAAAGGATAACCATTTTTTTCTCAAAACACACTTTATAAACAAACCGAATTAAACCTATATGTTCATATACAGAGGTCTGACTCAAAAAGAAACCACTAGGTTATCTACACTCTGGACCCTTCAGCCTTGGGCTCTAGATCTTCCATGCTACAGCCCTGAAAAAGGTAACCTGCGACAGGGTGAGATAAAAATTTTAGTGAGTTAAACCCTAAGCCTTGATTAGGGCGAGAATTCACTTATAGGTGCCCTAAACATGCACCATCCGGAACTTACCTCGCTTGGGTGCGACCTTGTAAATTAGTACATCTCATATGCACTTATAAATGCAGCATGCATAATCAACAATTGGAACACTTCATAACACTCATCTAATATTCATAGAAGTCTCGATTATAAGACCAAATCGTTATGACACGTTCCATTTTGTGCCACACAATTTCTTCCCATAATCAGGTGTGGATAACTCATATCGATGGTCCAATTCACACCCGATATTCACTCTCAATATCCAAACTCAATATTTTAACTCCACATCCCAACTCAATATTCAAACTCAAGGCTCTAGAGAAGGCTCCCATGTGACTCAATCACCATGTAATACTTAGCCCTTGATTATAAATAGCAATAGTACAAGGTTCTAGAGATGGTTCCCACAAAGTCACGCTATCATGTAGTACTTAGTCCCTAACCATAACAAGCAATAACTCAAGGTTCTAGAGGTGATTCACACGAAGTTCCTTTATCCTGTAACACTTAGTCCTTTTCCATATAAAGCAACAATATAAAGTTCTAGAGGTGGCTCCTATGAAGTTACGTTGTTTTGTAGCACTTAGCCCTCGACTATGCAAGACAGTAGTGCAAAGCTCTAGAGGTGGCTTTCATGTGACTCAGTTCACCATGTAACACTTAGCCCTTGACTACAATAAGCAATGGTACAAGGTTCTAGAGGTGATTCACACGAAGTTTCGTTATCATGTAGCACTTAGTCATTTACTTACTCACAACCCAGTTGGTTTTCTCGACACAACACATCACCTTTCAATAGTCATCACATAATAACCATCAAGCACTCAATTTCACAAATCAACACATCCCCGACAATCAGCGTAAAATTTCAATAATTGGCTATCCCAATACAATTTACGCTAATTATAATTAATTAAATTAATTTCAATTAAATAAATAAATTGCAATTAATTAAATTGAACCACTTAATTAACCTGACCATGCAGGCACTTCATCCACCAAATCAACTCTTAGCTTTTATCATATAGTCAAAACACCAAAATCCCCTTTTAAAAATAAACTTAAAAACGTTTTTTTTTTTTTTGTTAAAACCTTCCGAAATAAATTCATGCGGGGTCCCGTATTTGAAATTAACCCGCCAAATTTTACACGCATCTAGGTTGAAACCTCACGATTTTATTGAGCCCATAAAACTCGATGTCCAAACCCGACACCCTATTTCTTTTCTAATTTCCTTTCCAACCACCATCTTTTGAAAACTAACCTTAGTAACCCCTCTCTGTTTTTTTTTTATTCAAAACATTTAGAAAAAATTCGTAGGTGCTTATGTACTCAAAATTAATCTGTTAAACTTTGCATACACCTAGTTTAAAACTTCAATGTTTCGTTGGACAAATAAGTTTTGGTGTCCAGACCCGACACCTCATTCATTTTCTATTTAATAGTCCAAAAGGTCATGTTTTGCAATAACAATAAACAACCAACAAAGAGCAATCCACCTTATGATCTCACACATAAGTTCTCAGCATGCCACAAGTCCACCACATCACTAAAAACACCTTAACTAGCAAGTACAACATCAAGAACAACCACAAGACCATAATCGGTCATAATTGGTAGAAACCATATCACTCGCACGTCTCCAAAGTTAAATCCAGAAACCTAATCAAACGAGTTTTGAAAATTCTCAAATTTGAATATGTTGTAAATGACACATAAAAGAACATTTTTCATGAGACACTTTAATCCAGATCTTTCTAGATTAAGCTCAATAAATCACTCAATCCAATACAAAAACTGTGTCCGTTTCTAGAAAATCTGTTTTCTGAAATTAGTTTGGTTTGAGACACAAAAATTGTTCATTTGATCTGAAATTTGAGTATGTTAAACTACAAGATGTGACAAACAACTTTTGTGAAGAAATCATTTTAAAATTCGAACCCTAAGAGTTGATAAAAATCCCTAGAATCCCCAAAGGTCACAAATTCTAGCACAGTCCGAGATTCTATTTGCAAATGACGGAGCTGAAATCTCATTATTTTAAATCTCTAAAAATCTTAAGTAAACTATATGTTATAGCTAAGGGTGTCTAAAACATTTCTCAAGAAAGAATAAACCTCAAAATCATAACACATTTCGATAAAAAAAAAAAATGACAAACAACGAGGGTCTAGAAACTAAAACTGAAGAAAGTCCATGAAATTAGACTAATCCAACCTCATTAGTGCTAATCTCACTAATTATATCAATATTAATCCATCATAAGGCTAATCTAACCATTCTAGATTAGCACTAATTCATCGTAAGGCTAATCTCACTTAGTACTAACCTAACTAAGCTAATTAACACTAAACTAACCCCCTAAGTGCAATTAATAGTCCAATCAAGGATTATGGAGTTAACTCACCAGATTAACAATCCAATCAAGGTTTAGGGAGTTAACTCACCAGATTAGCAAACAATCTAATCAAGTACTAATCATGACGATGACGACACGAAGGCGGTGAAGACTCGTGTCTACGACGGCCCTAAAGGAAGGCTTGAAGGGGTTGAAAACAGCCTTGCAAGTCTCTGCTTGTTGTTGGAACTCGGTCTTGAAGCTGCTGGTTTCGGTTCTTGGAGGGGCTGCTGATCTTGGTGTGGTTGGTGGAGCAAGGCAGAGCCGGATGGGTGGTGATGTTGCTACTGCAGTTGTGGCATGGAGGTGGTTGGTGCGGTGGATGATGGAGAGATGGGCCGGTGGACGTGCAGCAAGAACATAATGAGGAGAAGCAAAAACTAGAGGAAAGAAGGAAGAAAATGAGGAAGAAGAGGAGGAAAGCAAAAGCAAGGGTTGGCCAAAGGGGGGTGGGGGAGAATACGCATAACAAGGAAGGGACAAGGGGGGACTAAGGTCTAACAAGTCAAAGCTTGAGCCAATGAAAAGCCAAGCAAAAAATCCAAACACTTGAGTGTTTTTCACCCCTACTTTAGCCAACTTTGTCAAGCCAACACCCAATGGCCAATTTTCTCCCAATTGACTCACAAACAAACCCAAATTGAAGTCCAAAAATGCTAGCCAACATGCCCATACGAATTTCCATCTATTCCATCACAATTTCTCACCAAATTAAGTTATTTTGGCAATCCAAAATCCTATGGCAGTAGGCCATACGAATTTCCCTTCCACTCTTCAAAAATTGAGCCAAGTTGGTGGTCAAAAATTCAACCAAAGGTGCCCATCCGAATTCTTAAATTCCTTTTTGCCAAAAATCAATTTTTCCACAAAATTCCGGACTTGTCAAAATTTTTCTAAAAGATGAGGCGAGATCCTAAAAATGAATCGTGACACGCTTGAACGTTCAATTCTCGAAATTGAGCTCAATTTGTGGTTAAAATTAATCGGATGTGATTTTAGCTCAATCCAACCTTCCGGATAGCTTTTAGGGATTTTACTACGGTTATATCCCTTAACGGCTTCACCTAATAGGTTAGTTAACTCGTGAGTGATCAGCTCAAAGAAAAAGGATCATAGGTGCGTTGGTGAAAAACCCATTTTATTTTATCGAGACGGGGTCGAAATTCAGGATGTCACAATAACAACGCATTCATAATCACTTTATCAAATGTTAAGGAGTTGGCATATATCACAATGTTACTAAATGTAACAAACACACATATAAACTTTATGAGAGCAAAACTAAAACAGCTCCCACTAAAAAAGAACATCCCATGATGTTCCTAAGTTTATGTTAATGACATGCCATTCAAGAACACAAGGGCGAATGCCATTAATTAATGAATTTACAACCATATCATCTGTGGAAATGTGCTCTACTGTAACATCACAATTCTGTACCATTTATTTATAATTAAAAACTTGACCACCATATATTTAGACTCTTTGAAACATCTATTGTTGTTAATACAACAACACTAAAGAGTTATTGTCTCAATATAGCCGTATGAGTTTATTTGCAAAATCAAGCAGGATCAACTCTTTAACAAGATTCTAGCGCCAAATAACTTTGGTAATAGCTAAAAAGCATGCTATAAGCTCTATTTACATTGTAGAGGATGACATAAATTTCTATTTTTCCCTTTGCCATAATACTGCATCTCCTACTTACATAAAAATATATATTGTTGTCGAGTTCATGTCATCCTAACGACCAACAAAGTCTGCATTCGAATACCTTATTAGTTGCAACACCTAAACATGTGTGTAAATTATCATATAGTCTTTTGTCCTCTTTAAGTATCTTAAAACCTTTTTGGCAATAACCTAATGATTGTGTCTAGGATTGAACTAATATCTATCTAAAAATCTCATCGTAAAAACAATGTTTGGTTTAGTGCAAATTTGGGCATACATAATACTTTCAAGTGTACTAACATAATGTAGATCATTCAATTGGGTTTTCTCAATATCTAAATGAGGATATTGTGATAGATTCGTTTCATCACCCTTAATGACATGAGCAATTCCTAACATGTAGTGATTTATGTTGAATCTTTCCAAAATGTGATTGACAAATGTCCTCTGAGATAAATCAAATATATGGCGAGAACAATTCGATGGATGTTAGTGCCAAGGATAAAAGACACCTCATTAAAGACCTACATGTCAAAATTTTCGATAATATCCACTTTGCTTCATTTAGTAATTCATAATCACTACTTACAAGCAAGATATTATGTATATAGAGTGTGAAAAGATAATTTTCCTCTCATTGACCTTGTAGTATATACACTGATTTACATTTTCTCAACAAAATTGAATGAAGTGACAACACTATGAAACTTCAAGCATCATTATCTAGAAACTTGCTTGAGGTTATAAATAAGACTTTTTAGTCTACACATAAGCTTACCTAAATCATCTCCTGCAAAACATTTGGGTTGTATCATATAGACTTCTTTATCAATGTATCTATATAGAGAGACTATATCAAAATGAGGCCATTTCCACTCTGAAAGAATCTTTATAACTAGAAAAATGTTTCTTCACAGTCCACTAATCTTTTTCGAGTGAAATACTTGTCTACCAGTTTGGTTTTAAACTCCTCAATCTTTCTTTGGAGTCCCTTTTAGTCTTATACATCCATTTGTAGCTCCTAACCTTCAAGCAACTCAACAAGTTCCCAAACACTATTTTGTTTCATAGATTGTATCTCATTTTTCATCGCATCTAACCACAGATTTGATTGATGACAAGAAACAACATTTGCATAAGTCATTAGATCAACCATATATAAGATATCGTAGTCATGTTCTCACAGATAAAGTATATAATCTAGTGATATAACTTATCATCTCTCCTTAGCAAATCTCCTGAGTTGAGCCATAACCATTTCATTTTGCACTTGAGAGGCTTGAGAAGTTTTATCAAAAACCGTCTCAATAATAGTACCCTAAATCTCAATAAGCTTACTTTGTGATATAGGAGACTCTATAATTATCTATATAGGCAAAGATAAAGAAATAGTGGTCTCCACCTTATTATTATTTTTAATAGTCCGAGTGCAGCCATCTTTTGCAGCTACATCGAGCTCTAAAAACTTTATTGGATGTGATTCCATAGTTCTTGTACCTTTATCAGGATTATAAAATTAATGCCCCTTCAAATTATCTAGGTAAAAAAATGAAATAACAGTAAATGATTCTAGATTCCAGTTTACTTAATGTTGGATTTATATAACCTCACTTTTGTAGACTACTTGAAACCTTAAGATGTTTTAAGCTAGGTTTATATCAAATCTATCACTCAAAGAGAGTTAATGGAACAATCTTGATAGAAACACGGTTTTGTATGTGAAAATGTTGTTTTCAAAGCATTAACCCACATAAAAATCAAGTAAATTAGTCATACTAATCATACTCATCATCATATCCATTATGGTGTGATTAAACCTTTCAACCACATCATTTTATTCAAGATTTTCAGGTATACTAAATTAAGTTACCATTCCAAAATCTTCCAAATATTTGACAAATGGCTCTTTAAACTATCAAGTATTGCTATATTTGCCTAAATACTCACCACCATAGTCAGGTCTCACCTTTAAGACTTATCCCAACTGTTTTTTTTTTTTAGTCCGAAAAAATCTTGAATTTATCTAGAGATTCAGACTTTTCCTTAATCAAGTATAGAAGAAATAGTCGTTAATGACTATATTGAAATAAAAATTGTACACAACATTATTATATATGATCTACTAAGGTCAATGTGAATGACCTCTTACAAGTCAAAATTTCAGACTGTAATTTTATTCATCATCTTAGTTATCTTACTTCTACAATAGTCTACGCAAGTCTTTAAATAATTTCTAAGAGTGGACAAATGTGAACTTTGTCAGCTTTTCTATTATTTCTTTAGATGTGTGATCAAGATGTTAATGCATAAGACTGTCATTTAGGCAGAAGTCTTTTGAAAACAACATTTTCAACTGTATACACAATATATATATATATATATATATATATATATATATCATTAGGAGTTAAACACAATCTATACAATTCATTGAACATAATGTAATACTCAACCTCATATAAATTAATAAACATAAAAAAAAAACATTTTTTTTATTCAAACATGATATGGAAACTAAGTTCCGTCTCAAATGAGGTATATAAAATTGTTTCTTATTAAAACCAAAATCTAGAATTAAAATGATATCTCTCATGAACTTAATGTCAACTTTAGCATTGTCTTCCATGATGAACTATGATTCATCTTGATTTGGCTTCTTTAGATTTATCTATGATATTCAAAAATTATATATTAGTAATTATGTAATATTTGAAAATTCAAGTAAGTGATAATAATACTTAGGATTTAAGCTAAGTATTATTTGCCTCATTATTCGGACAAGTATGTGAAAATTTTAGTCAAATTATTAATTTCAGAAGATGCTATGAGTAATTCTCATAAACGTACGTTGTCTTGAGTCCGATGTGTGAAGTGAATTATGTGTATGCTAATGTTATTGTGGTATTAATTAATTTATTGTAATCTTAGTAGTGACAGTTTATATTGGTTTTATATTAATTGTACAAGTTTTTGTTAATTAATAATAATAGTGAATAATGCTAGAAGAGGAAGATTTCGTTCTGCCTACCACATTTCCTTTGCAAGGTTTATTTATTAGAAATTTAAGTGCCACTTGTTCTCATATCATGTATTTATGGGCCATATGTTCTTAGAACATAATATTTTGTGATTAAATTCTTTTATACTTTAACTAAGTAAGGATTATTTCAAGATGATTGATTTTTTCTCTTGCATTTTCTTTGGCCAAGTGCAAGAGCCTCGCTTTGCATTATTGCCACATCAAACTGAAGATGAGCATACAAATTGACACCTAGCATTACAAGAAATTAAATTATCTTAATTAAATTTAACAAAACTCACTTGATCTTGCCAAAGACCCTTTTTTTCGTTTCTTCCAAAAACTCAAACAGAAGCTGCATGTGTTAATTCCACTTTTTAATCCAATAATTTGGATAGCAAAAATTCGTATTTAAGAGCAATTAAGGTGGTAAAGACAATCAACAGCTCATGATTTGCGGTTGTGTCAAGGTAAGTGGAGTTTCTAGTGTTAAGTTAACTTAAATTTACTTAATTACTTCTATCTTGGTTAGTTGAATGAGAAATGAAGCCTTGATATGTGTATGGTGGTTATTAAGTGACTAATAAATTATTGCGATTCGTTTTATTTTACTTTGGTTCATTTTGGTTCGTTCTGTGTGCTTCTGGGTACTCAAGATATGGTCATTATGTTACATTTATCATGAAGATCTATTGCATGTTCATTTTACTTCTTTCTGCTTTATTTTGAGTTGTTAGAATCTATCATTCTGTTATATTTGCCTTGAAAATCCATTGCATGTTTGTTCTACTTATTTCTGCCTTATTTCGGATAGTTAGACTTTGTTCATTCTATTATATTTGCCTAGAAAATCCATTACTTGTTCATTCTGCTTCTTTCTACTTCATTATGAGCAGTTATAATTTGGTCATTTTGATATGTTTGTCTTGATTTTTCATTGCATATTCGTTCTGTTTCTGTCTACTAGAATCCTACTAGTCTGAATCTATTCATTTCACTTGTTTTTGCTGAAATTTCCTACAATAGAACCTATTTATTTGTGAATCTACTCATTTGATTGAATCTGTTCATTTGTGAATCTGTTCACTTGCTAAATTTATCAACTTGTGAATCTATTCGTTGATAAGTCTGTTTATTAGTTTGGACATACTTTATTGGATATGATTTATTCCTTGTTGAATCCATTAATTTGTTGATTCCGTTCATTACTAAATTTGTTCATTTATAAATCAGTTCATCATTGAATCTAATTTTTTTTTCTATAAGTTTTTTATCTAGCCAAAATTTACCCTTTTGATTGTTCAAACTTTACGATCAGAATGTACTTGTTTGTCTAGACACATAACATACACATTTGATTTATTATATTTTAACATCCAAAACCTACTCAATGTTTAGATTATAATATACCAATTTGATTTACTTGATTTTAATGCCCAGAAACTTCTCAATGTCCTGACTCAAAATGTACTCATTAAATGTCCATACTTTGACAACCATAATATGATTAAATGTTATTAGATATGTGGTTATTTGATTAATGCATTAAATTGAGTTGAAATATGTACGATATACTTTTGAGTATGCATATATCGTGGCATGAATGAGATTAATGTAATTCCATTACTCGTATAGTGGTGATTGATGATGCCCCGTAATAGAAGTTTGCAGGATGCCCTAGTGGTTGAGATGCCCTAAGAAGTGTTTTGAGATGCTTCGAGAGTCGAGATGCCCTTATGATGGGGATACCTCGAAGTTGAGATGCCTAGTGGTTGGGATGCCTAGTAAGTCGGGATGCCTCGGGAGTATTCAAGAGGATGAAATATTAAAGAATAAAATGCATTGTCATATGATAAACCAAAACATTTGTGTGAGTAATGATGTGCATGTGCATAAGTCTAGATGGACGTACTATTGGTTGATGACTTTTATGATAAATAAAAATGGGAAATGTTGTGACATCCCAAATTTCAAGTTCTGTTTTCAATTGAAGGAATCGGGTTTTTCATCGACGCGCCTATAATTCTATTCTTTGAGTCTATCTGAGGAAGTCGTTAAGGGATTTTAACACAATAAATTTGAAAATTCGATCAGGAATCGACTGCTCGACCGTACTAGTCTGCAAGGGTCATTACAGCACAGTTAAAAATCGATCAGAGATTAGAGATATTTTAGTTCAACTGAGATACGTGATCAAAGTATGGGTGATTCCACCTGATTGTAAAATTCTTTTCGATGGATACTAGACCGATTTGTTTGTCGTTTTGGTATCTTGTGTCCGCATTTGAAATCTCGAGATTTTCACGAAAACCGAAAGTTACCAATGTGTTGAAGATACAATTTGAATAATCCTCCAATCATTTTACTCAAACAATTCAATCCATCAGATCGAACTTTCGGTCAATCAACTTAGTCAATTACATGTCATCATGACATTCCCTTGGTCAGCCAAATCAATACTATTTATGAGGTGCGATCATATCAGGACTGCTCATTCTAAACTAATAAATAGATAGTATAGCTCGCACTAAGCTGATAATAGTATACAACTCTCTATCTAAGCTGACATATCAACCTTGTAGGCTGATATAGTATACTAATAATGCTCACTCTAAGCTGATAAGGTATACTACTTTTTATCTAAGCTGATATATCATAGCTCGTAAATTGATATAGTATACCATCCCGATTATCTGACAAATTCACTATTTTTATTATACTCGATAAAAATATTCGTGCGTGGGGTACACGGTCGGCCTTAGCCAACATAGAATATTTCACACTAGAAAATTTCACTAATTTCAACAGTCCACAAATCTATTTTTGGCGCTAGGAACCGGCGCCCGGTGATTTTCCAATTCATTACCGAAATTAATAATTTTTGGGATAAATACCCAAAATCATAAATCACCCTCAATTTGCACAAAATAACAGTCAACTAAATAAACATATCACACCATTGCTATTAGCACGAAATTCCAGTCACCGACTATCCGAGTCTAATTTTTGAAAAATAAATAAATAATTAAATAATTACAGAAATTAATTATTAAATACCAAAAATAGCAACTTAGGTTGAAAAAGCCTAAATAAAAGCCGAGATAGGCCCGGAAAATTTTCGAACCACTCTAGATAAATACTAAAGCTTGTATAAGCTCTAATTACACTACTTTAACCATCTAACATGCGGTAACGATTAATTAAATTGCTTATTCAATCTAACTATCCATCTAATCCATATTTAGTCTAAACTAATCAACTCTTAAATGTCATTAACTTACTAAGTAAGAATTAGTGAGCTAAACTCACTTGTTAAGCAATCCACTCAGATCAAAATGATGAGGATGTGGCGAGAGATGAGAAACTCCAAAGTCGGACTGCCTTTCGAGGTCGGGAAAGCCATAAAAACGGGCCTAATAGCAACTGTGGGACCCTCCCGGCTTGGCTTCTAATTGGTGGCTGCCAAAGTTGCTTTGGTGGCTGGTTGGGGCTAAAACAACTAAGGAAGACCGGTGGAGGCTACAGCGAGGCTTCACGGTGGCGGAATGGTGGCGATGGAGCTTCGACGGGCTGGGTGGTGACCTAAGACAGCTCAAGGATGGCGAGACCACGGTGGATGACACAGCTGGGCGCGGGAGGTGATGGGACGATGTGTGGTGTCATGTCCCAACCCTCTGAGCACGTGCCCATCCTTACTTGGTCGATATAATAGTGATGTCTCATGACGCATCACGGACCCATTCGGTTTTAAATATGCATGCGGAAAGCGGATATATATCCCCAGACAATAAAACAATGGGATAGGGAAGCAGGACCAATTTTTCACAAAATACATTTTTATAAACACACGGGTCTATATACAAAGGTTTACAAAAGGGATCGGCTCTCGACAAACAAGAATTGTCCTACGACTAGCTGGTCGAACAAGATCGCCGATTTTCTAGGCTTCACCTCTTAAACTCCGGGACTTTCGGTCCTTCACCAACACCATCTAAAGACCTGAAAATAGTTATACAATAACCAATGAGATAATGTCTCTGCGAATTCTACCCCCTAAAACTCGATTAGGAAGCAATTATGACTAAGGGTTGCCTAAGCACCACCACGAGTCAGATAACTTACCTTGGCCTCAGTTCCTTCCTGCAAGTCAGTTCAAATCATAAATACTGACAATCACATCATTCAATCAAATAGATTGAATCATCGATCAATCGACTCAGTCAATTACATGTTATCAAGACCACTCCCCGATCATCTCAATTACTCAATCTCTAATCTTACTCATGGCTCAACGAGCATAATCTATCAAATTCTTGGCGATAAACACGGTCCCAAGGACATAACCTATCTTAGATGGAAATCACGGCCCAATGGGCACAATCGATTCCAAATTCTATGGCAAATCTTGGTTCAATTGGCATGGTCCACTTACAACCTATCATGGTCATTTTCCCATCAAATACCAATATTTCTCAATTTTGGGATATTTCCCATATTCACTAATTACATTCAATTTTCACAAACTAGTACTCAATTAAATAAACAGAAAGCACCACTGCAATCAGCAAGAAATTCCGGCCACCGACCGTCCTAGTTGAATTTTCAAAAATAAATAAATAAATATGAAAATTAATAATTAAATACCAATAAATAGACTTAGGCCGGAAAAGCCTAATTAGAAGCCAAGACGGGCCCGTAAAATTATTAAATCACTCTAGTGAAATACTAGAGCTTGTCTAGGCTCTAATTTCACTAACTATCCACTTAACATGCATCGGTAAATAATTAAATTCACTAATTTAATCTAATTTAACCACATAATCTAGCCTAAACTAATTAGCCCCTAAGCACCATTAACCTACTAAGCGAGGATTAGTGAGTTAAACTTACCTGATTAACGATCCGCTTAGATCAAAATGATGGGGACGCGACGGTGGCCGATAAAACCCAAAGTAGGACCACTAATGGGAGCCCGAATCGGGCCGAAATCGGGCATGCAAGCCCGCAACTTGGCTAAAATTTTGCCCTCGCACTACTAACCTTGTTGTTTCGATGGAGATGGGCCTTCCTATGATTGAATGGAGTGGGCCGAGAGGGAAACGGGTGAGAGATTGAGGAACGGTGGCTAGGGCTCGGCGAGTGAAGTTGCTGTGTGGGCTGTGAAGTGGAGAGGGCAGCTGCTTCGATTGGTTTTTGCATATGTGGAGAGGAGTTGCAGATCAACGAAACTAAAGTTGAGAGGGATTTTGGTGGGGTGTTGACCAAGTGGAATACGTGGGCGAGCTGCAGCATTCAGTGGAGGAAAAATTTAAAAGAAAATGGATGTAGCTAGGTTGAATGAGCTGCACACTTGAAAAGAAAGTAAGGGGGAGTGACATCGACCAAAGGGGATGAATGTGTAGAAATTAAGAGGTAAAGAGAAAGAGAGATGATGAGGGAGAGAGAGATGTGCGGTTGAGAGATAGAGTAGTCCAAGTCAACAAAGGAAAAAGAAAAATGTCGGTAGAGAGAAAGGGGGAAATAAGAGACGTGTGAGAATGGAAGAGAGGGAGGAGAGAGAGAAAAAGAAATGGTCAGATGGGGGGTGTGCGAGTGGGACCAAGGAAAAAGGGAGAAAAAATTAGGGATAAGTGTTACGAAGTCCTGATTTGTCATTTGAAAATGCGTTTCAGTCACAAAACTTGCAAAAAGTACATTTAAGTCCTAAAATTTGTCAAATTGTTTCAAACGAGTCCTAAGATCGACGCTGTTAGCATTTTTGTAAAAATGCTGACGTGGCATTTTAAATAATTTTTATTTTCCAGTTTTATTTTTTAATTAATTTTTATCCATTTTTTAAAAATTAGATTTAAAAACTAAAAGTTAAATTTATTCTTATCTTATTTTCAACAAAAACTAAAAAGAAAAGTTAAAAATTTTGTTTAATATTTTTAAAAATAAATTAAAAAATAATGTTAACTTTTTAAATATGTTTTTTTTAAATATTTTAACTAAAAAATTTATTATTAATTAAAATGTTTTTTAATAAATATTTTAAATTTGTTTTAAATTTTTTTTGGTGAAAATAAGATAAAATGAATAAATTTGATTTTTTTAGTTTTTAAATCTAATTTTTTAAAAAAAATAATTAAAAACATTTAAAAAATTTACTTGGAAAATAAAAAAATATTTAAAATGCCACGTTAGCATTTTTAATGGAAAATGCTAACGGCGTTGATCTTAGGACTCGTTTGAAACAATTTGACAAGTTTTAAGACTTAAATGCACTTTTGCAAGTTTTAGATCTGAAATGCATTTTCGTGACAACTATGACTTCTAACACTTATCCCAAAAAATTAAAACCAAGATTATAATTTGCTCTACTTCAAAATAACTTGCCAATTAGTCATCCTATGGCCAATTCTTCACCAATTGCACGATTTGAAGTCTAATTGAAGATCAAAATAAGATGGTCCCTCAATCCCATGAATTTCCTTCAAATCAAAATTCTATTTCATTTTTCTCGGAATCCGAATTTTTGAACAAACTTCTCTAATTGAGGTCTGATTTGTTGAGGAAAAAGCCCACAAAATTCCCTTCACCTATTCACTCACACCAAATGCCAAAAATTTCTTCAAAATGACTAGTTCGAATTTCCGTTCGTTTTCTAAAATGTTCATATCGATTTTCCATAAAAATCCCAAACTCGAAGAAAATTCCTTCAAAGGTGAGTCAATGTTCCTAAAATGATTATGACACGATAGAACTTTAAATTTTTGAATCGAATTTAAATCTGCGGTTAATTTCAATCGAACGTGATTTTAGCTTGACTTGGCTTACCGAATAGCTTTTAGGAATTTTTGGTGCAATTGACCCGTGGTTGATTTTCATTGAACCACACGTACCTCTTCGACACATTGGTGACTCTTGGTAGTTGTGAAAATCTAAAGGTTTCAAATACGGACACAGGGTACCTAAAACGATAGAAAATTGGTCTAGTACCGATCGATGAGAATTTTACAATTGGGTGGAATCATTCACCCTTTGATCACAAATTTCAGTTGAATCGACCTATCTTCAGTCTCCGATCGATTTTTAATTATGCCGTAATGATCCTTGCAAACTGGCATGGTTGAGCAGTCAATTTCTTGTCGAATTCTCAAGTCTATTGCATTAAAATCCCTTAACGGCTTCACCTGATAGGTCAGTTATCTCATGAGTGGTCATCTCAGAGAACAACACTATAGGCACATCGATAAAAGACCCAATTTATCCAATCGAAATCAGAACCTGAAAATTAGGATGTCACACGTGGGGGACGCTCGGTGCGAGCGGTGTCGTGTGGTGGTTCCAAATGGCTTGGCGGGCTCGAACGGGTGGCGCAGTGGCTTGGGGTTGGCTAGTTTGGTGTTTTGGGCTGCCGGAGGTCTTTGTACACATTGAGGGAGAGAGAGGAACAACCGGTGAAGAGGAGAGAGGGAAGGGGAGACAATTTAGGCTAAGGGGGGCCACCATGTCTCTTTCTTATCTTTTGCTCCCTCCAACTTGGCCCACCTTGCTTGCTGTCCACCACTATCCATTTTCTAGACTAAAGAGCCCTCTTCTAGAAGAGTGAGTTGGTCCAAAAGTTAGGTCCATGGGGGCACACGAATTTTGAATTAATTTCCCCCAAATTGGACTCCATTCCTTCATGAATCAACTCAATTCAGCCTCGAGAAATCTAGCCGTTGAGTCTTTGATCAAATTGGCATTTTTTCTCGCCAATTGAATCGTCTTGCTTCCCAATTTAAAGATCAAAAGCGGTCCTCTGAATTTTCTAGATGAAAACGACCATACCTCGACTTTTTTCCAAAAAAGTCTTGGTTTGTAGAAAAATCTTCGGAGATTAAGTTGACATTCCTAAAATGACTTTTGACATGAAAAAAATTTCAATTTCTAAAATCGGATTCAAATTCGTGGTAATTTCAATATGGTGCGATTATAGCATGACCTAGGTGATTGGGTGGCTTTTAGAAATTTTTAATGCAAATGACCTGTGATCGATTTTCTTCGAGCCACAATAGATCTCTTTGATACATTGGTAGTGGTTGTGAAAATCTCAAGGATTCAAATACGGACACAGGGTACCAAAACAACAGAAAAATCAATTTAGTGCGAATTGACGAGAATTTTGCAATTTAGTGAAATCACCCACGTTTAGCCACATCTTAGTCGAATCAACCTATCTTTGATCTCTAATTGATTTTAACTATGTCGTAATGATTTATACAGATAAACACGATTGAGTAATCGATTCCTGGTCGAATCCTCAAGTCTATTACATTAAAATTCCTTAATGACTTTCCCAAATTGTCTAATTATCTCAAGAGTGATCAACTCTAAGAACAATACTATAGACACATCAATAAAAGGCTTGATTTATTCAATTGAAAGCAGAATGAAATTTCAAGATGTCACAAATAGTATGGATTAGATTGTTTCTGTCAAATTGAGTCGATTGACTGAGTTGATTGATGATTTGGATTGAATTAATTGGTTGAATATATGAATTATATTAACTTGTAGGAAGGAACTATGGCAAGGTAAGTCCTCTGTCTTGTGTGTGCATAGACTACCTTTAGGCATATTTCCTTCCTAGTCGGAGTTTAGGAGTGAACTTGCATATGAGAAACACATGTTGAATGATGTTCTGAGATGTCACATTATTAATCCCCTTATGGTAAACAACATATTTGCTAACTACTATCTAGCCATAGCGAACTAGACGAGCTTATGATAGGTATTGAATTTATAAATAATACCAAAGAATCATTAATTACAAGCTCACGCTTGGACAACTAAGTTTTATATATTTGCTGCAGTTCATGTTTATGTGACATTTCTTTCTAAAAAGAAGTAACAATCATCAATCATTCTTGAAAGATTCTATCTTAAGACCTAAATTGTCAAAATGATTAGTGATTTCATGAGTTCTTTTATGAGTATGATTTTTGGACATCATATGCACCATTCTTAGGACGTAATCCCTAACCTCATATGTCACGGCCCGAACCCTGGGCACGCAACAACCCATTTCTTGGTAGATAGAAAGCGATGTCCTAGAAGTCATTGCCGACCCTTCATTTTTAATCTTTTATTATGCGTAAGTGGAAAATAAACCATCTCCCCATTAACAAACAATCAAACAATCAAATAGGGATAGTGAGATGAACAACATAAACACAACCTCTACTCATATATATACATTTTTACATTGGATTAACCTACGGAGGATCGTTTCCGATTTATAAGCCCAAAAGAGGGGCCGATCCATCCTCTAATCCAGACCAAAAAGAGACTAGTCTAGGCTAACCTAACTGTACACCAAAAAGAACCATCGGGCTTGACACTGCAGTCACTCAAAGCTGGTGGACTTAAACTTCGTCGATTCAGAGTTGGAGCCGTATGGGTCATTTGCTAGTGAAGAGTGGCCATGATTCTCCACTGCATCATCAGGAGGGTCTAGCTCAATGGGATCCCAGTCAGCATCCTCGGGGCCCCTACCAAGAGGTTCGTCAAAACCTCTCAAAGGATCGAGCAACATATCTCCATCCCATATGAACCATGCCAATAACCTATGGGGTATCCATTGCCCTCTGGTCCCTCATCCACCCAGATAGTGGAGAGATACTTCTTGTACATATGTGATCGTCTTGAAAAGCGGTGGTGCGTCACGACAGTATCCCAGTCCTTAGGATACCGAACCCCATTGGCGAAAGTGCCATCCTAAGTACCTGACAGTGGTTATGCAATAACCAGTGAGATATAAATCTTAGTGAGTCCTCCCCTAAGCCCCCGATTATAACACTAACTTAACTCAGGGTATCTCTCCAAAACCACCCACAAAGAAACCACGACTAACAACCAAGGTCAACCGCTAACTACATAGTCGGTTCGCATGCAACCTTACCTGGTATGCCATACCCTGCATGTTGAATCTCGGCACAATACACGCAATGCACATGGCCATTAGATGATGTGGATCATCAATCATATGAGTCGTATCACAAGCGATCTCACTTGGCCATTGCCACACCCTACACGTTATCGATTCATTCGCGTGTGCCATAAACAATGTGCTTCACTCATGCATAGTCAAAACCAATGATGCCATGATTCTCATACTCTTTCTTGCACTTTAGTGCGCCACCTATCATGCATTAATCGATCACACGGGTCTCGATTATAAGGTAAAATCGTTATGACACGTCCCATCCCGCGTCGCACAATTTTACCTCATAATAAGGCCCAACCAACTCAACCATCATGCGTGCTCTAGTTACCAATGATCTATCGGCCATAGCTAACTTTCCAATTAGTGCTCATCCACCTTAACACTCATGCGTGCTCTAGATAATAATGACCTCTCGGCCATGGCTAACTTTCTAGTCAGTGCACATCCAACTCCCACCGGGCTACCAATAAAAAGATTGCACTTCGTCCCACCCTGCCAGGCGCGGCTTCGTCTAACACTCTCATTTAGACGGTATCCCAAAGTGGGTCATCGGTCCATAATCTATTGCGACTGGCTTCCGACTTCCGCCGGGTATCGCCCCTAAACTCCCATTAGGTGGCAGTCCAACATTTGATCATACAAACATACCTCTTCAATTCCTTCTCTCATAAAAGCAGTCCATATCCAATGTCCCTCGGACAATCCATTATTCTTTTTTTTTTTGGTGAAAATCACTTATGCATGCAAATGTCAATATATTTATACACTCAAATCACCTCATAAGATCAAAATGCATGAAATTAGACATTTTTCATTCTTAGGTGAACAGTGCTCGTGAACAATACCGCGTGAACATTAACTAGTGAATAGTGTTCGTGAACAGAAACTCGTGAACATCATGAATAGTGAAATTCCAGAATTCAATAATTAATCAATTAAATCCAAAAAATCATTAAAACAATACTTAAATTAAACAACCAATCAATTAAACCTAAACACGTTTAATTAACCACACAAGCCACATTAAGAAAATAAAGTTAGATTAAGCTAAACTAATTCTAACCATCTATCTAACCACTAGAACTAACACTAATTAAACCAACCCTAAGCAAGTTTAGGCTCTATTGGTGGATTAGGGGCTAAACTCACCCGTTAAATGGGTCGGAGAGATGGACGTGGTGGCAACGACAAAGGCTACGCACCGGGACCTCAACCATGATGATCTAAGGTAGTCCTGGGGCTGGAACAACAGCCACAAGCTCTGCTTCCCACAGCAACTCTAAAAATCGAACAATTAGAGGAGGAGAGAGGTTGAATGGCTTGGCCGGAGCTCCGGCTAGGGGTTGGCCGACAATCGGCGGCACCAAGGGGTCAAGGGGGAGTGACTGGTAGCAGGGCTGGGTAAAAGCTTGATCGAAATGGGAGAAAACGGGCTGAAAATGTGAAACAGGCGAAACCAGGCGGACTCCAAGCGGTTTGGCAATCGGCGGCTTCTCGCCAGCTAATGGGTCGGGCCGGCGACTTTGTTCGGCGAGTGGCCGAGCTCATCTGTACAGTCTGGGCCTCCTGGACATAGTGATGGGTGGAGCGTGCACTGATTCTCACGGTAAGGCAATGAACAACGCAAGTTTTCGCAAGAAGGTCAATTGGAGCAGAATAGGGCCAGGTAGTCAGACTGCCGCTGGCGGGTCATCCAGCGGCTCCGACCGGCGAATGGCCAAGTCAGGGCAGACGGTCTAGGTGTCCTAAGCACAGTGGTGGGTGGCACGGAAGGAAGCTGGTTCGTACGGGAAGGCAAGAATCAACTCAGCTTTTCCCAAGAAGGTCTACTAGAGCAGAAGGAAGAAGAAAGGGAAAAGAGAGAGAGAGAGAGAGAGAGAGAGAGAGAGAGAGAGAGGTTGAGAGAGGGCCGAAGGAGGGGAGAGAGAGAGTGATGTGAGGGATATTGCATTCTTCTAGAAGGCCAAAAAACATGCCCCAAATCCCCATGTACACGACCTCATCTTTCTCTCTCTTCCTTTGCCCTTATCCAAATACTTTTAGGGGCAATTTGGTCATTTCTACCTTGCACAAATTACCAATATGTCATTGAGCCGAAATTGATGGGTGGGCATAAGAAATGAGCTTGGAAATGAATAAGAATGGGCTTGGGAATTGATTGGGCTCAAATGGGCTTAAGGCTAGGTAATAGGCTTGGAAGATAAAATAATGGATTGCGCCCAATGGGCTCATTTTCTTGCCTTAGGCCTTCCATGGTGGTTGTCCCACCTTGTGCCTAAGGCCCACACTAGCTTTGCTTGGCCTACGTCCTCATGGGCTTGCTTTTTCGGACTGTAAGTCCTTTTTGCCTGCACTCGGCTTACTTGGCATTGCTGACTATCAAAGTCACATCATCCAAAGTTTGTCTCGGATATTCTCGATAATTCGAAGTCCAATCTTGGGTTGTCATGCCATATCAATTTCGCCCTAATGTCATTTTGGGTACAACTCAGATTGACAGGCGGCTTTAATGATTCATACGTAATTGACTCATGCCAAACCACGTTCAAGACATCTCGACACATGGACGTCATTGACTACATGAAATCGTAGATGATAGATTCTTATTTCAAAGTACGCGAATATTGAGGATCGACCTAGGGTCATTCGCGGGCTCGATTTAAATGGAATCCTCCGTCGTTCCATTATGTTCTATCCGCAAATCGACTTCTAATCATTCTTGAAATCGGCATGCCTATTGACAAGATTGTTCTCACGCAAGTCTTACAGTCAAGTCGTTTTCTTAGGTCAAGTTCTTTAGTCTTACGAGTTTTGTCCTCATTAGCCTTTCCTTTCAAGGTTAGTATCTTAGGAGTAATCAATTTTTAGTGAGATCAACCAATAATGCATTGATGAAATTTACATTCATTCATCCCTCAGAGGGCTTGAATTTCATGATGTCACATCATAAGTACCATAATACCTTACGTTAAAAAGTCTTTGTAGATGTGTCCTAATTTGATATTAAACAAGACACAATTTCAAACCACCAAGGATTCCATCAATGTTTTAGTAGTGCAGTCGGCTGGTAAATCACTTTTCAAGTCTTTTTAAATGGAAAGTTTTATGGATAACAAGCAAATCCGATTGCTATCTTTCCAAACAGTAAAATGTGCTTTCTGGAATTTTGTACCATCGGTGGTGTGATCTACCTACCTATCCTTTATAAGAGCAATTTGAACTTCTACCAACTCCATCTCAAACAGAAAATCATCTTTCCACTACTTAAAGTTTGAACCTCAATAGTTATTGAGCTATTGATTACAGATAATGTGACTAAAATAACAAACAATTTATATGATTAGTATTATGTGAGAATTGTGTGACTTGAAACTGTACAAGTATACATCCAGAGAGTTATATACATCATCAAATAATAATCTTTCGACATAATACATAATATGCAATTATGTACTTTTCACATGACAACGGCCATGAGAACTTGTTCCAACATTTGTGAATTATCACCTTTTTGGTGTATAAATCATTATGATCAGTTATTCCTCAATCATTTATTGTACATGTATCCCTCCATGAACTAATACATAATCACTTCTTTTGGGATTATAACAGTGCATTAGTACATGAGACATCCCTTTATTATATGAGACCGATATTTCTCAAAAAGTATGCCACTTTGGCAGTCATAACTCGATTGAATCCTTGAAAATCTCTCATTCTAGTGATATAAACTTTATGTCTCATATTTATTGTATACATGTAATTTTAGATATGATGATAGAAGCAATTTGTCACTAAAATTACATGTCATACTAATTACATTACTCAATTCATCGACACATGTTGAACTTTATCTGTGTTATTAATGAATTAATGTTTCTATGCATTTTTTTTTTTGTGATGATATTCATGTGAGCTATAGAATATCTTCGTATGAGCATACAACCGTCGACCACACACCGATTGGAGGCCGCAAGCACCCACACACAGCACCTAAGTGTCCAGCACGTGGAGCATACGTGTGGGTGTTCCTAGGCCCATTTTCTAGTTTGAGCGGTAACAGTTCAACCAGTTCACCGGCCTAATCAAGGGTAAACTAGTTCGGGTGGATGAATGGGTCGGATTTCGAGTCAGGTCACTTGGTCAATCGAGTTAGGTAGTTGGATTCAGGTCGCCGAATTACTAACGTCATCATGATGTCAACTCTAGCGCGTGTAGTGTATGTAGTAGCTTTGCCCGTGCATAAGGGTGCGTTGGGGTGTGTGCTTGATGCACGCCACCACCTAGTGGCGCCTAGTCACGCACGGCTTACCCGAGAACACGCCACCTACGGTTTTTCTCATCTTAATGAGCTCTTTCTATTTATATAATTAAAATTGATTTTTGCTATACAAAAAATCACAAAAAAGGGCAAAAACTATACATCCATGTTTTAGTCATAGAAACTCTATTACCACATGTAAGATGCGAAAATGCAATCCCACGATTTCCATAGTTAGATAATAATACATATAATCGAGTAGAAAGATTAATGCATTTGTGTCGGAAACCATCATTCTTGATGCAAAAAAGTAACGATCTAAGTACAAGTACTTTTCTTCAATTATCTATGCATCACTGCTCAATAAGACCGCCATTCATAATTAGTGTTTAGTAAACACTCCTTATGTAAGAATAATTATGTGTATTGGGGTTAGAAGAGAGACTTGAATACTTTTCATAGAGTTTTCAACGAGGTTGTCTCATTACAAGCCAACCTCAACTCGGTTTACACTAGCCAGCCTCATATTCATCTATTTAAGAATTTTCTATCTCACCTTATTAGACCAATTCCGTAAAACGGTAAGTTATTATATTAATTAATGTAGTTCACATTAGAAAAACTCTTACAAAGTAGTCATGTTGTTTTTGTACGAGGTTCAGCCATTTTTATGCTAAATCTCTGCCCATCATTCAACTGGTTATTTCCCATTTAAAATCCGACTATAACACCAAAAACTTATGTCCTGACACTTTTCCTGGCCACAACATAACGTAGGGAAATATTGAGAAGAAAGTAGCACAATGGAGAACTGGAATATCATACAACATGCAACGCATATGATATAGCAGTTAATTTCTAAAGAAACCTCATTATTTTTCATTAAATAATCACATAGTTCAATACCAAATTGACTGATATTTTTACACACACCCTGCAGAACCATGTCCTGAGGAACTGAAGAATAACATTTTGGGACATGAGACCTAACTGAACTAGAATTGACAGGACTTACATAACATAGCTTTGACATTCAATTTTGAAGTATTTAGGCTTTTGGTTCCTCATTCTGAAAACCATGGCCGACACCGGGGCTGTGACCCTTGCCTTCGATATCATCTGGTGTCTTTGTAACGACTAGCGTTTCCCTCGGAGCTTTCGGTCGAACAGCTTCCTTCTTTAAGCCAATGAAATAATGGCCCAATCCGGGGCTGCTCCCAGGGGTTGCGGGGAGGAAATCATCCTTGAACAGTGCTTCTGACTTGCCCAAACTGGCCGCCTGATCATGTGCAATAGGCGACGGAACCATCTCCTCCCCCTCATCAAAATGATCATCGTTCGTAGGAGACTGACTCGGAGTGAGAAATTGTGCTGCTTGTTTGTGCATTTGGTCGTAATTAATTGCACGGAGTTCGTCCTCCCATGCCGATTTTATCGACCTTCCCTCAGAAGTTAGAATTGCATCGAACGCAATGAAGGTGAAAATTATCACAAATATCGATATGACTTGGAGATCAGCCATAGCCAGAGAAGTGTGGAAAAGGAAGTTTGATTTTCTACTTTGAAGCAAGCAATGAGAAGAAATAGGTAAGACGGAATATAGTCGACTGAATGAGAAGAACTTGAAATAAGCATTGCTATTTATAGGCCTGAGAGAGTGACATTTTGAGAATCTTAACCACTGACCAATTACATATAAAACTATGTACGTGGACTTCATCGCGGTTCTTCTTCTTCGTGGATGGTGATAATTGCAATGAGATCACTCAAAGCTAATCATTCGTATCTCTCTCTGTCTCTCTCTCTCTGTCTCTGTCTCTCTGTCTCTGCCACTTCCATCATTAATGAAGACCCGAACTGAAAGGGGCTCGCCCCACCTTTGATGATTTTGGCATACCATTATAAAATTTCCAACTAAAACTGGCCACTGCTCGCTTTGACCTTTCGATTGTGGTGAAGAAAACTCCTCTCTATTATTTGTTGACCTCGTCTCATGGTTTCGAAAAGAATTTTGAGTGCATAGATAGTAACCACGAATTATAGCTAATAATGACCGCTCTATCATGGAATTAGGTTGTGAGAAGGATACGTCAAGTTCAAGCACACGTTGAAATGATCTTGCACATTGCTCTTAACTTGCCCTACTATCAAATGCTTCATCTGACTAAATTAAGAGAAGAGTCCTTGATGATATATTATGGATCAGGTGTGACATGACCAAGAAAATTTAATTGCACTTTCCTTTGAAGGTTGACCCAATTAAATGGTTTGTGACTATTAATTTTCATACAGTAGGTTAGGAACTGATCGTGCAATTTTTCTCATGAACTTATTATATGTGTATGCTAGTTGATTTGATGATTTCTTTGGAATTCTTGTTAAAGAGACTCCTTTTAATAAGGAGGAAATATCAAGAGATGAAGGGTTTAGCATACAGATGACCACATGATGAGGTCACCACAATCCACATGCACCAAACATTTAGGGATTCTCTGTACTCTCCACTTGGAGGAGAAGAGTTATAAATGTTGACGGCTCGTGTGCAAGCTCGTACCAATAGCTTTGGCCGACAAAGTGAAATACCAAATGTCTGTCCTTTGTTGTTTGACCCTTCAATTTCTCCATGGTTGTCACATTAAGCTTTAAAAATTGGTTTAGAATGGGCATGCTTAGCCGCCCAAAAGGCACATAAGATTCTTTTGTTTCATTGCTAATAAAATAAGGATGGTCTTACCGATTGTTTTTGGGACACATAAGACCCTTCAATTTCTTGATATATTTCTCCATACATCGATGCACATCAGAAGTGAGCTACCAACAATCCTCCACTCTAATATCACTAGTTTGGTCATATAGCAAAAGTAAAATACATTCACTTGAAGAGATCATTATGTGGGAACTCAAGTTTGACTCTGTCAATATATTTATTTGGATTGACATTTACACATTAGATGAATGTGGTCAAAGTCTAATTGATAGAGTTAATGAAAGAGTCTATCTAAATTTTACTAGATCAAAATAATTAATTGAACATTTTAGAGATTTTAAGAGCCAATTTTATTTGAGAGAATTTCATAATTATAAAGAATTGATTCTAAATTTATAGTGTCAAAATATTAAGTTCACTTTATGGCCCTTGTCACGTAAAAGTTTGAGTTTCCCAACTTTCTTTTCTTAGTTCAATTGATTACTTGAAGATTATCAACCCTTGTTAAGTACTCTTGTTCACTGTTTATCTACGGTAATTGACAAAAAAAAAAAAAAAAAATCATCCGATTGCATATGAGAAATAGAACTCTTGCTTTTCAATAGAGCAACTTTCTTCAGAAGAATTTCCCAAAAATATGAGAAAAAGCTGCCGATATCACGGATGCACCTTCCGCAATCATTTTGCAAAATCTAATAGGTACGGCAGATCTCCAGGAAAACAAAAGGTCAAAGGCCAAATGCACCACAACCATCAAACTTTCGAAAGGAAAACCCCACCACTCGTCTTTGTCAGTCAGATCAAAGTTGTATTTTCGTTAAGTCCTTCACAACTTAGTGAAATGGACCAAATGATGAGCCTCCAAATTGGTATTCTCTTGCCCCTAGCAACCCTCCAATCAAAATGGAACATCGTTTGTCCATTTAGCAAATTGACATTTTTTCATTTAAATAATTAAAGAATCTGACTAAAGAAAATGGCGTGGTTGGCTCCTACACCGGCGGAACCCTCCCAACTGCCTCCCACTAACATTTTATAATCCACAAATTGGAGACAAAAACAATTTCATTTTGTTGATTTGCCAGTTAAGTGCGCATGGAATTTCGGTGGAATTAATTAAACTGTAATAGAGTCGTCCAGGACTGGTTTGATGATGACCTTTTGACTCTTCAAGACAGAATTTTCAAGAGAATCTATGAGTTGTTGACCAATTGTCCCACGGACAGCATTCCCAGGGCCTGTTGAAATTAAGAAGGGCAAAGCATGATTTTTGTTTGAAAGAAAACTGCCATTGGAGGTAGAGAGAGCTCGACAAAACGAGAGAAAAATCTGATTTTTGTTTCGAAATATGAGCACAAAAGTTGAATTATCTTAAAATCTAGGAAATCTTTGTAAATTTTTTATGAATCGATTAAGTTCAGATCTTAAGACTGTGTTGATGGTCCTTATTACAGAACAATTTGCAAGGTGTGGTCTTAATTGATAATCTCTAAATCCTGAGCCAAAAATCCCTTGACACCTAATCAACTACAGCAACCCTGAAAGATTGGCAATAAAAAATAATTCAATCATGACAAAAAAATATATAAATTTCATTTGTTTAGTATGGGGTCTTCCAAAACCCTTTAATGATTTTGCGCATGATGATTGACTTCATTTATCATAAAGAGTTGGAATAACATCCACTGAATACTAATTTTATGTATTTTGCCGATACTTTGGCCACAAAATGTCCATGAGTGTCTATAATTGTCCTTTTCAATAAGAATTGAAGAAGTAAAAATGAAAGCATGGAGTTGATAGAATTGTTGGCACATAAAAATACATTTTAGCTAAAGGCCAGTTTCTAAGTAAGGACATATTTCGGAAACAAAATATTACTATTGTTATTGTTGTTGTTGTTGTTGTTGTTGTTGTTGTTGTTTTATATGTGTTGCCATTGATAAATTTTAAAGCAAGCAACACGATCAGTTTACAATTCCAATTAAAGCCAAAATATGATGATTACTCGCAAAGGCAGGAGCAGTCGTTGCTATTAGATATTCCGTGGTGAATAAACAGTTATTTGTGAGTATGTATAAGTTGTAGTAGAGAGGAGAAGAAAGACACACGGACAGCATATTAGCCATCTCCGTTTTCCACGATTTCCTGATATCAACTTCACGAACCCAATATTGAGTGGTGGTGATTATTTTTCTCGATTGTCAGTCGTCTTTTCATGATGATTGTTATTGTTTGTTTCAAGTTCTTCGGAAAAGCTAGAGCTATCAAATTGGAAAGAATAGAACCTCTCAATTATCTCTGGTGAGATATGGCTATCCTCTAGGTTGAAATTAATATAGGGTTCCATTGTGCGATGCGACATGAACATTAAATTAAATTGTTTGTTTTATGCCCCATTCCACTGATTTAATTGCTGAAATGCCTCGCAAGAATGAATGGAGATCATGGGGGTAAAAAAAAAACACCGTGAAGCCATTGTTCACCTGTTTGGTGTCGCGACCTCTTTTTTTTTTTCGGCGCCCGCAATCGGGTACGAGCGCCTAAAGGAGGCTAATGGCTCGGCTGAATTTAGTTATGCCCGGACTCTCCCAAGTCCACCAATTCACGACTTAATGGTTCAAGTTTTTTAACCTGTAAATCAATTTTTATATTGGAGTCGCCACTAATCAATTTGGGGTGGGTTGATTAGAAACCCAAGTGAAGTATCGGGAGAAATACTCACTCCTGCGTAACCAGAGAAATTAGGATCGGGGACTTGATTACACTAGTTAATCACTAATGCCCTTTCGGTACCTAATCTTGTTTAAACCCTAAGGTTTTTTGGATGTTCGAGGGATTTTCCATGCATTTTGGGAGGAAAAACATTTTCTAGGTCTTTTCTAATTTTTGGACACAAAAGGGATTTTTTTTTTTTTTTTTTTTTTTTGGGATTTTTTGGTATTTTTGGGAAAATACAAGTCTTTTTGGCTTTTTCATGAATTTTTGACTTTTTTGGATTTTTGGCATTTTTTTGGAAAATAAAACATTTTTTAACATTTTTAAATATTTTTGGAAAATATGAAATATTTTTGATTTTTTAATTTTTCGGAAAATAAAACATTTTTTAACATTTTTTAAATATTTTTTGAAAATAAAACATTTTTTGATTTTTTGAAATAAAGTATTTATTATTTATTTATTTATTTAAAATATTATTTTATATTAAAATAATATAAAAACGACCCGGAGTCGGATCCGCGGGTTGGGTCCGACCCGGGCCGGCGACCCACACGCGGACGGGCCCGACTCGGATTTTTTTGCTTTTTTTTTTTAAAAATTCAGCCCACACACACGGAATTGGGCCTAAAAAGGGATGCCCGGCCCACGCGCGCACAACCCGGCCCGACAGCCCGCTCCGCGACCCGACTCCCGCGAACCCTACCCGGATCCGACCCGAATTGCGACCCGACTCCCGCCGCCCCCGAATCTCGCGGAACCCTACCCGGTTCCGCGACCGGATCCGATTCGACGACCGAAATCGCAAACCCTAGGGTTTGCGAATCCGCGGCGCCGAAGGGGAAACCGAGGTGCTTGGCGGCGACGGAGACTACGGCGGCGACGACGAAGGTGACAACGGCGGCGGCGACTACGACGGCGACGACGAAGGTGACAACGGCGACGGCGACGACGGCTAGGTCAACGGAAAACGGCCTTTTTTACCTTTTCTTGAACAGAACGGCGACGGCGGGAGGACGGTTCGCGATGGTGGAGGTCGCGGCGAACAATGACGGTGACGGCGAGACTAGGCAACGGCGGCGGCAACCCAACTTCCCGATCTGCCACGGCTTCGACGGATCGATCACGGCAACGAACCCTTCGAGGCAACGGCGTCGGGACTTAGCCGAGGCGAACGGCGTTCGGCGGCAACCACAGCAAAAAAAAAGAAACCAGATCTGCTGCGTAGACCTCGGCCGGACCTTCCTCGGCCTCGATCTCTTCTCACTCGAGCCCGAGATCCGAGTCTCCACCGGCCGGATCGACCTTCTCGAAGTCACTCGCCGCCCGCCTTCCCGAAGTCTCTCGGTGGAGGGTGGGCCGAGCTCGCGACTCGAGCTCTCTCCCGCGCTCACCCTTCGACCCTTCCCGATGTCTCTCGGTGAAGGATCTCCGAGCTCGCCCGTGCTCTTCATCGTCGACATCGGGGGCTATTTATAGGCGAGGGGTCCGGTCGACGGAGGAGCTCGGCCGCCGGTCTTTGGCTTGCCGATCGGAACCTCCCGGCTGAACCGGCGTCTCATCCCAGCATTAAAGTCGCGCATTGAAGGCGCATGTGCATCGTCCTCGCCTTCGGCGGCCTACCTCCGTTCCTCTTTACCATAGGCTGCCCTTGAGCGCGTCGCCGGCCGTCGCGCGTGATGCACAGAGGCACAGAGAAGAAGAAGGAAGGAGAAGGAAGAAGAAGAAAGAAGAAGAAGGAGAGAGGGGGGTGGGCGAAGTCGTGCGAGCCCACGTGAAGAAAAAGGGGGGCTGTTGCTTTTGCTTTTTCTTTGTTTTTATTTGTTTTTATTTGTTTTTCTTGTTCTTTTTTTGTTATTTATTTATTATATAAAAAAAGGAAAATAAAAGAAAATAAGACCTAATTAATAACCTAATCACAATTTAGGTGTCAACCGCTGCCCCTCTTTGAAGGTGAGTTCGCAGAGGTTGCATTCAAAGACAAACCTGATACCTAAATTTTGTCTATACAAATGCAGTAGATTTATTTGGGACCTATTGTCCTACACATACTAAGACAAATAAGAAGATACCTGTAGTTACTTACCGAGAGTGAGTGAGATAGGGTGTGAACCCCGAGTTTTGGCAAGTATCAAGGCGTCATCTTACCTGCATGAGGAGATTGCTTCTCTAGGACCCGAACCATTCTTCGGTCGCCTATTGGAGCAATAAGTGGTTTGTCTAGGACTCGAACCTTTCTTCGGTCGCCTTGACGGGGATTGCTTTTCCCGACCCGAACCTTTCTTCGGTCGCCTTGACGGGAATCGCTTTTCCAGACCCGAACCTTTCTTCTGGTCGCCCGTTAGAGCAATAAGTTGGTTGTCTAGGACCCGAACCTTTCTTCGGTCGCCTTGACGGGAGATTGCTTTTCCAAGACCCGAACCTTTCTTCGGTCGCCTGTTAGAGCAATAAGTTGGTTTGTCTAGGACCCGAACCTTTCTTCGGTCGCCTTGACGGGAGATGCGCTGATCTTTCTCAGGGCATCTGTTTGTTGGGAGATAGTACCTGGACGATCACAGGTACAAACTCTTGGAGGATACCTGGACGATCACAGATATCGATGGGGTACTTGGACGATCACAAGTACAAACTCTTTGGGATACTTGGATGATCACAAGCATCGAAGGGGTACCTGGACGATCACAGGCACAAACTCTTTGGAGATACTTGGATGATCACAAGCATCGAAGGGGTACCCAGACGATCACGAGCACAAACTCTTTGGAGATACTTGGATGATCACAAGCATCGAAGGGGTACTGGACGATCACAAGTATCGAAGGGGTACCGGACGATCACAAAGTACAAACTCTTTGGAGATACTTGGATGATCACAAGCATCGAAGGGGTACCTGACGATCACGTACAAACTTGAGATACTTGGATGATCACAAGCATCGAAGGGGGTACCTGGACGATCACAGTACAAACTTGGAGATACTTGGATGATCACAAGCATTGAAGGGGTACCTGGACGATCACAGGTACAAACTTGGAGATACTTGGATGATCACAAGCATCGAAGGGGTACCTGGACGATCACAGGTACAAACTTGGAGATACTTGGATGATCACAAGCATCGAAGGGGTACCTGGACGATCACAGGCACAAACTCTTTGGAGAATCAAGGCATACCTGAGATATTCGCGTGGAAATATCGAGGGCATATCTGAGATATTCGTGAAGGTTTCTCACCTCCTGGTAATTGGGAATATTGAGGACGTGCCTCGCATATTCATGAAGGTCTCTCACCTCCTGGTAACATAAACTTGAATGTAGCACGAGGCTTACCTGGATGGCCGCAGGCACTCAAAAGGGCTAGAACACCTGGGTAGCCACAGGTGTACAAAGTACTTGAATACTTGGATGAACACAAGTATTTAATGATATGATCTGGGACCACTCAGGCAGGTCCAAGTATCATGATGATAAGAGAGCATACCTGGGTAACCGTAGGTGCACAACGCAGTGGAGTGCTTGAACAGCTACTATATCATTTGGGGACAACTCGGGCAGGTTGAGTGTCATGAAAAAGGAAGTACCTGGACAAAAAGCGGGTACTTGACGATATGGGGATACCTAGACAGCAGTAGGTATTCGAAGAGATACTTGGTCAGTCACAAGTATCAATACTCTGGGGACAACTCAAACAGGTCAAGTGTTAGGAAAGGGGAGTATCCGAACGGTGGCCGGTACTCAAAGACAATGGGGATACCTAGACAGCAGTAAGCACCCAAACTCAAAGGACAACTCAAATAGGTTGAGTGTCAATAAGAGAGTACCTAGACAGTGGTAGGCACTTTAAGACAAATGGGGATAGGGATATGCTTACCTAGCAATACCTCTAATCTCTGAGAGTATGTCTGCTATTTGTACAATATGCACACATGATTGTATATGCTGTAAATTCATGAGTTCAAATGAGATTCATGCATGATAATTTTGTCAGTTCTGCATCTTTTGATTTCCACTGGGGAAGATTTTGAAAGACAACCTTCATTTAGAATGTAGATGTCTTGAGCATGCCGATGAGGGACTTTCATCCAAAGGACTTTCCACTCACTCTCATGGAAAAGGCTATCCTGACCATTGATGCAGGATTTATAAGGACCACACTTCTCACTATCATCATGTCAACAGGGGTCTGAGTATTCTCGCAAGTTGTACGACTTTACCAATATGAGAGGTCTTTGTTGAAATTGTGATAAAGACTTGGTCAGCAGCTCATCAAAGGGGACCATCAAGGTCGAAGCCGATGGACGGAAATGCTGCACGATCATCTCCGGGTTTGCAAGTCAAGAGTCCTGCGAAAAGAGATAGAATAGTCTTGCTCGTACTTCTTCGAGCGATGTTTATGCACATATGAAATCCCACGTTAATTGAAGTGCCCTAGTCTGAAGAGACTTTTACAATGGGATGCAACGTAGGCTTGGCTCATGTGTAAAGGGATGAGAGCTGGTGATTGCCTTGGCATTTGTCACCGGTCTTTCTTGTCAGATGGAGGTTCTATGGATCACAACAATAACTTTTCTTGGCTGTATTTTTGACTGGGGGGCATTGGCCTTGCTTTTACCAGGCACACTGCTTTTTTCATGCCCCTATTTTTTATTTCAGTTTTTCATTTATGGGCATTGACCTTGCTTTTACCAGGTACACTGCTTTTTTTATGCCCCTGTTTTTCATTCTTGTCGTTGGAGGAACTGGCCTAGGCAAGTTCAATCGAAGCACCGTTATTAGACTCTTGAGTCTTCATCTTTAGTAGGCGCTCTGGGCTATGGAAATAACTTCTGCTTCGTCTCAATGTGAGGGTAAAATTACAGACTCAATTGAGTTGTACAATGAATACAAATGCATAGAGAAAGAATTGCTCTTCGTCATTCTAGGGCACTTAAATTAACGCGAGTGTTCATATGCAATAAAAACACCCGAAGATTGATGCAAGTGCGAGCAAGAAAATTTCTATCTCTCTTCTCACCTTGTGATGCTGCTTCGCCTCCGATCTGCCCCAGTGTGGGGTGGTTCTTGACGGGGATATGAGAGAAGCTTCACCAATGTATGGGGCTCAATGGGGTGAGTGATGGAATGCCTCTCACTATTTTGGTTATCGTACCATTCGCGAGAGAACTCTTTACCCTGCAGCCATGGAATCTTCTGTACTCATCTCACAAGTGTATAGATGGGGGGGATTGTGTGTAGGATATGGCTTGCCTTTCATCATCCTGACGCACCTCATCCGGCATGCTCGCTCAATCTTGTATTCTTCACTTAGCTGTCTATTCTAATAATCCTCAGTGGAATCAGTGACTTAGACAGACAAAATCATCATGCAGAATTTATCTGGAAACGACATGCAACATTTTGAATATGGTGGAGTTTGAACTTTTCAAAACAAGTGAATGGTTTTGACTCAAAAAAGACCCTATTGACAACTTTAGGAGTTAACATAATGGTGTTTCCAAATATGTTAAATTTTGAACATCAAAAGGGGTTATTCGCAAATGGGTGTCGATGGTTGTCCCTATTGATTAGGGATATGACACATGAATGATCAGCCAAGGATTGGGAATTTGATCGGGCATCTCTGCTTTTGCCCCTGCAGAAGAGAAGATGTACAAGTAGATCAATTAGACAGGGCCAAAATTAAAGGTGAATTGAGGCCTGAAGGATCTCTGTCCTTTGCTTTGGCGATACTTGAGACGCCATTTTGCTTGTGAGAGTTTGTCATGCCTCTCATTGATTTATTATCCTTGTCAAATGATCCTGCAACAAGACATGCTTCTCGTTGATTTGTTATCCTTGCTTTTGACAGTCAAGTGATCCTGCAACAAACAAGAGGGAATGTGTTAGTCATGAACTCTTTCAAGAGTCGAATAACTGGAATCGATACAACTTTACCCTTCACTGGTTTGCAGATGATTGGGTGAACCTGAAGCGAGAGGGGGACACGAAGTCCTATGTCCCTTGCTTCGTTAGGTCAATTAGTCTCTGTATTGGCTCGGATGACACGTCCTTTTACACGAAGTCGGTGAATTTGATGTAGGTCATTTCCATGTACTAGCTTGGCCAATATTGATTTGCCAAACCATCAAATTTGGCTCTTGAATCCTGGCGCTTCCTGCCAATAAGGGGAATATGTCAAAAGTGAATTCAAAGAGGGGGAGTATTGGAAACGATACCAAATTACTCTTCTCCAAAGTTTGTATTTGCTGACTCTTGATGATGTTTGAATGTCGATGACAGCCTTTTCGTCTTGGCATAGTTTGACATTTCTTTCAATTGGCCTTCCTTCTTTGTGACCATGTATGCATGGTTGTTGGTCGTTGATTCATCTTCAACGCTTTCCTTCTGTGGAATTTCTCCTTCCGTCTTTGACTATATGATCATTAGCAGCATTGAGCAAAGGTCATGTACCTCAAGCTTCTATGGAATCTGAGATCAAAATCTCAAGTTTTCTGATGGCAATTACTCCTTCGAAGAACATGTGTCTGGAGTACGAAGTGAGGTTTCTAGGCCCTAAGTCATCATTTGAGATAAGGGGCTAGAGACTGCCTCAACTGATTAGATTTTCTCCCTGTTGACAGTAGCCAATTCAAGAGGAGAAAAAAATTCCTTTTATGCACTTCTTGGCTTGTTAAAGCTGGAAATCCCATTGATGAAACCACAGCAACTAGTTGCTCAGGCACGTTGTTGGGAAAGATATTGCTCCGCTTGAGAAGGAGTTGGGCGGGAGCGAGATGGAGTGCACGAGCTCTTAGGGATGGCTTGATTTCAACCGTATGCCTGTACCTATTACGTCCTATCTTTCGTTTCCGTAAAACGTAAGAGAGAGGACATCATTTCCACAATTATATTCAGAGAATAAAACTTACCTTCTTTGAAGTGGGATGATTTTTTATTTGCCCCACTGTCTTCTTGGAAGAGTGTCTTTGAATTCGGTGACTTCACATGATGTGCCAGCTTCAAATGCCCCCTGTCACACTAAGTCAAGGGGGATGGGGATGATATTCGAGACATGAAGTGAGTGAGTCAAAAAGACAAACATGATTAAATTTATCAAAAGCTTTTGGGTGATGAAATATTTTTTATTTTCAAAATACGTCTTTGGGGAGAAAAAGCATGGGGAAGCCCAAATTCGGTATTCTCCTTGGATGATATTTTCTTTTCATGGTTGGATAACATCACTGGGCCGGTTTGGGATACCGCCTCATGCTTTCAAAACAAAATATTAGAACTGTTCATTAGATTACTGGAATGGAAAATACAACAGTAGCACACTAGACAGGATAAGAAACATGAAATTATAAAAACAAGCAACACCCATGAAAACTCCTATGAAAAGGAGCACTTTGATAGAGCTGGTTTTGAAATCAAGCGCCTTTGAGTTCCTCGCCTTCAGTAGACTCGAAGTATTCGCATGAGAGGACCACTTCATTGAAGCTACGGAAATGCAACCCATGCAACCAACAGCGATGCTTGCGGGGTAAAGCTCCTATGAATAGCTTTATCATTTCTTCTTCGGCCAGCTGAGGGTAGGTTTGCATCATAAAAGCTTCCCACCTCCTTGCATATGCTCGAAAATCCTCCATTGGTCTTCTTCTAAAGTGAACCAAGTTCTCGCAAGACAGCCTTCGGCTCCAATGCAGTGCTTGGTAATGCGATGCGGAATGTGGAAGACAGCTCATTCCAATCCCTCATGAGGCTGATATCTGCTGTGATGAACCATTGCAATGCAGACCCTGTAAGACTTTCCTGGAAGGTCTGGGTTGTGAATGACATTGGGCCATAGTACTGACTTATTTCAGCATGGAGGTACTGCAAATGGGCCACGGGGCAAGTCGTGCCGTTATACTTGCGGAGATTAGGTATCCACATCTCTCCAGGGGTCATGATCCTATAAGCGCAAGACGGGCTTGATGTATCTTGGTTAGGCCATTTGGTTTTCCCACCGCATATCTCGTTGTAGCAAATGAATTTTTCTATTTCAGGAAAGTTGGATTCTACCGAGATTATCCCATTGCTTTCTTCTTGGTCAAAATTTCGAAATGAGGATGAAGTATTGAAGCTATCCTCATGGTCAGAGGAAGAGCTTAATACTTCATTAGGATCGTAGCGGATAAAGACGTATGCTTCCTCTTCTGACGGGCCTTCATCCCCGGATGAGAGTAGGAAACAGTTATACGATGAATCGTCGCCATTGTTAAAATAACGCCGGAAGTCCTTGGGATTGTATTCTAGGGCCGGAAGTCTTCAAGGTTGTACTCTAGAGGATGGTGGCCTTCAAAGCTGTATTCTTGGGAATGCTCAAAGCTTTGGTGCGGTGGCTCGTCGGCGAGATCTTTGCATTGATCTCGCTTAGGCTTTCTTTTCTTGGCTTCACGGTCCGGACCTTTTGAGTAAGGCCCTTCGTTTTGCCAGCTTGATTCTGTCAAGGGAAGTGAGAGACATTAGAGTTTCACTGTCTGATTCACTTTCCAGGTTGATAGGGGTTGGTATTCTTTGGACCCTAGCTCTTGGAGTAAGTTTGGGGAGTTGTCCAGTCATGCCCCGGTCTTGAACAGGCTCTGAGTCTGTGATCTCGTACAAAGGCTCCTTGCCTTTCCTAGTGGGAAATTTTCCAGTAACAGGATGTTGCTCAGCTGCCCGTTTATTATGCAAGGCTTCATTGACACGCTTCTCTCCTATCTCAGCGACTAATGGCTCCTCATGCTCCGCGATCACTGGCTCTTCGTAGGGCAAGGTGATGTCAGGGGTGATGTCAATATCGTACTCTTGGTGAAAAACATGAATTAGTTCCCTCCAGGTTTTGAGGGGACTAATCTTCCTGACAATGTACCATCGCAAGGCAGGGCCAGTCAAGCTCGATTGGTACGATTGAATCATCCTTCGAACCAGGTAGGCCTGCAAGTAGTTCTCTCAGGCGGGAGGTATCAGCATGCCTTTCGCATTCAGGTGCTTTGAGTTTTTCAGGGATCTCAATGCTGGCGTAATTGGACAGGTCCATGGGATTCTGCTCCTGCAGCTGGCTTAATTTTTTCATGATCCTTTCAAACTGTCTATGGTACTGGCTATTTTCTGGCAAGTTTGCGGGTGTCATGACAGTGCTTAAGGCAACTACAGAGTTGGGCTCAGCTTGAGTGGATTTCATTTGTCTTGAGAGTTGTTGAAGGACAATGGACATCTGTCCCACGCCGTCTTCAATGCTAATGAGACGATTTTGTACATCATTCTGATTGGGTCCTATTGCATGAGGCCAATCGCGGACGATTGGCGGCCGGCGATTCATAATTACCTGTCTGTTGTGAAAACAATGAATGAGCACGAAAGTAAACAAAGATTGACCCATGGCAATGGTCTAACTGTTTTTTATTTATCAAAAGAGGATTTATAGACTGCAAACTCCTAACATCTAGAACTCGAAATTGAAAAGACAGGATGAAATACTAGATATTAAACAAAAGTCCCTAAACAAAGGGACAAAACTTTCACACTATTTACACTAAGGGGCACACGATTGCCAATTTATATGCGACGGGGAGCCTTGTTCTTGCAAGGACGCCTACTTCCTTGAACTGGCTCTGAGGTGTGCATCCAGTCCATTCCCAAATCCCTCTCCATGAGCTCTACTTGCTCGTGCGGTTGCTGCTCGGCCGATTGAGTGAGGGACTAATGGCTTCCATCTTTTCGGGATGCGATGGTTGTGGATGTAGGCTGCGGGCGTGGTGGGCTTTTTCTTCTCCCTCAAGCCCTTCAGGTATCACAATCCTTTTGCGATGGCAACTGTTCCAGGTTTCCTCAGCGGTAGAAATTTCGAATTCATAGTCACGGCTTGTGTTGAAAAGAACTGGAGGGACCATCATCTTGAAAGGTGGTGGGATCTCCTGAAGGGCTCCATATTGCCGTGCTACCCGATACGGGTAGTAGGGAATGGCGCCGGTGAGGCCGAGCAACGGAATTGGGCGGGTGCGCATGTAAGCAAAGCGGGCCCTCTTTTCATGGAACCAACCAGCACACCATTGGAATGCCTCAGGAGATGGGTTTGCGCATGTAAGCAAAGCGGGCCCTCTTTTCATGGAACCAACCAGCACACCATTGGAATGCCTCAAGAGATGGGTTTCTTTAGGAAATTTACCCAATTTAAACAGCTTTGATTGGGAATGCATGGTCCTAAAACCATAAATTTTTGTAATGGATTTTCAAAAGCATTTGTTTCGGGCGATCGCATGAAGTCTCGAAATTCGCTTAGGTGAGAAAAGAACCAGACTTGTAAAATTTCAGGGAGAGGCTCGCATGATTTTCTCCCGAGTTGTCTTTAAAACGATTAAAGGACAAGAATGTTTCAGTTAAAATCATGTTGACATAATTCCCCCTCTTAAGATCGAGCAACTATCCATGCCATCTTGGGAGTTATGGCATTTCTTTGATGGGGAAGATGATGAGCCCGAAAAGGCCAAGAGGAAAATCTCACTTTTAAGGTCATAGGCTGATTTTGGAAACAGGCATTCATAAATTCTAGTGGGCGGGTATTATGGTTGTTTTCGAGAATTTGTCTCATGACATGGATTTCGCTTCTAAAAATCGTGCTAACCCGCGCCATGGGAGGGCGCCTATCGATGGCTTGACAAGCTTTTTCTCAAGAGGCATTCCAGGTGATGATCTTTGTATTCTTCCAGGGTTGGGGTTAGCTCAAACCTACCGAATATAAAGGTAATTGTCTTCGGGCACCAAAAATGTGCCATGGCTTGTATGACTTCAGGACGAACAGTGATTTGGATCAACGATAGGAGATGACCGACTTTGGCCTTCACGCGCTCTTGGGCAAACTGATCTAATTGACCCCACCATCTGAAGAGCTCCGCCTTGGGAGCAGGAATGAACTGGATATCGTCTTTCCCCATCGCATATAAACCGGGACTTGAAAAGTTTATCCTAAATTGCCATGGGCCAAAATAAAAAGACCGAGCAAAAGTAAAGAAATCACTTTGCTTTTAAAGAAAAATGGCAAGCACAAAGACATGCGCATGGGACGTGCGCTCGATTTCTAACTCGAAGGCTTGTTGAAATTAAAAGGATATCCGCCCGTCGCGAGTCTCGCGTTAGCGGCATACCCTCCTAACCTCGGCTAAGAAATTCGGGAAAAGAAAGGCAACCTCTACATCGCGAGTCTCGCGTTCGAGTCGTATCTTTCTTAACACCATCCTAAAATCCTATGGCGGCCCGGTCCTCGAGGGCGGGTTGTGTGTGCCATGTGTAGTGTTCAAAACAGTAAAGCATGCACAACAGTTTATAATCACAAGATAATCTATTTTAAGCAAAATTAAAATAAATTTCTAAGTTTTTGACCTGCATGAAGAAAAAAAACCTAAGTTAGTAAAGAATTTAAACAAGAAAAAAATGGCCTAAGTCTTCAAGTCCCCAGCGGAGTCGCCAAGCTGTCGCGACCTCTTTTTTTTTCGGCGCCCGCAATCGGGTACGAGCGCCTAAAGGAGGCTAATGGCTCGCTGAATTTAGTTATGCCCGGACTCTCCCAAGTCACCAATTCACGACTTAATGGTTCAAGTTTTTTAACCTGTAAATCAATTTTTATATTGGAGTCGCCACTAATCAATTTGGGGTGGGTTGATTAAACCCAAGTGAAGTATCGGAGAAATACTCACTCTGCGTAACTGAGAAATTAGGATCGGGGACTTGACACACTGCTGTTAATCACTAATCTTGCCCTTTCGTCACCTAATCTTGTTTAAACCCTAAGGTTTTTGGATGTTCGAGGATTTTCCATGCATTTTGGGAGGAAAAACATTTTCTAGGTCTTTTTCTAATTTTTGGACACAAAAGGGATTTTTTTTTTTTTTTTTTTTTTGGGATTTTTGGTATTTTGGGAAAATACAAGTCTTTTTGGCTTTTTCATGAATTTTTGACTTTTTTTTTTTTTGGATTTTTGGCATTTTTTGGAAAATAAAACATTTTTTAACATTTTTAAATATTTTTTGGAAAATATGAAATATTTTTGATTTTTTAATTTTTCGGAAAATAAAACATTTTTTAACATTTTTAAATATTTTTTGAAAATAAAACATTTTTTGATTTTTTTGATTTTTTGAAATAAAGTATTTATTATTTATTTATTTATTTAAAATATTATTTTATATTAAAATAATATAAAACTGACCCGGGTCGGATCCGCGGGTTGGGTCCGACCCGGGCCGGCGACCCACACGCGGACGGGCCCGCGTTGCGGGCCCGACTCGGATTTTTTTGCTTTTTTCATAAAAATTCAGCCCACACACACACGGAATTGGGCCTAAAAAGGGATGCCCGGCCCACGCGCACAACCCCGGCCCGACAGCCCGCTCCGCGACCCGACTCCCCGAACCCTACCCCGACCCGAATCGCGACCCGAAATCTCGCGGAACCCTACCCGGTTCCGCGACCCGGATCCGATTCGACGACCCGGAAATCGCAAACCCTAGGGTTTGCGAATCCGCGGCGCGCCGAAGGGGAAACCGAGGTGCTTGGCGGCGACGGAGACTACGGCGGCGACGACGAAGGTGACAACGGCGGCGGCGACTACGACGGCGACGACGAAGGTGACAACGGCGACGGCGACGACGGCTAGGTCAACGGAAAACGGCCTTTTTTTACCTTTTCTTGAACAGGAACGGCGACGGCGGGAGGACGGTTCGCGATGGTGGAGGTCGCGGCGAACAATGACGGTGACGGCGAGACTAGGCAACGACGGCGGCAACCCAACTTCCCGATCTGCCACGGCTTCGACGGATCGATCACGGCAACGAACCCTTCGAGGCAACGGCGTCGGGACTTAGCCGAGGCGAACGGCGTTCGGCGGCAACCACAGCAGCAAAAAAGAAACCAGATCTGCTGCGTAGACCTCGGCCGGACCTTCCTCGGCCTCGATCTCTTCTCACTCAGGCCAGATCCGAGCCTCCACCGGCCGGATCTGACCTTCTCGAAGTCACTCGCCGCCTGCCTTCCCCGAAGTCTCTCGGTGGAGGGTGGGCTGAGCTCGCGACTTCGAGCTCTCTCCTGCGCTCACCCTTCGACCCTTCCCGATGTCTCTCAGTGAAGGATCTCCGAGCTCGCCCGTGCTCTTCATCGTCGACATCGGGGGCTATTTATAGGCGAGGGGGTCCGGTCGACGGAGGAGCTCGGCCGCCGGTCTTTGGCTTGCCGATCGGAACCTCCCGGCTGAACCGGCGTCTCATCCCAGCATTAAAGTCGCGCATTGAAGGCGCATGTGCATCGTCCTCGCCTTCGGCGGCCTACCTCCGTTCCTCTTTACCATAGGCTGCCCTTGAGCGCGTCGCCGGCCGTCGCGCGTGATGCACAGAGGCACAGAGAAGAAGAAGGAAGGAAAGGAAGAAGAAGAAAGAAAAGCCAGAATGGGCGAAGTCTGTCGCCCACGTGAAGAAAAAAGGGGGGCTGTTGCTTTTTTTGCTTTTTCTTTGTTTTTATTTGTTTTTATTTGTTTTTCTTGTTCTTTTTTTTGTTATGATCAAACAAAAAACTAAAAAGCCATTGACCTACATGAAATGAGTAATACATTTACCTCGATTCAGTGCAAATGCAACAGTGAAAGTGAGCACGACCCAATTACTCAAGAAGATTAGCTTGAACATACTTCATTCTAGTTCCATTAAGCTTGCTTACTTGTTTGGCTGAAAAATTCCTTCTCAGTTTACATCGAACACAGAGAAAGATATGTTGTGTTTACGTCGCCAACATATAGTAATTCATCAGGTTTCCTGAAATATAGAGTGGTAACCAAAGAACTACAACCAGTACTTGCATTATCCTTATTACGATGCATGTTTCATGTATATACACTATTACTGACACTCTTTACTCCAGCAGGAGCTAGAAAATATAACCTTGGTCATCACATGAACTATAAGACGCGCGCGTGATATGTAGCAGAAGTGGATCATTTGGTGAGCAATGTCCTGTGAGTTGCACTGAACTAAACAAAACCCTAGTTATGAACCCCACGTCCGACGCTGGGGCTGTGGCCTGGACACGTGGACCCTAGACTGTTCGGAGGCAATTGTTGTGAGTCTTGTGACGCCGCCCCAACTTTGCGCGCAAGAGGATTTCGCCGACGTTCTCGATCAGGCAAAAGTAGAGCGTGAAGAGGTAAGGCATTTGTTGCGGAGGAAAAAGCGATGGGATTACGTACTTCTCAATTAAATGAATAGTTTTAGAGCCTGTGGAGAATCTGAATAGCTTCAGTACCTCTATTAATCTATTTGATTGAATAGCAGATTCAATTTAGTAAGTAAATTATGTGCACCGAATAATTTTCCATGAATAATTTCCCATGAATTGGTTATTGGCTATTATGATTAAATTTAAATGAAGCATGGGCAATCACGAAATTTCTTAAACGAAAATGTGAGCTTGAAAAGCAACCTCTGAGTTTGATATATATATATTTATGAGCAAAAGTGCATATGTTGCGTCTATGCAAACTTAACATGTAAAAGATATTGCGCTTTATTATGGAATTTTTGAATTACTAATTAATATAGAGCAATTATTGACGCGTGTGTAAAAAGAGAATATTTTTAAGATCGGAAATTTTTTTTTCTTTAAGGTTTTCTATAAGATAAAAAAGATTGAAATTTAAAACTGGGGTACGTTCGAAGTGAAGTAAAAAAATATTAATTCACCCTTGTCCATGGATAAAATATTCATAACATAACTAACTGAGAATATTTTGGGAAAGAGCCAAAAATATTTGTGATCCCTTAAAAATGTGAGATTGTCGTTGCGTTATACAATAATTAGATGACGGAATTAAGCAATCTTAATATACAAATCTATACACTAATATAGTGAATGAAACTGTCATTACTAAAAATGAAAAACTATATATTAAGTGACTATTTTGCACTCTCTCATCGTAATGTATTATCTTACGCTGCTTTAGAATTGCAGCCAAGGAAGAATTTTTCGAATTTCCTTTTTTTCTTTAAATTATTTATTGTTATTCAACGAAAGAGCTTATCAATATCTCTCGTTAGAGTAGATTAAGACCTCATCTTTTAAATCTTGAAAAACTACTTATCCCAAGATGCAAATATTAACTAGTTATTATAGCAAACCAAATCCTAATTCTTCTGCAAAACTTTCATTTTAAGCAATCTATATATAGTTACGGTAGATGAATTGCAATTTGCTCTTTTCTAGTTTCTGCAATCAATCTCTCTAGCCTAGTAAGCTTACTGAAATTTTCCAGCATTCAAATTGGAAAAAAATGCAGAAAAGTTTGAGATTAGTTGAGTGGCTAAGGGTGGCTCAAAAGGGATACTTTCAAGTATATGTGGATGAAGAGGAGAAAGGTTATTCGGTCCCTTTGGCAGACTTAGATTGCAAGATCTTCCAAGTTTTGCTTAATAATTTTGAAGACCAGATCCATTTGAAGCATAGGCGCATCGAGCTACCATGCTCGCAATGGTTGTTCCAGAGAGCGATCGATCTTGTCAAGGCGGAACATGAAAAAGCCAAATAAGAAAGGTTTTTGGACCATGCTAGAACTTTGATGAATTTATTTTTTGTAGATGTAGAATATGAATACAATCCCCAATATATTTCTTTGCCGTTCCTTTCTTTTTGGTTATGTTATTCTATATATGTGGAAATTTATGGATACGTAATGAGTAATTTAGTTGATAGAAAAATTTATTTAGTATTTCTCGTGAAGGTTTTGTAGCTATATATTGTCCAGAGAGAATTTTCTCTTCCTAAAGTTTTTATTCGCCCACGTAAAATCTAATAATTTCTGTAGGAGATATGGGTTATTAATATTGGGTTTATCTTCAGTACATTGTGTTCTCATTATTCTTTTACGTGTACAACTTACTTTCATCAGCACTGATTTCAGCAAAAAGCACTTCTTCGGAATTACCGAAGTAATTATCCAAATCGATAGACAATGACTTATGTTTTAAAAAGAAGAATTTAAAGGAAAAGCTATAGAATTTGCCGAAGTTCAGAAGTTATATTTCAATGTGTATCCTTAACAATCATATAATACAAAGCTTAAAAAAAAAAAAAAAAAAAAAAAAAAAACAGCGGCCTAGCTTGTCCCTTGAGAAAAATTTCTTCATCAATCTCTCCCTCTACTTTATGCATGAAAGAAACTAGATCATTTTGAGTCATTAGTATTTTCCTTTATAAAAATTTATGCTTTTTTAAATAGTAGAAACCTAGATTTTAATCTTCAGTTATATTTTTATTTATTTATAAAATTTTGTGTTTTAGCATAGGACGACAAGCATAGCACACAGGTAATGTGATTGATTGATCCCACCACCTCAGTTGTTCGACCAACACATAAAATACTTTCTATAATCCAAGCACATGTTACTTCTATGTCCATGGATGACAGCTATTTGGTCAAATCCCGCTTTGCTTATCAGAATCACAACATAGGGGGAAACCAAATTAAATGAATGACTACTACATTTCAACGACAATCCAAAGAACTCAACTTCATTCGAATTTTTGGCTTTGGTTCTATGGCTCATATTATAAATTCGAAACCACTTTGTCTTAAGAAAACAGAACCCAGGTCCAAACCACCTTGTGGAGGTAGCAATTGCAATGAATAAAACCCTCACACACTAGACGGGGAAAGTGAAAAGGAATAAAGGCCATGAAAGGGACTTACCTCAACGGTGCAAACCCCTTGCACCACGTACTCCCAAAATCAACATCTACAAATCTTTTACCGAGGAATCATAACATAGGGCAATTGCTTGTATCTATCGAGACTACACGGGTTGCCTAGTGTTTGTGGTTGAGGATGTCTATGATCGAGGAGGTAATGTTCGAATTCCAGCAAAATGATTGTGACTTGACTCAAACAACAAGCCAATATGAAGATGTTGAAAATTTTCTTAAAATTGAACTCATAAAGGAAACTCCATCCAAGTAGGCCTCCCAGCTTGTGTAGGTTTCCTATATTGGATCCAAATTTTTTCATTATATGAGGTAGATTTTCTTTGTGAAGAGCACCCAAAAGACGACTTCTTTGTGAATTGCACTTTGAAACAATCCAAGAGGAGCTTTAAGTATTCGAGTCAAGCAAAATCTTGTGGGTAAGATTTGTGAATTCTTTTGTGAGATTGGGAGATTGTTTCTTGAGGAGTTACGAGTGCTAAATACTGTGTGAATGTAATTGGGAGCTGGGGCACACTAAGTGTGTTTGAGTGTCTCAAGTGTTATTGTAATCTCAATTTTATCACTTAATTTATAATAATATCATGCGTTGCTTTCCCCTCTAAAGAATAGGTCCTACTAATTGAATCGCATAAATCGATTGTCTATTTTATTTCCTTGTTTTGTTATCATTTGTTTTTAGAACAACGATAAGTAAGTTGTTGGCCAACTATACGTGCAATAATATGCACGATTAAGTTAAGTGTCCATATTCCAAATTTTCTGAACTCAAGTTAACAAGCAATGATTGAGTAAACAAAAGCGTGCCTATAACCAGCGAGAGGGTGGCGGCTTGAGTAAAAGAGATGGTCATAAAAAAATATGGATGAGACCACTTTCCGAAGAAGTAAGGGCACTTAAAACTTACCATAGCCCATATAGGCTTTTTATGGAATTTGTTGGTCTAAGTTTGAGGTTAAGACTATCTATTTTGGGTTCGCTTTACTGTGTAAAGAGATTATGTCTATGGTCAAAGCATCGCTCACAAGTTCAATTAATGTGCTTCCTTTTTTTCCTTTACATCATTTGGCTGCTATTATTATTCGGTTTGTTTTCCCATCTATTATCACCAATTTGAGTTGGATACATTCATGTTCTATCATACATTTGTAGGGCACTAGTTATATGCAAAGAGAACTCTGAAAGAATAGATGACGTAGGCCAGTTTCAATATTTAAGTTCTTTTCAGAAACATATAAAATTTGATACAGTATACCTTATGCAACTTCCAAGTCAAAAGTGGTCAATGTCGTTTTCTGTAGGAGGTTTAGCCATTTTTATGTTAAATCTCTGCCCATCATTCATGTGGTTATTTCCCATTTAAAATCTGAATATAACACAATAAACTTCCGTCTTAATACTTCTCCTGGCCTCAACATAACATTGGGGAAGATCGAGAAGAAAGTAGTACAACGGAAAACTGGAATATCATACAACATCCAACATGTATGATATAGCGGGTAATTTCTAAAGAAACCTCGTTATTTTTCATTAAATAATTATAAAGTTCAATACCAAATTGACAGATATTTTTACACACACCAAGCAGAACCATGTCCGGAGGAACTGAAGAATAAGATTTCGGGACATAAGACCTAACTGAAGCAGAATTGACAAGACTTACATAACACAGCTTTGACTTTCTATTTTGAAGTATTTAGGCTTTTGGTTCCTCATTCTGAAAATCATGGCCGACACTGGGGCTGTGACCCGGTCTTGTGCCTTCGAAATCATTTGGTTGACCCGCAAGGATTAGCCTTTCCTCATCACCACTCGGAGCTTTCGGTCGAACAGCTTCCTTCTTTAAGCCATTGAAAGAATGGCCCAATCCGGGCCTGCTCCCAGGGGCTGTCGGGCGGAAATCATCCTTGTACACTGCTTCTGACTCGCCCAAACTAACCGCCTGATCATGTGCTATAGGCGAAGGAACCATCTCCTCCCCCTTATCAAAACGATCATCGTTCGTAGGAGACTGACTCGGCGGGAGAAATTGCGATGCTTGTTTGTGCATTTGGTCATAATTAATTGCACGGAGTTCGTCCTCCCATGCCGATTTTATTGACCTTCCCTCAGAAGTTAGAATTGCATCGAACGCAAAGAAGGTGAAAATGATCACAAATATTGATATGACTTGGAGATCAGCCATAGCCAGAGAAGTGTGGAAAAGGAAGTCTGATTTTCTACTTTGAAGCAAGCACTGAGAAGAAATAGGTAAGCAAGAATATAGTCGACCTAATGAGAAGCACTTGAACTTCGCATTGCTATTTATAGGCCTGCGAAAGTGACTTTTTGAGAATCTTAACCACTGACCAATTACATATAAAACTATGTACGTGGACTTCATTTTAGTTCTTCTTCGTGGATGGTGATAATTGCCGCTTCAAATATTTATGAAAACCCGAATGGACAGGAACTCGCGCCAACTTTGTTGATTTTAACATACCATTGTAAAATTTCCAACTAAAAATAGGCCACTGCTCGCTTTGACCTTTCGATTGTGGTGAAGAAAATATTGTAGTTTTGAATCATGCATGTAATATAACAACGACTGTTCTTGGTTGACCTCGTTTAATTGTTTCGAAAATTATTTTGAGTGCTTACATAGTAACCACAAAGTATGGCTAATAATTACCACCCTACCATGGAGTTAGGTCGTGGGAAGGATACGTCAGGTTCAAGCACACGTTGAAATGATCTTGCGCACTGCTCTACACTTGCCCTACTATCAAATGCTTCGTCTGACTTAATTAAGAGAAGAGTCATTGATGATATATTATGGATCGGGTGAGACATGACCAAGAAGATTTAATTTCACTTTCCTTCGAAGGTTTAAGAATATATTGATCCAATTAAAAGGTTTGTGACTTGATTGATTTTCATACAGTAGGTTTAAAACTGATCGTGCAACTTTTGTCATGAAGTTATTATATGTGTATCCTAGTTGTTTTGATAATTTCTTTAGAATACTTGTTAAAGAGACCTTCCTTATAATAAGGAGGAAATATCAAGACATGAAGGGCTTAGCATATAAGTGACCATATGATGAGGCCATCACAATCCACATGCACCAAACATTTAGGGTTTCTCTTTACTCTCCACTTGGAGGAGAAGAGTGTAAATGTTGACGGCTCGTGTGCAAGCTTGTACCATTATCTTTGGTCGACAAATTAAAGTGAAATACCAAAGGTCTCAGTCCTTTGTTGTTTGACCCTTCAATCTCTCGATGGTTGTCGCATTAAGCTTTTAAAATTGGTTTAGAATGTGCGTGCTTAGCCGCCCAAAAGGCACATTAGATTCTTTTGTTTCATTGCTAATAAAAAAAGGATCGTCTTGCCGAATGCTTTTTAGACACCGATCAAGTATACTTAATTTAGTTTCTTAATGAGTGTGTCCCAAGAGTACATTTACAAAACTCATAAAATAAAAAATTATTCTTGGTATACTAAAATTCATTTTTAAGTTGTGAGGCGATGATAGCATTTTAGTAAATGGGTGGTTCATATATAATATCCGACAAAACTCTGTCGCATCACTTTGTGTACTGTTTTGTAGACCATTCTTAGTAAAAATAGATTTATTCTAACAACGGAAAACTTCTCTAGCAGTGGTAATCGTGACTCAATATTCGCTTTAACAGGTTCGGGGAGTGAGTCATATTTAAAGGACATTTCACTAGGAAAATCTGTTCTAAATAACAATTTTTGTTCCAGAAATAAATTTTTCTACTTCTATTCCCCAAACGAATTTCTGAGCAAAAATACGTGTTTAATAACGATACACAATTTAATTCTGGAAACAGCTTAATTTTTCCCAATTGCATTTTTTTACTTAAGCAAGCACTTCAAGGAAACGGCTTAATGTTGTCTGAATATGTTCATTTCAGAATATATCATGTAAGAGGATGGATATAAACAATTGTTAATACATAATGAGTTCTACAAAATTATGCTGTGATCTCGTACGACCCTATGGGTTCGGTCCAATTCCATGGTCAACCGGGGTCCAACCAATTATTTATTATTTCATTTTTTGTTTTCCTTAAAAGAACAAACATAATATTACAAATTACATACTCATCAACCATGCTACATTGAGCAACCAAACTATGAACACCAAATATATATCAAACATAAATATAAGATAAGATAAAAATAGAAATGTACACTTGCTAAAAGCAACAAACTAGAAAAAAGAATATGCAAGGCGAGGGAATAAAGGTGAGTGGCAAGGCGAGTTAAGAGAGGCTGGCTACAAGGTGAGTAAGCAAGCGAGGCGAGTGAAGAAGGTTTCTTTCTTTTCTTGGTCGAATTAAGGTAAGGTTTCGTTCTATTTTCTAATTTACGCAGCTAACTGAGTTGAGAAGAGAACATGGGAAGAGGTGCTAGGGTTTTGAGTAGACAAAAATTTATAATATATAATATATTAGATATATAATATAGAATACATCTAATATATATTATATAATATATAAAATGTATAAAGTTGGTCTGAGTTAGACCAACCTTAAACTCCTATGACCAAGGATCAACTTGAACAGTACAAGGTCTTGAGGTCCCAAGACTAAGGATCAACCCAGTGCCCTTGGAACTAGACAATGACCGGTTGGGTTGACCTAGTCCAAAGCCGGTTCAGGGTCAACCCTAGACTGATGCTCACCCTAACTTGTTTCCCTTTTTTACTGTATGACTTTTGGCCAAGTTTTCTCCAATTTATAAAGCTCCACTTCGAATGTTGCACATGAATCAAGTAGGCGTTATGTCATCTAATTCTCTCCATAAAAATCTTGGCAAAAAATTTCTTCAAAACATGTGTAGAATATTTGCTCAAACTAGGCTATTAATCAAATTTTCTATTGGCTATCTTTTATTAAGGGCAAGTTCTCGTCATGCCATCTCACCAATTTCTTGAGCGAATTAGGCTAAATAATCTTGGAATGTCGTACCTTTTCATTTTGAGATGGGTCTTCAATTTAGAAACTCCAATGATCTTCGAATCCATATATGAAAAGTGCCCGTTGATTAGGTCTAATTGTTTTGCAGAACCAAGATTTTGCTTTCAAACTCTTTCTTTTGTAGAGTTACACACTTTTGTGAAATTTAGCTCAAATGCTCGTACAATCAAAACTAAGTATCAACATGATTAAGATATGATCCTCAACACATTTAAATGAACTCGTTAAATATTTGGATAAAAACTATCAAAAAAATCCACTACGGATATATTCCAACATTAACAAGGCCTGACAAATGACAATATAACACATGTAATATGGGGTCGTCTTTTGTTTATTGACATATGGCATTTGCCATACTAGTGTATTGTGTAAATTTCCTCAAGAATATGAGTAGTGCTAAAGAGTGTTTTAAGGGCACTTATTATGAATACTCAATAAGGGAAATTCTGGCTTACTATCAGTTGCCCATATTAGAAAAGTGTTGCTATATTGAAAGATGCAATATCGTCTTATTTGAATATTGAACTTGTGCACATTTTCTATTTCAAGAAAGTTTAGTTTCAATGAGGTTTAATGCTTGATCTTGGTCCTATGAGGTTTAGAGCTTTGAAATAATCTAATTTATTGGTAATAGTGTTCATCTTTATTCTAAAAGAATTTCATAAAGTTCGGAGCAAATGTTGAGTGCCATAATTTATTTTAGAAGGAAGAACTTTCAAATATAAAACATAGCTCTAGTTATGTCAAACACGTCTTGCAAGGTTCAGAGTGTTCAAACCATCTATTAGTAGGCATTCAAAAAATATATATGCAAAAGATGGAGGCGCTTTTATTACTATTAAGTTTTTAGAATTCTACTACTATTGTCCTAAAGGTTCAGAATTTATCATGCCTTAAGGAGTTCAGACCCATTTCATGCTGCAATGTCCTATACAAGATTATAGCTAAACTACTTGCAGAATATATATGTTGTGTGCTTCCTTCGATCGTTGGCCTCAACTAAATTGTTTTTATCACTGAACGACATGTCTTAGAGAATATCCTATTGTGCCAAGATCTATTACACAACTACCATAAGGGGGACAAAGTAAACGTTTGGCCATAAAGATTGATCTCATGAAAGCCTATGACATGATTAAATGGGGTGTAGTCATCAAGGTCCTAAAAGCCCTGAATATACCTTAGTACTTGGTTGATTTGATAACCAAGGGCGTCACTAATCCAAGGCTTACAATGAACTTTAATGGAATATAGGTTGGCTATTTCAATAGCTCAAATGGGCTGCAACAAAGTTACTTTTCTTTCTCTATACCATTTTGTCCTGGTTATGGAAATTTTCAATAGATTGTTAGTATGAAGTTGCTGCATCTTCTTTCAAATATCACTGGCACTGCAAAATGCAAAGGGTTACTCACTTATGCTTCATAGATGACTTGTTCTTATTTGCTTATGGAGATGTAGACTCCGTCTTTTGCCTCATAGATGCTCTTGAAGAATTCGCTACTATCATAGAACTACGGTTTAATCTTGACAAATGTCAAATCTCTTTCTAAATTGAATAAGGATGAGAAGCTCCTTATACTAGACCACAAGCCTCTTTCCACAGGTACCCTCCTTATCAATGGGTGTTCCCTTTGTTACTAGAAGAGTCGCTTGCATGGACTATAGTACTAATGAGATCTTAAAGAAAATTGAAAGTTGGGGCATGAAGCATATGAGTTATGCAGCGTTACAGCTAACTAAATCAGTCATTGTCTCCATTTGCACCTATTGGATGCAAATGTTCATACTTCCAAAGCAAAAGATATACGAGGTTGAGAAAAAGGATTTGACATTTCTAATTATTTGGTTCTACAACAAATCATGGATTGCACCGGGTTGCATGGCAAGTAATTTGCTCACCTAAAAGGGAAGGAGGATTAGGATTGCTTGAGGTGAACATATGGAACAAAGTTTTGTTAGGCCGCACGGTGTAGAGCCTCATCAATCATCCATCCTCTCCCCTTTGGAGCATTTGGGTTCACAACACTCCAATTATGTAGTTCAACATTAGTAGTATGGTTTGTTGAAAATGTCTCTTCAAATTGTGACCTAATCTAACCTTAGTTATATATAACTCAAGGTACTATTGCTGCGACATATATGATGAACTTAGACATGGGGTCCGGTTCTAGAGTGGTACAACCTAATTTGGAGCAATGGCATTAGCAAACACAATTTTATTGATTGGCTAGTTTACATAGATAGATTATAGACAACAGATATCATAGAACAATGGATGACCTTGTTGACATATAGTATAACTTTTGCAAAGCTAATGTAGAAGATAGAGCACATCTATTCTTCCAGTGTGAATGGACAAGCAGCATTTGGTGAGTATCTTTGCGCAATGTGGGATTAGGCATTTTTAGAAGGATGATTAGGGTAACAAAGGGCAAATATTTGGCACTGAGACTTTTCAAGGATTTTTTCCCTAGCAACCATATATTACATTTGGATGAAGCGCAACCGTAGACAATTTCAAAACAAGTCAACTAAGATCCATATTATTTTGGCCAAGGTGTGTAAAAATATAGGAAGTAGAGCTTCGCTCCATTAAAAAATTAGACTTTCCACGACAAATGTTGTATTGGCTATAATGTGGAGAGTTCCTATCTTCATCTTTTTGAATTATTAGCTCTAATTGTAATGTTGAGGAATGCCCCTAAACTGTTGTACTTCAGTTGCTCTATGATATTTACATTTTCAACCAAAAAAAGAAAAGAATGATGGATAAATTGTTGGTTTCTTTGTTACAGAGATGGTGGCAATTTCTAAGACATCCATAGGATTAGTTACCTTTTTTTTTTCTTTTTTTTTTTTCACACGGCCTCTCCTTCAGCTTTTAGCTTTCACTTTTAAGACTTAACACTTTTTTTTTAAAATAAAATTCTAGACAACAAATTGAAAATAGGATCTGGAAAGAACTACCAAGAGAGTGTCAAGTTATAGGCCCTTTTAACTCAGTGGTAGAGTAACGCCATGGTAAGGCGTAAGTCATCGGTTCAAATCTGATAAGGGGCTTTTTTTTTTTTTTCATAAAACTCCATCGTTATTATTCATATATGAATGGAAAATAGATATATTGTTGATATTTGTCATTAAAAAAAAAAGAGCTAACTCTATCATTTTTATTATGATAAGTTCTCATTATCAATAAGTTATCATTATCATGAGTTATAGTAATTATAGTTATAAAATAAAGTGGAACACTTGTTTATATTTGTTATAATAAATAATCATAACATAAGCTGTCTCTTGAATTGCCAAATATTCCTATTTTTCATTATTCCAATCAAATCAATTCTAAAAATGAGAAATCATCCCTCACCAAAAACCAATTTAAAAAGAAGCATATATACTATTAGCTAATTGCAAGCATGCGGCATCTTTTGTACTGTAATGTATACCTTTTCTTGATTGCAAAAGACAGTTGACGGAGCTATCATAGCTCCTTTCGGAAAAATTATGCTTGAAATTGTACCAAAGGCAGAAAATCTCATTCTTCAAAAGAATTATTAAGATTTAATTGCACAAAAAGATTAGTAGATGTCTGGGTTAGTAAAATAGAGGAGATCCATTTGAGGATTGCGTGCATGTTGTGATTATATGAAGCTATTCTTTCCTAAGAAACTTTTTGATGGATTCGCATATTCTTCTTAAAAAGTTGAGCTATCTTTGATTGATGTATTGGTACTGAATGGAAATTCTAGCCAAGATTGACGATGCAAAAGATATGCTGTAAACCGTTGGCCAAATATGATTTGTTCTCTCGACCCATCAAAACAGGTGCGTGGCCAATGGTTCGACTATTAGAAAAGGATGTAAATGGAATTATGTATAATAATTATAAGACAGCATAACACATAAAATGACATTAAACAAACAGTTTCGGAAAACATATAGGTTGTTCTATTAGCAGTATTCAAATAGCCGTCAAAAACAATAAGGTGAGAAAAATGAATTTTGTGAAAATGATTGGACAACATATATATCCCACAAGAGTCCTTAAACAATTGGAGAATTTTGTGGTATGTAATTCACATTTTGAGGTGATAAGTACATATCCAAGCTACTGATATTTCTGATAAATGTAATTATAGACAACAGTAGAAGGACACTGAAGGGTTAGTGCAAGAGTCAATTAAATAACCGCCCGACCTACTACCGTCACCCAACGAACGGCTTACGTGACAGCCGGAATTTGACCAAATCTCCAACATTTGATAGCCACTGAGTGTCCTCTTCAAGCTTTTTGCTTTTCAAGATCATGTATCCCTTGTGGACCTTGGTACTATGATCACACATTTGACTTCTCCGATTCGGCCCTCCACTGATAGAATTAACGTCCATTATGCAATGAATGGACCTCTGATAAGAGAGGGGCAACATATGTGTGTGTGCGTGTGTTAGAAAAAGCTTCCAAAACGGCATGGAATATTTAACTGGATATTCCGAAGGCATGAATTTTGACAATCCCATCTTTCTTGAAATTCGATACTTGAGCTTCTTGAGCTTGACAGTACTTGGCCAACTTGAGTAGTCAGTTGACCGTGCTCTTGAGGTAGATTGCATAGAGCTTGGCCTAGTCCAATGCATCTTGTAGTTCAGTCACTAAGATCAAGCTTATTTATCGTTTCTTCTCCTCTTCGTATATTCCTCATGTATATATATGCATCCTAACATTCGCAAATCACCCATAAACAATAGTTTCAAGTTTAGATCCTATATTTAGTTTTATGATATTATGAGACATGATCCATGATGATAGTAACAAATTATTGGTTCTGGCAATAAAAATCTTGATATTTTCACTTAGGAAGGTCACCAAAAGGGAGTTTAAGTTGGAGCTCATTAATGTATCCAACTAGAACAATCTTCATTTAAAAGTTTGAGCCAATAATTATTGTTTAACTAGAATATATTAACTATTTCACTTTACACCACATGTCTGATGTGAAACTTTTTTGGCCAAACACCCTCAAACAGGTGCTTACAAAAACCCCTCCCTCACTTGTGAGCCATCTCAATTTGAATCTCCACTTTAACTCAGCCTGATATGGCAGATGTTGGTGAGCAAAACATCTACCCTTGACTCTGCTTCAATCACCTTGGACTAGCCAAGATCAATTGGAAGCAAGGGACGCCATCCATTATTTCAATTGGGGAGTTGCATCCAAGATTCATCTTTTGATATATTTCTCCAAACGTTGATGCACATCAAAAGTGGCCTACCAACAACCGTCTACTCTAATATCACTAGTTAGATCACATAGTAGAAGGAAGATAGCTTCACTTGGAGAGATCATTAAGAGAAATTAATAATCGACCCAGTCAACATATTCATTTGGATTCAAATTTATACATTATATGAATGTGGTCAAGGTCCAATTGATAGAGATAATGAAAGTCTATTTACATTTTACTAAATCAAACGAATTAATTGAACATTTTAGAGATTTTAACAGTCAATTTTGTTTGAGACAATTTCATAAATTATAACTAATTTATTCTAAACTTTTGGTGTGAAAATTTTAAGTTCATCTTTGGGCCCTTCTCAAGTGTAACTTTGAGTTTCCAAACTTTCTTTTCTTAGTCCAATTCATTACTCGGGATTATCGACCCTTGTTAAGTACTCTCATTCACTGTTTATCCACGGTAATTAACAAAAAAAAAATCCAATTGCATTTGAGAAATTGAACTCTTGCTTTCAATAGAGCAACTTTCTTCAGAAAAATATCCCAAAAATATGAGAAAAAGTTGCCAAATTAGTATCACAAAAGCACCTTTACAATCATTTTACAAAATCTAATAGGGACAGGAAATCTCTAGGAAAGGAAAAGGCCAAGGATCAAATGCACCGCAACCATCAAACTTTCAAAATAAAAACCCCACCACTCCTCTTTGTCACAACAAGATCAAAGTTCTTTATTGTTTAGTCCTTCACAACTTAGTGAAATGGACCAAATAATGAGCCTCCAAATTGGGATTCTCTTGCCCCTAGCAACCGTCCAATCAAAATGGAACTCCGCTTGTCCAGTTAGCAAATTGATATTTTTTTATTTAAATACTTAAAGAATCTGACTGAAGAATATGGCGTGGTTGGCTCCTACACCGGCGGAACCCTCCCGACCGCCCGCCACTAACATTTTATAATCCACAAATTGAACACAAAAGCATTTTCACTTTGCTGATTTATCAGTTTAGTGCGCATGGAATTTCGGTCGGGTCAACTAAACTATAATAGAGTCGTCCAGGACTGGTTTGATGGTGACCTTTGACTCTTCAAGACAGAATTTTCTAGAGATTCTATCGGTTGTTGACGGATTGTTCCACGTGTAGCATCCCCCGGACCAGTTGAAACTAAGAAGAGCAAAAGCAGGATTTTTCTTTTTGATATATGAGCCAAAAAGTCGAATTATCTTAAAATCTAGAAAATACTATGTAAATTTCATAAATCAATTAAGTTTAAGTCTTTAAATTGTGTTGTTGATCCTAATCACAGAACAATTTGCAAGGCGTGGTTTAATTGATCATCTCTAAATCTTGTGTTGAAAATCCCTTGACATTTTATCAACCACACCAACTCTGAAAGATTGACAATAAAAAATAATTCAATTATAATACAGAAAACATATAAACTTCATCTATTTAGTATGAGGTCTTCCAAGGCCCTTTAATGGTTTTGTGCATGGTGCTTGAGTTCATTTATCATAAATAGTTGGGGTAACATTTACTGAATACTAATTATATGCATTTTGCTGATACTTTGGTGACAAAATGTCCATGAGTGTCTCTATAAGGGTGCATTTGGTAATATTTTTGTTCCCCAGAACAATTTATAAGCATTTTAACTCGTTTGGTAATTGTTCAAAATTCCAATTCCCAGAATTCAATTATGTTTGATACCGTGCTCAAAATTTCTACTCCAAATTATTTTCTTTTAATTTTTAAATAATTTTATCTTTTTTTTTTTTTTTAATTTTTCTTCATTTTTTTTTTCCTTTCTCCTATTCTTGTTCTTCAAGTGGCTAGTCGTCAGCTTTGGGATGATTAGCGACCGACTAGACAAGGGTCAATGACCTCACCGGAGCATTGTCGGCCGACCCTCGCTGGGTGAAGGCTGCTCGCCTAGACATGGCTCGGCGAGGCTGGCTAAGCCTCAGCGGGGCTGGGCGAGGCCAAGCCTCGCTGGTGGCTGGGCTTACATTTGGAGAGCTCGTCGGACCTCACCCTAGCCTGGCGAGCCTCCAGCAAGCTCGCCAAACCGGTTGCTGATGACCAGCGGCGGTAAGCGGCGGACAACGAACGGCAATGGACAGCAACCGCGGCGATGACAGAAGATGAAGAAGAAGAAAAGTGAAGTAGAACAAGAAAAATGAAAATAAAAAGAGAAATATGGGCTTATTCTAAAATTGTTCCCAGAACCAAGAATTAACTTTTTTTTTTTTTTTTTTTAAATTCTTGATTTTGTTCCAAATCTACTTTCGGGAACAAAAAAATAGAAATTTGTTCCTGGGAATAAAATTTTTACCAAACACGATTTTGTTCCAAAACTACTTTTGGAAACAAAAGAATAGAAATTTTTACTATTTGGCTAGTTACCAAACAGAGCCTAATTGTCCTTTTCAAGAAGAATTGAAGAAGTAAAATTGAAAGCATGGAGATGATAGAATTTTATAGCAAGTAACAAAGTCATTCCACAATTCCAAGTAAAGGCCAGAATGATTACTTGCAAAGGCGAGAGAAGTCATTGCTATTTTAAAATTCTGTCAGTGTAAGGGGAATAAGCAGTTATTTGTAAGTATATAGTTGTAACAAAATGAGAAGAAAGACACACAAAGATAGTGTGACATCCCAGATTTTCAATTCTATTTTTATTAAATAAATCAGGCATTTCGTCGAATTGAAAATCTGGGATGTCTAAAGAGAATGTACCAAGTTGTGTTGCAATCATGGAAAGCGAAATGAAGCAAGTCTTCAATGTGCTTCAACAACTCTTGAAGCATATAGACTCCATCCAGAGCAAACTTACTCCCGCCCCAGCCTCGATCGAGGTATTGTTACCACAATCCTCCATCAGGGGTGATCAAGGTGGAGATACCGACGATAACATGCCTAAATTGGAGGATGATCCGCACCAAACCGCGATTGAGAAAGTTAAGCCAGATAGTTTGTCTAAAATTGAGCATGACAAACTCCTCGAAAAGCTTGAGGAGAGACCGAAACAATTGCAAGGCCTCCAAGACCCTATTTTGACGGACCACTCCATTTATTCCAAGTTCAAAATGCCGAAAAAATTCAAAATGTCTGAGTTTTAGAAGTATGATGGCACGACTTGCCCGAGGGCTCATTTGCAAATGTACTTGGTTCAGATGACCCAATACGTTAATAATGCACCATTAATGATCTAGTTGTTCCAATCAAGTCTAGTAGGCTCGACCCTAAGGTGGTACATCACGAAGAACATGAACCTCCTCAAAATATGGAGTGAAGTGAGTGAGGCATTCCTCAAGCAGTATAAGTTCATAATGGACATTACCCATTCTCGTGAAGATCTTGAGCATACCAAAAGAAAAAACATGAATCGTGCAAAGACTATACTATTAGATGGAGGAATTTGGCTGCCCAAATCAGTCCTGAACCAACCAATTTCGAGCTAAGAATGATGTTTATCAAAGCCCTTCCCTACAAGTACCGCAATCAAATGGTAACCACAATCACCAAATCGTTTAATCAACTCATTTTAGTAGGGGAGCAAATCGAGATAGGGTTGAGGGATGGTTGGTTCACTAACCTGCACCCATGGGCAAGTTCAGTATTAAGAAAGATAAAGAACCCCTAGTAGATGTCAATGCGACCTACAATCATCCTCCAACAATTTAGACAAGTGCAGGATAACAATAGACCACCAGCCGTCAGCCGTTCCAGCGTTACAACAATAAGAGACAATTTACTCCTCTTCCTGGATCTCTATCACAAGTACTTTAGTCCTCCAGAAGAAGAACCTCATTTCAATTGAGCCAAAACGACCTAACGCTTAAAGCTTTTCCAACTACAACCTATCAAAGATATGCGACTATCACATGGGAGAAGTGGGGCACTTGACTGGTGAGTGCTTCACCCTCTAGAGTCGAATCCAGAACTTGTTAGACAGTAAAGCTTTCTCATTCCAGAGCAATCCGCTCCCTGATTACATCAACAAAGTAAATGCGGTATTTAGTTTTGAAGTCGGTCAGATTAGAAATGTCGAAGCACATACTGCTAACATTTATCAAGGGCTAGTAGAGGCCGAGTATTATTCAGGCAATGAAGTACCACCCTTAGCAACAAAGAAAGAAGGGCCAAATGACATAACCACCATGTTTGGAGACATTTTCATGGGTACTATTGACGAAGGACCATTAGGGGAAAATGGGTGTAGGCCCGCTCAAGTAGAACCCTTTTTAATTTCATTGCATATTGCCCTACGTGGGAACCTGTACATTTTTCTTAAGTCTAGCTTGTTTTGTTTTCAACATCAGTTCCACTTGAATAACTAACTTTTGAAATCACTCTTCCAAAATGTAAATCCACCTATTACTAAATAAAGTTGAAGACATTTTGAGAGCATGAGGAGACACATCAAACTAGTCTAGTGATGCTGTGACATCTAGATTTTTCAATTTATTTTCTATTGAATAAATCAAGCATTTCATTGACGCGTTTATAGGATTATTCTCAAAACTGATTATTCTTGAGATAACTAGACTATCTGAAGAAATTATTAAGAGATTTTAAGGTAATAGACTTGAGAGCTCGACCAGGAATCGGCTTCTCGACCGTGTCCATCTCTAGAGGCCATTACGGCACAGTTAAAAATCAATTTAAAATCAAAGATAGACTGGATCAACAGAGATGTGTGGCTATCGTGGGTGACACCACTAAATTGGAAAATTTTCATCGACCAACACTAGACTGATTTTCTTATTGTTTGGTACCTTGTGTTCGTATTTGGATCCTCGAGATTTCCACGACAACTGAGAGTCGCCAATGGGTTGAGTGGGTTCATAGTGGCTTGAAGAAAATCACCACGAGTCAATTGCACTTAAAAATTTCTAAAAGTTACCCGGTAGCCTAGGTCACGCTAAAAACGTGCCAAGTGAAATTAACCGCCAATTCAAGTCTGATTTCAGAAATTGAAGTTTTTGTCATGTCACAATAAATTCTAAGAGTGTCGATCAGTCCCAGAAGATTTTTCAGAGATTTTGAGACGTTTACGGAAAATCGGTTCGGACGCCGCGGAAAATCAACGGTAATTTGGATAGGCCAAATTACATGAAATTTCGACTTCCAAGTTGAGATTTTGAGTGTTGGAGACTGGCAGAAAATGGTACGGGATTTTCCTTTGACGAAATCAGGCCTCAAAATCTGGAGAATTGGGTGAGGAGTTGAAGCTAATTTAAGTGAAATTCGGAATTATGCTTGGACAGCATTTTTTTGACTTCATTTTGGATTAGTTGTTGAAATTAAAGTGGTAGAAAGTATTAAGGGCAAGAAGATATTTATGTGGGCTGTGGGGGGACCAAACATTTAATTTTTGGCTAAGGGTTTAAGACTTTTGCTCCCCCTAAGCTGGCTTCTCCAACTGCGTACGCCACCCCCTCCTTCGGACGTCTTCTCTTCACTCATCCGCACGAAGCAGCCCCATCCAATCTCTCTCCTCTTCGCTTCATTTCATGCGACGCCTGCAGCTGAAGAAGACCGAGCGAAATTCCACCGCCAACAGTCGCAACTCCTTTCATCCGCGCGTCCCTCAGCTCCACGCCAGCACGCCCACATCTCGATCAAATTCTCCACCAAGCGAAGCACTTGTTGACCAGCAATGTCGCTTGAAGAAGCCACGTCTTCACCGGGTTCTACCGTCCACCGCTGCCACTTGGCAGCACCTGCGTTTGGTTCGGTCAACAAACCGGCGTTGAAGACCATCGAGCGAGCTTCAGACCTCGCGTCTTCAACTTCGGTCCAAAGCCAGTGAAGCAGCGCCGAACGAAGCCTCCACTGCCTTCTACACCCACGCATCCCACCGAAGGCTACAAGCTTTTTTGTGTCTTCAATTTGCTGGTCAACATCTCCTTCCGCTGAAGAAGCCGCACGTCCATGGACTTCAAAGACTTGAAGACCCCAGCGAAGTCTACGTTTCTCCTCTTGCGCGTCTTCAGCGCCGTGGATTCCAACTGCACGAAGGCCTTCGTTCAGCCTTTTGGGCCCGGTTCAGCAACTGTTTCTTGTTCAGCCCAGCCCAGAAAAGCCCGGTTCAGCAGTTCACAAATCATTCATCTTCAGCAGGCTCAACCCAACCAGCCTACAAATTTGAAGGTCAGCCCAGCCCAAACCAACTTGCCAAGAACAAATCTCAGTTGGGCTGAGATTTGTTGGGCCAAGGTGAAGGCTCGGTCCAAGCTCGCCGGTGTTGTCGAAAGCCCGATTTCGACCGCCGTCGCGGTGATTCAGTCTCCACTTTTACCAAGTGAGTTTTACTCACTAATGCTTTCTTAGTTTGCTAATTATACTTAAATATTTATTAGAGTTATTTAAGTGCAATTAGGTGGTTAGATTAGTTTAAAAAAATTAAATTAGTGATTGAATGATGCATGTTAGGTGGTTAGACCTAGTCTTTAGCAAGTAGAAATGTTCGGTTATTTATTGAATGCATCTCGGGATTTTTCCCGACTCGTTTCGGGCTCCAATCATGCATTACGGGCCTAAATTGGATTTTTAATATTTATTTATTTAATTTTCGAAATTAATTATTTAATTAATTATTTTTTCTAGAAATTCAACCGAGATGACCGGTGACCGGAATTTCGTACTGATTGTCATGGTATAGTCTGTTTATTTAATTGAGTTTCAATTTATATGGAATTGATTTAAATTGTGAAATTTGAGGATTTGTCCTAAATTGTTTGTTACTGAATATTTGATTGGTAGATGGCTGAGTATGAGTGTATAGTGTCAGTTACGTGGATGGGCTATATAGTAGAGAGAATGGTGAGAACTAACTGAGAATATCATTGGCTGAGACCAATTAGATACGATGTTTTTGGACATACGTGGTTCGGTGATTGGAAGTATTACTAGCGAAAACAGCACCTTAAAAAACGCACGTGAATGACTTATAGACAAATGTGGTTCGGTGATTAAGGAAATATTAGTGGTGAAAACGACGCCTTAAAGAACCCATGATGTTGTCTATTGCCGATGTCACCTTAGCGAAAATGGTGCCCTAGAAAGGACACGTCGTTCGGTGATCAAGGATATCACTGGTGAAAACGGCGCCTTAAAGAACACATGGTGTCAGTGATCGATATGTCATTGCCGAAAACGACGCTCGAGAAACACATATGATTTGGTAGATGAGTACACCATTTGAGAATTATGGTATGAGTGGGAATGACCTAGAGATGGTCCTACTGACATGTAATCGACTAGGTCGATTGATCAATGCTTAATCGGATGTCGTGAATTGTTTGAATATCTATGTTTAACCTTGAACTGCAGCTTGGGACTGAGGCCAAGGTAAGTCCTCTAACTCGTGCTGTGCTTAGGTAACCGTTTGGTGTATAAGTTTACTAATCGGGTATTAGGGGGTAGAATTTGCTAAGACATAGTCTCATCCCGGTTGTGAAATAATATTTCAGGCCCATAGATCACCTGAGGATGAGCCGGCATTTGGAGCCAAGGATGAGCTTAAAGAAGAAGATGAAGAGCTTAAAAAAAAAAATGAGCTGAGTGGAGAAGAATCGAAGGAGGATCAGTATGATCTTGAGTACAATCTGGATGAGGACTAAGAACCCATCCTCTGTTGTGAACCCTGTATATGTGTGGATAGAATGAGACTAAAAAGTTGTGAGTAGTTTTGTGAAGCTCTTCGAATTATGCTCTATATAAAAGTGTGGTTGTGAAATTCAATATGAAAAATATGGCCTGCTTTTCTATTCCATTATTTTATTGTCTAGAGATTTATAACTGCTTCTGTGTGTGCAAATAAAAATGAAAGGGTCGGTGATACATAGTCCTGGGATATTACATAATAAATTCGACCAAGTAGAAGGATGTGTGCGTGCCCAAGGATCATGGTGTGACAGATGCTATCCAACCATAAAAAGAAAATATCGTCCAAGGAGGATACTGAGAGTTGGGCTTCCTCATGCTTTCTCCCTCCCAAAGATATATACTTCTGAAAACAAAAAATATTTTATTATCAAAAGCTTCTGTCAAAACAATCATGTTTATTTTTCTGACTTATTCACTTCATGTCTTAGAGTATTGCCCCCATCCCCTTTGACTTAGCATGACAGGGGGCATTTGAAGCTGGCACATCATGTGAACTCACTGAGTTCAAAGACACTCTTTTAAGAAAGCAGGGGCAAAAAAAAGGATCATCCTGTTTCAAAGAGGGGAGGAAATCCAAACAATCGAAGTAGGTCTCTAGTCCCCTATTTTTGATGATGACGTTAGGGCTTGGAAACCTCACTTCTTACTCCGGACACATGCTCTCCCCAAGAAATGATTGCCATCAGAGAATTGGGGGTTTTGATTATCCATCTTAGATTCCATGTAAGCTTGAGGTACATGACTTTGCCAAATGCTGCTAATGTTCATATGGTCAAAGACATAAGAAAATTTCCATAGAAGGAAAGCGTTGAAGAGAAATCAACAAATCATGCATACATGGCCACGAATGAGAAAGGTCAATCAAAAGAGATGTTGAACTAAGTCAAGATGAAGAGGCTATCATCGACATTCAAATATCCCTAGGAATCAGCAAATACAAACTCTGGGGAATGGTAACTTGGTATCGTTTCCAATACTCTCTCTCTGAACTCGCTTTTGACATATTTTCTCCTATTGATAGGAAGCATAGGATTCAAAAATCAAGCTTAATGGTTAATTTGGGCAAATCAAGTGACCCATATCGATTTACCTAACTTGGTATGAAAGAAAGTGTCATCCGAGAGCTAGTTCAGTTAAATAAAAAAAGAAACGCCCTATAGACACCATCGAAGCCTTAGCCTAGTGGTATGGGGGATGAAGCGGTCCAGACGCAACTGAGGTTCAAGCCTTGGGAGTGGCAACTAGTTGCCATATGTAAAAACTAATAAATAAAAAATTGTGCTTTTCTTGCGCCTACAAATTATGAGAGAGCAAGTGACCTAACGGAATGAAAAGTGCAAGACTTCATATCCTCCTCATACCTCAAGTCTATCCAATCATTTGCAAACCAATGGAAGGTAATGTTGTATCAATTGTTCGATTCCTGAAAGAGTTTGTGACTAATATGTTCCCTCTTGTCTATTGTAGGATCACTTGACCGTCAAAGATGTGGAAAACAAATCAATAAAAGGCATGTCAGACTCTGATAAGCTCTCCCAAGCAAAATGGCGTCTGAAGTATCCGCCAAAGCAAATGACAAAGATCCTTTAGGCCTCAATTCACTTTTAATTTTGGTCTTGCTGATCAATCCATTTACATCTTCTCTTATACAAGGGCAAAAGCAGAAACGCCCATCAAATCAATAATCAGATTCCCAACCCTGGCTAATCCTTCTTGTGTCATCTCCCTATTCATTAGGGATGATCCATCGACACCCCTTTGTGAATAACCCTTTTGATATTCAAGATTAACATATTTAACAACACTATTATGTTGACCCTTAAAGCTGCCAACAAGGTCTTTTTGAGCTAAAATCATTATTTGTTCTAAGAGTACAAACTCCATCACATTTAAAATGATGCATGCCTTTTCCAAATGGATTTTGCATGATGATTTTGTTTGTCTAAATCACCAATTCTACAAAGATTATTAGAATAGATAGTTAAGTGAAGAATACAAGATTGACTGAGCATGCTGGATGAGGTGCGTCAGAATGATGAAAGAAAAACCATATCCTACACATAATCCCCTATCTATACACTTGTGAGATGAGTGCAGAAGATTCCATATCTGCAGGGCAAATGATGTTCTCGTGAATGGTACGATAACCAAAGTGATGAGGGGCATTTCATTGCTCTCCCTTCTTGAGCCTCATACACTGGTGAAGCTTCTCTCATAACCCTTGTCAAGAACCACCCCATACTGGGGCAGATCAGAGGCGAAGCAGCATAGCAAGGTGAGAAGAGGGATAGAAATTTTCTTGCTCACACATCAATCTTCGAGTGTCTTTATTGCATATGAACACTCACGTTAATTTAAGTGCCCTTGAATGATGAAGAGCAATTCTTTCTCTACACACTTGTATTCATTGTACAACCTAATTGAGTCTATAATTTCACCTTACATGGAGGCAAAATAAAAGTTACTGCCATTCAAGCAACATAACCAGGAGCACCGGCAAAAGATGAAGACTCAAGATTCTAACAAAACAGTGTCATGCTTAAACTTGTCTATATCAATTCCTTAAGCAACAAGAATGAAAAAACTGGCGGCATGAAAAAGTAGTGTACCTGGTAAAAGCAAGGTCAATGCTAATAGATGAGAAAAATTGGGATAAAAACTAGGGGCATGAAAAAGTAATGTGCTTGATAAAAGCAAGGTTGATGCCCCTAAACAAAAAGTACAACCATTTGTATTCCTAAGAGAAGTTGATATTGTGGTTCGATTAATGGAGCCTCCATTTGACAATGAGAAGAAAGACCGGTGACTAGTACCAAGGCGATCACCAGCTCTCACCCTTTTACACATGAGTCAAGCCTAAATTGCATCCCATTGTAAAAATCTCTTCAAGACTAGGGGCACTTCAATTAACGTAGGATTTCATATTTTTATAAGCATCACTCAAAGAAGTACGAGTAAGACTATTCTATCTCTTTTCACAGGATTCCTGACTTGTAAACCCAAAGATGATCGTGTAGTGTTCCATGCATAAGCCTTGACCTTGATGGTCCCCATTGATGAGCCAACAACCAAGCCTACTTCACAGCCTCGACAAAGACCTCTCATATTAGTAAAGTCATACTGTTTGTAAGAATACTTGGACCCTTGCTGACATGATGATGGCTAGATAGTATGGTCCTCATAAATCCTACATCAATGGTCAGGATAAAATAACATTTCCCATGAGAGTGAGTAGAAAGTCCTTTCAGATCGAAAGCCCCTCATCTGGCATGCTCAAGACATCTACATTCAGAATGAAGGTTGTCTTTCAAAATTTTCCCAAATGAAACTTAGATGATGCAAAACTAATAAAATTATCATGCATGAATCCCATTTGAACTCATGAATTTATAGCATATATAATCATGTGTACATATTGTGCAAATAATAGACATACTCTCAGAGATCAGAGATATTGCTAGGTAAGCATATCCCTATCTCCATTGGTCTTAAAGAACCTACCACTGTCTGGGTACTCTCTTCTTAACACTCGACCTATTCGAGTCATCCCTTGAGTTTGGGTGCTAGCAATTGTCTAAGTATCCCCTTGTCTTTGAGTACCCACCACTTGTCGAGTACTCCCTCTTATCGACACTCGACTTGTTCGAGTTGTCCCCAGTGTATTGATATTTGCGACTATCTAGGTATCCCCTTGTTTTTGAGTGCCTGCCGTTACTCAGGTGCTCCATCTGTTGACACTCGACATGTTCGAGTTGTCTTTAAAGTTTGAATACTCATGAATGTTCAAGTATCCTCTTGTCTTTGAGTATCGGCCACCATTTGGATACTCCCTTTCCGTGACACTTGACCTGTCCGAGTTGTCCTCAAAATTGTATCATTGAATACTAATAGCCGTTCAAGTATTCCATCGCATTGTGCGCCTATGATTACTCAAGTATGCTTTCTTACACTTGGACTAGCTAGAGTGGTCCCTGATCGTATCATTAAATATTTGTATTCATTCAAATATTCCACTACTTTGTACACCTGTGACTACCTAGGTGTCTCAACCCTTTTAAGTGCCTACGGCCATCCAGGTAAATCTTGTGCTACATTCAAATTCTCAATTACCAGGAGGTAGGAGACCTTCATGAATATGCAGCATCCTTGATATTCCAACTGTTAGGAGGCGGGAGACCTTCACAAATATGCGAGGCGCATCCTTGATATTTCATTTACTAAGAGGTGAGAGACCTTCATGAATATCTCAAGTACGTCCTCGATATTCCACCTACCAAGAGTTCATACTTGTAATCCTCTAAGTACTCCTTCAATACCTGCGAATGTCCAAGTATCCTCCAAGAGTTTGTACTTGTGATCATCCAAATACTCTTTCGATACCTGCAAACAATCGGGTATTCTTTAGAATTTCACACTTGTGATCATCTAAGTACCCCTTCAATGCTTGCAAACAATCAGGTATCCTTCAGGTTAGTACCTGTGAATTTCCAAGTACTCTTTCAATGCTTGTGAATGTCTAGGTATCCTCCAAGAGTTTGTACTTATGATCATCCAAGTACTCATTCGATACTTGCGAATGTCTAGGTATCCTCCAAGAATTCATACTGGTCATCATCCAAGTACCCCTTCAATACCTGTGATTACCCAGGTACCCTTTCAACGCCTGCGAACGTCCATGCACCCTCCAGAGTTCGTACTTGTGATTATCCAAGTACCCCTTCAATGCCAACAAACAACTAGGTATCATTCAGGTTAGTACTTGTGAATTTCCAAGTACTCTTTCAATGCTTGTAAATGTCCAAGTATCCTCCAAGAGTTTGTACTTGTGATCATCCAAGTACCCATTCAATACCTATGAACGTTTAGGTATCCTCCAAGAGTTCATACTGGTGGTCATCCAAGTACCTCTTCAATACCTGTGATCAACCAGGTACCCCTTCAACACCTACGAATGTCCAAGCACCCTCCAGAGTTCGTACTTGTGATCATCCAAGTACCCCTTCAATGCCTACGAACAACCAAGTATCCTTCAGGTTAGTGCTTGTGAATTTCTAGGTACTCTTTCAATGCCTATGAATGTCCAAGAGTTTATACTTATGATCATCCAAGTATTCCTTCAATACCTGCGAACGTCTAGGTATCCTCCAAGAGTTCGTACTTGTGATCATCCAAGTACCCCTTCAATGCCTATGAACAACCAAGTATCCTTCAAGTTAGTACTTGTGAATTTCCAGAAACTCTTTCAATGCCTGTGAATGTCCATGTATCTTCTAAATCGATGCCCTAAGAAAGGTCGGTGCATCTCCCGAGAAAGGTCGGGTACCAACCGGTGTTCTTAACAAAGATTAGACACCAACAAACAGATGCCCTAAAAAAGGTCTACGCATCCCCCGAGAAAGATTGGGTAAATAATTTATTGCTCTAAACAAGCGACCGAGGAAAGGTTCGGATCCTGGAAAAGCGATTCCCTATCAAGGCAGCTAAAGAAAGGTTCAGGTCCTAGACAAACCACTTATTGCTATAATAGGCAACCGAAGAAAGGTTCAGGTCTTGAAAGGTAATTCCTCGTCAAGGCGACCAAAGAAAGGTTCGGGTCATAAACAAATCACTTATTGCTCTAATAGGTGACCGAAGAATGGTTCGGGACCAAGAGAAGAGGTTGGTAAGATAATGCCTTAATATTTGCCAAACTCGGGGTTCACACCTTATCTCACTCATTCCATCTCACTCATTTCTGGTAAGTACCTATAGGTATCTTCTTATCTGTTTTAGTAGGTGTAATATTATATTGCTCATTTTCTGCATAGGACACTAGGTCCCAAATAAGATATAATCCATTGCATATGCATAGACAAAATTTAGGTATCAGTTTGTATTTGAATACAACTTCTGCGAACTCACATTCAAAGAGGGACAACTGTTGACATCTAAATTTTGATTAGGCTTTTAATTAGACCTTAGTTTCTTTTATTTATTTTTTTCCTCTTTTTTGAATAAAAAATAATCAATAAAAACAACAAAAAGTAATAGAAACAAAAAGAACAAAAAAGAAAACAAAAGCAGCAGCCACTGGGGTTGGGCCTACGAACCCAGCCCCTTCTTTTTTCACGTGGGCCCAAAGGGCCCGGCCCACATGACCCGGCCCTCTTTCCCCCTCATTTTCTTCCTTCTTCTTCTTCCTCGCTCCTTCCTTCTCTGCCTCTGCAGGCCACGCGCAGCAACGGCGATGTGCTCGAGGATGCCTATGATGAAGAGGGGAAGAGTAGCAACAATGGGACACCAATTCGGCCTTGCCCAGTGCCAGTCGACATGCATCGACCGGTGGCCAAACCTCTGCTCATCGACCTTCCCCCTGCCTATAAATAGGGCATCGAGGAAGGCCAAGAAAGACGAACAAACGACACTGAGGAAGGTCGAAGGCACGCAAGCTCTGAAATCTTCCCACCGAGAGACTTCGGGGGAGGTCAGAGAGCGAAGCGAGCCCAAATGTGAACGGAGGTCGGTTGGAGAGGGAGAGGTTCATGTTTGAGTGAGCAGGCTAGAGAAGGAGGTCGTCCTGGTGCCAGATCTAAGGGCGAGGGTCGACAGAAGGGCCAGATCTGGGAGTCGCCGTTGCCTACTACTGCTGTCATTGCCCACCTAATGTTGTGCCATCGTTGCGTTGCCCTCCCTCCACCATCACGATGACCCAACTCCTAGGCCAAACGTTGTCCCTTAAGCTATGCCACCGCATTAGATCTCCGTGAAGCTGTGCAGCCGCTCATCCCAACAACTGCTGCCCATCCTGTCCCTGCGTGCCGAGCCGTTGCGGGATTCAGCCCTATTGCAGCACTAGCCTAGCGCCACCGTGCTGTGCTGACGCCAAGGAAAAGTGACAACGAACCCTACTCACACCATCCTCGTCACTGCTTTCCCTTTCGAGACCTAACCGCCACCATCCTCTACATCACTGCCACCGTTGATGCGAGTCGCTGCCCCAACTTCTCCTTCGGTGCTGCGAATAGAGAGAGGGAAGAGGTGCCGCAAAACCAGGTGGAACCGGGTCGGGCGCATGACCCGATTCCCCCACAGTTTTCCTCAAGTGAGTTGGGTCATCAGGCCGATTTAGAAACTCGGGCCGAGCATCCCATTTTTAATAGGCCCAATTCCGGCGTGTGGGCTAAGCCCCTTTCTTTTAAGCAAAACAAAAATCCCGAGCTAGGCCTGCAACGCAGGCCCATCCGAATCTTGGGCTCACAGCTCGAGTCGGACCCAACCCGGATCCAACCTAGTTTGTTTTTATAATAATATAATATTTTAATAAATTAAAAAAATCAAAAATAATTTATTTTCCAAAAAAATAAAAATATAAAAATATTCCATATTTTCCCCAAAAAAGCCAAAAAAAGTCAGAAAAAGCCAAAAAATAATTTATAGTTTAATAAAAAGATCAAAAATCCAAAAATGATTTTTATGTTCAAAAATAGAAAAATGTTCAAAAAAATGTTTTTTCCTTTACAAATGCATGGAAAATTTCTAAAAAAATCCAAAAAGCCTTAGGGTTTAAACAAGATTAGGCACCGGAAGGGCATTAGTGATTAACTAATGTAATCAAGTCCCTGAACCTAGTTTCTTTGGTTGCCCAAAAGTGTGTATTTCTCTTGATACTTTGCTTGGGTTTCTAATCAACCCACCCCAAATTGATTAGTGGCAACTCCGTTTTAAATTAATTTATAGGTTAAAAACTTGGACTATTGAGTTGTGAATTGGTGGACTTGGGAGAGCCCAGGTTGAGCCTAATAGACATAATTGAACCATTAGTCTCTACAGGTGCTCGCCCTGATCGAGCGCCGAAAAAAGAGGTCACGACAGATAGATGTCAAAATCTACCCACATGTTAACAATCTCTTTTTTTATTAAACCACATGCTAACCCGAGGAGATGGTCATTTTGAATCTTGAAAAATGTGAAGTCTCAATCCAGTTTGTTACATGGTAGACTCACTTGGGGTTGGGTTTTAGACTCACTTGGGGTTGGGTTTTTAGTAAGTAATTTGATGAATCCTCTATTCTCGTCGTGGATGGCATATCTCTAATTGAATTTGAGAAATAGACTTAGTCCGATGTGTGAAAATTAGGGTGATAGAGTCCAGGGCGGGTGGGGTCTAGACTTGGACCCTGTACCCAACCCTATTATAACCGATTCCTCTTTTCTGGACCCTATATCCGACCCTGTTTGTATTGGACCCTGTACCCGACCTACCCTGTTTTCCCAATTCGGTTCCAAGGTCAACCCTGTTTCCACTAGAACCTGTTTTGCAATATTTCGATATCCTATACGACTTCGAATTTTATATTAATACGCAAGAAAATAACGTAATCCTACTAATTTGTATTGAAACATTAAGCACTTGTAATAAATAAATACATAAACTTTTTGACTAAACAAAAAATTAAGAATCCACAAGGCTAATTATAATAAATAAAATCATAAGGCAAAGAAGTAGCAATAAACATGAGTCTAATATTAGTCTTATTCCCACAACTACTACATGAAGCTACTCATTTATGCAAGCATAACTCCTCCTACAAAAGAGATATTAGTTGAGCCAATCTATGTGATACACAAGAATTTGGCGGCAACGAACACAGGCCGTCCATCGGACGGTGTGAGAGGGAGCCAATGAGGGAGGGAAGCAAGTAAGGAAGAGGAATGACAAAGGAGGAGTGTTGTGCGTATTTGAAAAAGCCAAGATGAAAAATGTCATGTGATTGTGGGAGTAAGAATAGAAATCGGGGGAAAAAAAAAAGGGTTTTGGACCTCTACTTACAAAATCGATCTAGGAACCGGTTCCAAAACCGATCTAACCGGTTTTCGGGTGGGTAATCACTCGGAACCTATTCCCGGACCAATTTAAATTAGTTTAAATTTTGGGAACTGGTTCCCGGATCGGTTTCAATGAGAATCGGTTCTCGACCCTATTTTTTAGGTGGACCGATTTAGGAACCAGGTATACCCCATCCGATTGCACACCCCTAGTGAAAATTGATTCATGATATCACCTAATCGCTATTTTAATAGAAAGGGAAATAAAATAAAAGTTACACAGATGGGCCTAAGATAAAGTAGAGTTTGTTTGAAAGTAATTTCAACGATTCAAATAGGGACAAAAGGTATGAATGTAAAAGTCTTTTCGTTGCCCTTGAGGCATATATTATGGTAATCCATCGATGCAGAACAACACCATCAAATCCAATGGGTTTTGCGTGAGATTAATCATATTTGCAAACATATATTCAGTTTAGTATGTTAATGTGGCATCCCAAAATTTAATGACAAGCCATAAGGTGAGTAAAAGTCTCTAATTAGGTGTTAAATTTCCATGGCTTATGTTTTAGCCATTAGTCTTTTAATTAGATGATTTGTGCTTATGATTGTGAAAATTTAAATTTGATAGATTAATAATTTATGCTTGGCCATGTACTTTATAAATTAAATTTCAATAACCAAGATGCCCTAAGACTTTGGCCAAGATGAAAATTGAAATTTAAAAATAATTATAGAAAGGAGTTCAAAAAAGAAAAAAAGGGAAAAAAAGGGGTTAATTTTCGAATGGGCCTTAGACCCATTGGCCTAAGCTTGATGGGCCAAGTTAGTCGGCCCAAGAGGGGAATTCAACCGGCCCATTAAGGCCCAAAGGAAAAGGTGGCCGGTCCATGCATGGACCTTGCCAAGTGGCAAAGGGGAAGGCCATGCATTGGCCATTGGTGAGGCAATCTCATGATTGCAAATGATGAGCTCTAGGGGGGTATAAGAAGGAAGAGAGAGAGAGGAGTGGCCGGATTCTTTTGGCCGAGAAAGAGGGTGAGAGAGAGAGAGGGATTTCGAGAGAAAGGGAGAGAGGCCAAGAGGGAGAGGAGGCGGAGCCGAGGAGGAACCGCCGTGCGCCGCCGTGTCCGTCTGCCATACGCCGTCGACCGTCCATCCTAGAGGCAAGTGGAAGTCCTCTAGCTTCTCTTGCTTGTTGATATGTGGTTTGCATGTTGAATCTTTGAGTGTTTAAGTGAGAAAAACCGAAGCATGGATGATGCATGTTGGAAGATATGGCCGTTTGTGTTCGGACCGTGTGAGTCAGAAACTTGTTTGAGCTTGCATGTGTGTTTGGAGTCCGATTTTGGCTTCGATGTCTTCATGAAAGTTGTAGCTAACCTCTTGTACTATAACATACTAAAATTTAGTGAAAAATGATGGAGATTTGAGGGGTTAAAGCTCTATATTACGGAGACCCCAGATCTGTGAAGTTTTTACCGACCTCTTGCTGGATTCTTGATTGTATGTTGGTTTTTGTTGAAGATCTCACTTCGATGTCTTCATGAAAGTTGTAGGTGACACCTTAAAATACAACATAATCAAATTTTAAGAGAAATTAACAAGTTTAGCCTAGTAAATCGGCTAGATCTTGGAGACGATGATTCTGGTGATGTGTTCCGAGACACCCGAGACTTCAAGGACCTAAATGGTGACCATAATTTGGTTATTTGACCTAGATCTCTTCATGAAACTTTTAGAGGATATATTTATTCATAACATATCCAAATTTCAGAGAAAACGAAAGAGAATAGGTAGGTTAAATCTCAATATTTCGGAGACGTGTATACTGGACGATGCGGTAATGGGTCCAGAAGATTCGTGAGTTTGAATAAAATAATCCATAAGGAATCTGACTTGGAGTTCTTCATGAAAGTTGTACGAAAATTCCTTGGCTATAACCCAGTAAAATTTCGTAATTTTTGGAGGCCATATGTATATTTTAATTGAATTTATTCGGAAACCGTGCGTTCTGGTTTAATCCGAGAATAATAGGATGTTTTGGGAAAATTGTGAGATTTAGTAAAAATTCAATTTGGCCATGAATTTTGCGAGTAATTATCATCCTATGGGTTTGTTTAATAATTTATTGAATTTTGATAATTTTGGGAATTTATTGATATTAAATAAATAAATAAATAATAAATAATAATAATAATAATAATAAAATAATAAAATAAAATAGATTTTTATTTGGCCATGGATTCAATTTAATTTATGTGGCGTATGTGTGATGAGGTCTTGGTACATGTATTGATTTGAGATGTATGTGTGATAAAGCCTTGGTATGCATATGACATTGAATTGAGATTGCAAGTGTGAATTCCATGCCAATTGTGATTTGTTTGATGTCATGCCAATTGCCATGTCAAATTGAGATAAAGAAATGGTAAATGTGGATAATGGTAAATGAGGAAGTGGTTGTGGTGGAGGATGAGGCCAGAATGTACAGAGATGCATTGCCGGAATTCCCTAGGAGATTCAGGATGTGGCATCCCAGAAATTCAAAGCCAAGCCATAAGGTGTGTTAAAGTCTTTTAATTAGGTGGTAGAATTTTCATGGTTTATGTTTTAGCTATTAGTCTTTTAATTTGATGATTTGTGCTTGTGATTGTGGAAATTTAAATTTAATAGATTAATAATCTATGCTTGGCCATATGATTTAAATTTCAATGAACAAAAATGCCCTAAGACTTTGGCCGAGATGAAAAGTGGAATTCAAAAATATTTATAGGAGAATTAAAAAAAAAAAAGGGTTAAAATTCGATTGCGCCTTAGGCCCAAGAGTGGAGCCTTAATGGGCCAAGATTGGCCGGCCCATTAAAGCCCAAGGAGGCTGTCGATCAGCCCAAGGAGGAGTGGCCGGATGGCCCAACTCCAAAGCCCAAGCCCAATAGAAGCCCATGCATGGATCAAGACAAGTGGCAAGGGAAGGCCATGCATTGGCCATTGGAGAGGCAATCTCATGATTGCAAATGATGAGCTTTAAGGGAAATAAAAGGGGAGGAGAGAGAGAGGGTGGCCGGTTCCATTCGGCCGAGAGAGAGTGAGAGAGAGAGAGAGAGAGATCGCGAGAGAGAGGGAGAGACCGAGAAGGAGTGGAGGAGCGGCCGAGAGAGAGGAGGAGGGAAACCGCCGTCCGTTCGCCGTGGCCGACCACCGTACGCCGTCGACCGTCCATTCTAGAGGCAAGTGGAGTCCTCTAACTTCTCTTGCATGTGTGTATGGTTTGCATGTTCGATTTTGGGTGTTATTTGTGAAGAAAATCGAGGTAAGGTTGGTTTGTTTTCAAACCGTGTGACTGTTCTTGCTCGGGTTGTGGGAGTCAGTGACTTGTTTGAGCTTGCATGTGTGTTTGGAGTCCGATTTTGGCTTCGATGTCTTCATGAAAGTTGTAGCTAACATCTTTTAGTATAACAGAATGCAATTTCGTGGAAAATGATGGAGATTTGAGGGGTTAAAGTCCTATTCTACGGAGACCCCAGATCTGTGAAGTTTTCACTGACCTCTTGTTGAATTCTTGGTTGCATGTTGGTTTGTGATGAAAATCTGACTTCGATGTCTTCATGAAAGTTTTAGGTAACACCTTAAACTACAACATACTCAAATGTTAAGAGAAATGAACAAGTATAGCCTAGTAAATCGGCTAGATCTTGGAGACGATGATTCTGGTGATGTGTTCCGAGACATCCGAGACTTCATGGACTTAAATGGTGACCATACTTTGGTTATTTGACCTAGATCTCTTCATGAAACTTGTAAAGGACACCTTGATACATAACATATCCAAATTTCAGAGGAAACGAAAGAGAATAGATGGGTGAAATCTTAATATTTTGGAGATGTGCATTCTGGACGATGCGGTAGTGGTTCCAGAAGCTTCGTGAGGTCGTGTAAAATAATCTAAAAAGAATCTGGCGTGGAGTTCTTCATGAAAGTTGCACGAAAATGTCTTGTCTATCACCCTGTAAAATTTCGTAATTTTTGGAGGCCATATGAATATTTTAATCGAATTTATTTGGAAACTGTGCATTCTGGTCATTATCCGAATATTATGTGCTATTTTGTGAGATTATGTGAAAGTCGATTTGGCCATGAATTTTGTATGAAATTGCCATACTATTGGGTTGAGTGATGATTGTTTGAATACTATGATTTTGGGAAAATCATAGATATTGAATTTAATATTTATTTATGAAAATAAATAAATATAATAAAAAATTTAATAAAAAAATAAAAAATAATAATAATTAAATAAAAAGGGATTATTTTATTGGCCATAAATTCCATTGAATTTATTATGCATTGTTACATGACATTGGTGTATGTATGATCATGAATTGGGATGCATGTGTGAATTATATGCTATGTAATAATGAGATCTAAAGAATTATGAATATGGATAATGATAAGTGAATAAGAGGTGATGGTGGAGGATGAAGCCGGAATGTACAGAGATGCATTGCCGGAATTCCCTGGGAGATTCAGGATGCCCGGAATGTGGGGGGCCGAAAGCCCTGTCGGAGGTTTTTGCCCGAAGGGAATGCCTCGCGATGCCAGGATTGGGGTGCGGGATGCCTGGCTAGAAGGGTAAAGGCCGGAAGCCCTTTCGGAGGTTTTTGCTCGAAGGGAATGCCTCGTGATGCTAGTTGAGATGCGAGATGCCCGGAATGTGGGGAGCCGGAAGCCCAGTGGCCTGGGAGGTTGAATGCTGGGAACCCTGTCGGAGGTCTTTGCTCGAAGGGATGATGAAATTGATAATTGAGAATGGGTGATGTGGTGATCAAATTTAAAGATAAAAATGAGAATTAAATGATGGATATGATGATCACCTATGATGATATATGCATGATGATGCATGATGATGATGATATGTGATGTGATATGATGATCACCTATGATGATATATGCATGATGATGATGATATGTGATGTGATATGATGATCACTCATGATATTATATGCATGATGATATGCATGATGACGATAATGATGATGATGATATGTGATGTGATATGATGATCACCTATGATGATATATGCATGATGATGCATGATGATGATGATATGTGATGTGATATGATGATCACCTATGATGATATATGCATGATGATGCATGATGATGATGATGATATGTGATGTGATATGATGATCACCTATGATGATATATGCATGATGATGCATGATGACGATGATATGTGATGTGATATGATGATCACCTATGATATGATACGCGTGATGATGCATGATTGAAATGCGCATGATTTCAAGGTAAGAAATGCCTGCAATGTATGATGATGATAGGCATGATGCATTGGGTTGTTATTGGATTTCCCTATCTGCTTAGTGGTTGTACTCACCCCTTTTGGGGAATAACATTTCAGATTAGCAGTATGCCGCTTCCTACCGTCTCGCGAGGGGTGTTTTATGGTCTACCGTCCGATGTAGAGGTCGAGTGTCTTTGAGATAGACTGTCCCTCTCTGTTCCGGACCCGACTTTTATTCGAGTACGTTGTCTAGTGATGTATGACATCGGCTGGTAGGGGCCTTGTCATTCGGGAGTTCATTTACGTGCACGTTCGTCGGGATGGAGCTATGCGAGGATGTTGCCGCCGCCACCGCCCGATGCACCGGGTTGGGTGTGAGACACGCACGCGATGAGTAGGAGCCGGGTCTTCTTTTGATGTAGATAGTCGACACTTTCGATGGGGGGTTGTGCTCGTATGATGTTAGGGGTCGAGGTTTCTTTTTGAGATTTTAGGCAAGACATGGCAGAGTCCTAGCCTTTCTTGTTTTCTACCTACCCGAAGGAAATCCCATCTTGCTATATATATATGTAAGAAAAGTGTCAATGGTTGTTTATAAAAATTCTGATGTTTAGCTGGTGTGTATTTGTATCATGGATTGGTAGGGGGATAGATGGTGATGCTTAATTTGCTTCCGCTATGAGTCGCGCTGGGACCGCTTTAAAAAAAAATGCCTGTGATTAATGACGCTTGTTCTAAGTACGGATAGGAAATGATAATAAAGTGTAACATCGGCGCTGGTGACGACCTACGAAGGGTTTGGGGTGTCACAGCCGCCCTTTTTGGTATCAGAGCGAATGGTTATAGATGGAGTGATAAGGAGCCTCATTTGGAAATTGAGGAACATGATGACAATGCACACCATAGGATCTAAAATGAAATAATTGAATAACGGGTGATGGGTATTCACTCGTAGATCCCCGGTAGTTTGCCTTGAATTGCCAGTAACATGTATATGTTACTTATGTAGTAGTGATAATTGCTTTGAGTGGAGCGGTGAGTCTCGGATTATCCCCGAGGCAATGCTTGGAAATTGCGGGAAAGTCATGGTGCGAGCTGGAAGTGCTCATCCATCGAGGGTGAAGCCTGCTGCAAAGGGCTGAACCCCGAATGGAAGATATCCTGCGAGGCATTAGCCAATATTGGAAATTTGATGGAGAGGCGGCGCGGCAGAACAGGCCGGAGCGAACGCCGTACTCAAGGACTAGTGGAGCAGTTTTTGAAGCTGAAGCCACTTAAGTTCAATGGAATGGGAAGTCCTGAGGAAGCAGAGCAATGGATTGATGGAATGGAATGAATTTTCCGGCTGTTGGACTACACCGATGCTGAGAAAATAGTTTTAGTAGAGTACCAATTGGAGGGAAATGCGAAGTTTTGGTGGAGGGCTTCGAAGGACATAATTTTTCCACCAGGTACTGATGTTAACTGGGAGGAGTTTGTTAGGGCTTTCAATAGGAAGCATTTCTCGGTGCGCTAAGGATAGAAAGATTGCGAGTTTGTTCGGCTAGAACAAAAGGGGTTGACTGTAGATCAGTATGAGGCTAGATTTTCTGAATTGTCTAGATATGCTCCTAGATTAATTGAGGATCAGGAAGAGAAGGCTAAGATATTCTTGAAAGGGCTAAGGACTGACATTAGGAAGCAACTGGTGCCTTTGAGCATAAGAGATTATAATGAGATTTATGAAAGGGCGCAGTTAGTGGAGCAAGAGCTGTTGAGGGAACGGTCGGAGTTTAAGAAGCTGTTGAATTTTAATGATGTGAGAAAGGGGAAGAGACCTTATTCTGGTCAAGGTTATACCTGGAATGTGAAGAAGAATGGTAACTTTGGGAATTTTGGAGGGGCAAGGAGTGGTCTGAATATAGGGAAAGCACCCTATCAGTCTGGTATTTGTTAGAAGTGTAATGGACGCCATGGCCCAGGACCTTGTACGGGACAACAGAAATGTTTTGGCTGTGGACAAGTGGGTCATCTTAGGAGAAATTGCCCACAAGAGAGGTCGCAAGTGAGTGTTGGCTCAGTGCGACAGGGATATCAGAGTGCTGTTAGGTCGAACCCACAAAGAAACCCTCAGAGACCACCTACGCAAGGAAGGGTATATGCGATCACCCAGGAGGAAGCGGAAGCTTCCAAGAATGTTATCTCAGGTACGATTCTTATTAATGGTGAAAAGGCATATGCATTGTTTGACACGGGTGCAACGCATTCGTTTGTATCTGAAAGATATAGATGTTTGAATGAAATAGAAGTTATGCCTCTTGAGACGCCTCTTTGTGTTTCCACGCCTTTAAAGGATATGGTATTGTCTACGCTGGTGTGTGGAAATTGTAAGATATCGATGGGAGGAAAGGATATGGAAATAGATTTGGTTGTAATGGCTATGTATGATTTTGATGTTATTATAGGAATGGACTGGCTTCGTAAGTATTGGGCTAGAATGGATTGTTATAGAAAAGTGGTTCAATTCGTTTTACCTGATCGATCTAGTTGTGAATTTCTAGGGGGTCAGACCCATTTGCCTGTAGCACTTATTTCGGCAGTAGAAGCTTGTAAGTTACTTGACAAAGGATGTCAAGGGTACCTAGCCATAGTTAGAGATTATGCAAGGGAGGAGCCTAATCTTGAGGAAGTTCGTATAGTTAACGAATTTCAAGATGTATTTCCTGAGGAATTGCCTGGATTGCCGCCAGAGCGGGAGATTGAATTTGAAATTGAATTAATGCAGGCAGGACCAATATCAAAAGCCCCATATAGAATGGCCTTAGTTGAATTGAATGAATCGAAAGTACAACTGCAAGAATTGCTTGACAAAGAATTCATTAGACCAAGTGCTTCACCTTGGGGTGCACCGGTCTTGTTTGTGAAAAAGAAAGATGGATCAATGCGCTTGTGTATTGATTATAGACAGTTGAATCAGGTGACCATTAAGAATAAGTATCATTTGCCTAGAATTGATGACTTGTTTGACCAACTCCATGAAAGATCGGTCTTTTCTAAGATTGACTTGAGATCGGGATACCATCAGTTAAGAATTAAAAAGGAGGACATTCCTAAGACTGCATTCAGGACTCGTTATGGACACTATGAGTTCCTTGTTATGCCATTTGGATTGACTAACGCCCCGGCTGCATTTATGGATTTGATGAATAGAATATTTCAGCCTTATTTAGATCAGTTTGTGATTGTCTTTATCGATGATATTTTGGTATATTCGAAAGGGCCTAAAGAGCATGAGCAGCATTTGGGAATAGTTTTACGGACTCTGAGAGAGCATAAGCTATATGCTAAGTTTAGTAAGTGTGAATTCTGGTTGGATCGGATAATATTTCTAGGACATGTGGTGTTAGGAAAAGGAATTGCAGTAGACCCGGCAAAAGTTGAAATGGTAGTGAATTGGCTGAGACCAACGACACCGACTGAGATACGAAGTTTCTTAGGACTGGCTGGTTATTATAGAAGGTTCATTGAAGGATTTTCACGACTGGCAGGACCTTTAACTAAATTGACTCGAAAGAATGTGAAGTTTGAATGGAATGGAGAATGTGAAAGGAGTTTTCAGGAGCTCAAAAGGAAATTGACTTCGGCTCAATTCGACTATACCTCTTTTGGACACGATGGTTTTACGGTGTATAGTGATGCATCTCACAAAGGACTAGGATGTGTGTTGATGCAGCATGGCAAGGTTGTAGCCTATGCATCCAGACAATTGAAACCCTATGAGCTGAATTACCCGACGCATGATTTAGAATTAGCAGCTGTAGTGTTTGCCTTGAAGATATGGAGACACTATTTGTATGGGGAAAAGTTTGAGATTTATACGGATCATAAGAGTTTGAAGTATCTGTTCTCACAAAAGGAGTTGAACATGAGACAAAGGAGATGGATGGAATTATTGAAAGATTATGACTGTGAGATAAGATATCATCCAGGGAAAGCGAATAGAGTAGCAGATGCTCTTAGTCGTAAGTCGGCTATTTCCATAGCAAGTTTAGAGATAGCTAGTTTGAGAATGGCGGAATGGGAATTATTAGAATCTGTAGCAAACTCCGAATTTAAATTGGAAATGGATTGTCTTACTGGCATGCTTAGTGCATTAAGGATTGAGCCGAGAGATTATCCGAAAATTAAAATTCTGCAAGAATCGACCCGAGAGATTTTGAAAGTGAAAGATCTTGTATCTTTAGGGAAAAGATCAGAATTTCAAATCTCTGATGATGGAATAGTAAGATGTCAATGACGACTTTGTGTTCCCGACAATGAGGAATTGAGGAAGGAAATTCTGTCGAAGGCATATAAGAGTAATTATAGTATCCACCCAGGTAGTACAAAGATGTACAGAAATTTACGTCAGCAATTTTGGTGGAGTGGTATGAAGGCAGATACGGCTAAGTACGTATCTCAATGTTTGACGTGTCAGCAAGTAAAAGCGGAGCATCGTAAACCCGCAGGACTTTTAAGACCATTAGACATTCCTGAATGGAAATGGGCACATGTAACGATGGACTTTGTGCAAGGATTGCCAAGGACATCAAGGAGTCATGATTCAATTTGGGTTATAGTGGATCGTTTGACTAAGTCGGCACATTTCTTAGCGATTCGCATGGACTACCCAATGGATAAGTATGCAGACATGTATGTAAGTCAAGTGGTACGCTTACATGGTGTTCCGGTGACCATTACTTCAGATCGAGATTCGAGGTTTTACTTCGAATTTTGGAGGAGTCTTCAAGTTGCGTTAGGATCTAAGCTTCGCCTTAGTACTTGCTTTTCATCCTCGGACAGATGGTCAATCGAAAGAGTAATCCGATCTTTGGAGGATATGTTGAGAGCCTGTGTAATCGATTTCAAAGGAAATTGGGATGAAAGATTGCATTTGGTAGAATTTGCCTATAATAATAGCTTTCAGAAAAGTAGAGGCATGGCACATTTTGAAGCATTATATGGAAGGAGATGTAGGACTCCTGTCTGTTGGAGTGAAGTGGGTGAAAGGAAGTTGACGGGACTGAACCGATACAAGTTACCACCGAAGCCGCATCGATATTATCGAGAAAAAGACTTAGAGCAGCTCGAGTAGGCGAAAGGCTACGTAGATAGACGTAGAAGGCCTTTGGAATTTAGTGTAGGAGACCATGTATTCCTTAAGGTATCTCCAATGAAAGGAATATCTCGATTCGGGATGAAGGGTAAGCTAAGACCTAGGTTTGTTGGACCTTTTGAAATTCTTGAGAGGATAGGAGATGTGGCTTATCGTTTAGCATTACCTCCTAAGTTAGAAAATCTGCACGATGTGTTTCATGTATCGATGTTGAGGAAGTACCAGCCGGATCCTGGTCACATAGTCGATCATGAAGCCATCAAAATGGATAAGAAAGTAAGGTACATTGAAGAACCTGTGTAGATATTGGATCGAAAGGAGCAAATTCTTAGGACCAAAAAGATCCCATTAGTTAAGGTATTATGGCGACATCATGATGTGGAGGAAGCCACATGGGAAAGTGAGAATCAAATGAAGGAAAAGTACCCTTATTTGTTTCAAGAAGGCGCGAGTAGTGCTTGAATTTCGAGGACGAAATTCTCTAAGGAGGGGAGAATTGTGGCATCCCAGAAATTCAAAGCCAAGCCATAAGGTGTGTTAAAGTCTTTAATTAGGTGGTAGAATTTTCATGGCTTATGTTTTAGCCATTAGTCTTTTAATTTGATGATTTGTGCTTGTGATTGTGGAAATTTAAATTTAATAGATTAATAATCTATGCTTGGCCATATGATTTAAATTTCAATGAACAAAAATTCCCTAAGACTTTGGCCGAGATGAAAAGTGGAATTCAAAAATATTTATAGGAGAATTTCAAAAAAAAAAGAAAAAAGAAAAAAAAGGGTTAAAATTCGATTGGGCCTTAGGCCCAATAGTGGAGCCTTAATGGGCCAAGATTGGCCGGCCCATTAAAGCCCAAGGAGGCTGTCGATCAGCCCAAGGAGGAGTGGTCGGATGGCCCAACTCCAAAGCCCAAGCCCAATAGAAGCCCATGCATGGATCAAGACAAGTGGCAAGGGAAGGCCATGCATTGGCCATTGGAGAGGCAATCTCATTATTGCAAATGATGAGCTTTAAGGGAAATAAAAGGGGAGGAGAGAGAGAGGGTGCCCGAAGGGATGATGAAATTGATAATTGAGAATTGGTGATGTGGTGATCAAATTTAAAGATAAAGATGAGAATTAAATGATATGATATGATGATCACCTATGATGATATATGAATGATGATGCATGATGATGATGATATGTGATGTGATATGATGATCACCTATGATGATATATGCATGATGATGCATGATGATGATGATATGTGATGTGATATGATAATCACCCATGATATTATATGCATGATGATATGCATGATGACGATAATGATGATGATGATATGTGATGTGATATGATGATCACCTATGATGATATATGCATGATGATGCATGATGATGATGATATGTGATGTGATATGATGATCACTTATGATGATATATGCATGATGATGCATGATGATGATGATATGTGATGTGATATGATGATCACCTATGATGATATATGCATGATGATGCATGATGATGATGATATGTGATGTGATATGATGGTCACCTATGATGATATATGCATGATGATGCATGATGACGATGATATGTGATGTGATATGATGATCACCTATGATATGATATGCGTGATGATGCATGATTGAAATGCGCATGATTTCAAGGTAAGAAATGCTTGCAATGTATGATGATATGCATGATGCATTGGGTTGTTATTGGATTTCTCTATCTGCTGAGTGGTTGTACTCACCCCTTTTGGGAAATAACATTTTAGATTAGCAGTATGCCGCTTCCTGCCGTCTCGCGAGGAGTGTTTTATGGTCTACCATCCGATGTAGAGGTCGAGTGTGCTGAGATAGACTGTCCCTCTGTTCCCGGACTGACTTTTATAAGAGTACGATGTCTAGTGATGTATGACATCGGCCTGGCTGGGGGCCCTGTCATTTAGGAGTTCATTTCTGTGCACGTTCGTCGGGATGGAGCTATGCGAGGGATGTTGCCGCCGCCACCGCCTGATGCACCGGGTTGGGTGTGAGACCTGCGCGCGATGAGTAGGAGCTGGATCTTCTTTTTGATGTAGATAGTCGACACTTTCGAAGGGGGGTTGTGCTCGTATGATGTTAGGGGTCGAGGTTTCTTTTTGAGATTTTAGGCAGGACATGGCAGAGTCCTAGCCTTTCTTGTTTTGTACCGACCCGAAGGAAATCCCATCTTGCTATATATATATGTAAGAAAAGTGTCGACGGTTGTTTATAAAAATTCTGATGTTTAGCTGGTGTGTATTTGTATCATGGATTAGTAGGGGGATAGATGGTGATGCTTAATTTGCTTCCGCTATGAGTTGCGCTGGGACCTCTTTAAAAAAAAAAATGCCTGTGATTAATGATGCTTGTTCTAAGTACGGATAGGAAATGGTAATAAAGTGTAACATCGGCGCTGGTGACGACCTACGAAAGGTTCGGGGTGTCACACAAGATGCCTGGAATGTGGGGGGCCGGAAGCCCTTTCGGAGGTTTTTGCCCGAAGGGAATGCCTCACGATGCCAGGATTGGAGTGTGAGATGCCTGGCTAGAAGGGTAAAGGCCGGAAGCCCTGTCGGAGGTTTCTGCTCGAAGGGAATTCCTCATGATGCTAGTTGAGATGCGAGATGCCCGAAATGTGGGGAGCCGGAAGCGCGGTGGCCTGGGAGGCTGAATGCTGGGAACCTTGTCGGAGGTCTTTGCCCGAAGGGATGATGAAATTGATGATTTGAGAAATGGGTGATGTGGTGATCAAATTTAAAGATAAAGATGAAAATAAACTCATGGCATGATGATATGCATGATGATGATGATGATGATATGTATGATGAAATGCATGATGATGATAATGATATATGATATGCCATGATGATGATGATGATGATGATGATGATGATGATGATGATGATATATGACATGCATGATGACATGTACGTTATACTGATGCCATGATAATGATGATATGTATGATATGATGATGCATGATTAAAATGTGCATGATTTCAAGGTAAGTAATGCCTGCAACGTATGATGATATACATGGTACATTGAGTTGTTATTGGATTTCCCTATCTGCTGAGTGGTTGTACTCACCCCTTTTGGGGAATAACATTTCAGATTAGCAGTATGCCGCTTCCTACCGTCACGCGGGGGGTGTTTTATGGTCTACCATCCAATGTAGAGGTCGAGTGTGCCGAGATAGACTGTCCCTCTATTCTCGGACTAACTTTTATTCGAGTACGCTGTCTAATGATGTACGACATAGGCTTGGCTGGGGGCCCTGTCATTCAGGAGTTCATTTCTGTGCACGTTCGTCGGGATGGAGCGATGCGAGGGATGTTGCCGCCGCTGCCGGCTGATGCACCGGGTTGGGTGTGAGACCCACGCGCGATGTGTAGGAGCTGAATCTTTTTGATGTAGATAGTCGACACTTTCGATGGGGGTTTGTGCTCATATGATGTGGAGGGTCGAGGGTTTCTTTTTGAGGTTTTAGGCTGTACGTGGCTGAGTCCTAGCTTTTCCTTTTGTTGTACCGACCCGAAGGGAATCCCATCTTGTTATATATGTATGTAAGTAAAGTGTCGAAGCTTGGTTATAAAATGATGGTGATTTAGTGGTGTGTATTTGTATCATGGATTGGTAGGGGGATAGATGGTGATGTTTAATTTGCTTCCGCTATGAGTCGCGCTGGGACCGCTTGTAAAAAAAAAAAAAAAAAAATGCCTGTGAATAACGGCGCTTGTTCTATGTATAAGATTAAAAGGGTAATAAGGTGTAACATCGGTGCTTGTGGCGACCGCCGAAGGGTTTGGGGTGCTATAGTTAATTATAATAATCAGATAATTTCTCGTGAATTGACTATTGGCTGTTGTGACATATTTCAAGGGAGCATGGGCAATCACAAAATTTCTTAAACAAGAAAAGTTTGAGGTTGAATAGAAACCGCTCATTTGCTGTATATACAAGCGAAATTGCATGGGTTACGTGTACGCAAATTTGACATGTAAAATATGTTGAGCTTTTATAATGAAACATATATATTATTAATTAATTTGCATTAATTATTTACATATATATGGAAAAAGAGTAAAATATTTCAAGATTTAAAAGTTTCTTTGGTCAAATACATGATAAGACAGAAAAAGTTCAAATTTTAAAATTGGAGTATGAGATAGATAAAATAAAAATATTAATTTATGTTTGTCCATTGATATAACATCCATAAAATAGCTAATTGAAGATATTTTCGGAAAGATGGAAATATTTGAATTTTATAATAGAGATGATGGAAATAAGCGATCCTAAATTACAAATACTATATGCTAATATAATGGCTGAAATTATGGATGTGAAAAATGAAAATCAATATAATAGGCGACTATTTGAACTCTCTTTATTTATTTTCTTGCGCTGCACGAGGATTGCACCCAAGGAAGAATTTGTCGAATATTTCAATTACTTTTTCTTCAAGTTATTAATTATTAGTCAATGAAAGAGCTTATGCATATTATAGACATCACGTGTTTTCAAAGTTTTAGTAAGAGTAGATCATGACCTCATCTTTCAAACTTTAAAAACTATGTCATAGGAAAAAAATTCCTAATTCTACTAGAAAGACTGACTACTTGTATTGGAAGCGATCTATATATAATTACACTACAAGAATTGCAATTGACCTTTTTTAGTCTGCCAGAATCAATCTTTCTAGTCTATTGAGCTTACTGAAATTTCCCAACATTCACGAAGGAAAAGAATGCTGAAAAGTTTGAGATCAGTCGAGTGGTTTATGGCTCGGAAAGGATACTTTATAGTATATATGGATGAAGAGCAGAAACGTTATTCAGTTCCACTAGCATATTTAGATTGTAAGATCTTCCGAGCTTTGTTTGATAATTTTGAAGACCATATTCATTTGGAGCAGAAGCGCATCAAGCTACCATTTGGGGTGTGCAACTAGACCAGGTATACCCGGTTCCCGAACCGGCTCACTGTGGCACCCCTCAAACGGCCCCCGAACCGTTAGGGTCACCATAGTTCGATTACCATTCTCTTGCTTGACCTAAAAGTCTATCAATCTTAGGGGTTTACATCTTTTAGATCGGTCCCTGTGCAATTTATATGGTGGAAGCACATCCATCAACTCCCTTCCCTATATTCAGAAAACAATGCACACCAACTAAACATTTTATATAAATTAAAGCCATACACTTTTATTTACATAACTTGATAGACATCATTAGTCGGTACATCAAAATGCCAAGGCTTTCTATACTCAGCTATATTTCAAAAGATGACCAACATCTCTTCCAACAGTCATATACTTAAAGTCCATCGATCAGTGTCGGCGTCCAAAAGTTCCTTCCTCTGCTGTCCTCCTCCTCGTGGCCATATCCAACCACTCGATACATCTGCTGGTGGCGGTGGCGGCAGAGGTATCTTGTCTAGTCTGAAATGTTAGTCCTCAAACGGGATGAGTACAACCACTCAACAGTAAAAGATTCATCAAGCTATATCAAGCATTACTATTAATATCCAGATTCAAGTATGGTAGACAAAATAAGCAATCCATGAATGAGTATGAATCCAAACCATATAACTCTTCGATGCAATGACTAGTGCATTTCCAACCAATAAGATGCATCGTGTCCAGCCACACAAGTCCCAATCATGGGGCCAAACTGTAATGACACGTCCCATTCCATGCCATACAATTTAGTCCCATAACCAAACCACACTCACACTTACTATAATTGTACGTTTTATCATTCAAAAGGTTTCATCCCCCAGAGGACCAATGTTTGCATCCTTCTGGGATTCTGCACCCAACCTGGCGTCGCGGAAGCCTCCGGGCATGTATTCAAAATACAACCGAGCATCGACTCATTCGAACCTCTAGGCATCTCGCACCCCACCTGGCATCACAAGGAATCATTGGGGACCATAGACATGGTTACCCCTAACCTCCGGACATGCATCATAATACAACCTATCACCCTCCGGGCATGTATCATAATACAATCGGGCATCCCGACACTCCTAGGGAAAACCTCTGGGCATGTATTCATAATACAACCAGGCATCCAAAGGGTATTGACTCATTCGAACCTCTGGGCATCCCGACTCCCGAGGCATCATTGACCCGAGGGTCCAATGGCAACAATTAACATCTTATCACATAACATTTCAATGCAATGACAAAATGTCTCTTGAGTCTCATCACATCTCAAAATTGCATGATATGCCAATTCCAGTATCATCATATCACATAACACCAACAATATCACATTTCATAAAGCAATTCATTGGTTTTTGAAAATAGAACCAATATTCGGGTAAAATAGAATGCACCTCTTTAGTAAAAATTCTTGGAAAATTAGTAAACAATCTCAATAAATTCTGAAAATTTAAGATTATGTAAAAAGATCCAGAGGAAGATATTGCATGAAGAACACCATGTCAAGAAAGTTTCACATCAATCACATAGGTCCATACATCACAACAAAAAGACATCCCAGCACCACTTTTGCATAGTTTCGGAAATAATTTTGATTAAGTCCTTAAATGAACTCCGAAAATTCTGAGATTTTGATATGTTATAGCTGAGACCTAGAGTTAAAAGTATCATGAAGAAATCAAAGTCTAATTCCTTCTGGATTAAAAGCTATAATTTTTATAACTCTCCTTAACTCTCGGTTCACTGTCCAGATTCATCCTTTTCAAAGAAAATCGTTTTCCCCGATCAATACTTGTTCTTTTATTCTCAAATTTTAGTATGTTACTCCTCAAGGTGCCGTCTACAACTCTTGTAGATCAAATTCGGATTGGATAATTTCACAAAAATTCACAGAATCACAATAGACCAACATAACAGTTTCCAGATCTAGCTTCTTCAAAGAAAAATGGTTTCACCGACCTATACTTGTTCATTTCCTCTCAAATTTTGATATGTTACTCCTACAGATATGGTCTCCAACTTTCATTAAAAAATAGAAGTCAAATCATGGCTAGAAAATTACAGAAAAATCAAAAGGTCACCGAGGGTCACACTGTCCTTCACAAAACAGTCCATTAACCTAACGAGAGTTTTTCCTACTCCTTGAATTTCAACCTCCAACATCCACAATCAAATATATATAAGTGTATTACACTATAACACAGCCTTATCACTTCCAAAAATCCTTCATGGATCAGATCTTTAAATTCTTGTTCCATCTCAAAAACCGAAATCCACAATGCATGCTCTGTTTTTGCTCGGTTTCTTAGTCCAGCTTCATCTCCTTCATCACAAATCGACATGCAACTCCAAATTCCACATTTTCTCACATCTACCAACTCTTAGCTAGATAAAACAGCAAGCAAAACATAGATTGAAGAACTTCTACTTGCCTTAAACCTTTCTACTCGATTGCTGGCCAAAAACAGGGGTTTGGGGTCTCGGGCTTGGCTCAATCAGCGGCGAAGACGGGTGGCGTCGACGGTGGCGGCTCGCACGAGCACGGACGGACGAGCAAGGGCAGAGGGGCGACCTTCTCCCTCACTCCTGCTCGCAGCACACTCAAACTCTCTTTCACTCGCTCGCTAGCCCACTGCTCACTCTCGATCTCTCTCTCTCCCAATTTGCTCGACCGCTCGCCACTTTGGTCGTTGGTTTTGTTAAAAACCAGTCAACAAATGAAGATGTTCCAGCAGCAGAAGGAGGTGAGGACAGGTGGAAGAAACGTGGCAATTTTCTTTGGCCACTTGGAGACACGATCAATAGTAGCTGTCTCAATTTTCTTCTCTGTTGGCCACCGAGAATGAAGTCACGTGGCTGCAAGGGTCAAATATTTTTCCTTCGGTTGACCGTCACATGAACGTGTCTTCGTTAGTGGGCTCCCATAGTCGACTGAATTGGGCTGGGTGGCAGCTTGTGTGTGGAATACCATGCACGCCTCATGCATGGGCTGATTGGAAATTTCATTGAAATTCTCGTAGATCTTTATTCCGACATGAACGTGGGCTGTGATTTGGCGCAAGATATGCGCTTGCTGGCCATCAAAATAGGAATCGTGGCAGTAGATTTTTGGGATTGAATATGTAGTGGTCTAAAGGATTGAACGGCTAAGACGAGTATACATAAAAATATCTGGTCGGCACAATACTCGGAATAAACCTCAGTTTCACTAGTAATAGTACATAGGAACAAAGCTATAGCTTATTCCACTATTGAACCATTTCTAATTCGTGACTCATCGGTCCATTGCATACTTGAGGGTCATCGAAATTTCTGGATGCCACACCCACCCGAAAAATAGGGTCGGGAACCGGTTCCCAAAATTTGGAATCGATTTAAACCGGTCCAGAATAGGTGCTGAGTGATTACCCACCCGAAAACTGGTTCCTAGACCGGTTTTGGAACCGGTTTAAACCAGTCCGGGAATAGGTTCCGAGTGATTACCCACCCGAAAACTGGTTCCTAGACCGATTTTGGAACCGGTTCCTGGCCCGGTTTTGTAAGTAGAAGTCCAAAACCCTTTTTTTCCCCTGATTTCTATTCTTACTCCCGCAATCACACGACTTTTTTCATCTTGGCTCTTTCAAACACGCATGGCACTCCTCCTTTGTCATTCCTCTTCTTTACTTGCTTCCCTCCCTCATCGGCTCCCTCTCACACTGTCCGATGGACGGACAGTGTTCATCGCCGCCAAATTCTTGTATATCACATGGATTGGCTCAACTAATTTCTCTTTTGTAAGAGGAGTTATGCTTGCATAAATGAGTAGTTTCATGTAGTAGTTGTGGGAATAAGACTAATATTAGACCCATGTTTGTTGCTAATTCTTTGCCTTATGATTTTATTTATTATAATTAGCCTTGTGGATTCTTAATTTTTCGTTTAGTCAAAAAGTTTATGTATTTATTGATTACAAGTGCTTAATGTTTCAATACAAATTAGGAGGATTACGTTATTTTCTCGCGTATTAATATAAAATTGGAAGTCGTATAGGATATCAGAAGATTGCAAAATAGGTTCCAGTGGAAACATGGTTGACCCTGGAACCGGATTGGAAAAACAGGATGGATCGGGTAGAGGGTCCAATACAAACCGGGTCAAGTATAGGGTACATAAAAGAGATACCGGTTATAACAGTGTCGAATACAGGGTCCAAGTCTAAATCCTACCCACCCTGGACCCAATCACCCCTAGCTATCATGCTCACGGTGGTTTTTTTGAGAGAGCGATCGATCTGGCCAAGGTGGAATGTAAAGAGGCTAAGCGTATGTCACACAAGAGAGGTTTTAGGACCATGCTACAATTTCAATGATTTTTTTTTTTTGGTAGATGCAGAATATGAACACAATTATTGATATTTTTCCTTTTCATTCTTTCTTTTTGTTGAAGTTATTTTATCTATTTGTAAATTTTTGGATATGTGAGGAGTAGTTTAGTCAATAGGAAATAATATTTAGTATTACTTGTGAAGGTTTTGTAGCAAAATTTTGTCCATATAATTTTTTCTTTCCCAAATTTTTATTTGTCCACTTGAAATAGAATAATTTCCGTGAATTAGTTTCTTGCATTGTGACGCGCTAAAGTTCCCAGCGATTCCTGAGAAGCAAAGAAAAAAAAAGTGTTCAATAGCGAGAATTACAAGAATGCTTCAGATGATCATCATAAGGTTGAAGCACAAATTGCCAAGACTGGCTCCAATAGTATATTTTGCCATATATGTGGACAAGGGGGAAGGTATGTTACTAGGTTCCTTTGGAATTTTTGGAATCCCAAAATTTTCAAGATTTGCTTCGATACGACATGGTTTTGGCGTGTGATCGTGTCAAGCTGCTTTGTTCACAAGAGGATTTTGCTGAGGTTCTTGATCGGGCGAAGGCGAAGTGCGAAGAGGCCAAGCGTATGTCGCGAGTAAAAAGCAAAGGGATCACAAGCTTCTTAATTAAATGAATTGTTTTTTAGCAGATGAAGAATCCAAAGAGCTTAGCCAAGTAAATTAACTATTTTTTTCATTTGGTGTTAGTTCCTAGCTACCTATATTAACTTTTTTATTGAATAGTAGAGTGGTTTGATTGAAATAAACAATTGTAATCTATTTCATTTTGACGATAGTCCAAGTGATTTCATGCTATTTTCGAGGTTCGAATCTCACCCAATTTGACGACAGAAAGCAACTCGCCCGCCCTCAATGCGAGGCTTACCTAATTAGCCAAATTAAAATATGGAAAAGAAAAATTCAAACTGCAATAGCTCGGTTCATATCAAATTCACTTGCATTATATGCGCAGCAATTTTTAATTTGACGGTCAAACATATAAGATTGGATAGGACAGTATAAAAAAAATCATATCCAAGAATTCAAACCGCAATAACATATAATTAGCCAAATTATAATATGGAAAAGAAGAATTTAAACCGCAATAGCTCAACTCATAGCAATTCACTTGCATTATTCATAGTAATTTTTAATTTGACGGCCAAACATATAAAGACTGGATATAATAGGATAAGAAATCATATTGAGGGATTCAAATCACAATAAAATATAATCAGCCAAATTAAAAAATGGAAAAGAAGAATTCAAACCGCAATGGCTCGCCTCATATCACATTCACTTGCATTATTTGCAGTAATTTTCAATTTGATAGCCAAACATAAAAGAACAGGTAGGATAGGATAAGAAATCCTATCTAGGGATTCAAACCACAATAACATATGATTAGCCAACTTAAAATATGGAAAAGAAGAATTCAAACCGCAATAGCTTGGCTCATATCAAACTGATTTGCATTATCTGCAGTAATTTTCAAATTGACAGCCAAACATATAAGTATCAATTGGCATCATATAAACAAGAAAAAAGAAGTAAATGAAGAAAAATCAAAAGAAATTAAAGCACACGCTAACAAACCGTTGGTGGACTGATAAATGGATTGGAATTTTAGGCCTCATAAGAAACTTGAGGTCTCAAGTTCAATTTAGTGCAATAATTCGAGGTCATGTTATGAAAAGTAATTTCTTATAAATGTCCTTATTCAGAATGTGAATGACCTATATGATGTTAACACCTAACTTTTTCTTAAGGTCCTTCTTGCATATTTTTAAAAATTGAGATTTAGTTCCCTATAATTGAGAATTCGAGCTTTAGACGGAAGATTGGATTCTTGATCACCTTGGTTTGCTATTTTGCGGTTGTGATGAATATATGGATTATATGGGCTAGTTATATTATATGTCTTTAATTTAAGAAACTTTGCTATCTTGAATATACAAAAAAAAATAGCATTGCATAATAGGATAGATTGCATTCATATTAGTTTGATATGCATTGACTAGTTTGACTCTTTAGCATCCTAGATTCTTGATCACTCTTGATTTCGCAATTAGATTGTTTTAATTTCCTGTTGTGGTGGCAACGGATCTCTTATTCATATACTAAATTTACTCATCTTAATTACATTTAATGTGTCTCTAATCAACTATTGCAGTTACAACAACAGGGGCTAATTGTAGCGGAATCAAGAGTGAGCTTGAAGTTGCTCAATTCAACCTAATCACATAATTGAGTGTCAATGGCTCAAGAAATGGCAACAACATAGGCTATATGAAGACTAGAGAAAACATGATCTACCAATATATAGTCTAAAGGGGTAATTTTCCCTGCTTAAGATTGCCAAAGCAAGCAAATAATAAAATAATGCATGGACTAGAATAATGCTCTTAGCAAGGACCAAAGGCATGTGAAGGATTAACTTGACATTTGAAATAGAAATAGAGAGGATAACAGTTGCACTTGCACTGCATGCTGGAGTGAGATAGATGCATATTGTGATCTCAGGACAATTATGACTAAAGGGCTCTTATGAAATTGAAAAATATGTGAACTTCATGTGAAGAGTTCCATAATCCCCACTTAGACAGTATCTTAAACTGCATCACCTGAATTTCACACGGAATACCCATGTACTAAGATCTTATGATATCTTCTTCACTTTATCATTTGCCATGAGATAAGTGGCCTGGTTTTCTTCGTTACACACCAATAAATACTACTACATATGCACGAATGACTCACGTGATTATAGTTGAATGTTTACCACATAACAAGACCTAGTAAAATGTTGGTGAAATTACACCAAATTAAATAGGACTACATTAGCTAGTGAAGTGATTGAATGGCCATTCATCAAGCAGGGATCTAACCTACATCTGGTGAGGATAGAGTACTGAAAGCACAATGAAGTTACTAAAGATTGACCAGATCTTATAATAGACTCCCAACACTCTTTGTTTCTTCTTCAAAATTCACGAGATCATTCAATAGTTCAAGATGACCAGATATCCTCCAAAAAGGTAAACTAGAAAGAAAACGGTAAAACCAAATAAACTAGAATGACCCTTAAAGGTTTAGCTTCTTGATGGCTGACCACCAAGATAGGGAGAAAGAAGAGTTTCCAAATATATTGCATATCCGATAATGCAGTCTATATGTATAGGATATTCCTTCCAAGTATTATCCTCCGGATTAAACAGAATCATCCGATCCCAATTCATCCGAAAAATGATTTTTCCACTCCTTGTGTATACAAGGGGTTTCTTCCCGAGGGGTGTATTCCAATCTACAAAGGCAGGTATGCAATCAACGCTGAACCATTTTGTCCACGATCCTCATCTCCCATGCTCATCCATTATCCATGCCTCGATGTGGGGATCTTGGTTGCTACTGTATATGAACAGACTGGCTTCATGAATTCCGAGTCCCACGAAATCTATTTCCCCATCAACTTCAGGGACCGGAAGCTCCTAATGGAATTTCACTTCCGACAAATCAAATGACATAATCACGCCCCTCTGTCTTACGTTTTCATCTAATATGCACCAGCGTAAGGCCTTTCCGTCAAATGACATAATAAGCATTTTTTATTTTTAATCTTTTTTGGAAATATTAATTATTTTTGGGCTTTTTGGGAAAATATGGGATATTTTTGATATTTTTTTTTTTTTTAAAAATAAATTATTTTTTGATATTTCTTATTTTTTATTAAAATATTATTATTATTATTATTATTATTATTATTATTATTATATTTTAAAAACGACCCGGGTCGGGTCTGACCCGTTTCGTTGGCCTCCGGCCCGATCGGCCAACCGTTGGCCCAGCCGGGCCTGAGGCATGGGCCCGGCCCAGAATTTTTCACTCAAAGCCCAAAAAAATAAAAAGGGGCTACGCGCCTCTGAGCTCGCGCCAGACGACCCACATGCGACAGGGCCTGGTTGGCCCAAACCGACGAAACCCTACCTGGTTATGACGCAGCACCGACCGACGACCCGGAGGGGGAGGTTGGCTAGGACATCACCGGGAGGTGACTCGACGGCGGCGACGCGACGAACGGCGTCGGGGCTGCGGCGAAGCTCGATCGACCCCCCACCATATCTGGACCTTGGCCAACCAGATTCGGCCCTCGCCCCTCTGATTTCTCTCTCGCTCAGCCCCTCTTCCCAGATCTGAACCCCCTCGGATCAGGACCACATCTGGATCTCCGGCTGGCCGGCTCTCGGACCTCCTCCGATGTCTCTCGGGGGAGGTGATCGGAGCTAGCTGCCTTGGATCCTCTCTTGTCCGTGGTTTGGGCTTCCCCCCGACGCCCTATTTCTAGGCGCGGGAGGGCCGGTCGGCGGAGGCTAGGCCGGCGGTCCTTGATGCGCCGACCGGCCTTCCTCCGCCGGCCGAACCGGCGTCAGTCCTTCCCCTTCCACGAAGGCCTGCTCGCCATCAATGCTGCGTCCCCACCGCCTGCGTCGTACGTCGCTGTATCCTCCCGCGTCCCGGCATCGCGCGCGTCCGGCCTCCGGCGGGTGCTTGCATATCCAGTCGGGGAAGTAGACAAACAGGGGAAGAAGATGAGGAGGGGAAAGGGAGCTGGGCCAGGGGAAAAAAAAGGCCGGGCTGGGCCCTGGGGGCCCTTGCGCGGATAAAAAAGGGAAGGGGCTGGGCTTGAAGGCCCAGCCCCCTTTGGCTGCTGCTTTTTTTTTTTTTTCTTGTTTGGTTATTATTATTATTTATTATCCGAAAAAAGAAATTTTTTTTAAAAAAGAAGAAATTAATGCCAAATTAAAAAAACCCAATCAAAATTTAGGTGTCAACAAATACTTCTTAGGAATTACTAAAGTAATTATCCAAATTGATAGACAATGACTAATGTTTTAAAAAGAAGAATTTAAAGGAAAAGCTATAGCTGAAGTTCGGAAGTTATATTTCAATGTGAAAACACTATGTATCCTTAACCATCATATGATACAAAGCTTTAAAAAACAAAAACAAAAAAGCGGCCTCGCTTGTCCCTTGAGAAAAATTTCTTCATCAATCCCTCCCTCTACTTTAGGTATGAAAGATTAGTATTTTTCCTTTATAAAAATTTATGCTTTTTTAAATAGTAGAAACCTAGGTTTTAATCTTTAGTTATATTTTTATTTATAGAATTTTGTGTTTTAGCATAGGATGACAAGCGTAGCACACAAGTAATGTGATTGATTGATCCCACCACCTCAGTTGTTCGACCAACACATAAAATACTTTTCTATAATCCATGCACATGTTACTTCTATGTCCATGGATGAAAGCTATTTGGTCAAATCGTGCTTTGCATATCAGAATCACAAGATAGGGGGAAACCAGATTAAATGAATGACTATTGCATTTCAACGACAATCCAAAGAACTCAACTTCGTTTGAACTTGTTGCTTTGGTTCTATGGCTCATATTATAAAATAAATCCACTTTGTCTTAAGAAAACAGAACCTAGGTCCAAACCACCTTGTGGAGGTAGCAATTGCAATGAATAAAACCCTCACACACTAGATAGGGAAAGTGAAAAGGAATAAAGTCCATGAAAGGGACTTACCTCAATGGTGCAAACGCCTAGCACCACTTACTTCCAAAATCAACATCGGCATATCTTTTTACCGAGGAATCATGAAATAGAGCAATTGTTTGTATCTATCGAGACTACACAGGCCACCTAGTGTTTGTGGTTGAGGATGTCTACGGTCGAGGAGGTTATGTTCGAGAATCCTTGTGGAGTAACTAAAGGTGCAGATGGAGTTGGTGTTTTAATGAGACCCTCAGTTATAGTGATGTTCCGGCCTGACTTGGCCTTGGACTTGAAAGTTTTCTCTCGTAATTGATCCCATGAGAGGATGTGGGAAGAGTAGCAGTGAAGTTCAAATTCCAGCAAAACGATTGTGACTTGACTCAAAAACAAACCAATATGAAGATGTTGAAATTTTTTCTGAAAATTGAACCCATAAAGGAAACTCCATCCAAGTAGGCCTCCCAATTTATTTGGGTTTCCTATATTGGATTCAATTTTTTTTCATTATATGAGGTAGATTTCTTTGTGAAGAGCATCCAAGAGACGACTTCTTTGTGAATTACACTTTGAAGTAGTCCAAGAGGAGCTTTAAGTATTCGAGTCAAGCAAAATCTTGTTGGTAAGATTTGTGAATTCTTTTGTGAGATTGGGAGATTGTTTCTCAAGGAATTACAAGTGCTAAATACTGTGTGAATATAATTGGGAGCTGGGGCACACTAAGTGTGTTTGAGTATCTCGAGTATTGTTGTAATCTCGATTTTATCACTTAATTTATAATAAAATCATGTGTTGCTTTCCCCTCTAAGGAATAGGTCCTATTGACTGAATCGCATAAATCGATTGTTTATTTTATTTCTTTGTTTTGTTATCATTTATTTTTAGAACGATGATAAATAAGTTGTCGGCCAACTATACGTGCAATAAGATGCACGATTAAGTTAATTGTCCATATTCCAAACTTTCTGAACTCAAGTTAACAAGCAATGACTGAGTAAACAAAAGCGTGCCTATAACCGGCGAGAGGGTGGCGGCTTGAGCAAAAGAGATGGTCATAAAAAAAATATATATGGATGAGACCACTTTCCGAAGAAGTAACGGCACTTAAAACTTACCATCACCCATATAGGCTTTTTATGGAATTTATTGGTCTAAGTTTGAGGTTAAGACTATCTATTTTGGGTTCGCTTTACTGTGTAAAGAGATTATGTATATGGTCAAAGCATCGCTCACAAGTTCAATTAATGTGCTTCCTTTTTTTCCTTTACATCGTTTCGCTGCTATTATTATTCGGTTTGTTTTCCCGTCTATTATCACCAATTTGATTTGGATGCATTTATGTTCTATCATGCATTTGTAGGGCACTAGTTATATGCAAAGAGAACTCTGAAAGAATAGATGACGTAGGCCAGTTTCAATATTTAAGTTCTTTCCAGAAACATATAAAAATTGGTACAGTACACCTTATGCAACTTCCAAGTCAAAAGTGGTCGATGTCGCTTTCTGTACAAGGTTTAGCCATTTTTATGTTAAATCTCTGCCCATCATCCATGTGGTTATTTCCATTTAAAATCTGAATATAACACAAAAAACTTCCGTCTTAATACTTCTCCCGGCCTCAACATAACATTGGGGAAGATCGAGATGAAAGTAGTACAACGGAAAACTGGAATATCATACAACATCCAACGTGTATGATATAGCGGGTAATTTCTAAAGAAACCTCGTTATTTTTCATTAAATAATTATATAGTTCAATACCAAATTGACAGATAATTTTACACACACCAAACAGAACCATGTCCGGAGGAACTGAAGAATAAGATTTCGGGACATAAGACCTAACTGAAGCAGAATTGACTAGACTTACATAACACAGCTTTGACTTTCTATTTTGAAGTATTTAGGCTTTTGGTTCCTCATTCTGAAAATCATGGCCGACACCGGGGCTGTGACCCGGTCTTGTGCCTTCGAAATCATTTGGTTTACCAGCAACGATTAGCCTTTCCTCATCACCACTCGGAACTTTCGGTCGAACAGCTTCCTTCTTTAAGCCATTGAAAGAATGGCCCAATCCGGGGCTGCTCCCAGGGGCTGTGGGGCGGAAATCATCCTTGTACACTGCTTCTGACTCGCCCAAACTGGCCGCCTGATCATGTGCTATAGGCGAAGGAACCATCTCCTCCCCCTCATCAAAATGATCATCGTTCGTAGGAGACTGACTCAGCGGGAGAAATTGTGATGCTTGTTTGTCCATTTGGTCGTAATTAATTGCACGGAGTTTGTCCTCCCATGCCAATTTTATCGACCTTCCCTCAGAAGTTAGGATTGCATCGAACGCAATGAAGGTGAAAATGATCACAAATATTGATATGACTTTGAGATCAGCCATAGCCAGAGAAGTGTGGAAAAGGAAGTTTGATTTTCTACTTTGAAGCAAGCGCTGAGAAGAAATAGGTAAGACAGAATATAGTCGACCGAATGAGAAGCACTTGAACTCCGCATTGCTATTTATAGGCCTGAGAAAGTGACTTTTTGAGAATCTTAACCACTGACCCAATTACATATAAAACTATGTACGTGGACTTCATTTTGGTTCTTCTTCGTGGATGGTGATAATTGCCACTTCTAATGTTTATGAAGACCCGAATGGACAGGAACTCGCGCCAACTTTGTTGATTTTAACATACCATTGTAAAATTTCCAACTAAAAATAGGCCACTGCTCGCTTTGACCTTTCGATTGTGGTGAAGAAAACTATTGTAGTTTTGAATCATGCATGTAATATGACAACGACTGTTCTTGGTTGACCTCGTTTAATTGTTTCGAAAATTATTTTGAGTGCTTACATAGTAACCACAAAGTATGGCTAATAATTACCACCCTACCATGGAATTAGGTTGTGAGAAGGATACGTCAGGTTCAAGCACACGTTGAAATGATCTTGCGCACTGCTCTTCACTTGCCCTACTATCAAATGCTTCGTCTGACTTAATTAAGAGAAGAGTCCTCGATGATATGTTATGGATCGGGTGAGACGTGACCAAGAAGATTTAATTTCACTTTCCTTTGAAGGTTTAAGAATACATTGATCCAATTAAAAGGTTTGTGACTTGATTGATTTTCATTCAGTAGGTTTAGAACTGATCGTGCAACTTTTCTCATGAACTAATTATATGCGTATCCTAGTTGTTTTGATAATTTATTTAGAACACTTGTTAAAGTGACCCTCCTTATAATAAGGAGGAAATATCAAGAGATGAAGGGCTTAGAATATGAATGACCATATGATGAGGCCACCACAATCCACATGCACCAAACATTTAGGGTTTCTCTTTACTCCACTTGGAGGAGAAGAGTGCAAATGTTGACGGCTCGTGTGCAAGCTCGTACCTTTATCTTTGGTCGACAAATTCAAGTGAAATACCAAAGGTCTCTGTCCTTTGTTGTTTGACCCTTCAATCTCTCGTTGGTTGTCACATTAAGCTTTTAAAATTGGTTTAGAATGTGCATGCTTAGCCGCCCAAAAGGCACATTAGATTCTTTTGTTTCACTGCTAATAAAAAAAGGATCGTCTTGCCGAAATGTTTTTGAGTCACCGATCAAGTATACTTAATTTAGTTTCTTAATGAGAGTGTCCCAAGAGTACATTTACAAAACTCATAAAATAAAAAATTATGCTTGGTATACTAAAATTCATTTGTTAAGTTGTGAGGCGATGATAGCATTTAAGTAAATGGGTGGTTCATATATAATATCCGACAAAACTCTGTCGCATCACTTTGTGTACTGTTTAGTGGACCATTCTTAGTAAATCTAGATTTATTAACAGAAAACTTCTCTAGCAGTGGTAATCGTGACTCAATATTCGCTTTAACAGGTTCGAGCAATGAGTCATATTTAAAGGACATTTCAGTTGGAAAATCTGTTCTAAATAATAATTTTTGTTCCAGAAATAAATTTTTGGGTTAATACCCTAAAAAACCACAAACTGGTACACCTATGATAAATTTATCTCAAACTATTTTTTTGACCATCAAAAACCCAAAACTAGTATACATTTAACAAATTTACCCCAAACTGATACACTTGTGACAAATTTACCCTCTATTAGTTTTTGTTAAATTTTACTATCAAATTATTAAATTCAATGACACGTGACAGTTGACTAGTATACAAAGTTGGGAGTTTATGCTCCATTTGTCATAGTTTACAATTTTTGTGATTTTTTTGTAGTATTAATCCAATTTAGCGAATGGTATATTTATCACAAATTTATCAATTTGGGGTTTTTTGTGGTCGAATAAATTAGTTTGGGGTAAATTTGTCATAAATGTACCAGTTTAGGATTTTTTTTTTTTATGATAAATCGGGGTAAATTTGTCATAGGTATACCCGTTTGGGGTTTTTCATAATAAAAAAAAAAAAATAGTTTGAGGTAAATTTGTCACAAGTGTACCGGTTTGAGATTTTTCAAGGTATTAACCCTAAATTTTTCTACTTCTATTCTTCGAACAAAGTTCTGAGCAAAAATATGTGTTTGATAACGATACAAAATTTATATTCATATGTTTGAAATAGTATGTTTGTTCTTTCAAGGAAAATTTTTGTTAGGCACTATCATCTCTTACAACAAAGCAAACTTAACATCATCTTCAATTTCAAACTTTGCCCAATATTCGAGTAATATCTATTAGTGGTAAAGATGGATAACGACCATACCCACATAACAAACAAATTTCTTGTAGATTTTAAAATTTTGAATTATATCTCCCCCATCTTACAACTGCTTAAATTCATTTCGTCAAATAAGTCAAATTCTTTTGCTAGTCAAAATTACAAGATTCGTGTTTCCAAGATAGTAACACCAAATGAAATGCGTTAATTTTATGTACTTCACACCAGAAGTCCATCTTCACACATTTCCCAATTGCATTTTTTTACTTAAGCAAGCACTTAAAGGAAACAGCTTAATGTTGTCTGAATATGTTCATTTTAGAATACATCATGTAAGAGAATGGATATAAACAATTGTTAATACATATTGAGTTCTACAAAATTATGTTGTGATCTCGTACGACCTATGAGTTGGGTCCGATTCCATGGTCAACTAGGGTCCAACCGATTATTTATTATTTCATTTTTTGTTTTCCTTAAAAGAACAAACATAATATTACAAATTACATACTCATCAACCATTCTACATTGAGCAACCAAACTATGAACACCAATATATATCAAACATAAATATAAGATAAGATAAAATAGAAATGTACACTTGCTCCAAAACAACAAACCCAAAAAAAAGAATATTCAAGGTGAGGGAATAAAGGTGAGTGGCAAGGCGAGTTAAGAGAGGCTAGCCGCAAGGTGAGCAAGCAAGTGAGGCGAGTGAAGAAGGTTTCTTTCTTTTCTTGGTCGAATTAGGGTTAGGTTTCATTCTACTTTATAATTTACACGGCAAACTGAGTTGAGAAGAGAATATGGGGAGAGGTGCTAGGGTTTAGAGTAGACAAACAATTATAATATATAACATATTAGATATATAATATAGAATACATCTAATATATATTATATAATATATAAAATGTATAGGGTTGGTCCGGGTTAGACCAACCCTAAACTCCTATGTCCAAGGATCAACTTGCAAAGTACAAGGTCTTGAGGTCCCAGGACTAAGGATCAACCTAGTGCCCTTTGGAACTAGACAAAGATCGGCTGGGTTGAGCCAGTCTAAGGTCGGTCCAGGATCAACCCTAGACTGATGCTCACCCTAACTTGTTGCTTCCCCTTTTGACTGTATGACTTTTGGCCAAGTTTTCTCCAATTTATAAAGCTCCACTTCAAATGTTGCACATGAACCAAGTAGGCGTTATGTCATCTAATTCTCTCCATAAAAATCTTGGCAAAAATTTCTTAAAAACATGTGTAGAATCTTCCCTCAAACTAGGCTATTAATCAAATTTTCTATTGGTTATCTTTTATTAATGGCAAAGTTTTCGTCATGCCATCTCACCAATTTCTTGAGCGAATTAGGCTAAATAATCTTGGAATGTTGTACCTTTCTGTTTTGAGATGGGTCTTCAATTTAGAAACTCCAATGATCTTCGAATCTATATATGAAAAGTGCCCGTTGATTAGGTCTGATTGTTTTGCAGAACCAAGATTTTGCTTTCAAACTCTTTCTTTTGTAGATTTACACACTTTTGTGAAATTTAGCTCAAATGCTTGTACAATCAAAAACTAAGTATCAACATGATTAAGATGTGATCCTCAACACATTTAAATGAAATCATTAAATATTTAGATAAAGCTTAACTATCAAAAAAATCCACTAAGGATATATTCCAACATTAACAAGGCCTGACAAATGACAATATAACACATGTAATATAGGGTCGTCTTTTGTTTATTGACATATGGCATTTGCCATACTAGTGTATTGTGTAAATTTCCACAAGAATATGAGTAGTGCTAAAGAGTGTTTTAAGGGCACTTATTATGAATACTCAGTAAGGGAAATTATGGCTTACTATCGGTTGCCCATTTTACAAAAGTGTTGCTATATTGAAAGATGCGATATTGTCTTATTTGAATCTGAACTTGTGCACATTTTCTATTTCAAGAAAGTTTAGTTTCAATGAGGTTGAATGCTTGATCTTGGTCCTATGAGGTTTAGAGCTTTGAAATAATCTCATTTATGAGCAATAGTGTTCATCTTTATTCTAAAAGAACTTCATAAAGTTCGGAGCAAATGTTGAGGGCCATAATTTATTTTAGAAGGAAGAACTTTCAAATATAAAAAATAGCTCTAGTTATGTCAAACACGTCTTGTGAGGTTCAAAGTCTTCAAATCATCTATTAGGAGGCATTCAAAAAATATATATGCAAAAGATGGATGCGCTTTTAATACTATTAAGTTTTTAGAATTCTACAACTATTGTCCTGAAGGTTCAGAATTTATCCTGCCTTAAGGAGTTCAGACCCATTTCATGCTGCAATGTCCTATACAAGATTATAGCTAAACTTCTTGCAGAATATATATGTTGTATGCTTCCTTCGATCGTTGGCCTCAACTAAATTGTTTTTATCACTGAACGACATGTCTTAGAGAATATCCTATTGTGCCAAGATCTATTACACAACTACCATAAGGGGGACAAAGTAAACGTTTGGCCATAAAGATTGATCTCATGAAAGCCTATGACATGATTAAATGGGGGGCAGTCATCAAGGTCCTAAAAGCCTTGAATATACCTTAGTACTTGGTTGATTTGATAACCAAGGGCATCACTAATCCAAGGCTTACAATGAACTTTAATGGAATATAGGTTGGCTAAATCAATAGCTCAAATGACTGCAACAAAGTTACTATTCTTTCTCTCTACCTCTTTGTCTTGGTTATGGAAATTTTCAATAGACTGTTAGTACGAAGTTGCTACATCTACTTTCAAATAACATTGGCACTACAAAATACAAAGGATTACTCACTTATGCTTCATAGATGACTTGTTCTTATTTGCTTATGGAGATGTAGACTTTGTCTTTTGCCTCGTAGATGCTCTTGAAGAATTCGCTACTATCACAAAACTACGGTTTAATCTTGGCAAATGCCAAATCTCTTTCTAGATTGAACAAGGATGAAAAGCTCCTTATACTGGACCACAAGCCTCTTTCCACAGGTACCCTCCTTATCAATGGGTGTTCCCTTTGTTACTAGAAGAGTCACTCACACATACTATAGTACTAACGAGATCTTAAAGAAAATTGAAAGTTGGGGCATGAAGCAAATGAGTTATGCAGTGTTACAGCTAACAAAATCAGTCCTTGTCTCCATTTGCACCTATTGGATGCAAATGTTCTTACTTCCAAAGCAAACGATGTACGAGGTTGAGAAAAGGATTTGACATTTCTTATGATTTGGTTCTACAAGAAATCATGGATCACACCGGGTTACATGGCAAGTAATTTGCTCACCTAAAAGGAAAGGAGGATTAGGATTGCCTAAGGTGAACATATGGAACAAAGTTTTGTTAGGCCACACGATGTAGAGCCTCATCAATGATACATCCTCTCCCTTTTGGAGCATTTGGGTTCACAACACAAAATGTAGAGGCACTCCAATTATGCAGTTCAACATAAGTAGTATGGTTTGTTGGCGATGTCTCTTCAAATTGTGACCTATTCTAACCTCAGTTATATCTAACTCAAGGTATTGTTGCTGTGACATATATGGACATATATGATGAACTCAGACATGGGGTCTGGTTCTAGAGTGGTACAACCTAATTTGGAGCAATGGCATTAGCAAACACAATTTTATTGATTGGCTAGTTTACAGAGATAGATGACATACAACATATATCATAGAACGATGGATGACCTTGTTGACATCCAGTATAACTTTTGCAAAGCTAATGTAGAAGATAGAGCACATCTATTCTTCCAGTGTGAATGGACAAGCAACATTTGGTGAGTATCTTTGCGCAATGTGGGATTAGGCATTTTTTGGAAGGATGGAATGAGGAACTTCAATGGATGATTAGGGTAACAAAGGGAAATTATTTCGCACCGAGACTTCTCAAGGTTTTTTTCCCTAGCAACCATATATTACATTTGGATGAAGCACAACCATAGACAATTTCAAAACAAGTCAACTAAGATCCATATTATTTTTGCCAAGGTGTGTAAAAATATAAGAGGTAGAGCTTCACTCCATTAAAAAATTAGACTTTCCACGACAAATGTTGTACTGGCTATTATGTGGTGAGTTCCAATCTTGATCTTTATAAATTATTAGCTCTAATTGTAATGTTGAGGGATGCCCCTAAACTATTGTACTTAAGTTACTCTATGATATTTACATTTTCAACCAAAAAAAAAAAAATGATGGATAAATTGTTGGTTTCTATGTTACAGAGATGGTGGCAATTTCTAAGACATCCATAGGATTAGCTACTCTCTCTTCTTTTCACACGGCCTCTCCTTCAGCTTTTAGCTTTCACTTTTAAGACTTAACACTTGCATTTTTATTCTAGACAATAGATTGAAAATAGGATCTGGAAAGAACTGCCAAGAGAGTGTAAAGTCCCTCACCAAAAACCAATTTAAAAAGAAGCATATATTACTATTAGCTAATTGCAAGCATGTGGCATCTTTTCCACTGTCATGTATGCCTTTTCTTGATTGCCAAAGACAGTTGACGGAGCTATCATAGCTCCTTTCGGAAAGATTATGCTTGAAATTGTACCAAAGAGGCAGAAAATCTCATGCTTCAAAGGAATTATTAAGATTTAATTGCACAAAAATATTAGTAGATGTCTGGGTTAGTAAAATAGAGGAGATCCATTTGAGTATTGCGTGCATGTTGTGATGATATGAAGCTATTCCTTCCTAAGAAACTTTTTGATGGATTCGCATATTCTTCTTAATAAAGTTGAGCTATCTTAGATTGATGTATTGGTACTGAATGGAAATTCTAGCCAAGATTGAGGATGCAAAAGATATGCTGTAAACCGTTGGCCAAATATGATTTGTTCTCTCAACCCATCAAAACAGGTGCGCAGCCACTGGTTCGACTATTAGAAAAGAATGTAAATGGTATATATGTATAAGAATTATAAGACCGCATAACACATTGAATGACATTAAACAAACAGTTTCGTAAAACATATAGGTTGTTCTATTAGCAGTATTCAAATAGCCGTCAAAACCAATACGGTGAGAAAAATGAATTTTGTGAAAATGATTGGACAACATATGTATCCCACAAGAGTCCTTAGACAATTGGAGAATTTTGTGGTATTTGATTTACAATTTGAGGTGATAATTACATATCCAAGCTACTGTTTTTTCTGAAAAATGTAATTATAGACAACAGTAGAAGGACATTAAAGGGTTAGTGCAAGAGTCAATTAAAAAACCGCCCGACCTACTACCGTCACCCAACGAACGGCTTATGTGACAGCCGGAATTTGACCAAATCTCCAACATTTGATAGCCACTGAGTGTCCTCTTCAACCTTTTTGCTTTTCAAGATCATGTATCCTCTGTGGACCTTGGTACTATGATCATATATTTGACTTCTCGGATTCGGCCCTCCACTGATAGAATGTACGTCCATTATGCAATGAATGGACCTCTGATGAGAGAGGGGCAATATGTGTGTGTGTGTGTGTGTGTGTGTGTGTGTTAGAAAAAGCTTCCAAACCGGCATGGAATATTTAACTGGATATTCCGAAGGCATGAATTTTGACAATCCCATCTTTCTTGAAATTCGATACTTGAGCTTCTTGAGCTTGACAAGTACTTGGCCAACTTGAGTAGTCAGTTGACCGTGCTCTTGAGGTAGATTGCATGGAGCTTGGCCTAGTTCAATGCATCTTGTAGTTCAGTCACTAAGATCAAAGCTTATTTATCGTTTCTTCTCCTTTTCGTATATTCCTCATGTATATATATATGCATCCTAACATTCGCAAATCACTCATAAACAATAGTTTCAAGTTTAGATCCTATATTTAGTTTTATGATATTATGAGACATGATCCATGATGATAGTAACAAATTATTGGTTCTGGCAATAAAAATCTTGATATTTTCACTTAGGAAGGTCACCAAGCAAAGTGAAGGGTAGATGTTTTGCTCACCAACATCTACCATATCAGGCCAAGCTAAAGTGGAAATTCAAATTGAGATGGCTCACAAGTGAGGGAGGAATTTTTTTAAGCACACTTTTGAGGGTGTTTGGCCAAAAAAGTTTCACATTGGACATGTGGTGTAAAGTGAAACAGTTAATATATTCTAGTTAAATAGTAATTATTGGCTTAAACTTTTAAATGAAGATTGTTCTAGTTGGATACATTAATGAGCTCGAACTTAAAAACATTGATGCACATCAAAAGTGGCCTACCAACAACCGTCTACTCTGATATCACTAGTTTGATCACATAGCAGAAGTAAGATACCTTCACTTGGAGAGATCATTAAGAGAAATTCACGTTCGACCCGGTTAGCATATCCAATTGTATTCACATTTATACATTATATGAATGTGGTCAAGGTCCAATTGATAGAGATAATGAAAGTCTATTTACATTTTATTAAATCAAAAGAATTAATTGAACATTTTAGAGATTTTAAGAGTCAATTTTGTTTGAGACAATTCCATAAATTATAACTAATTTATTCTAAACTTTTGGTGTGAAAATTTTAAGTTCACCTTTTGGCCCTTCTGAAGTGTAAGTTTGAGTTTCCAAACTTTCTTTTCTTAGTCCAATTCATTACTTGAGGATTATCAACCCTTGTTAAGTACTCTCATTCACTATTTATCCACAGTAATTAACTAAAAAAAAAAATCCAATTGCATATGAGAAATTGAACTCTTGCTTTTCAATAGAGCAACTTTCTTCAGAAAAATATCCCAAAAATATGAGAAAAAGTTGCCGAATTAGTTTCACGAAAGAACCTTCACAATCATTTGACAAAATCTAATAGGGACAGCAAATCTCCAGGAAAGGAAAAGGCCAAAGGTCAAATGCACCGCAACCATCAAACTTTCAAAAGAAAAACCCCACCACTCCTCTTTGTCACAACAAGATCAAAGTTCTACATTGTTTAGTCCTTCACAACTTAGTGAAATGGACCAAATAATGAGCCTCCAAATTGGGATTCTCTTGCCCCTAGCAACCGTCCAATCAAAATGGAACTCCGCTTGTCCAGTTAGCAAATTGATATTTTTTTATTTAAATACTTAAATAATCTGACTGAAGAAAAAGGCGTGGTTGGCTCCTACAACGGCGGAACCCTCCCAACCGCCTGCCACTAACATTTTATAATCCACAAATTGGAGACAAAAACATTTTCACTTTGCTGATTTATCAGTTTAGTGCGCATGGAATTTCGGTGGAGTCAACTAAACTATAGCAGAGTCGTCCAAGACTGGTTTGATGGTGACCTCTGACTCTTCAAGACAAAATTTTCTAGAGATTCTATCAGTTGTTGACGGATTGTTCCACGTGTAGCATCCCCCGGACCAGTTGAAACTAAGAAGAGCACAAGCAGGATTTTTCTTTTCGATTTTGAGCCAAAAAGTCGAATTATCTTAAAATCTATAAAACAATATGCAAATTTCATAAATCAATTAAGTTTAAGTCTTTACATTGTGTTGTTGATCCTAATCACAGAACAATTTGCAAGGCGTGGTTTAATTGATCATCTCTAAATCCTGTGCCAAAAATCCCTTGACATTTTATCAATCACACCAACTTTGAAAGATTGACAATAAAAAACAATTCAATTTTAATACAGAAAACATATAAACTTCATATGTATAATATGAGGTCTTCCAAGGCCCTTTAATGATTTTGTGCATGGTGCTTGAGTTCATTTATGATAAAGAGTTGGGTTAACATCTACTGAATACTAATCATGGACCAAATAATGAGCCTCCAAATTGGGATTCTCTTGTCCCTAGCAACCGTCCAATCAAAATGGAACTCCTTTTGTCCAGTTAGCAAATTGATATTTTTTTATTTTATTTAAATACTTAAAGAATCTGACTGAAGAACACGGGCGTGGTTGGCTGCTACACCGGCGGAACCCTCCCGACCGCCTGCCACTGACATTTTATAATCTACAAATTGAAGACAAAAACATTTTCACTTTGCTGATTTATCAGTTTAGTGCGCCTGGAATTTCGGTGGAGTAAACTAAACTATAATAGAGTCGTCCAGGACTGGTTTGATGGTGACCTTTGACTCTTCAAGACAGAATTTTCTAGAGATTCTATCAGTTGTTGACGGATTGTTCCACTTGTAGCATCCCCCAGACCAGTTGAAACCAAGAAGAGCAAAAGCAGGATTTTTCTTTTCGATATATGAGCCAAAAAGTCGAATTATCTTAAAATTTATAAAATAATATGTAAATTTCATAAATCAATTAAGTTTAAGTCTTTAAATTGTGTTGTTGATCCTAATCACAGAACAATTTGCAAGTCGTGGTTTAATTGATCATCTCTAAATCCTGTGCCGAAAATCCCTTGACATCTTATCAACCAAATCAGCTCTTGAAAGATCGACAATAAATAATAATTTAATTATAATACAGAAAACATATAAACTTCATCTGTATAATATGAGGTCTTCCAAGGCCCTTTAATGATTTTGTGCATGGTGCTTGAGTTCATTTATTATAAAGAGTTGGGGTAACCTCTACTAAATACTAATTATATGCATTTTGCTAATACTTTGGTGACAAAATGTCCTTGAGTGTCTATAAGGGCGCATTTAGTAATGCTTATGTTTCCAAGAATAATTTCTAATAAATAATTATTATTTTTTATTTTTTATTTTGTTCTCGGAAACAATTTCTAAGCATTTTAAACCGTTTGGTAATTATCCAAAATTTCAATTCCTGGAATAAAATTGTGTTTGGTACCGTGCACAAAATTTCTATTCCAAATCATTTTCTTTTAATTTTTAAATAATTTTATTACCTTTTTCTTTTTCTTTTTTATTTTTTCTTCATTTCTTTTTTTCCTTTCTTTCTCCTATTCTTCTTCTTCAAGTGGCCGGTCAACGGCCTTAGGATGACTGGCGACCGATTAGACAAGGGCCGGCGACCTCACCGGAGCATTGCTGGCCCTTATCAACCGAGCCTCATCGCCAGCTAGGCGAGCGACCTTGCCAAGCTAGGCAGACCTCATTGGGGTTGGGTGAGGCTTGCTTGGCCACTAGTAAGGCTCAACTTCGCCGATGGCTGGGCTTGCCTTTGGCAAGCTTGCTAGACCTTGCCCTGGCCTGGTGAGCCTCCAGCGAGCTCACCGGACTGGTTGCCAGTGACTGGTGGCGGTGAGCAACGAATGGCAAACGGCGGTGAACGGCAACCCCAGCGGTGGCAATTGACAAAGAAGAAGAAAAGAGAAGAAGAACAAGAAAAAAAAATAAAAAAAGAGAAAATATGGGCTTGATTCTAGAATTGTTCCCGGAAATAAGAATCAACTTTTTTTTTTTTTTAATTTTGTTTCAAATCTCCTTCCGGGAACAATAAAATAGAAATTTGTTCATAGAAACAAAATTTTACCAAACACGATTTTGTTCCAAAATTACTCCCATAAACAAAAGAATAGAAATTTTTACTATTTGGCCAATTACCAAACAAGTCCTAATTGTCCTTTTCAAGAAGAATTGAAGAAGTAAAATTGAAAGCATGGAGATGATAGAATTTTATAGCAAGTAACAAAGTCATTTCACAATTCCAAGTAAAGGGCAGAATATGATGATTACTTGCAAAGGCAAGAGCAGTAATTTCTATTTTAAATTCCTGTCAGTGTATGGTGAATAAGCAGTTATTTGTAAGTACGTATAAGTTGTAACAAAAGGAGAAGAAAGACACGTAAAGATAGCATATCAGACATCTCTATTTTCCATTGTGGCTTTTCCTACAATTTAAGTTTCCTTTGTATTTTTGTTTGATTTAGTTCAATTAGTTCAATTTTCCACAATTTCTTGATATTAACTTAACGAACCCAAAAGTGAATGGTGATTATTTCTGCGATTGTCAATCGTCTTTCCAAAATGACCATTTTGTCTGTTTCGAGTGCTTCAGAAAAGTTAGAGCAATCAAATTGGAAAGAATAGAACCTCCCAATTATCTCTAAGGAGATATGGCCGTCTTCAGTTATTTTTTCTTTCCTCCATGTTGAAATCAATCGAGTTCCATTGGGTGAAGCAATATGAACATTAAATTAAGTTGTTTGTTTTATGCCCCAGTTCACTGATTTAATTGCTGAAATGCCTCGCGAGTATGAATGGAGATCATGTGGTAAAAAAAAAAAAAAAAAAATTACTATGATGCCATTGTTCATCTGTTTGGGAATGTAACAAAATGGTCCGATTGAAAGCCAAATCATGTCGGGCTACTTGATTGAACCAAAAAAATAAAAAATACATTGACCTACATGAAATGAGGACTACATTTACCTCGATTCGGTGCAAATGCAACGGTGGAAGTGAGCGCAACCCAACTACTCAGGAAGATTAACTTCAATGCACTTCATTCTGGTTCCATTAAGCTTGCTTACTTGTTTGGCTGAAAAAAGGCTTTCTCAATTCATATTGAACTCAGAGAAAGATATGTCATGTTTACATTGACAACATATAGTAATTTATCAGATTTTCTGAAATACATAGAGGGTATCAAATGCAGCATGACTTAAATAATTCAGACAAACTGATGTTAAAACTCAGAAATTTGATTCTTCTCATAACATTTGATTATTCCTTCTTTACAAGACAATATAAGATTTTTTGTCACCAGATTTTTTCATACCAATTTTTATACTTCAGATTAGCATTGTATTTATATGAGATAGTTTCTTCAGGTCAGCTCTGGTCCTCTCATTGATAGCTCAGCTTGCTTAATTACAAGTCGTGGTTGTCGCTAAAGGATCTCTCGTCTGCAATATATCCGCCATTTTCTATTAATAAGAATCTAGAAAAACCTACATTCTGTTAATCGATATTTTTCAATAGGTATTACACAGTAACCTTGTTGATTAGAAGTTTTCAAGGAGCGCAAATGCATTATCTGCCTCGAAATAATTTCTCTCCGCAATAATTAACTGACTAGATGTTTTCGGTACTTCATGTTAATTAGGACGAAGGGATTGATTGTTTAATGTTCAAATTAGGGTCATTAAGCAAGGAGAAACCCGGAAAAGTTTTTCATTACAGAAACAATTGGTGACCAAAGAACTACAACCAGTAGTTGCATTACATTATTACGATGCATGTCGTATGTACATACACTATTACTGACACTCTACTCCAGCAATAGCTAGAAATTATAGACTTGACCATCACATGAACTATAAGACGGGCGTGTGTGATATGTAGCACAAGAGGATCATTAGGCGAGCAATGACCTCTGAGTTACATTCAACTTAACAAACCCTAGTTATGAACCCCATGTCCGACGCTTGGGCTGTGGCCCCGAGACATGGACCCTAGACTGCTCGGAGGCGATGGCTGTGAGTCTTGTGACTCGGCCTCAACTTTGCGCACAAAAGGATTTTGCCAAGGTTCTCGATGGGGCAAAAGCAAAGCGCAAAGAGGCCAAGCATATGTTGCGGAGGAATAAGCAATGGGATTATGTACTTCTCAATTAAAAGAATTGTTTTAGAGCCCGTGAAGAATCTGAATAGCTTCAGTAGCTGTGTTAATCTATTAGATTGAATAGCAGAGTGGTATGATTGAAATGCAAACAATCTGAATCTGTTTTGTTTCAATGAATATCGGAGCGATGTCATACTATTTTCAAGGTTCAGCAGTTTACAATTTTTAAGATGGTAATCACTAACTGAAAGCATGAAAGAAATAATCTTTAGTATATATTTCGTCCTAAGGATTTTTGCAACTATGGTAAGTTAATTTCAACGTTTGACAACGGTGATAAGCAATTTGTATTTTTTGAACCATGAGATGCGCTTCGACCAAAAAAAAACCATGAGATGCATATATTAATCTCCCATTTAGTATTCTCACCTAATCCTACATTTATCTCATAAGGTTTGAGCTAAATATGATACGCACAATTATTAATTATTCACTTGATTACAGGTTATTTGAAGAACCTGACAGCGCATTTAAATTTAAAAAAAAAAAAAAAAAAATCACTCGCAAGGGCGCCTGGAATAAGGTGAAGGCATGGCGTTCAATAGATTAGAAAAGAATCAGAAAACAAAACTCAAAACCCTAGTAGCTGAGCTTATGATGAATATATATGTGTGATGCGCATTAATGATTAATTGGCCTCATATATGACCAAGACAAGAAAAAAAATGAAGAATAATCATCCAAAATTATGAAAGTCCATAAGCATTTGCATCAGACAGACGTCAAAATCTTCCCACATGAACGGATATGGTCATCTTGAATCTCAAATGCGGACTCTCAATTTCGTTCCTTGCTTAGTGCACTTACATTGAGTTAGATTACAAAAAAATAATTTCTTATGAATCCTCTAGTCTCGTCATGGATGAACTTTTTTTACTAGATTGGAGAGATAGACTTACTCTAATGTGTGAAAACTAATTCAAGATATTATTTGATCGCTATTTCAAAGAAGGGGAAAAAAGTTGCGTGTGCAAGTTTGCTCCAAATTGGCCTAAGATATAGTAGAGTTTGCCACAAGAGTAATTTTAAGATAACAGGGGTAAAAGGTAAGACTGTGAAAGTCTTTTCTTCGACATTTAGGCATATGTTAAGGTAACTCATTGGTGCATAACAATGAAATCCGTGGGATGTTCGTGAGATCATTCAAATTTAAAATTCAGATTCAATTTAGTATGTAAATTATGTGCATCTATGAGTTCCTATGAATTGGCTATTGGCTATTATGATTAATTTTAAATGAAGCATGCGCAATCACTAAATTTCTTAAACAAAAAAGATTTGAGTTTGAAAAGCAACCACTGAGTTTGACATATAGAGGACCAAAAGTGCATATGCTGCATCTATGTAAATTTAACATCTTTATTATGAGATTTTTGAATTACTAATTACTATAGAGTAATTATTGACACTTGTATGTGAAAAAGGAAAATATTTCAAAATTGGAAATTTTATTTTAAAGTTTTCTATAAGATAAAAAAGATTCTAATTTTAAAACTGGAGCACGTGAGAGGTAAAATAAAAAAAAAAAAAAAAAATTAATTGACGCTTGTTCATGGGTAAAATATTCATAACATAACTAACTAATGATATTTTGGGAAATAACCAAAAAAAAAAAAAAAAAATACTGTGATCCCTTAACAGTTTGAGATCCTCTTTGCGTTATACAATAGTTACAGGAGGGAAATTAGCAATCTTCCAATACCATCCTATATACTAATATAGTGAATGAAATTGTCATTACTAAGATTGAAAAACTATATAATAAGTGACTAATTTGCAAATTTCATCCTAATGTATAATCTTGCGCTGCATTGGAATTGCACCTAAGGAAAAGTTTTTCGAATTTCCTTTTTTTTTTTCTTGAAATTATTGATTAATAGTCAACGAAAGAGCTTATCAATATGCCTAGTTAGAGTAGATCAAGACCTCATCTTTTAAATCTTGAAATATCCCAAGATGCATATGAAAGTTTCATAAATTTTATACCTACAAAAATTTTAAAAAAAAAAAAAAGAAAAATGGATTTCTCAACTTTAAAAAAAAAAAAAAAAAAAAAAAAATTGAGCTAATTTTTAATTTTGACCGAACCTAATTTCTAGTTTAATTTATATAAATTTGGATTAAAAAAATCAAATGTAGACCAAAACAACATTATTTTGGGCTTAAGCTTCATATTTGTAGCCACGTCATCACCAGATAAAAAGAAGAAAGAAGAAATAATAATAATAATAATAATAATAATAATAATAATAATAATAATAATAATAATAATAATAATAATAATAATAATAATAATAATAATAATAATAATAATAATAATAACGTCATCTTTTTCTGTTAGCAAAAATAGATGGAGTTAAAGAGATGACATTGCACCAATAACAAGTTTAAAACTTGATTTTCCTTTTTGTAGGTTTTACAGCTTAATTATCCTTTCGTAATAAATTTTAGAACTTTTAGTACATTTATTTCAATCTAATCTAAATACAAATCCATAAGGACTTGACTAGTATGGAGCAATTCAAATGAAACATGTTATATATTGTGGAGTCCGAGTCACTTGTCGTTCCTAAGAACTCATGTATAAAAAATCATCGTTTCATTCTCTCAACACTATCCATGGCTTCGATACATGGATCTTGAAGATGCTAAGTACCAATTTTGCCCCTCCTTTGCTCGTCCACCCACCTCAAGACGATGCTCAAATCTATATCTGTATCCTATGCTAAAGATAATTATGATATTTCATATAAATTATTTGTACATTTCAAGATATTACTTACATTGCACATATATTGCCATTTGATTATGCATAATCTTAATCAAGATATTATCATAAATAGTTATCTAATAAAGTCTATAAATATATTATATTCTTCATTTATATACACTTGAAATATATACAAATTTCATTCGCCGATTATCAAAGGAAGTCATGAAGAAGGCCTATGTTTCATACACCTAGCATTAACATATTTAGCAAACATAGTCCCCTCTTGCTTCAATCCCTCTCTCACTCACTCTAGATCCCGATTTGTTCGCTACCCTCGCTTCAGCTCTTCAACTCCCTCTATCACTTAATTCGCTCCAGCTCCCTCTCTCTCGCTCTTGTGCCCTCACCAAACGGATGGAAAGGTGAGCTTTTCTACTCATAAGATAACTTGCTTTACTGATTTTCTTCTTGCTTAGTCATGTATTACTGATTTTCTTCTTGCTTAGTCATGTATTGCTTGTCATATGCAAATTAAAAAAAAGGCAAGCCTAACATTAAAAAAAAAAATAATAATAGTAATAATAAAAGAAAAATAGTGAAAATAGATAGCAAAGTTGTTGTTGTTAGAGTATGGATTCGGGGAGGGAATTTTCATAGCTTCAGGTGAAGGTGTGGGGGGAAGAGAGTTTAAGAGGAAGAAGAAAAAAGCAAAGAAAAAAAGAAAAATAAATTGAAAGAAAGAAATAGTAAAAGGGTTTATAATGGAGGCTAGGTTGAAAAGTCGTAGGTGAGGTAGTTGTGGGCTCAATTGAGTTAGGCCCTTTTTAGCAAAATTGGACTGGGCCTTGTCCACTTTTGGACCCAACCCGGACTATTAGGGTCCATGTCAAACTAGCAACCGACGCGGTACGAAGTCCATCTTCAATATTTAAAGATAATAAATAAAAAATAAAGAATAAATAAAATTGATAAAAAGAAATTAGAAAATTCATAAATTGCATAAAAAATATAAAAGTCTAGAAAAATAAGAAATATTTGTAAATGACCAAAATACCCTGAAGACTTAGAAAATTGACTAAATGCTCCCTCTAGCTTAAAGTAATTATCGGAATGCCCTTAAACTCAGTTTTATGGGTGATGATACTACTCGCATATGAGAATGTGAAATGTAACAAATCGTAACAAGAGGGGAATATTTATCAATCCAATTTGTAATTCAAGAATATGCATACTCAAATGGTAAATATATGCAATATATGTGCAATCTTGAGAGATTCGAATAATTAATAAGAAATATCATAATTATCTTTGACATAGGAAAATATCCTATTCGAAAGTGCTAAATATCCTTTATGAGTTAATAGTAGTAGTAATAGTAATAATAATAATAATAATAATAATAATAATAATAATAATAATAATAATAATAATAATAATAATAATAATAATAATAATAATAAATGGAAGAAGAAAATATGTGATTTATATATTTTCAATGTATAGATTAATGAAGAATACATGGTCATATTTATAACCTATATTAGATACGATACAAAGATAATATCTCAATGAAGATTATGCATAATATACGTGCAATATATGTGCAATCTTGAGAGATATAAATAATCACAATGAAGTATCATAATTATCTTTAACATGGGAAATAATGTACATCGTCTCTTGCCAAAGCTAGATCAAATCCCCTCGGGCCAATCTCATGATAATAACTAAAATATCCTCAAGACGTAGAAAATTGCCTAAATACTCCTGTTAATCGAAATGCCTCTAAAATCGGCGATGATGTAATAATAATAATAATAATAATAATAATAATAATAATAATAATAATAATAATAATAAATGGAAGAAGAAAATATGTAATTTATATATTTTCAATGTATAGATTAATGAAGAATACATGATCATATTTATAAACTATATTAGATACGATACAAAGATAATATCTCAATCAAGATTATGCATAATATACGTGCAATATATGTGCAATCTTGAGAGATATAAATAATCACAATGAAGTATCATAATTATCTTTAACATGGGAAATAATGTACACCGTCTCTTGCCAAAGCTAGCTCAAATCCCCTTGGGCCAATCTCATGATAACTAAAATACCCTCAAGACATAGAAAATTGCCTAAATGCTCCTGTTAATCGAAATGCCTCTAAAATCGGCGATGATGTAATAATAATAATAATAATAATAATAATAATAATAATAATAATAATAATAATAATAATAATAATAATAATAATAATAATAGTAGTAGTAGTAGTAGTAGTAGTAGTAGTAATTAACAAATAAATAAATAAAAACAGAATAAAGAAATATGAGATTTGAATATATTTCAATGTACATTTAAATGTCACTTTCATAACTTTTTTTGCTCTTAAGTGTCTTCTCATGTCAAATTTTTGTATTCCAAGTGTTCTTTTGCCCATTTTATTACTACCTAACATATGAGATGTTCATATTGCTAAACAAACCACCAATGTACACCCAATAAAGTAATAAATAAATTGCAGGACTTATCTCAGAGTAACGAAATCATTTGCGATATTAGTTTAAAAATTACATCAACATTCCTAGATATGATTATTAACACATAATCTCTTAATTCTTAGGATTTTCACTTATTTAATAAAATCTAACCTACTACAATGCAATGCAATTATTCGAAATGCAATGACCGACATGCGAGATGCAACATAATGTGTAAACTATATGACATAATTGTAATGATGGACAATAAATAATCTAATAATCCTAATATGTCACACATTTCAATTTAATGACATTAAACATGCAACTAATAAGTGACGTGCAATTGATGAATTAATTTTACGTGACATGCACATGATATTTTTCTTTTTTCTTTTTTTTTTAAATTAAAATTCGTAACTAAGAACATGCAATTTAAATTAAGAAAAAGAAATTTGATCTATTTTAAGCAATGTTTTTTTTTATTTATATTTTTTATTCTTGAAATTCAGAATAAAGAAATTACATAATCTAAAACAGGCAATGCTATTAACAAAAATTAAATCAAATTCTATCTATTTTTTTAATTTTCTTTTCGAAATAATCAAGCAACACGATGACTATTCAATCAAATAATGCAATCCACAAAACTTATTTAGGAAACGGAATAAGCTAAGGATCAGGTTAAGAATATGGATGAAAGATTTCCGTGCCGCCAAGTATCATATCTTGTAGTTAGAAATCAGATAGCCATCCAAGCACGTTATTAACTTAGGAAAGTGGGGTGTTTTTAGGATTTAGTGGATATGCATATTTAATTCAATATTCTACAAAAAATAGCAATGGTTCAAAATAGGCAATCAAATATTTCGAATCAATTAAGAATAAGGTAATTACCTAATTTGAAAATTAACTTTCCCAATTTGAACTCGGGTGATCAGACCGGAATCAGGGCAGCAGGCTCAGTCACGGCGCAGCAGGCTACATGGTCACGGAGCGCCGTGGCGGCGGCGGCAGTTTCACATGGTGGTTCGGAAAAAATGCAAAAAGGAAAAGCAACGACAATGGGGTCTCTCGGCCAAGTGCGTCGCAACGTCGTGGATGAAGAACAACGACAGGAGGAGGAAACCTAGCAAAGCGGGTTCGATTCCTGTGGGGTGTGGAACCGGGAATCGCCTGGAAGAGCGTCAGAGCAACGGAGCTAGCTAGTGATTGCAAGATGGATGGAGCAGCGATAGCTCAGCGGCAGTGGGAGGGAAAATTCTGCCCAGGACCTTTGCCTTCTTTTTTGTCGCCTCCTTCTCCCTTTTTCGTGAAAAGCAATTCTCTCCTCTCTCTCTCTCTCTCTCTCTCTCCTGGGTAAGTGAAGCTCAGAGAGATGACCCACTCGCGATTTCTCTCTCCCTCAATGTGGCCGTCTCCTCTCAGTTTCGCTCAGTAAATCGTTGTGAGAGCCAGCAAAATCTGATTGTCGTGGGCTTTCAATCGTCATTGTGGGTGCAGGAGGCTCATTGGCGGGTGGTCGTCGTCAGATATCGTGCCTCGGCTGGACAGCAAAATCGTCGTGGGGTCTCGGGATAGCAGGGACAGAGATGATTCAGTCTTGTTGGCTTGACACACCAACGGTGGAACAGGGACAGAAACCGCTCGTCAATGGCGAGGAATCGACAAGGCCGGGACTTTATCATTATTTTGTGGTCGGGAGGGATCGCAGCAAGGCTGATCGTTGTTGGTGCAGCGAGCAACGACGGGAAGCAGCAGTAGACGGCATCTAGGTCACAGAACAGCCAAAGGGCGGCATCGCCAATTAAGCGGCTCGGCCGTAGGAGGTGATGGAAATTAATCCAAAGAATACACACTGTTTGTTGTATCAGAACATCAATATAAAGAAAACGATAACAGCTATATAATATTCTTCCTTTTATGTAAGCTTACAATTCTTGGAGAAGAAGAAAATAAGATACAACATAAATTGGAGGTGAGGTACGGATAACCGAATCTCCTTAAGGTGATTAGTTCCTGCCAATGGTGCTCTGTAGATTCACGAACTATGCCTCCCAAGATACAACACCTCGAACCTGTTTGCTAAATGCAAACAGGACTCTGTCGAACCGTTCAATTGAACCAGCACACCCAAAAAAATCATAATAGTAGAAAAGGATATCAAAGCTCCTTTTGGAATCGAGTCGAAAGACTAAAAACCAACACCCTAATGAAGCTCTATGTTCATATCTATTTATAGAGAATTTTAGTTCATGTACTACAGAGATACATGAATTAAATAGACGCGTGTATCCACAAGATTCATGAATAAAGAGATACGTGAATCCAAAAGATTCATGTATCCAAAGATACATGAATTCAAGAGATTCATGAACTCAATAAATACATGAACTAAAAGATACATGAATCTAGGGAATTCATGAATTCAATAGATACGTGAACATAAAACTATAGGAAATTCATGAATCCAAAAAGAGATACGTGAACAGAAAAAACGTATCTTAATTTATTGGCTTTCGTTGATCCATTAACCATAATTATAACCATAATTACAACAATCCCCCACATTAATGGATCAACAAAACATTTTTGACTCGAAGGAATCTGAGCATGCTTGTTGAAATACACCGCATCAAGATAGATAGCTTTCGCTTTGAACCTTCTTTAGTGAAAGCTTATCGGACTTACTTAACTAGTCGATGGACTAAGCCTTGAATCGCCAGTTGTTTGTGTAAGCCTAGACAATAAACCTGACATGGAGTATTTCCAATTCAAGATTGGTTCTCGGTTGTGTTCATTCTTTCGGCCCTGAACCTCTCGGGATTCATGCGTGCTTTAGAAAATCTAGCATTTAAAGATTTTCATAGAGTCGGCCAGCTCCACGCATATAGGTGCATTCCTATTAAAGATATCCTACCATATCTTACTTGGATGTTATATTCCAAGTTATAGGAATCATTAAACGCATAGCGTACCCTTAATAACGTTGTAGGAAAGCACTGTTGCATCATAGGAATGGGAGACAGTGCTTACACTAGAGTTTCCAAAATTTGCGTTGTCATATTGAACCTAGTCCATGGGATCTCCAATCGCATAGGTTAGGTTTCCACCCTGGAATCTCTTTATTGAGTTAAGGCTTTTAAACCCATTCCCCTCGATGCGCAGTTTATCTACTCTCTTGACAAACCTTTTGTCAGTGGATCCACGATATTTTCCTTTGACTTTACAAAGTCTAAATAAATGATTCAATTTGAGAGCAACCGCTTACGGTATTGTGTCTACGACGAATGTGTCTAGACTTACCGTTATAAATCACATTATGCACCCCCACACTTTTAGAAAATTGTAGGATAGCAACTTTTCATTCCATAACTCGTATGGAGCTTTACCTGTCTCTTTGTGGGGTATTTTATTAAGAATATGATTTGCAGTTAAAACTGCCTCCCCCCACAAGTTCTGAGGTAAACCTGAACTTAAAAGTATGGCGTTAGCCATCTCCTTTAGTTTCATGTTCAATCATTCAGCAACACCATTTTGTTGTAGAGTATAAGGTGTAGTTGTTTGGAGAATTATTCCAAAACTAGCACAAAACTCTTTCAAATTGATTGAACTGTATTCTCCTCCTCTATCAGACCTAAGCACTTTGATTCGTTTATCAAGTTGGTTTTCAACTTCATTTTTATACTTGACAAACATGCTCATAGTCTCATCTTTGCTAGTTAGTAAATAAACATAGCAAAATCTAGTACAATCATCCACAAATGTGATGAAGTACTTCTTTCCACCTCTACTTTCTACAAACTTTAATTCACATAGATCACTATGGATTAATTGTAGAGGTTCACTTGTTCTTTCCATGGATTTGAAAGGTTTCTTGGCAAATTTGGCCTCAACACAAGTCTCACACTTGTAACGGGTATCCAACTCAAATCTTGGAATTAATCCCAAGTTTGCTATTCTTTTCATTGTACCATAGTTTACATATCCTAATTTACCATGCCATAGATAAAGAGACACAACAATGTAAACTGAAGACTTTTCTTTATTAATAGTCTTTGGGTACACATACCTTGAGTTTACATCAATGACAGCCACATTGGCCTTAAACAGGTCATTACACAAGTACCCTTTCCCCACATACATCCCTCCTTTTGAAAGTACAAACTTGTCAGATTCAAATACAACTTTGAAACCCTTTTTGACAAGTATAGGGCCAGAAATTAGATTTTTCCAAATATCTGGTACATGCAGCACATTCAGAAGAAGGGTTCGCACTCCTTCTATTGTCCTCCTCGATTCTGAAGCGCAGAATGAGATCTTCAAGGCTCATCTCCTTTCGTTTGTGCTTCAAATAATTTTTGAAGTCTAACCAGCCCGGATGTAGTTTCTCAATCATAGCCGCCACTTGGAATGATTCACTAAGTATCATTCCCTCAGCAAAGATGTCACTCAGAATTAATTGTAATTCTTGAACCTAACTCATGACAGATTTTGAATCCATCATCTTGTAGTCCAAGAATTCGGCAACCATAAATTTCTTGGTGCCAACATCCTCAGTTTTGTATTTTTTCTCTAAGGACTCCCATAACTGTTTAGCAGATTCAATATTACAATAAATGTTATATAGAGAATTCACTAAACAGTTAAGGATATAATTTCGGCATAAGAAGTCCCCATGCTTCCAAGCCTCCAACGCACCGAGCGTCGTGACATCTTGCTCATTTGGACTAATTATCGGGCATACCTCCGATAAATATTTCGTCAGATTGAGCATGGTCAGATAGAAGTACATCTTCTGCTGCCACTGTTTAAAGCTCACTCCGGTGAATTTATCCTGTTTCTCATTAGCTATAACTGGAGGTGTTGCCATCACAGTAGGTAAAGTTCGTTGAACTATCCCTCCAGAAACGGAGCCAAAAGCCATTTGGCTTGTACTGTTCTGAAAAACAGTCCCAGGCATACCAGTCGTATGACTTGTACCCGCACCACCAAAATTGGTGTTAGCCTAAGGGCCCGTAGCGTTGACTGCTACAAATTCAGACCTTGAGGGTTGAACATCTTCCACAGCAACGGTCGAATCGACCATAGGAACGTCTCCTGAAATATTATGAACATTGAATGGCACTTGATTGTTTTCAGCCATCTCAATAATCTGACAAGAACAACAAACAGTGAGTGAGCTAATCGCCTTAAGATTGTTGGAAATTAATCCAAAGAATACACACTGTTTGTTGTAGTCAGAACATCAATATAAAGAAAACGATAACAGCTATATAATATTCTTCTTTTTATGTAAGCTTACAATTCTTGGAGAAGAAGAAAATAAGATACAACATAAAATTGGAGGTGAGGTACGGATAACCGAATCTCCTTAAGGCGATTAGTTCCTGCCAATGGTGCTCTGCAGATTCACGAACTATGCCTCCCAAGATACAACACCTCGAACCTGTTTGGATTAGCACTATGCAAACAGGACTCTGTCGAACCGTTCAATTGAACCAGCACACCCAAAAAAATCATAATAGTAGAAAAGGATATCAAAGCTCCTTTTGGAATCGAGTCGAAAGACTAAAAACCAACACCCTAATGAAGCTCTATGTTCATATCTATTTATAGAGAATTTTAGTTCATGTACTACAGAGATACATGAATTAAATAGACGCGTGTATCCACAAGGTTCATGAATAAAGAGATACGTGAATCCAAAAGATTCATGTATCCAAAAATACATGAATTCAAGAGATTCATGAACTCAATAAATACATGAACTAAAAGATACATGAATCTAGGGAATTCATGAATTCAGTAGATACGTGAACATAAAACTATAGGAAATTCATGAATCCAAAAAGAGATACGTGAACAGAAAAAACGTATCTTAATTTATTGGCTTTCGTTGATCCATTAACCATAATTATAACTATAATTACAACAGGAGGGTCGGCCAAGATTCCTCCCATAGATTTCTCTTTTCTCGCGTACTGAGTGTGCCCCCAGCTTTTTTTCTTTTATACTGTCTACTCCCCTTGATGACCACGTTTTCTTGCATCACAGAGGCGGAAGTTGAATATCATTATGAAACAACGATCATCATATGCCTCGTTGGTTATATCTAGGTTGTTGTCAAACCTCTGGCGTGGTTATTTCACGAGGAAAAAGAAAAGGAGTTTAATGGCGACAACGATCGCGGGAAAGCTTTGCTCGATCATCCAAATGTCGAAACACGAAGAGTCGAAGGTGACTCCAAGAGGATGCTTTGCCGTGCATGTGGGTGAAGAGGAGACGCGTTGCGTCATTCCTTTGGAATATTTGAAATGCCGAAAGTCATAAGAATTGCTTCAAGATCAAATTGTCTGGGAACATGACCGCATCAAGTTACTTTGCTTGCAAGAGGATTTCGATGAGGCTATTAATCAAGCAAAGGCAGAACTTGAAGAGACTAAAAATGCATGTCGCGGAGGAAAAAGTAATGGGATTATGTGCTTCTTAATTCCGTAGATGAATAGCTTCGGATGTTAGTCGATTTTGATTTTATGTTGTCCTTATGCAACTATTAGACTTGGGCCTCAATTCGTGAATATCTTCAAAATCTGGCTATATAATGTAAGTAGTTTGATTGAAAGAAACAATCTTTAGTATATATTTTGCACTAAAGGTTTTTGCAATGACAATAAAGTAATTTCAAGGTTCGACAGAAGAATATTATTATGAAACTTGATATGCAATTTCTATCTTTCTAGTAGATATACAAAAAGCATAGATTAATTTCAAATTGAGCATTTTCACATAATCCTACAGTTATTTCATGCGGTTTAATCTAAGTATTGGATATACATGATCATTAAGTACTCACTTAATTATCGGGTACTCAAAGAACCCAACTATCAATTTAGAAAAAAGAAAACTAATCACTCGCAAGGGCGCCAAGATGCGAGTTGATGATTAATTCGCCTCATCTATGATCAAGACAAGAAGAAAATGAAGAATAGTCATCCAAAATTATAAAAGTCCCAAAGCATCTACATCAGATAGATGTCAAAATCTGCCCTAACAATCTCCTTTTTTATTAAACCACATGCTAACCCGAGGAGATGGTCATTTTGAATCTTGAAAAATGTGAAGTCTCAATCCGGTTTGTTACATGGAGGACTTACTTGGGGTTGGGTTTTTAGTAAGTAATTTGGTGAATCCTCTATTCTTGTCATGGATGGCATATCTCTAACTGAATTCGAGAAATAGACTTAGTCCGATGTGTGAAAATCAATTCATGATATCACCTAATCGCTATTTCAAAAGAAAGGGAAATAAAATAAAAGTTACACTGATGGGCCTAAGATAGAGTAGAGTTTGTTTGAAAGTAATTTCAACGATTGAAATAGGGACAAAAAGGTACGACTGTAAAAGTATTTTCTCTGCCCTTGAGGGATATATTCTAGTAATCCATTGGTGCAAACACCATCAAATCCAATGGGTTTTGCGTGAGATTAATCAAATTTGAAAACACATAGTCAGTTTAGTATGTTAATCATAATAATCAAATAATTTCTCGTGAATTGACTATTGGCCATTGTGATATATTTCAAGGGAGCATGGGCAATCACAAAATTTCTTAAACAAGAAAAGTTTGAGGTTGAAAAGAAACCGCTCATTTGCTCTATATACAAGCGAAATTGCATGGGTTACGTGTATGCAAATTTGACATGTAAAATATGTTGAGCTTTTATAATGAAACATATATATTAGGGTTAATACCCTGAAAAACCCCAAACTGGTACACTTATGACAAATTTACTCAAAACTATTTTTTTTTAACTACCAAAATCCCCAAACTGGTACACTTGTGACAAATTTACCTTATGTTAGATTTCGTTAAATTTTATTGTCAAATTATTAAGTTAAATGACACTTGACAATTGACTAGTATACCAATTTGGGATTTTATGATCCGTTTGTTAGAGTTTATAATTTTTATGATTTTTTTGTGGTATTAATCCAATTTAGCGAAGGGTATATTTGTCACAAATTTATCAGTTGGGGTTTTTTGCGATCGAATAAATTAGTTTAGAGTAAATTTGTCATAAATGTTCCAATTTAGGGTTTTTTATGGTCAGTCGGGGTAAATTTGTCACAGATGTACCAGTTTGGGGTTTTTCATGGTAAAAAAAATAGTTTAGAGTAAATTTGTCATAAGTGTACCAGTTTGAGATTTTTCAAGGTATTAACCCTATATATTATTAATTAATTTGCAGTAATTATTGACATATTATATGGGAAAAGAGTAAAATATTTCAAGATTTGAAAGTTTCTTCGGTCAAATACTTGATAAGATAGAAAAAGTTCAAATTTTAAAATTGAAGTATGTGATAGATAATATAAAAATATTAATTTATGTTTGTCCATTGATATAACATCCATAAAATAGCTAATTGAAGATTTTTTTCGGAAAGATGGAAAGAGATTGTGATCCCTTAAAAGTTTGAAATCCTCTTTGAATTCTATAATAGAGATGATGGAAATAAGCGATCCTAAAATACAAATACTATATGCTAATATAATCGCTGAAATTGTGGATATGAAAAATGAAAATCAATATAGTAGGCGACCATTTGAACTCTCTTTATTTATTTTCTTGCGCTGCACGAGGATTGCACCCAAGGAAGAATTTGTCGAATTTTTCAATTACTTTTTCTTCAAGTTAATGATTATTAGTCAATGAAAGAACTTATGCATATTATAGACATGACGCGTTTTCAAATTTCTAGTAAGAGTAGATCATGACCTCAACTTTCAAACTTTAAGAAACTATGTCATAGGAAAAAAATCCTAATTCTACTAGAAAGACTCCTTGTATTGGAAGCAATCTATATATAATTACACTACAAGAATTGCAATTGACCTTTGTCGTGACCTAATTTTTTCAGGGTTTAAACCACCTAGGGTTTGGCTAATGGATTGTTAAGCCTAGACTTAACTCGGGCTCTCCCAAGCCCATACCAATTCGCGACTTAATGTTCAAATTTTTAGCATGCAAATGGATTTTATCTAGGAGTCGCCACTAATCTATTTTTTGGTGGGTCGATTAGAAACCCAAGTAAAGTAATGGGAGTTTCACTTTACTCCTGCGAACCAGAGACTATGGGTACGGGGATTTGGTTACACTAGATTTCTCTAATGCCCTTTCGGTACCTTTCTTTTTATTTTCAAAAAATATTTTTGCAGGCAGTTTGGATTGGTTTTAAATTTATTTCCCTAACATGTGAGGTGATCATGCGGGTGCGCAAACCACCAATTTAACATCCAAGGAAAGCAATGAATAAATTGCAAGAACTTACCTTAAAGCAACGAAAGCATCTGCAATGTTAAATCAGAATTCACATTGACAATCATAAATATGATTTCTAGTTAACACGCAATTTTTTTTCACTTAATTAATGGAAATCATGCAATATGCAATGCAATGTTAATTAAATGACCTAATTTTAATGACATGAAATTACTAATTGAATGGACCTAACAACAATTACTAAATGGCATGCATTTCATGAATCTAATCTTAACGACATGTGCAAGATATCGTTTATTTTCTTTTTCCTTAAAAGAATGCAATCTATCCTAGAAATTGAAACTAATTTATTCTAAGACATTTTTTTGTATTTTTTTATGAAATTTGAAATTAGAAAAATGTGAAAATTATCTAATTAGATTAAGATCCTATTTCATTTGTATTAGGAATAAGGTTGAGCTAAATCCTAATCTAAACTAAAATATTATCTTAACACAGATAATCCTAAAATGCAAAATATCTAAACTCATAATAAATTAAGAATGATATTATCTAGAATTAAACTAAGTGTAATTTAACCCTAATATGCAATGACGTACAAAATATGCACTAATTCTACATGACATATGCATGGTGATTTTTTGTTATTTTTTTTTAAATTAATTTTTGAAATTAATAATTGCCAAATAATTAAACATGCAATTCAAATTAATGAAAATCTAACATCCTAAATTTATGTTTTTGGTATTTTTTACATTTCGACAATTCAGAATAAATAAAAACGCTTAGTCTAAATATGCAGATTACCCTAAAGCATGCGATATTCTAATATGAAGCTAAACTAACTCAAACATATTTCAAGATAAATAAATCAATCGAGATGAGACAAGCACCGAGCCGTTCAGAATCATCAAAGATACCATATCCATTGTTCAAATTTGGAAACGATATCTACTCAACTTGGTTATTTCGCTGGTAAAATCGATAAATTGGTCTTAAGCCTTGAAGATCAAAATGTCAATTTTATTCCCGCGTGATTAATTATTCCATCTAAAGCCTCATAGATGGAATAAAAAATTATATGCGGTTGCGAATTAGGAAATAAATCCTAATTGAAAGTTATGTCTATCGCCCATGGATATGAACATTAGATATTAATAGACATATATTAGGCAATAAAATACCGAAATCAAGTTTGGATAAAATAATTACCTAATGTTGCAAGAGTTATTGCCACATTTGAGCTTGACGGAATCAGCTTGACGGATGACCGGGAATAGCTCGTGGGTGAGGCTCGGCACACAGATGGGTCTCGGGTTGGCACACGACATGGCAAGGATGGCTGCTGTTGCTCAACTCGGTGTAGTCTCGGTAAAGGTAGCAGCAACTCGGTGACAGCAAGAAACGTCACGGCGGTGCAGTGATTGTGGAGAACACTGGGCACGGCTCCACGAGACCTACAAGAACGCTAAAAGACGCTGGACTAACAAAGAAATTTATTAGCGACGCCTTCGTGAAGCAAAGAGAAGACGAGATCCGGTACTAGGAAAAGGGCGTCTGGCCATGTCGTGCTCCATGAGAATCGGAGCAGACACGTAGCTCGTAGCACACGCGGGAAGTAACTCGGCAACAACCGTTAATGATGGCCTTTCTCTCAAAAATTCAAGCAAAAGAGAATCCTCCTTTCTTTGACCAAAACTCGTGCCTTTTGATTTTCACTTCTTGGACTCTCGGTGTTGACTTTTCTTCTCAAAATAGTGTATTGCCCTCGTGAAGAAACCTGGACTTGGGTGTGACGCGTGGATGCCCATGTGCTCCTTCACGGACTTCCTTTGCTTCGTATTTTATAGTGGGAGTTGGGCTGGAACTCTCGATCAGCAAACGACGTTCGGCAGCTTCATCGTCAGAGGGCTAGTGCAGCATCATTATACTGGACTTCTTAACGGTGCAATGAGCTCGTTGGGCCCGGATGGCGATGACTTGATGGCAGATCACGAACAGCAGCGGCTTGGCGTGGGCAGCTCCGTCATCATAGGAGTGGTTGGCTCGTGGCTGAAGGAGGGGCGATGCAGTAGTGTCGTCGATGATGAGGGCACAGTGGTGGTGTCGTGGCACGCCAAGACGAGCGTCTCCGCCAAGGGTTGACCGAGAGAGCTTCTTCTCTCCCTCTTTTCTCTCTATTGTGGCCGTATGTTTTCAATTGTGTGGCCTCCCTCTTTTCACAAAATTTGGTCTCTTTTATAGTGGTTCCGAGCACCATCTTCCATGGCAATTTTTGAGCTTTCTTTTTTCGTTGCCTCAATTTATGGTCTGCAAATTGGAGCAAAATCTTGCAATCGGCTTGCTTTTTCCTTGGATGTTTCAATTCCTTTCCTTTTATCAAACTCATTGCTTTTTTTATTCACCAAATTTATTTGATCGAGAATTTGCTTCCACATTTACTATGATTTGAATATTTGCCGGAGCAAAGATGGCTAATCAGAATTTCCACATTCCATTCATAACCAAATCGATGATCGTCCCCTCATTTTCCTTTTATTCATTTTATTTGTTCTGAATCCTTCTTCTTTTTTTTTTTAGGGGTTAAAATTAACTCCTTTTTTATGCAAAAAATCCATGATTATGTCGTCAAAATTTAGGTGTCAACAACCTTTTTAGTCTGTCAAAATCAATCTTTCTAGTCTATTGAGCTTACTGAAATTTCCCAACATTCACGAAGGAAAAGAATGTTGAAAAGTTTGAGATCAGTCGATTGGTTTATGGCTCGGAAAGGATACTTTATAGTATGTATGGATGAAGAGGAGAAACTTTATTCGGTTCCTCTGGCATATTTAGATTGGAAGATCTTCCGAGCTTTGTTTGATAATTTTGAAGAGCATATTCATTTGGAGCAGAAGTGCATCAAGCTACCATGCTCACGGTGGTTTTTTTGAGAGAGAGATCGATCTGGCCAAGGCGGAATGTAAAGAGGCTAAGTGTATGTCACACAAGAAAGGTTTTAGAACCATGCTACAATTTCAATGACTTTTTTTTTTTTTGGTAGATGCAGAATATGAACGCAATTATTGATATTTTTCCTTTTCATTTTTTTTTTGAAGTTATTATATCTATGTGTAAATTTTTGGATATGTGAGGAGTAGTCTAGTCGATAGAAAATAATATTTAGTATTTCTTGTGAAGGTTTTGTTGCAAAATTTTGTCCAGATAATTTATTCTTTCCCAAATTTTTATTTGTCCACTTGAAATAGAATGATTTCCGTGGTTAATGTTGGCTTAATGCAATTAGTTTCTTGCATTGTGATCGCGCTAAAGTTCCCAGCGATTCCTGAGAAGCAAAGAAAAAAAAAGTGTTCAATAACGAGAATTACAAGAATGCTTCAGATGATTATCGCAAGGTTGAAGCACAAATCGCCAAGACTGGCTCCAATAGTATATTTTGCATATATGTGGACAAAGGGAAGGTACGTTACTAGGTTCCTTTGGAATTTTTGGAATCCCAAAATTTTCAAGATTTGCTTCGATACGACATGGTTTCGGCGTGTGATCGTGTCAAGCTGCTTTGCCCACAAGAGGATTTTGCTGAGGTTCTTGATCGGGCGAAGGCGAAGCGCGAAGGGGCCAAGCGTATGTCGCGAGTAAAAAGCAAAGGGATCACAAGCTTCCTAATTAAATGAATTGTTTTTGAGCAGATGAAGAATCGAAACAGCTTAGCCAAATAAATTAACTATATTTTTATTTGGTGTTAGTTCCTAGCTACCTATATTAACTTTTTTATTGAATAGTAGAGTGGTTTGATTGAAATAAACAATTGTAATCTATTTCATTTCGACGATAGTCCAAGTGATGTCATGCTATTTTCAAGGTCCGAATCTCACCCAATTTGACGACAGAAGGCAACTCGCCTGCCCTCAATGCGAGGCTTATCCCTAATTAGCCAAATTAAAATATGGAAAAAAAAATTCAAACTACAATAGCTCGGCTCATATCAAATTCACTTGCATAATATGCACAGCAATTTTTAATTTGACGGTCAAACTTATAAGACTGGATAGGACAGGATAAAAAAATCATATCCAAGAATTCAAACTGCAATAACATATAATTAGCCAAATTATAATATGGAAAAGAAGAATTTAAACCACAATAGCTCAGTTCATATCAATTCACTTGCATTATTCATAGTAATTTTTAATTTGATGGCCAAATAGATAAAGACCTAGATATGATAGGATAAGAAATCATATCGAGTGATTCAAATCATAATAATATATAATCAGCCAAATTAAAATATGGAAAAGAAGAATTCAAACCGCAATGGCTTGGCTCACTTGCATTATTTGCGGTAATTTTCAATTTGATAGAACAAATAGGATAGGATAAGAAATCCTATCGAGGGATTCAAACCACAATAACATGTGATTAGTCAACTTAGAATATGGAAAAGAAGAATTCAAACCGCAATAGCTTGGCTCACATCAAACTGATTTGTGATCACACGATAACGAACCATTGGTGGACAAATAAATGGATTGGAATTTTAGGCCTCATAAAAAAACTTGAGGTCTCAAGTTCAATTTAGTACAATAATTCGAGGTCATGCTATGGAAAAGTAATTTCTTATAAATGTCCTTATTCAGAATGTGAATGACCTGTATGATGTTAACACCTAACTTTTTCTGAAGGTCCTTCTTGCATATTTTTTTTTAAAATTGAGATTTAGTTCCCTATAATTGAGAATTCGAGCTTTAGACGGAAGATTGGATTCATGATCACCTTGGTTTGCTATTTTGCGGTTGTGATGAATATATGGATTATATGGGCTAGTTATATTCATGTCTTTAATTTAAAAAACTTTGCTATCTTGAATATACAAAAAAATTGCATTGCATAATAGGATAGATTGCATTAATATTAGTTTGATATGCATTGACTGGTTTGACTCTTTAGCATCCTAGATTCCTCAGGATCTGCAGTTTTAGAATTCATCATTAGTAAAATCTAAAAATCCTCTAGCCAAATAAGATCTCAATACACTGTTCTAATTTTGTTCTAATTTCCTGTGGTGGCAACAGATCTCTTATTCATATACTAAATTTGCTCATCTTAATTACATTTAATGTGTCTCTAATCAACTATTGCAGTTACAACAATAGGGGCTAATTGTAGCGTTTAGTCCAGTGCTGAATCTTTACAAATCAAGAGTGAGCTTGAAGTTGCACAGTTCAACCTAATCACATAATTGGGTGTCATTGGCTCAAGAAATGGCAACAACATAGGCTATACGAAGACAAGAGAAAACATGATCTACCAATATACAATCTAAGGGTAATTTTCCCTTCTTAAGATTGCCAAAGCAAGCAAATAATAAAATAATGCATGGACCAGAATAATGCTCTTAGCAAGGGCCAAAGGCATGTGAAGGATTAACTTGACATTTGAAATAGAAATAGAGAGGATAACTAGTTGCACTTGCACTGCATGCTAGAGTGAGATAGATGCATATTGTGATCTCAGGAAAATTATGACTAAAGGGCTCTTATGAAATTGAAAAATATGTGTTAAACAAGAACTTCACGTGAAGAGTTCCATAATCCCCACTTAGACAGTATCTTAAACTGCATCACTTGAATTTCACACAAGATACCCATGTACTCATATCTTATGATATCTTCATCACTTTATCATTTGCCATGAGATAAGTGACCTGGTTTTCTTTGTTATGCACCAATAAATACTACTACATATGCATGAATGACTCATGTGATTATAGTTGAATGTTTACCACATAACAAGACCTAGTAAAATTTCGGTGAAATTACACCAAATTAGATAGGACAACATTAGCTAGTGAAGTGATTGAATGGCCATTCATCAAGCAAGGATCTAACCTACATCTGGTGAGGATAGAGTAGTGAAAGCACAATGAAGTTACTAAAGAATGACCAGATCTTATAATAGACTCCGTTGTTTCTTTTTCAAAATTCATGAGATCATTCAATAGCTCAAGATGGCCAGATATCCTCCAAAAAGGTAAACTAGAAAGAAAACAGTAAAACCAAATAAATTAGAATGACTCTTAAAGGCTTTAGTTTCTTGATGGCTGACCACCAAGATAGGGAGAAAGAAGAGTTTCCAAATATATTGCATATCCGATAATGTTGTCCCTATAGGCTTTAGTTTCTTGATGGCTGACCACCAAGATAAGGAGAAAGAAGAGTTTCCAAATATATTGCATATCCGTTAACGCAGTCTATATGTATAGGATATTCTTTCCAACTATTATCCTCCGGATTGAACAGAATCATCTGATTCCAATACATCTTAAGAACGATTTTTCCGCTCCTTGTGTACGCAAGGGGTTCCTTCCAAGTATCACAATTTACGAAGGCAGGAATGCAATCAATGCTGAACCATTTTGTCCACGATCCTTCTCTCCCATGCTCATCCATTATCCATGCCTCGATGCGGGGATCTTGGCTGATGCGGGGATCTTGGCTGCTGCTGTATATGAACAGACTGGCCCCATGAATTCCGAGTCCCACAAAATCTATTTTCCCATCGACTTCAGGGAACGGAGCTCCCAATGGAATTTCTCTTCTGACAAATCAAATGACATAATCACGCCCTCTGTCTAAGGTTCTTATATGATGCGCACCAGCGTAAGGCCCCATTCCAATAAACTCCTCCCTTGCCGAAAACCTCAAGATAGCTTTCTTCCTCAAATTGAACCTGTATCCTTCTCCAAGAACCGGACTTGAGCGAAAGTATTGCCACATCCCAATCTACACCACCAAGACTAACGCCCCCCACTATTTTATAGTCATCAGATTGAGAGTCATATCCGAATCCATAGAAGAACTCAGATCTGAATCCATAAAATAATTTATTTTGATCAACAACATCATAACCGGGCAACTCAATGTACTCCCTAGTGGTCGGGTTATATATGTGAAAACTGGAGAGGTCAATTAAACATACAAGGCCATCGCAGGAGCCCACGATGCGGGGAAGCCAGAAAATTTTGATCCAATGAGGTACCACCAGGCGACCCTTGCCGCAGCCGTCGAGTGCTTCGTAGTCCACGGTCTTGAGGGGGTTGCCGCCGACGATGATTCTCTGGCTAGGAATCGAATCCCTTGCCTTCAACCTCTGCAGATGCGACCGGACAAAGCCCGGGTTGGAGATCAGAGACCGCCACCGCTTGCAGACACATTTGAATCGCCCCAGCGACTTCGCCGGTAGTCTCAAGAGTATGTCGACGACGATTTCCTCGGGTATACTCTCGGCCATTGTTGCAAGAGTAGGTGGCTTTCTCGAGGAGAGGTCCCGAGGCCGTCGCCGGAGCCGGGCGGAGGAGGGCTGGCCGGCGTGGGCGGCGGTCGCGCGGCGGAGGGTGGAATTTTCGAATGGTATTCACAACTCTTCTGAATTTATGAAACCCTAGAAATTCGAACCATTGAATTTCTTATATTATATTATATGCTGGCTCACTTGGTGCATTTCCCATAATATCCTTCACAGAACAAAGTGTAGTCCGTTGACATGAAAGGGCGATAACGTACATTTACACTTCAGATCTCTTTTTCCTCCGTAGGAATGTTGGGATCGACATTGACAATAGCGTTTATTCTTTATTTACATTATTTTGAAAGAGACAAAATAAGCGGTAGGTGACCCAAAAACAGAAAGAAGAGTTCAAAATTGGATTAGTGATTTCTTCCCTTTAAGGATAAGATGGTTATGGAATTCTGGTCTTATTTAAATTTAGGCTAAGGATTAGTAACTAAATTAAAAGTAGTCTCACTTATCTTGTATTTTCTTAATCGATTCGTACTTGATATCAAAGTCAGTACTAGTGTAAAAAATAGATCTAGATGATTAACATGTGCAAAAATGCATTTACATAATCAACTTAAAACACACAAATTACTCATCCCACAATAAATGGGCAAGAATATTTGTATACTAACCTTGGATCTACCAATAATCCAAAGAATTGATTTTATTTAGGATATTACAAACCAACTTCTTTGTTTGTTGTGTTGGCTAATATGTCAAATTGAGTACATGGTGAATTGAGATCTTGAATTTCATTGACAAGTAAGCATAAATTTATACACTAAAAATAAAACACTTTGTGTCTTGATATCGAACAAAAAACTCAATTTATCAAAATTTGCATTCATTGCATTTCATTAGCATTTACTTTCCATTTCATAAATAAGTAAAATTTTCACTTTTTATGGTGGACTTTTTGTAACCAAACCAAGGCATCACCTTTCTCTTGTTTATTGCATAACAGCCACATTGGAATGGAATGATAACTAACATTAGAAGCATTTTAACTTGATAAGACTCTCTAAATTCGTGCACTACACTTGAGAGCGGAATAGTCACCTTAGAAGATAAACAAACAGCGTTGCTATGCAATCAATTGGAAGCCTCAAGTTGACAACAAGTCTTGTAGATTAACTATACTCCATAATCAACAACTTCATCCTTGAACCCACATAATTAAAATGCATTTGCATTTACTTGCACCACTAGCGACTAGATTGGTTCAATTAACAAAACATGATTTGAGCTTGAGAACTATTGATAAAGCCCAATGTTCTCACATCACTAAGTATTTTCATAAAAGTAGTAGTGATATTAATTTTTATATAGATACTCTTTTTTTTTTTATGGTAATCTAAATTATGTTTCTAATCTTTTAGATAGATAATTTTTTTTTGACCTTTTGTATTTTGTGTTTTCTTAATCAAATTTAGTGGAACTTGTGATTTTGGGCTCCATAGCTTGTGATCCAAAAATAAAAATAAAAATACACAAATTCAATTTAATTCAATTACGAAAACACGAAATGCCAAAACTTGAAAATAGTTATTTATCTAAAATATTAGGAACAAAAATTAGACCGATACAAGTTCAAGCATCTATAGATCAATCAATGTAATTACTATATGTCTTTAAAAAAAAATTAAATTGGAAATAATAGCAAGATCAACTCGACCCAAACCTATATGAGGTTATACTTTTACTATTATAAAACATCATAAGCCAAAGTATATTGAATAAAGACAATAATAATTATCACAAAGACCAAAAAGATAATAAAAATGATAATTTTTTTTTTTTTTTGCTTAATTTAGAAAATGGATAGAAATGAAAAGATATTCTAAATTCCGGTGAATAATTAAATTCCCATTTCATTGGAATCGACGTTCCCGCCAAAGCTGAGAAACAGAGCAAGCCCTGAAAATGGCGAATCAAGCATGACATTCAGCTCGAAGACTCCCATGGCCGACGACGAAGACTTCGAGAGATACCATTACATGCCCAGACAAACACAAATCGCCTCTCTCTCGATCTCTCGATAGTGGCCTTTCTGTTCGCTTCTCCATGATCTCAACAAGATTCTTCTTCTCGTTCTTCCTCTTCTGCGAGCACGATGACGACGAACGCTTTGACATCAAGCTTTACCGCCGCTCCTTGCCATCGCGTCTACAGCTCCCGATTAGCCTTCTCTTGCCGTTTAGGCCCAAACACAGCAAATTCTGCTCAGATGGTGCTGCAGAGGCCAAATCCTGCTTTTTCCTAGGCGGGTGCTTTGCTTTTTTTTGCCAGGTAATTTCTTTAGGATTTTCTGGAATGGGTTTTAATATGCTCGATTTCTATTCTAATGCTATTCTGATGGCTTAACCGTGGAATCTCTTGTTTTGATGGTCTCTGTTGTTCAATTACATGATCAGTCTGCTTTTGAACGTTTTCATTTGCGCCGAAGATGGCAGGGAAAGAAAACTGTTGGATTTATGTTGCTCTATCTTTTAGTCCTTAAATATTGAATACTGATGTTTAAATAATGGTATTTAACTCTGTAAATATCTCATAATCAGTGAATACATGTTGATAGATTCTCAGACCCAACCTTCCACTGTGTGAGTGAGATGCCATATTAAATGTCGTCCTGGTTCCTTCGATTGGTCCGACAGAATAGGCACATGACACAAATTTGGTTATTTTTTATGTTGGGTATGCATATGATGGCATCCTCATGACAACCTTTGAGGATTTTACTTGTTCCTTCAGATTCTTTGCTTTATTGTTTCAGCTCTCTGATAATTGGATCAGATGAAAAGATAATAACCATAGAAATTCCTGTTCTTAAACTGTGATGCTGAGACAATAAGCATGCCGAAGACCCAGACTAAATGTAGTTGGATTCTCTAGGGTTGGTTTGGCTTTTGTAGACCTCTAGGTATGGTACAGACATGCCCCGCCCTTTTCGTTTTGTGCCATTAGAAAGCATGTCCAAGTATTAAAGTTTTGAGGAAGTACTCTATATTCATAATACCCTGCTGCTACCTTTTGTTAGATCTTCAGGTCAATGATCTTTCTGCACTGTGTGGACGGTGATTAAATCAGGAGGATTCTAGTATTCAACATTCCACTCGTGGAGGAATTCACATTCTGAAATGAGGGTGCGATTCCAGCCCCTTGCATATTTGTAAAATGTCAACATTATTTAATAGTTTCAAAATTTATAGTTCAAACATGTAAAGTTTCTAAAAGAAATTTGTGGAGAACCTATTGTTCCACATTTGTTATCATTTTTCCCCACATATACGAATCCTAATAGACAATTTAATAGTGATGAACATATAATTTTTCAATTAAAGAATTACTACACTCACTGATTTCTCGAATAAATGGAATTCATGGATTTGATGTGATTATCAAGTTTGCCCCCATTAGGAACAAATTTTCATGATCTGTACCTGATACCCCTGATTTTTGTATAGACAGACGAAAAGCCGATAAGGCGATATTCACCATTTTTTGAAGCCACTTTACTGTCGAGTGGTGGTCGTTTGGGATCTGATGATTGGCAAAATGTTCCTGACATTTGGAGGTCTTCTGCAGAAAAGTATGGAGATCGAATTGCACTGGTTTATCCATATCATAAAACACCTTCAAACATCACCTATAATCAGGTAGGTGTTTAGGTTTTTCACTAAGATGTAATATATAGAAGTTATCCAATGATGCATTTGAAGTGTTAACATGTCTTTCGTAAAAGCATTGCCGAATCTAACTCTTGACATCATTTTATTTGCCCGAGCAGAGTGGATACCTTCTACTTCATCTATCCATTCAATATTCTCAAACTTGCCTTTGGCATTGGATGACCCTTTTATGGCTGCTTGCTTAAAATCCTAGAGTAGTTATTCTCTTGGTTTATACCCTTTTCTGCATAATTTTTTTGTGAAGTAATCTCTAGAGCTAGTCATATAGATTGCGACATTTATACTGTGTACTGTTCCATGCTATCTGAGCAATGCCCTTCCGGCAAAGTATCAATTTAGTTTGGTTGATTATAAATGTGTGATGTTAACTTATTCTTAATTTATTCGGTTATCTCTGACTATCTTTTTCCCCTCATATCACAAATTCACTTCTCCCTTTGTAATTTTATCAAAGTGCTCTCTCTCTTTCTCTCTGTCTCTGATTGTGGACACATGCGTGCGCACGTGCGTGAAGATGTATTTATATGCATCAATACTCATAAAACTGTATATTTTTCCTGGAACGATAAATTTACAACCTAGATTTTCAAGAAACTAACAGCTATCCTGCATACTGAACATGGCTTAGGTATGCATCTCACTCATCAGTGAATAAACATAATGACAAAAACTAAACAGGAAGCATGTCGAACTATGCAAATGTGGTGGACTGGGATGTAGCGGAATAAATTCTTCTATTGGATCTTCCTTTTCATTCGAGCTATTCCACCTTATCCCAGCCAACTGGAAGTATAAAGAACCCCAGCTGATTATTGATAGTGATTTTTTTTTTTTTTTTTGGTTCATATAGTGATGTTGAATATGTTAGTGAGATTTCCTAACGGATTCTGATAGGCTTATGTATTGAAAATTTGCAGCTGGAGCAAGAAATTTTAAACTTCTCTGAAGGCCTTAGAGTCATTGGAGTGAAACCAGATGAAAAATTAGCACTCTTTACTGATAATTGATGCCGTTGACTAATTGCTATCAAGGCATGCAATGTAGTAGCCCAGCTTTCCTTGTTGGGCAACTATAAAGACTAGACAAAGCTTCTTTAACCTATGACTGCACATCCCTTATTTCTGATAGAACTTCTTTTTGTGATCAATGTGTCTAGTTGGATGAATGTTAAACCCTTTGCAGAGTTGAATTGGAGTGTTTTTATCCTTTACAAGTTAAAGATTCGTCTATAAAGGCGATGGTGTATGTCTATGACATTATTTTGTGGCATAACCAGAAAAATGGTCTTTCTTTATTCATCAATTCTGAATATGAATTGATTTAGCTGTCCAACAAGTAATGACTCAAATATGAAGTGCTCCCCACTTATAGAAAGAGTATATCTGAGTCTTGTGCTTTGAGATTGTTTCATACAAGACTTAATATCTTCCCTTTTGTATGGGTCTGTACACTGCTCCCTTCATTTCTTAAAATTTCTTGTCTGATATACCAATTGTGCTGTTGACTTATGATAACTATTAACTAATATATCTTGTAAATTCGTTACCAATACTTTTGGCCGTTTCTTTCACTACATGTTTGGAAGGGTGATGGGATATTTTTATTTCTTCGCTTTACCAGGGAAAACAAACTTACTGGCGATAGGCCACCCTAATTATCCATCAGATTGACCTAACTATATTTTTCTAATTTCCTCATGTTCTGGGTTATAAGATTAATTATTCACGAGGCTGCTATATGACTATTGGATTTCCTTCTAGTGCAACCTCTCTACCATGTATTTGCTGGGATGTCTATTGCTCCTTCAACGAAAGTTTTCTGCTTACTGATAACTTTTTGTTACCGTATTTTCATATATTTGGCTCCTTGACTGTTCAGATATCTCAGTATGCCCATTTATCTTGTCCTCTTTATTTTGTTTTGGTAAATAACCTAGTAATTTCCTCATGCTCTTAGTCTTGACCAACTGCTCATATATCAAGACTCAGTGCTAATTAGTTAGAGATGTATTATTGCTTTTCAGGGTCACAAAACCTATCTCAATTCCAAAGAATGAATAGAAGACTGCTTTTTCGTATAATAACATGAGTAGTCTGCATTTCCTAAGATTTTCTTTATACTATCAATAGCTTACTCTAGAAAGTACTCTACTACCGAATGAAATGAAGTTGTCCCCCTAGGTGGGTTGGTGTCTCGTGCTTCTGGTGTTTTGTGTAGCTTCTTTTTTAAAGTTGCAATGCATAAGAGTTTCATGCCCATCTTCCCAAAAGGTACTTATGAAACAGCAATTTCCAGAAAAGCTTATAACATTGGATTTATTCTACTAATTGTACAATAAGAGGATGGGGCGTGTGCTCACTCAATCTTCATCTGTATGTCATTCTTTTGCATGTGTAGATGTTCGTCAGCTTTAAACTCATTGTTTCTGTTATTCTGGCTTGGTATAATGGTCACGGGAGATATAAATGTGGTTAGGGGATTGCGATCATCTGTTGAAGAGCTATTACTTATATACCAGCATTCTGAGAGGTTAGGAGGACTTATCTTGCCATCAGTTTGCATAAAATCCTTCCTTATTCTGTTAAGAGTTATGCGATGTGCAAGCTCTTTCACAAAAAACTAGGCCAGCTTTACAGATTGTCCATTAGTTGTGTGTGTTCATGTTTTATTTTTTATATTTGTCTGTTTTAACTCTTCTGCTGTACGGCCTCAGGAGGACAACTTTTCAACAGTGCTAACTGGGGTCAGGCTTATTATCCATTGAGGTATTGTCAAATAAATCAATCATCACTCACATTTCTTTCAAAGGAAAAGCTTAAGCATCTAAAGTCTTGTGCAAAAGATTTCTACGGAAGCTGGGAATTGGGATCTCATAATGAATTTCTTAAATTAGCAGGACTGTACAGCTTTCATTTATGTGCTTCATGGTATGTCCATTTGCTCATTATCTTAAAGTACACACCATTCTGACGAATGCAAGGGAACATTAGATAAGCAGCTCAAGAAAAAATATCAGGAGATTGGTATCCCTGTAGCTAGTGTATGTGGGTGTGCACTGAATGTGTCTGATAATTAGTCATTTTCTTCAAAGGCTTGATGTCCCAAGAGGATAAAAAGGAAGAAAATAGTAGCTGAATTGCGTGTGTATCAGTTCTGACAAATATGACTAGCAAAATCTGTGCCTCAAATGGAGTGACAATAAGTTTGATCAAGTAGTGCTGCCGTTCATTTCAATCTGTCTCTAGTATGAATAACTTTGTTGGCATGCGAGTTTGCATGGGAAACTGAGCCAATTTTGGGCAGATTTCAGCATCTGTGATCAATGATGATGTAAAAATGCTCAAGTCACTATTGGCTTTTGAGTATGTTGCCTCACTGTGCAATCATAATTTTAGATGTGGCTATCTACTTCTCTTGTTAACTTAATGGAATGAAAGGCTAGGCCACTATTAATTCCTTTTTTTGAATCACTACATTGTTGCCCTTGCCGTTGATAATCCTGAATTGTTCAATCGGATTGCGGAAGTCTTCTGTGATAAGGCATCTATACGATTTCTCATTCTACCATGGGGGGATAAAGCATCCCTTTCTATAAAAGGAACAGAAGACGTGCCCATCTTTTTTTGTTTTTTGGTAAGAGTAAGCAATATATTAAAAGGGGTCAAATTGTACAAACAACACGGCTCCAAAAGCTTACACTCAAAATGAACACGCTCATTAAGAGTGAAAGGAAGTCGCGGACAAGCAACAAAACGACCAACAGAAAGCCAACGGCAAACAAGCCTGGGAAAAACACCTAAGCAACCACCGAAAAGTCTATGTCAGACTACGATCAGAGGAAGCGAAGATAATGGGGTCCACATCCCACGAGCGTTGCATCCGCCTGTTCCTAGGAGAGTCCTCAACATTCTTAAAGGTAAGGGCCTTATCCTTAACAACCTTGAGGAAATGCTTCTTCATGGCCGAAATAGATAACGGCTCCCCCCTGAAAAGAATATTGTTCATGTTTCTCCAGATGATGTGACACAGCGCCCCAAAGGAGAACCGGGCAACACACTTAAGAAACTCCTTGCCGCCGAGCAAGGTAATGGCCCAACTGAGAGTCTCCTCCCAAGTCCTGTTGGTCCAGGGGAGATTGCATCTAGTAGCCAAGAAAAAGGCAATACTCGAGGTAATGCGACAACCAAAAAAGAGATGATTGATTGAATCAGGCACCTCGTTGCAAAAAGGGCAGGAAGCAGCATCAATCCTACCATAAGACATGAGAAGAGACTGTGTTGGTAACCTCCTCTTGGTGATGAGCCACAGGTTCAGTTGGTAGCGAGGCAGGATGGCATTACTCCAAATGAAACAATGCCAATTGACTCTGGCCTTCTTCCTCCTTAAGGTCTCCCAAGCCGAGGCCATCGAGAACAAGCCCCTCGAGTCCTCCCTCCAACAGAACTGATCTTGGGTTCCAGACAAGGAAGGAAGCGGCGAACCCCAAGACTCAATCTCTAATATGATAGCTCGTCCATCCTCCGAGAAGAGATCGGCAACCAAAGCTTGCCTAGAGAGACCGGAGCTATAGATGAGGGGATCCGTGAAATATAAATTCAAAGGACCCCTGGGATGCCAATTATCAAACTAGAGCGACGTTGATAAGCCATCGCCTAACCTCCAGTGGAAGTGAAGCCGACAATTTGTCCATGAGTTGTAAGATTTTTTTCCACGCCCAAGAGCAGCAAGATGGCTTTTTAACTATCCGGAAGTTCTTGGTTTTTAAGAAGGTCGAGTGGATCCACTTACACCATAACGATTCCTTATCTAAGAATAAATTCCAAATATGCTTGAGCATGGCCGCCTTATTGCACTCACGCAATCTCCGGATGCCAAGACCTCCCTTTATTTTAGGAAGGCATACATCTTCCCAAGAGACTTTGGCACCCCTCTTGCCCAACTCAAGTCCCTTCCAAAGGAATTGTTTGAGAATACGCTCTATCTGGTCCAGAACAGCTGCAGGAAGAATAAAGACACTCGCCCAAAAAGCCCGAATGGCATGGAGGACTGACTTGATCAACTGAAGTCGGCCAGCAAAGGAAAGAAACCGATGAGTCCAGGATTGCACCCTAGAGGTGATGCGCCTCACAAGCTCAATGCAATCTGCCTTCTGGGGCCTCGATGTGATGATTGGAACCCCAAGATAACGGATTGGAAGGTTACCCTCAACAAAGCCAAGCTCTAGGAGGATTTGATTTTTTAAGGCCGGCAAGCCTCCCGAGATGAACACCTCACTTTTCCTTGGGTTTGGGAAGAGTCTGCTCCAAGAAGAAAACATATGGAGTCCATCCCTGAGAAGCTTCACGGATGGCAGGTGGCCTTCGCAAAATAGGAATACATCATCCGCGAAAAACAAGTGCGAGAGGCAAGTAGACTTACATCTCCAGTAGAATCTGAAATCCGGCTGTAGCGAGCACCTCCCAAGAATCCCAGAGAGCACCTCCATAACCAACATGAATAAGTAGGGAGAAATGGGGTCTCCCTGACGTAAGCCTCGCCCACTAGGGAAGAAACCATGTAGCTCCCCATTCAGTGCGATAGAAAACCGAGGAGTCCTCACACAGGTCATGATGAGGTGAACCAATTGATCAGGAAATCGAAAAGCAAGAAGTACACTCTCGAGAAACCGCCAATCCACGGTATCATACGCCTTTCTAAAGTCGACTTTGATAGAACACTTGGGAGAATAGGGTTCGACATGGAACTTAGAGAAAAGTTCCTGCACCAAGAGAATATTATCCCTGATTCGTCGTCCCTTTACGAAGGCACTCTGAGACGGATTGACAAGGTCTTTTAGCACTGCTGCAAACCTATTCGCCAACACTTTGGTAATAATCTTATAGACCGTGTTGCAACAAGCAATAGGTCTGTAGTCATCAACAGTAGTCGCATTGGGAACCTTCGGAACCATGACCAAAATGGTGTTATTGATTTCTCTGAGAAGCCTTCCCGATGTGGAAAAATCCTTCACGGCTTCCGTGACCAGCTAACCCACCGTATCCCAATTCTCCTTGAAGAACTCAACCGTGAAGCCATCCGGTCCTGGTGCCTTACCCTTGGCAAGAGAAAAGAGAGTATTCGAATCTCAAGATCAGTCACAGGGTAATCTGGTCATCATTCAACTGAGATCGGATAACCTCCCGAATTTTCGATACTTGAGGGGTGTTCAGCTCCATCCTTGGTAGAAGGATCACGAAAATGCTCCACAAAATGCTGTTGGACCTGTTGAGGCTCAGTGATTTGGTTACCTGAGTAATCTACCACAGAGAGGATTCTGTTTCTTAATTGTCTTTACTGACATATTGGTGAAAGAACTTTGTCTTCCGATCACCTTCCTTGAGCCATCTTATACGAGCTTTTTGCCTGAAGAACGACTCTTCCTGAGACCTAAGCTCCACTAAAGTACGTCGATGAACCCTCTCTAGGTCCACAAGGACCATACTGGTGGGGTCATTAAGGAGGTCAACTTGAGTTTGCTTTAAAGCTTCCCTCGCTTCAGAAGTCCTTTCGAAGATGTTGGCGAATGAATCTCTATTCAACTGCTTGAGCCGGCCCTTCAAGATTTTTAGTTTACGCACCAGCCTAAACATAGGCACTCCATATCTCAGATTCTCCCAAACTTGCTTCACAATTGAGTCAAATTCCAAGTGTTGCATCCAGAAGTCGAAAAACTTGAAGGGCCTTTTCCGGAGGATCGGGTTCTCCATTTTAACCACCATAGGGGAGTGGTCAGAAATCCCAAGCGCAAGGAAGGATGCTTCTGAAAAGGAAAAAATCTGGCTCCAACAAGGGTTTACCAGTACTCTATCAATCTTTTTCATCTTTCGAGAGGGCCCTGAAGAGGTCGACCAAGTGTATCTAAACCCCACATAACGAAGATCATCCAGCTCTGCCTGATCTAGACACTGTTGAAATTCATCGAAGCACGACAACCAATGGTCCAAGCCACCCAGTCTGTCCGAGGGATCCTTTATAGCATTAAAGTCTCCCAAAACAAGCCAAGGTACATCCTGCAAAGAATAACTTCTCGCTACCAAATCCTCCCAAAGAGGACGACGATTAGAGAAAGAATGCTCAGCATAGATGAAAGAGACATAGCAAGCCACTCCGATCTCCACCCAGCAAAGCTTTCCAAGAATCATCTGATCCGAGACCGATAAAACTTCAAAGGAAACTACAGTAGGATCCCAGCCAACCCAAATCCTACCCCGATTAGAGTACTCAGAATTAGCCCGCCAACACCAATTCGACATTAAATTCCCAGAGATGGCATTAAAGAGGTTGTGAGGAATTTTAGTCTCAACTACCTCAATCAAAGCCAACCGGTTCGTCAAGACAAGTTTCTCACTTCTACTTGCTTAAGAGGGGCACCAAGCCCCCTAATGTTCCAGCAACCTATATACATATATATACAAAAGAAGAAGGCAAGAGCATTACCTCCCTTTAGAGGCGCTACACCAAGTAAAAGGCGGGGCTGCTCGGACCGTCGAAGGAGGAGGATTCGAGGCAATGTCAAGCAGCTTGTCTTGAGGAGGCTCCGACGTCTCAACAGGCCTCTTATCCTTTACAGATGCCTTCAGTGAAGGAACAGGGGAGAGGAGATCGTCCTCCAAGAAAGAGATGTCTGAACTCCCTACAACCTACGGTCGGGGCACCGTAGTGTCTACCGGTACCGAAGTGGTGATAGCTTCAATTGAAGTAGTTTGAACAGTATCAGCCTGCTCCGAAATGATCAACGGCCCCCTAGGGGGCCTGTGTGAATATGTACCAGGCAGCCTCTTTTCTATAGCCGCAGTCTTGATCTTCAAAGACCTCTCTCCATCGCTCGGACTAACCGACCTGGGTGGCGTCCCCTCCAAAGGTTGTTGAGCCTTTTTCTTCTTGCTCGTCACCTGCTTCCAGCCCTGCTTCGGGTCTTTAGAATCCCTGGAAGGCTGGTTAAAGGGTCGAGCATCCGCCACAAGAGTAGGAAGAGGCCGAACAGGGGGAGGGGCAGCATTGCATTTATGTCCAAAAACCCCCACACTTGGAGCATTCAAGGGGTCTCCATTCATAGTCCATAGCAATGGGTCTAATGACCCCATCAACATTCACTTCAACCATCGAAATTCTTGGCCGATTTACCTTGATCTCCACGCACACTCTGGCAAAGGAAATCATCCTCGTATCCTCGGTTCGTTGATCCACGTGAAGGGGTTTGCCAACGGAACTGGCAATAGCACTAATCGCCGGTGCGGACCACAGGTCAAGAGGAAGGTTCTTGAGTCTTATCCACACTGGAACGGAAGTTTGCTTAGCCTTCTTCAACTCCATAAGAGGTTTCCATTGTTGCAAAATGAGGGGAATCCGAGCAACAATGATCGGTCCCTCCTTTAGGATCTTCCTCCGGAACATTGGGTCCGGGATATGGAAATAGTAGAAACCTTGATCATTGACCAGCATATCTACTAGCTTTGTCCCCCACATACTCTTCAAAGTCTGTTCAGTCATCTGAAAATGAAGTTTCCTCCCAACAAAATAACCTACCAAGAATTCATTCCATTTGGGATCCACAGCCTGCAGCGCTTCTCCCGGTAGATTTACAACCGCTTTCTCCCCCACAACAGCAGCAGGAGGACTATAGGATAAGTTGTAGCCCTTTGCGGCCAACCGCGCCACATTGGCCCACGATTGGGCTTGGGGGCGCCTTGAGGAGCTTGGCTTGCTCAGGGCCCTCTTAGTAGGATCCCAAGCTCGACTTCGTCCCCGAGATCGGCCTTCCCGAAGAGGCCGAGAGATCGGCCCATGGCTCGAGCCATCCCCTGTAAAGGAAGATCCTCCTACGGGTCGGGATTGCTGGCCCGACTTGCTAGCTTGCCAGTCTATAGCCTTGTGAGGAGGGGAACTCGGCCCCTTCCCCCTATCACCACCTAGCTGAGGTTCTACCGAAGATGAGGCCATCCAGCCCCGTAGAATCACCAGGCAGTCAACCCTCTATATACCAACCAAAAGGCGCTCCATACCTGGCCAAGCTACGAAGAGGAGGGATGTCATGCCCCGATCCTCGGGGACGCACCCATCCTTCTACCTAGTCGATTCTAAAGTGCGATATCCCATGACTAAGTATCGCCGACCCTTTCTGTTTATTACACATGCGGAAGCAGTTATGAATCCCCAGACAATAAAACAATGGAATAGAAAAGCAGGCCATATTTTTTGTATTGAAATTCACAACCACACTTTTATTAACAGTGCAACTCATAGTATCTTTACAATATTATTTACAACAACCAAGTCTCACACCTATCTATACTAAGACAGGGTTCACAAAAGGGATGGGATCTCAATCCACATCCGGGCTGTATTCAAGATCCCTCTCTGGATCATCTTCTTCTTCTTCAAAAATCTCTCTCTTCCTTAGGTTCCTCCTCCTCGGCTCCTTCTCAGGGTCCTGAAATGGTTATTCAATAGCCAATGAGACCACGTCTCAGCGAGTTCTACCCCCTAAGACCCGATTAGTAAGAAAATACGCCCTGAGGGCTGCCTAAGCACATCATGGCTCAGAGGGCTTACCTTGGCCTCAGTTTCCTTCCTGCAAGTCAATTCAAATAATAAATACTGACAATCATAGCATTCAACCAATCAGATCAACTTAACGATCAATCGACTCAGTCGATTACATGTCATCAAAACCATTACATGGTCATTGCAACTCTTCATTCTTGACTCTGAATCACGACCCTATAGGCATAATTTATTTTTTTAGTGGAATCACGGCCCCACTCGGCAAATTTTCTAGACTTGGTGGCATCACGGCCCCACCTGGCAATTTTCTCAACTTGGTGGCATCACGGCCCCACCTGGCAATCTTTAATCCAACTCACAACCTCACATAGTTACTTTCCCTTCAAGTACCGACATTTTCCCAATTTTGGGACATATTCTCATATTCACCAATTTCACTGAAATTTCATAATCTGATGCTCGAATAAATAAACAGAAAGCACCATTGGAATCAGCACAAAATTTCGATCGTCGGCTATCCCAGCCTAATTTCCAGAAAATAAATAAATAATTAAATAATTACGAAAAACATTAAATAAATGCAATAAATCCAACTTAGGCCCGTTATAACCTAATTGGAAGCCGATACGAACCCAGAAAATTACCGAGACTCGTTCCATAAATAACATGGCATGCCTACTTGCTAATGTCTATTTCTAACCACCTAACATGCATAATTAAGTCTCTAATTTAATTGATCTAAAATAATATAACCACCTAATTGCATTTAATTAAATCTAACCAACCCCTAAGCGTAATTAGCAAACTAATAAAGCATTAGTGAGTAAAACTCACTTGTACTAAACGAAGCCGGGACACCGAGACGACGACGCAACGGCGGCCGAACTTGGGCCGGGCCAAGAACTTCGCAAGCCCGAAGAAACTCTGGGCTTGGGCCTGCTGAAAATCTTGGGCTGAGCTTGATTTGGGCTTCAATAATTTCTCTGGGCTTCGCCGAACTCAACTGGGCTTGGGCTTCAAAGAGCTAGACCAAATTTGGAATGAGCTGAGATTTTCGTGGGCTTTAAAAGGCGTGGGCTTGCTACGACTGAACCAAATTCACTGAAGATGGGCCGAGCTTCATAGGTCCACTTCGTGCGGGGCTTGCGGCTGTTGGGCCTCGGTGATGAAGGGCTGAAGACGCGGACGAGGAAAGCAGCAGCTTCTTCGCTGGGATTCTATGGTTTCTTTGGTGGGATTTGCTGGCTGAAGATGGAGTAACGGAGGCAGACGCGTGGACGGCAAGGGCGTGGGGACTAGGGTCAACAAACGGTGGAGGAGAGGGCACCGTTGACTGGATCGTGGGCGTGTGGATTCGGTGGACACCTGGCGATCAATGTGGGAGGGTTTCGGTTTGCTGGACGAGCGGCAGCAGCTTTGGTCTTCAATGGGCTGGAGGAGGCGTGGAATTTGTTGGGGTCAACCAACTGGTGGAGAGGCTCCACGATTGACCGAACGTGGTAGCTCGTTGGAGAAGACGGTGGAGGAGGGTACGTGTGGCGCTACAGCTTCGGCTTCGCTTGGCTTCGGTCACAAGATGGAGCTGGAGTTGACCCGTGAAGATGCGTTGGTTACCAAGAAGCGAACGAAGAGAAGTCACGGGCAGATGGAGTTCTTCGATGGTGGGGACGGGGACGCTCGGACGCCTGGCAGCAGCTTCAACCCAGAAGAAATTTCGGTGGAGGGTGTGCGACTGCTTCGTGCGAAAGAGATTTGAAAGCAAATGCAGAAAATAACGAGCGGATGGGGGAGGCTTCGCGTGAGGGAGAAGCCAAGGAGGGGCCCAAAATTCTGAAATCTTAGCCTTTGCCTTAATTGCTTGTCCCCACTTTTTGCCTTCAAGCTTATCTTTTAGTCTCCATTACTTTCTACCAAATTAAATCTCACAACTAATCCAAAATGAAGCCAAAAATTGCTGTCCAAGCATAATTCCGAATTTCACTTAATTTAGCTTCAATTCCTCACTCAATTTTCCAAATTGAAGTCCAATTTCAATGAAGAAAAATCCCATATGATTTTCTATAAATCCCCGACACACAATGGCTCAGTCTGAGAGTCCAATTTTCCATTAATTTAGCCCATCTGAATTTCCGTTGATTTTCCGCAACGTCCAAACCCATTTTCCGTAAAAATCTCGATACTTCCGAAAAATCTTCTGAGACTGAGTTGACGTTCCTAAAATAACTTGTGACATCACCGAACTTTCGATTTCTGAAATCTGACTCAAATTGACGGTTAATTTCACTCCGATGTGCTTTTAGCGTGACCTAGACTACCGGGTAATTTTAAGATATTTTTAAGTGCAAATGACCCGTGGTCGATTTTCTTCGAGCCACTATGAACCTACTCGACTCATTGGCAACTCTTGATTGTCATGAAAATCTCAAGGATTCAAATACGAACACAGGGTACCAAAACGACAGTAAAATCATATTAGTGTCAGTCGATGAGAATTTTCCAATTTAGTGGAGTCACCCACGATCGGCCACACATCTCAGTCGACCAGACCTATCTCTGGTCTTAAATCGATTTTTAACTATGCCGCAATGGCCTCTGAAGATGAGAACTATCAAGAAGACGATTCCTGATCGAACTCTCAAGTCTATTTGCCTTAAAATTCCTAATAATTTCTCCAGATAGTCTAGTTATCTCAAGAATGATCAGTTCTGAGAATAGCCCTATAGACACGTCAATGAAATGCCCGATTTATTCAGTAGAAGACAGGTTGAGAATTTCAGGATGTCACAACTCTTCCCCTCTTATAAAAATTTCGTCCTCGAAATTTAAACTTTACAAGACTTGATCAAAAAAATGGGGGTACAATTCTCTCATTGACTCCTCAGTCTCCCATGTTGCTCCTTCTGTACCGTGGTGTTGCCAGACCACTTTGACCAACGAAATGGTCTTTGTACGTAGAACTTGCTCTTTGCTATCGACAATTTGGACCGGTCTTTCGACGTATGACACACGGTCATCCACGTCCAATTCTTCAAAATTGAGCACGTGGGTCGGGTCAGGCTCATACTTCCTTAACATCGACACGTGAAAGACGTCATGCACTTGCGCCAATCTTGGCGGCAACGCAAGACGATACGCTAAGGTCTCGATTCTCTCGAGAATCTCAAATGAACCTACGTACCTTGGACTCAATTTGCCTTTCTTTCCAAAGCGCGAAGTTCCCCTCATTGGTGATACTTTCAGAAAAACGTGATCACCAACTTGGAATTCCAAAGACCTCCGGCGCTTATCTGAATAACTTTTATGTCTGTTCTGCGCTGTCTTTAATCTGTCTCTGATCACTGCCACGGCATCTACTGACTGCTGAACCAACTCTAGGCCTGTTATCTTTCTTTCCCCAACTTCATCCCAACACACTGGTGTTCTGCATGCTCTGCCATACAACGCTTCGAATGGGGCCATCTAAATACTCTGCTAATAACTGTTGTTGTAGGCGAATTCTACCAGATGAAGCTGATCTTCCCAACTTCCCTTGAAGTCTATTACACAAGCTCTCAGCATGTCTTCGAGGGTCTAAATTGTCCTCTCAGACTGGCCATCCGTCTGAGGATGATACGCCGTACTGTACTGAAGCTTTGTACCAAGAGCACTCTGCAAGCTCTTCCAAAAAGTGGCTGTAAACCTCGGGTCTCGATCTGACGTTATCGTAACTGGCACTCCATGCATTCGAACCACCTGACGCACGTACAGGTCTGCGTGCCTATCTAGATTGAGGTCCTTTCGAACTGCAATGAAGTGAGCCGACTTTGTTAGTCTGTCGACTACTACCCAGATCAAATCATTCCCTCTATGACTTCTTGGTAGTCCAGTCACGAAGTCCATCGTGATATGCTCCCATTTCCATTCTGGGATCGCGAGAGGTTGCATAAGTCCTTCTGGCTTGCAATGCTGAGCTTTTACTTGCTGACATGTCAAATACTTGGCCACATGTTTGGCAATATCTGCCTTCATACCTGACCACCAATAGTGTTGACGTAGATTTTGATACATCTTAGTGCTTCCAAGATGAATGCTGTAACTGCTACGATGTGCTTCAGATAAAATTTCTTCTCTAAGCTCGACATCGACAAGTATAACCAAACGTCCTTGGAACCTTAGAGTCCCGTCATCAGCAATTTGAAAATCAGCCTTCCTTTTATCTACGTCTTCCTGAAGAATTCTCTGTACATCTGGGTCTGTTGGTTGGAGTTGTTTGATTCTGACCTGGACATCTGGTTCAATTCTGAGGGTGGCCATAAAACTGGAGAGGTGGCCTACCTCAAACTTGAATACCGAATCCCGAGCTTTCTTGATTAAGTTCCACTCCTTAATCAGTATTTGAGCCACTGAAGACTTTTGACTCAGTGCATCGGCGACCTTGTTCGCCTTTCCTGGGTGATATAGAATGTCACAGTAGTAGTCTTTCAGTAATTCCATCCATCGGCGCTGTCTCATGTTTAACTCCTTCTGAGAGAACAGATACTTGAGACTTTGATGGTCTATGAAGATCTGAAACTTTTCCCTGCACAAGTAGTGTTTCCAAATCTTCAGGGCAAAGATAATCGCGGCGAGCTCTAAGTCATGCGTCGGATAGTTCAATTCATGAGGTCTTAACTGACGGGAGGCGTACGCAACAACCCTACCATGTTGCATCAACACGCAACCCAACCCTCTAAATGACGCATCACTATAGATCTCGAATCCTCCAAGACCCGATGGAATTGTCAGCACAGGTGCGGTAATCAGCTTTTCCTTCAGCTCTTGAAAACTACGCTCGCACTTGTCTGTCCATATGAACTTCTCGTTTTTCTTCGTGAGCTTAGTTAGAGGTGATGCTAATGCCGAGAAACCTTCTACAAACCGTCTATAATACCCTGCCAAACCCAGAAAACTTCTTATCTCTGTCACTGTAGTCGGTCTTGGCCACTTTATCACGGCTTCTATCTTGCTCGGGTCGACGGAGATTCCTTCTACGGAAATCACATGACCTAAGAACGCAACACGAGTCAACCAAAACTCGCATTTGCTAAACTTAGCATACAACTGATGCGTCCTTAAGGTCTGGAGTACTAATCTTAGGTGATTCTCATGCTCTTCATCACTCCTCGAATAGACCAAGATATCATCAATGAACACGATCACAAATTGATCTAAATATTCCTTAAATATCCAGTTCATCATATCCATGAAGGCAGCTGGAGCATTCGTCAACCCGAATGGCATCACTGTGAACTCGTAATGGCCATACCGAGTACAAAATGCTGACTTAGGAATATCCTCATTCCTAATTCTCAGCTGATGATATCCTGTCCTCAAGTCGATCTTCGAGAAAATCGACGCTCCTTGCAACTGATTGAACAAATCATCAATCCTTGGGAGGGGATATTTGTTCTAAATGGTTACCTGGTTGAGCTGTCGGTAGTCGATGCACAGGCGCAACAATCCATCTTTCTTCTTAACAAATAGAACTGGTGCTCCCCAAGGCGATGCACTAGGACGAATAAGTCCCTTGTCCAGTAACTCTTGCATCTGCACTTTCAGTTCCTTCAACTCAGATAACGCCATCTGGTAAGGTGCCTTTGAGATCGGTTCTGTCCCTGGTGCTAACTCAATTACAAACTCAATCTCCCTTTCTGGCGGTAATCCTGGCAATTCTTTTGGAAAGACATCTGGAAATTCTTGCACGACTAAAATGTCTTCCATTTTCAATTCCGCAACTGTCGTATCCACGACAGTTGCCAGGTACCCTTGACAACCCTCGTCTAACAAACGAGTTGTCTCTTGCGACGAGATTAGGACAATCAAGGGTCCTCCTCGACTTCCTAAAAACTCGAAGCTCTCACCCTCTATCGGGTTAAACTGAATCGCTTTACGATAACAGTCCAATTTAGCTCTTTGCTTGGTGAGCCAATCCATGCCAATTATTAAATCAAAGTCATACATGGCTAGGACTAAAAGATCTATTTTCCCCACTCGCTCACCAATCACTAACTTACAGCCCGAACAACCCAAAGTAGCAATAATTTTATCTTTCAAGGGTGTAGATATGCACATTGCCGACTCTAATAATATAGGATTAACTCCTATCAACTTAACATACTGCTCGGCAATAAATGAGTGGGTTGCTCCCGGATCAAACAAAGCATAAGCAGGTTGGTCGTTGAGCGAAACCATACCTGTTATCACATTAGGCGCAGCTTTCGCCTGACCTTGCGTGATTGCATAAATCGTGCCTTGAGCTGGAGGTCTCGCTGTCCTCCTTGCGACACGTTTTGAGGGGCATACCCTCTTATCTGTCCTCTCGGTGGTGGCGGCGGCAACTGTGGCTGTCCTCTCATCCTTTTCGGACAATTCCTGGCCATGTGACCCAGCTGGCCACACTCAAAACAAGTGCCCGGTCTAGATTAGCATGGGGTAGATCCGTGTCGCCTTCCACACCCGCGACATACTCCATTCTAGTTAGGCCCAAACTTGCTAATTCCATTCTTTTTATTGGGCGGAATCTAGAATCTTCCTCCGACCATGGGCCTCTTTCCATGTCGTATTGCATCTCTGTTGGAATTAAACCTTGACCCGGACAAGGCGGCTCTCTCATTCTGATCTCTCTCGATCATCTGGGCTCTCTCATAAATGTCATTATAAGTTCTCAGGTTTAGGGAAATCAACGTACTTCTTAAGTCTTGCTTGAATCCTTCTCTGAACCTCCTCGCTCGATTTACTGGATTCGCAATTAATTCAAGAGCATACTGCGAAAGTTCAGCGAACTTTGCCTCATATTGATCGACGGTTAGGGAACCTTAGTGAAGACGTTGAAATTCTACCATCTTCACCTCTTTGGCAGTTTCTGAGAAATATTTGACATTAAAAGCCTCTAGAAAGGCGTTCCACTCTGGAACAACGCCTTCTGGGAATATGGTTCCTCGAGTCGTCTTCCACTAAGTATCTGCAACTCCATCCAGTTGGTAAGTTGCAAGTAGTACATTTTCAGTCTCATTGCACATTAGCAGTGCAAAAGCTTTCTCCAATTTCTGGATCCATGAAGTAGCAGCTTCAGGGTCTCCGGTCCCGGTAAACTGAGGTGGATTCAACTTCAGAAATTGTTCTACCAACTGATGAATTGGTATGTTCCCGACCACTATTCCGGGTGGACCTTCAGCTTGAGCTGCGGTAGGTGCAGCGACAGGTGCAGCAGCAGGTACGGCGGCAGTTGCAGCAGCAATGGCAGCGTTGGCAGCAGCAGTGGCGGTGGCTCCAACAGCGACAATAAAGGCGGAAGTTTGATCTCGGGCCTGTTGCCCCATCATCTCCCGCATAACATCTAAAGCTTGATTGATTCCGATCGTTCCTTGCTCACTCGGGGCTGCTACCCCCGCACCAACAGGGGGTGGTGCTACTCTAGCATCTATAACAGGTGGAACCATTCCACTCACACTAGCCTGTACTGGCGCTCGACCACGGCCTCCTCGGGTACCGACTCTAGTCGGCGCTCTTCCGCGAGTCACGGTCCTACTGGCCCTCTTTGCAGGAGTCCTCGGCTCCTGATCGCTCATATTGTCGCTTTAAAGAACTGACACCTGCTCCTAATTCAACACTGAATTAGAAACAGAGCGATTCGAACAACAAACAATTTTAGCTCTCAGCTAACACAGACATGCACCAGCATGAATTTAAAGGCCTTTCCTACTAACTATCCCATGGTCAACGCTCCTTATCACTCCAATCTTGAACTTTGCTCTGATACCACAAAAAGGGGATGTCACGCCCCGATCCTCGGGGACGCGCCCATCCTTCTACCTGGTCAATTCTAAAGTGTGATATCCCATGACTAAGTATCGCCGACCCTTTCTGTTTATTACGCATGCGGAAATAGTTATGAATCCCCAGACAATAAAACAATGGGATAGAAAAGCAAGCCATATTTTTTGTATTGAAATTCACAATCACACTTTTATTAACAGTGCAACTCATAGTATCTTTACAATATTATTTACAGCAACCAAGTCTCACACCTATCTATACTAAGACAGGGTTCACAAAGGGATGGGATCTCAATCCACATCCGGCCGTATTCAAGATCCCTCTCTAGATCATCTTCTTCTTCTTCAAAAATCTCTCTCTTCCTCGGTTCCTCCTCACTCGGCTCCTTCTCGGGGTCCCGAAATGGTTATTCAATAACCAATGAGACCACGTCTCAGCGAGTTCTACCCCTTAAGACTCGATTAGTAAGAAAATACGCCCTAAGGGCTGCCTAAGCACATCATGGGTCAGAGGGCTTACCTTGGCCTCAGTTTTCTTCCTGCAAGTCAGTTCAAATAATAAATACTGACAATCATAGCATTCAACCAATCAGATCAACTTAACGATCAATCGACTCAGTCGATTACATGTCATCAAAACCATTACATGGTCATCCCAACTCTTCATTCTTGACTCTGAATCACGACCCTACAGGCATAATTTATTTTTTTAGTGGAATCACGACCCCACTCGACAAATTTTCTAGACTTGGTGGCATCACGGCCCCACCTGGCAATTTTCTCAACTTTGTGGCATCACGGCCCCACTTGGCAAATGTTCTCAACTTGGTGGCATCACGGCCCCACCTGGCGATTTTTCTCAACTTGGTGGCATCACGGCCCCACCTGGTAATCTTTAATCCAATTCACAACCTCACACGTTACTTTCCCTTCAAGTACCGACATTTTCCCAATGGGACAAATTCTCATATTCACCAATTTCACTGAAATTTCATAATCTGATGCTCGAATAAATCAATAAAAGCACTATGGAATCAACACAAAATTTCGGCCGTTTGGCTATTCCAAACAATTTCCGGAAAATAAATAAATAATTAAATAATTACGAAAAACATTAAATAAATGCAATAAATCCAACTTAGGCGCGTTATAACATAATTGGAAGCCGATACGAACCCGGAAAATTATCGAGACTCGTTCCATAAATAACATGGCATGCCTAATTGCTAATGTCTATTTCTAACCACCTAACATACATCATTAAGTCTCTAATTTAATTGATCTAAACTAATCTAACCACCTAATTGCATTTAATTAAATCTAACCAACCCCTAAGCGTAATTAGCAAACTAATAAAGCATTAATGAGTAAAACTCACTTATACTAAACAAAGGCCGGGACACCGAGATGACGACGCAACGGCGGCCGAACTTGGGCCGGGCCAAGAACTTCGCAAGCCCGAAGAAACTCTGGGCTTGGGCCTGCTGAAAATATTGGGCTGAGCTTGATTTGGGCTTCAATGATTTCTCTGGGCTTCGCTGAACTCAACTGGGCTTGGGCTTCAAAGAGCTAGACCAAATTTCGAATGAGCTGAGATTTTCGTGGGCTTTAAAAGGCGTGGGCTTGCTGCGACTGAACCAAATTCACTGAAGATGGGCCGAGCTTCATAGGTCCACTTTGTGCGGGGCTTGCGGCTGTTGGGCCTCGGTGATGAAGGGCTGAAGACGCGGACGAGGAAAGCAGCAGCTTCTTCGCTGGGATTCTGGGGTTTCTCCGGTGGGATTTGCTAGCCGAAGATGGAGTAACGGAGGCAGACGCGTGGACGGCAGAGGCGTGGGGACTAGGGTCAACAAACGGTGGAGGAGAGGGCACCATTGACTGGATCGTGGGTGTGTGGATTCGGTGGACGCCTGGCGATCAATGTGGGAGGGTTTCGGTTTGCTGGACGAGCGGCAGCAGCTTTGGTCTTCAATGGGCTGGAGGAGGTGTGGAATTTGTTGGGGTCAACCAACTGGTGGAGAGGGCACCATTGACTGGATCGTGGGTGTGTGGATTCGGTGGACGCCTGGCGATCAATGTGGGAGGGTTTCGGTTTGCTGGACGAGCGGCAGCAGCTTTGGTCTTCAATGGGCTGGAGGAGGTGTGGAATTTGTTGGGGTCAACAAACGGTGGAGGAGAGGGCACCATTGACTGGATCGTGGGTGTGTGGATTCGGTGGACGCCTGGCGATCAATGTGGGAGGGTTTCGGTTTGCTGGACGAGCGGCAGCAGCTTTGGTCTTCAATGGGCTGGAGGAGGTGTGGAATTTGTTGGGGTCAACCAACTGGTGGAGAGGCTCCACGATTGACCGAACGTGGCAGCTCGTTGGAGAAGACGGTGGAGGAGGGTTCGCTGGCGAACGTGTGGCACTGCTGCTTCGGCTTCGCTTGGCTTCGGTCAACAAGATGGAGCTGGAGTTGACCCGTGAAGATGCGTTGGCAACCAAGAAGCGAACGAAGAGAAGTCACGGGCAGATGGAGTTCTTCGATGGTGGGGACGGGGACGCTCGGACGCCTGGCAGCAGCTTCAACCCAGAAGAATTTTGGGTGGAGGGTGTGCGACTGCTTCGTGCGAAAGAGATTTGAAAGCAAATGCAGAAAATAACGAGCGGATGGGGGAGGCTTCGCGTGAGGGAGAAGCCAAGGAGGGGCCCAAAATTCTGAAATCTTCCTTTGCCTTAATTGCTTGTCCCCACTTTTTGCCTTCAAGCTTATCTTTTAGTCTCCATTACTTTCTACCAAATTAAATCTCACAACTAATCCAAAATGAAGCCAAAATTGCTGTCCAAGCATAATTCCGAATTTCACTTAATTTAAATTTCGATTCCTCACTCAATTTTCCAAATCAGTTCAATTTCAACGAAGAAAAATCCCATATGATTTTCTATAAATCCCCGACACACAATGGCTCGCTGAGAGTCCAATTTTCTATTAATTTAAATTTATCCGAATTTCCGTTGATTTTCCGTAACGTCCAAACTCATTTTCCGTAAAAAATCTCGATACTTCCGAAAAAATCTTCCGAGACGAGTTGACGTTTTAAAATAAATGTGACATCACCGAACTTTCGATTTCAAATCGACTCAAATTGACTTTAATTTCACTCCGACGCTTTTAGCGTGACCTAGACTACCGGGAAATTTTAAGATATTTTTAAGTGCAAATGACCCGTGGTCGATTTTCTTCGAGCCACTATGAACCTACTCGACTCATTGGCGACTCTTGATTGTCATGAAAATCTCGAGGATTCAAATACGAACACAGTACCAAAACGACAGTAAAATCATATTAGTGTTAGTCGATGAGAATTTTCCAATTTAGTGGAGTCACCCACGATCGGCCACACATCTCAGTCGACCAGACCTATCTCTGGTCTTAAATCGATTTTTAACTATGCCACAATGGCCTCTAAAGATGAGCACGGTCAAGAAGCCGATTCCTGGTCGAACTCTCAAGTCTATTTGCCTTAAAATTCCTAATAATTTCTCCGGATAGTCTAGTTATCTCAAGAATGATCGCCCGAGAATAAAATCTATAAACACGTCAATGAAATGCCCGATTTATTCAGTAGAAGACAGGTTGAGAATTTCAGGATGTCACAAGGGAAGTCGAGCAAGGCTCGAGCACGAGCAGCTTCCGTGGGTCTCGAAGTAGGGCCGAGCGGAACTTCAGCAAGCGTCGTCCAAACCAAATCCAAGACGCTCGGGTCCTCCACAGCCATTTCGAGCCAGAGCCGAGAGGGCCCACTTGTGAGCAGCTCCCGCAGGTGACCGTCGAACCAAAGCCGAGCAGCTCTAGCAAGTGTTAGTCGAAGAGCTGAATAGGGCAACAGAGATCTCGTCTTGGGGGTGAAAACGAGCGGATCCACTCACAGTGAAGATGGAGGAAGGTGAGGGGAAGAAACCCCCCAAAAATCAGAGCAAGAGGAAGGCTGAGACGTCCAAGCCGAGCAGGAAACTAGTCGGCGTGAACAGTGCACGATCGCCTGTCTTGGGAGAGGAGATGAACAGTGAAACGCGAACCAGGTGACCCCCCTCACTTGTAAGACATGCCCATCTTTAGCTACAATGAAATGATAAATCTGGGGCAGGACAGCCGTAAATCTTTGCTTGACTCCAAGGACACCTGTAAGTTACAGACATGTTTCCACTGTATTCAGTACTTCTAGCAGACCACAGGGTACTTGGAAGTCTCGTTACAGAGAGGATTTACTATTCTGTCAAGACAAAACTCAATAATTGATTGTCTAAGGGTGCTTTAATAAATCTGTGATATAGGCAAGATGTTTCAGAATTTCAATTAATTAAAGTCAGGCATCATAAAGCAAATATATTAAGTTGACTGCAAGTTACACCAGACATTTAAAGCCAGAAATGATTGAGAAGTGGACTAGAGTCTGTTTGACATTCTCTTTCAAACTTTTACCGTTTTCACTATATACAAGTAGCTTGCAGTATAGCAGGCAATGTCCTACGACTGGTGGGTCTATTTGATGACAGTGGAACCATTTATTCTAACAATGAGGACAAAGGGATAGGTGCAGGAAGAGCTTTCAACAGTAATTATTAGGACCAAGTGGAGCAAGGCTAAGTCTCACTCAACTATGAGTGAGATTGGTATCTTGAGTTTAGAGAGAATATTGTTTGCTGCCCTGTTTCGCACAGGATTAGCAACATGCGAACATATTGTGAAGGAAAATTTCAGTAATTAAGACCTTGTCATCAAAAAAAAATTTTGAATGCTACATTTTACATGATTTTTATTTTCCTTCTTGAAGGGTCGAGCTTGTTCAATTGCAGGGAATCAAGGCAACTATGGACTCATCAACTCTGATAATGTTGCTACGCTTATCTACACCAGTGGGACAACTGGAAATCCAAAGGGCGTTATGTTAACACATAGCAATTTGCTGCATCGGGTTTATTATTCTCTGAGGCAATTTGTTTCATCTTTAGGCACCATTAATGTGACATGCTCGAACTTGATGCTATACGAAAAAAGTCTGCCTACTGCTGCACATTTCTTCTTTGAATTTAGTTATGCAGAAAAAGTTTAATCCTTCCAAAACAACTTAATTATTCATATCTAAAAATACACGATGAAACCCGTGGACTGCCTGATTCTGTCCTAGAAGTAGCAATATCCTCAATGTAATGGGTAGAGTGTTTAAGCAGTAGTTCCACATCCATTCATGCATTCTTGTAATTGCTGTACAGGGTAAAAGATCTTTCCTTCTATGAATTTCATAACTCGACATAGTTTTAAGTATATTATCTTTTTGTCACTTATTTTGTATTTTCTGCCACAGCAAATTACCTAGTTCATGACATGTTGCGTCCTATGGTGTTTATAGGTTCCACTCAGAAGTTTGACTTCTCTCTCTCAATTCAATTCGAGTACTTTATTTATCTGTCTCACTTTAATTTGCTTTCTGGTACATTCTTCTCCTCTTTTTTTTTTTTTTTTTTTTTTTTTGGTAGAAAGTAAGAAATATTGAGCTTTAGCCAAATTATACAAAAGAGATCACGGCACCAAGAACTTACACTCAAAATTGCAAAGAGACATTATTCTCCTCTGTTTATCTCCCTTTTATATGATTTTCCCTTTCTCCTCTGCAATCAGTTTCATAAGCAAAGAGTCTGGGTATCTACCATCTCTTAAGAAGTTCCTTCGATCATCCTAGGGATATCTTGATTTTTCTTACTAGCCCCATCCTAGAAGATGTCTTCCTCGAAACATCTTAATTACTTGCACCACGGCATCACTCAGGCCAAGTATTCACTAATCTAATGTTTTCTATAGATGTGATCCAGATGAAAAGATCACAGAAAACATTGGCACATGCACTCTTATCAACTACAATAGCTGCGTTGAAGTATATGGGAATTTTTTTGTACCTCCTTTTTGAGGTTTATGCTACAGTGACTAAAGAAAACTTTGCTACATAGAAGTTTTTTATTTTTTTTCGTAAATATTGCTACATAGAAGTTCATGTCCCCTTTCTATGAAAAAACAATAGGTTGTATTGCCTCCACTGCCTCACCTCGCAGAGTTACATTGGTGGGGTTTGGCTCACATGGCATGCCAATTGGCCCAAAATTGATATAGGGCTTCATGATCCACAAAACAGTAGGACGATAGGATCTCCACATGATCTGTCCTTTATACTTCTGTGTGCTTCCAATCTGTTTGTGTGCCTTGGGATAGCTCCAATGTTGTTTTTTAGCATGATGAGGTCAATAAGACCTCGGCAAGCAACCGCAGCCAATCCATACTACCTATCATGGTAGGCGTAACCTGCACGTTGAGGAGGTTCACTTATATAATTTATTTTTTTCTCGATAAGAAACTTGTTGGATATTGTACCTGCAGTACCTGGGGATAGATTTCTGAGCTTGCTTCCGCCATGGCATATCTATGAACGTTCCTGTGAGTCTTCATTTTCACACATGGAATAGAGCAAATGTACACGACTAAAGAACTTGAAGGTACTGTTTTCTGGTAGATTTGTATCATTTCTGCTTGCATTGTTTAGACAGCACTGAACAAATCAAAGAATAGATATTCATGTTTTTTTTTTTTTTTTTTTTTGGGTGCTTGTTAAAAAAAGGCTTTTGTATTGTTGGGTTAGTGACACTAGACCACATATACTGAAGTTCTCTGGTTGAAGTCATCAAGTATTCTGAAAAACTGCCTTTTTCTAGGAATTGAATCTTTCGTCTCATTTTCTATTTTACCCTTACTGTAGGAGGACTTGCGGCAATATCAACCACACTATCTCATCTCAGTACCTCTAGTTTATGAGACACTCTACAGGTATTTCGTCCATTGAAAAGAGTATCTAGGTAGTTTATTATAATGGGTAGACATTCTCTATCATATGAGTGATTGCAGCTTGTAGGTTGTTACACTCTGGAGGAGTATAATTTTTATTTTTCAGAATCTCCCCTACTCAATTGTTTCATAGGATACCAGCAGGGCAGCACGCTTCTGGGTTGCAAGTAGTGATTCAATTGTTGATAAAGAAACCGAATTCTTGCTTCATTTATCAACTCCCCCTTTCACCTTCCAAATTGATTGTCAACTCTTCGAAGCAGTCGCAAAATCTGGACACTATCTAGGCACAACAAACTGCTGCCCATATTCTCAATTGACATATCTGGATCCCACGACATATAACAGTGGGATCAAGCAATTTGTCTGATAATATGAGTTCATTGAAGCTCAACTGCTCCATAATAATCTTGCTATGAAGCTAGCCTCTCATCTTTAACAACATTAAACTTGAAGCTTCCATTACTAAGTAAAATGGAATGCATTTTGATCAAAAGAATGTGCCAAAAAAGGACATGGAATGCACAGCTATCTGTTAAATTGTCCTGAGGACTCAAGATGACCTGGATCTCTCTCATTAATGGGCATAAACATAACGATGTTGTATTATACAATTAAAGCTACAAGCATGTCTCAGGATGACTGAAACTTTTGATGCATATACCTATGAAACTCTCAAAGGCACATAATCACAGGATAACTTGGTTGCATGCCCTCCTTATCGTTCTTTGTGTCTAAGTTGGATTACTCATTTATACTCAAAAAGTAACAGTGTTGAGTACGAATTGGGCTCTTTAACCTGTTTAAACGTATTCAAACACATGATAAACATGCATTGTGACATTACCTGTTCTACAAACGTGTGGTGCTCGAGTAAAAATGATCTGTGTTGTACAAATAGTTTGACACAGCACAATAATAACACTGGATCCCATATTGTCAGATTTTATTTTATTTCTTTTTTCATGGTTTTGTATTCTACTTATAATGGAATATTAGGTCCTGCCACAATTGATCATTTCATATTCGCATTCACAAATGTGGAGTCCTTGCATTGTACAATCTAACTGTGCTTTTGGTTTGCTGCTGCAGGGGGATTCTAAAACAGTTATCTACGGGCTCTACTGCTCGCAAGCTTTGTAAGGATCAGTATGGCATTCATGGATTTCAAGGGGGTATATGAGGTCACTCATTGATCATGTCTACTTATGGAAGTACATTAAACAAGTCAAGATCATAATAATATATTTGGTTTCATAAGTTTAGCTACATGGATTAATGTAGGGTTGGAGACCATTGGCCTATGCTAAATCCTATTAATCAAAGATCGTTTTTAAAGCATGAAATGGTAACACCTCATTTCTATCTAGGGACAATGCCAAAGTTGGTCCTTAACCTCTAAGTCAATGGTCAATTTGGTCCTTGAACATTAATTTTGGTCCAATTGGTCCTTGTACTCTTTCATTCAAAGTAATTTGAATCTAACTCAGCCATTCGCCCACAGCTGTGACGTTGACATGTACAGCCGTGTCAACAAAAACAAAAACAAATTATAAAAAGTAGAGAACAGCAATGCAGCATAGCACCCCCGGGGTGGGGTGGAGAGGGGAGAGAGAGAGAGAGAGAGAGAGAGAGAGAGACCTACTTGTGCCGGAGAACCCCAAAGAAGTCTCGGCTAAGGCACTCAACTTCGGTGAAGGCAGTCAGACCAATTTTGACATTGCTCTCTCATTTATTAGTTAAGCTCTTATAGCAATAGTCAATATTCCTTCATCAATTTAGTATGGCATCAAGAAGATTTTTGGGTTCAATTATCTGCATTCCTATCAGCCCTTGTCTAAAAACGATATCCATGCTTTTGGTAGGGTTTGGTCTGAATATAATGATCAACAATTATGCATTCATTGCAACCTTTTATATGGTTTTGTACTTGTACATTGTAATTCCATACTCTCACTATGGACCCTGCTTCTAATAAGGAGAATGCTTTCTTCTGCACTGTTTTATTTTGTACACGACTCTGATTGTCAATATCTCTGCACAGATTAACTCCTTCCCCAATTAAGTGGTTGTCAGTGGGATAGATTTTCTGATTGGACGTATCTTCATGGCCTTCAGTTAGAAACTTGTCTGACTTCTGTTGCTTAGATTTATTGTCTTTTCAAATTATTGAAGCAAGCTTCCTTCTCTTTAATGTGCCGTAAAGCACATTGTAGCACTTGCAATCATGAAAATCCAAGCCTGAAGTCCATTAGTTCGGGTGGTACTACTAACATCAGATCCTTATGTTCCAATATACTATAAGCAAAAACAATCAAAGGAAATGCTTCACTTAATAAGCTAGTTCATCTATGGGGGTATTCCTAAGCCCTCGCAACTGATTCATTACAATATAGGGAATAAGTTAGATGAAGAAAATTTTTTAATACTTTTATTTAGTCTATGAATTATTGCTGAAAATAAAAGAAACAAATTAAATTTTTAGTAATCAATATTTAGTGAAAAGAGCTGCACTTAAGTTTCAGACTTTCAGTATAAGACGGATATTTTGCAGGGTAAATATCTGACTAGAGATCCGAAGCAACCCGCCTTTCTTGTTTCAATGTTGGATTGTTTGTGGGCAAGATTTGCTGCTGCCATATTATGGCCAATGCACATGTTAGCCGAGACGATAGTTTACAGTAAGATTCATTCAACCATTGGAATATCTAAGGTACTTCTCTTCAAATCTGGTGTTAAGACATCAAAGAGTAGTCATTGTAGAGATTATTCTAGCAAGTACTTCTACGTCTGCTGCAGTGCCGTAGGAATGATCAAAATAGATATAAATATTGTTTTTTTCTTGGTTATTAAGGATGCTATCTTTCTTCATTCAGTCTCAAACAAGTGCATCCTGTGTCCTATTACATAAAGGAGCATGAGTTTGCAAGTGAATGATTTTGTTTTTCTGGAATATGCAGGCTGGCGTCAGTGGAGGTAGTCATTTGCCTATGTTTGTGGATAAATTCTTCGAGGCTGGACGTTCATTTGGTTCAGACGTTTTAATTTTTTTTTTTACAGACTTTAATCTCATTTGAGACATGTCTTTTGTAGACTATTGGTGTGAAAATACAAGTTGGGTTTGGTATGACAGAAACTTCACCAGTTGCTGCTTGTCAAAGACCTTCCTGCATTGTAAGGCAGACGTCTGTTTAAAGTGAGATTTGTGGATGTACATTTATTTAGTTAAGACAATACTAAGTAATTTTCGGTGACAAACAATAAATTTGGACTTTGAATGTTTGCTATTACAGCACCACCTTCAGTTGATTTGTTCGCTGTATCTTTTTGTAGCGGCTTCATTCTTGATATTATTTTTTTCCAATGGTCCACCTTTAAGTCTTGATGGAAGCTTCGCCTCAAATGCTGTGTTTCCATGCTTTGCATCTGTCTAGAGGTGTTTCGAGAAGGAAGAAATAGATAATAGGAATTAGAAGAAGATTAGAAGGTAGAAAAGAGTACCTATTACCATAAGAGTATTCAAGAACATGTATCAAACCTTCAGTGACTTTAGCAACTGGAGTGAGATATTGTGCATGGCATGATTTGTTTGTAAGTTTTTATCTTTGAAGGTTCTTGGCTCAAGTGGACATCCAATTCGATATACTGAACTCAAAATTGTGGATCCTGATACTGATGAGACTCCCTCCCGGTACAAAAGGCATTATCAAAGTGAGGGGGTCGCAAGTAATAACGGTTTATTACAAGGTAAGATTCCCTTTAGACAAGACAGAGAAAGTCATGATGTCCTTTCATAATCTCATGGAGAATACATGTTTTGAAATAGGCAGCCGAATAATTATGTCTTTAGTATGAATGTGTAATTCACATATGGAACTTTGTAGGCCACCAGTGTACTAGTTTGGACAAATTGGTCCAATTAATCCCACCATTTGAAGAGCTCTGCTTTGGGGCCGGGAATAAATTGGATATCATCTCCTCCCATTGCATATAAACTGGGACTCGAAAAACCGACCTAAATTGTCATGGGCTAATAAAAAAAAGATTGAGTAAAGAAAGTAAAGAAATTATTTTGCTTTTAAATAAAATGGCAAGCACGGAGACATGCGCATGATATGTGCAACTCGATGTCTAACTGAGAAGGCTTGTTCAAATTAAAAGGGTGTCTGGCCATTGCAGTCTTGCATTAGCAACATACTTAAGCTTGGCTCTATTTTAAGAAATTCGGGGAAAAGAAAGACAACATCTACATTGCAGTCTCGCATTCAAGGCCATATCTTTCTTAACACCATCCTAAATATCCTATGGCAGCCCAAGTCCAACGGCCAGGTTATGTGTGCCATGTGCAATGCTAAAATAATAAAGTAGGAATAGCAGTTTATGATCACAAAGCATTTTATTAAAATAGACCTCTAAGCTACTGACCTGCATAAAAAGAAAAAAAAAAAAGCCAAGTCAGTAAAATGCTTAAACAAGATAGAACGGCCTAAGTCCTCAAAAATGTCCCCAGTGTAGTCGCTAAGATATCGTGACCTCTTTTTTCATTGCTAGATTAGAGCGGGCACTTGCGAAGGCTAATGGCTCGGCTATGTCTATTAGGCTTAGCCTGAACTCTCCCAACTCCACGAATTCACGACTTTATAGTTTGATATGTTTAACATAAATTCATTTTAAAAAGGAGTCACCACTAGTGGTGAGTCCATTAAAAACCCAAGCGAAATATTGGGAGAAATATTCGCTCCTGCTCAACCAAAGAAATTAGGATCAGGGACTTGATTATACTATTTAATCACTAATACCTTTTTGGTACCTAATCTTATTTAAACCTAAGATTTTTGGATTTTTTAGGGGTTTTCATACATTTGCGGAGGAAAAATATTTTTTTTTTTTTTTTTTTTTGTCTTTTTCTTTTTTTTGAACATAAAAGCATTTTTAAAATCTTTTTTGGAGATATTAATCATTTTTTTTTTTTTTTCCGATTTTTTGGGCTTTTTGGAAAATATGGGATTTTTTGGATTTTTTGATTTTTTGAAAATTTTTTTTGATTTTTTGATTTTTATTTATTAAAAATATTATTTTTTATTATAATAATAATATAATATATTTAAAAACGACTCGAGTTGGATCCCTGGCAACAGCGGGAGTGTGCAACGGTAGGGGATGGCAACGCTCGGCAGGGATCTGGTGCAGCGACGACGTCGGGGGGTTGATGGCGGCACGGCTCGGCACAACGTCGGGTGGTAGCAGCAGCAGCAACAGGAACGGCGTCGAAATGGTGGCACAGCTCAGCACGGCGTCCGGGCTACGACGGAGCTCGATCGACCCCTCTTGGATCAAGACCCCTCTCTCCGACCAGATCTGGATCTCCAGCTGGTCGGCTCTCAAACCTCCTCCAATGTCTCTCAAGGGAGGTGATCGGAGCTACCTGCCTTGGATCCTCTTTTGGCCGTGGTTTGGGCTTCCCCCCAACGCCCTATTTGTAGGTGCAAGAGGGCCAGTTGGCGGAGGCTAGGCTGGCGGTCCTTGATGCGCCGACCAGCCTTCCTCCGCCGGCCAAATCAGCATCAATTCTTCCGCTTCCACAAAGGCCTACTCACCATCAATGCTTCATCCCCACCGCCTGCACTGTACGTCGCTGTCTCCTCCCGCATCCCAGCATCGTGTGCATCCGACCTCCGGTGCGTGCTGCATATCCGGTCGGGGAAGTAGACAAACAGGGGAAGAAGATGAGGGGAAAGGGAGTTGGGCCAAGGGAAAAAAAGGTCGGGCTAGGCCTTGGGGGGCCCATGTACGGATAAAAAAAAAAGAGAAGGGGTGTTTTTATTATTTTTCTTGTTTGGTTATTATTATTATTATTTATTATCTAAAAAAAGGAAAATTAAAAAGAAAAAGAAAAATAAATTAATGCCAATTAAAAAAACCTAATCAAAATTTAGGTGTCAACAAGTACTTCTTAGGAATTACCTAAGTAATTATCCAAATCGATAGACAATGACTAATGTTTTAAAAAGAAGAATTTAAAGGAAAAGCTATAGAATTTGCCGAAGTTCGGAAGTTATATTTCAATGTGAAAACACTATGTATCCTTAACCATCACATGATACAAAGCTTTAAAAATAAAAATAAAAACCGGTGGCCTAGCTTGTCCCTTGAGAAAAATTTCTTCATCAATCTCTGCCTCTACTTTAGGTATGAAAGAAACTATATCATTTTGAGTCATTAGTATTTTTCATTTATAAAAATTTATGCTTTTTTAAATAGTAGAAACCTAGGTTTTAATCTTGAGTTATATTTTTATTTATTTATAAAATTTTGGTTTTAGCATGACAAAGTGTAGCACATAGGTAATGTAATCCCACCACCTTAGTTGTTCGACCAACACATAAAATACTTTTCTATAATCCAAGCACATGTTACTTCTATGTCCATGGATGAAAGCTATTTGGTCAAATCCTGCTTTGCATATCAGAATCACAAGATAGGGGGAAACTAGATTAAATGAATGATTATTGCATTTCAACGACAATCCAAAGAACTCAACTTCGTTCAAATTTGTTGCTTTGGTTCTATGGCTCATATTATAAACTCAAAACCACTTTGTCTTAAGAAAACAGAACCCAGGTCCAAACCACCTTGTGGAGGTAGCAATTGCAATGAATAAAACCCTCACAAATTAGACGGGGAAAGTGAAAAGGAATAAAGGCCATGAAAGGGACTACCTCAACGGTGCAGACCCCTAACACCACCTACTCCCAAAATCAACATCAGCATATCTTTTACCGAGGAAACATGAAATAGAGCAATTGCTTGTATCTATCGAGACTACCCAGGCCGTCTAATGTTTGTGGTTGAGGATGTCTACGGTCAAGGAGGTTATGTTCGAGAATCCTTATGGAGTAACTAAAGGTGCAAATGGAGTTGGTGTTTTAATGAGACCCTCAATTATAGTGATGTCCCGGCCTGACTTGGCCTTGGAATTGAAAGTTTTCTCTCGTGGTTGATCCCATTAGAGGATGTGGGAAGAGTAGCAGTAAAGTTTGAATTCCAGCAAAACGATTGTGACTTGACTCAAACAACAAACCAATATGAAGATGTTGAAATTTTTTCTGAAAATTGAACCCATAAAGGAAACTCCATCCAAGTAGTTCTCCCAATTTGTATGGGTTTCCTATATTGGATCCAAATTTATGAGGTAGATTTTCTTTGTGAAGAGCATCCAAGAGATGACTTTTTTTGTGAATTACACTTTGAAGCAGTCCAAGAGGAGCTTTAAGTATTCAAGTCAAGCAAAATCTTGTGGGTAAGATTTGTGAATTCTTTTGTGAGATTGGGAGATTGTTTCTTGAGGAATTACGAGTGCTAAATACTGTGTGAATGTAATTGGGAGCTGGGGCATACTAAGTGTATTTGAGTGTCTCGAGTATTGTTGTAATCTCGATTTTATCACTTAATTTATAATAAAATCATGTGTTGCTTTCTCTTATGAGGAATAGGTCCTACTGACTGAATTGCATAGATCGATTGTCTATTTTTGTTATCATTTGTTTTTAGAACGATGATAAATAAGTTGTCGGCCAACTATAACGATTAAGTTAAGTGTCCATATTCCAAACTTTCTGAACTCAAGTTAACAAGCAATGATTGAGTAAACAAAAGCGTGCCTATAACCGGCGAGAGGGTGGCGGCTTGAGTAAAAGAGATGGTCATAAAAAAAATATGGATGAGACCACTTTCCGAACAAGTAACGGCACTTAAAACTTACCATAACCCATATAGGCTTTTTATGGAATTTATTGGTCTAAGTTTGAGGTTAAGACTATCTATTTAGGGTTCGCTTTACTGCGTAAAGAGATTATGTATATGGTCAAAGCATCGCTCACAACTTCAATTAATGTGCTTCCTTTTTTTCCTTTACATCATTTCGCTGCTATTATTATTCGGTTTGTTTTCCCGTCTCTTATCACCAATTTGATTTGGATACATTCATGTTCTATCATACATTTGTAGGGCACTAGTTATATGCAAAGAGAACTCTGAAACAATAGATGACGTAGGCCAGTTTCAATATTTAAGTTATTTCCAGAAACATAAAAAATTGGTACAGTATACCTTATGCAACTTCCAAGTCAAAAGTGGTCGATGTCGTTTTCTGTACGAGGTTTAGCCATTTTTATGTTAAATCTCAGCCCATCATTCATGCGGCTATTTCCATTTAAAATCTGAATATAACACAAAAAACTTCCGTCTTAATACTTCTCCCGGCCTCAACATAACATTGGGGAAGATCGAGAAGAAAGTAGTACAACGGAAAACTGGAATATCATACAACATCCAACGTGTATGATATAGCGGGTAATTTCTAAAGAAACCTCGTTATTTTTTCATTAAATAATTATATAGTTCAATACCAAATTGACAGATAATTTTACACACACCAAGCAGAACCATATCCAGAGGAACTGAA